>JANRMT010062838.1:3950024-4092526 GCA_026402145.1 Polypterus bichir lapradei | reverse complement strand
TTCCAGTTCCGCCCCAGAAGGCGTCACTTCCAGTTCCGCCCCAGAAGAGCCAGTTTCCAGTTCCCGTCACAAGATCCCTCCTCATCCTGCTTTTCAACTTTATATCCGCCATGTTTTCTAGCCTGTTCAGACTCTTGTCTGTAAAGACCATTTTTCTCAACCTTACTGCATTTGCAGCCAATTCTCAAGTATACGGGAAGCTGCCCCAAATCTCCTTGTTATTTCAAGGCTTGATTATTTACCACAGGAGATTGTGCACAACTTCACCCAATCGTACTTGGCCTATAATGGAATCGGAGGAGATGAAGACAAAAGGGATGTGGAAGAAAAGATAGTTGGAAGTTGTGTCAAGACAATATGAAAAAGATGCACCTCACAGCAAAGGATGCCCACTATAGTGAGGAATGGAGTAAAATGATTTGAGGGGTAATCAGCTAACTGTGGTAAACCAAAAAATGACTGTTGAACCAGTAATGGCGATAGTACATATCAACGATATTATTCATATAAAGCTTTATCTATAGCAGGTGAAGCAGAAGCATATAAAGTGTTTATTACTTTTTACCTTTGTGTATTGCTCCACCAGCTTAGTGAAGTAATTGAACAGGCTGTGTTGTGGCCGGAGGAAATCAAACTGATAATTCCGCTGCTCCTTCTGCATTAGCTGTGTAAGGAACTGACGGCCATTACGGGCCACAAACTGGGCAGTGAGTTTGACAACATCTAGGTCAAAGGCTGAAATAGAGGGGGGATCTGCAATGAACTCATAATCAGGAGGAGGCTCTTTTGGTACCACAGTCTCATGGATCACTTGTGCTTGAACCTGTAGATATAAAAAAAGCAAATAACACGTGTTAGGCATGAAAAGAAGTCTTGAATGTCGACTTTAAGTCGATTTTTCCAAATCAAACAGGAAAGAGGAGGAAGAGGAAAATACCATGAGACATAGGTAAGCTGCTGAGCAAATCCAAAACCTGATCATATGAATTAAGTTTCTCCTATAAAATTTGCACTGGCCCAAATATTTCTACAAACAAGTTTATGCTACAGAGACAAATAGAATAAAAACCTTAAAGTGACTCTCTGTCCTTAAAATATAGGACAAGAAATATCTTAACAATGGCTTTCTGATCTCTGCTTATTCTTGAAGGACTAGAACGCCATTACACACAAGAGTTGGTAGAGACAAGAGGAAAATGTAAATCCTTAAATCGTGCACAAGTACTATGATTAGATTTGTGTATATCGATGTTATGGAAAATTAGCATTCTAAAGTCCTCGCTTGGGCATAAATAGCTGTCTAACTTATACTTCGTAAAACTATACAACAGAAACTACTTCAAGGAAGTCCTGATGTAGTATTCTGTGTGTGACATACTTACAGTTGTGCTTGAAAGTTTGTGAACCCTCTAGAATTTTCTATATTTTTGCATAAATATGACCTAAAACATCATCAGAATTTCACTCAAGTCCTAAAAGTAGATAAGAGAAACCAGTTAAACAAAAAGAGACAAAAATATTATACTTGGTCATTTATTTATTGAGGAAAATGATCGAATATTACATATTTGTGAGTGGCAAAAGTATGTGAACCTCATGGATGAGCAGTTAGTTTGAAGGTGACATTCGAGTCAGGTGTTTTCAATCAATGGGATGACAATCAGGTGTGAGTGGGCACCCTGTGTTATTTAAAGACCAGGATCTATCAAAGTCTGCTCTTCACAACACATGTTTGTGGAAGTGTATCATGGCACGAACAAAGGAAATTTCTGAGGACCTCACAAAAAGAGTTGTTGATGCTCATCAGGCTGGAAAAGGTGACAAAACCATCTCTAAAGAGTTTGGACTCCACCAATCCACAGTCAGACAGATTGTGTACAAATGGAGGAAATTCAAGACCATTGTTACCCTCCCCAGGAGTGGTCGACCAACAAAGATCACTTTAAGAGCAAGGCGTGTAATAGTCGGCGAGGTCACAAAGGACCGCAGGGTAACTTCTAAGCAACTGAAGGCCTCTCTCACATTGGCTAATGTTCATGTTCATGAGTCCACCATCAGGAGAACACTGAACAACAATGGTGTGCATGGCAGGGTTGCAAGGAGAAAGCCACTACTCTCCAAAAAATACATTGCTGCTCGTCTGCAGTTTAGTAAAGATCACGTGGACAAACCAGAAGGCTACTGGAAGAATGTTTTGTGGACGGATGAGACCAAAATAGAACTTTTTAGTTTAAACGAAAAGCATTATGTTATGAAAACGCTGCATTCCAGCATAAGAACCTTATCCCATCTGTGAAACATAGTGCTGGTAGTATCATGGTTTGGGCCTGTTTTGCTGCATCTGGGCGAGGACAGCTTGCCTTTATTGATGGAACAATGAATTCTGAATTATATCAGAGAATTCTAAAGGAAAATGTCAGGACATCTGTCCATGAACTGAATCTCAAGAGAAGGTGGGTCATGCTGCAAGACAACGACCCTAAGCACACAAGTCGTTCTACCAAAGATTAAAGAAGAATAAAGTTAATTAATGTTTTGGAATGGCCAAGTCAAAGTCCTGACCTTAATCCGATCGAAATGTTGTGGAAGGACCTGAAGCGAGCAGTTCATGTGAGGAAACCCACCAACATCCCAGAGTTGAAGCTGTTCTGTACGGAGGAATGGACTAAAATTCCTCCAAGCCGGTGTGCAGGAATGAGCAAAAGTTACCGGAAACGTTTAGCTGCAGTTATTGGGGGGTCACACCAGACACTGAAAGCAAAGGTTCACATACTTTTGCCACTCACAAATATGTCATATTCAATCATTTTCCTTAATAAATAAATGACCAAGTATAATATTTTTGTCTCATTTGTTTAACTGTTTTTTCTTTATCTACTTTTAGGACTTGAGTGAAAATCTGATGATGTTTTAGGTCATATTTATGCAAAAATATAGAAAATTCTAAAGGGTTCACAAACTTTCAAACACAAATGTACTAGAGTTACTCTGTTTCAGCTTTCTAGACAAGAATGGAAGAATATCAATGCCCTATTCAAGCTGGATTTTACAGCATATATGAACTGGTCTCCTCCAAAGCTCCTCACCTTCTGTGGTAGTTGCTGCTGAGGAATTTGCTGCAGGACTTGTTGCTGCATAACCTTTGGCACAACAGCAGAAGGCTCCTGTGCTTTGCCTTCCTTGAACTCATTGACCTTGTGTCGGTAGTAAGCATGGTAGGGGTCATTTGGATTCAGAAAGTTAAACTTGGGGTTATTGATCTCATTCTGTCGGATTCTGGCCTCAAACTCTGGCCCATTTCTGTATGGAAACAGTTCAAAACAGAAGTATTCATTTAAAGAGAACTATTACATTACTAAAAACACTAAGAACAGAATTTGAATTAATTTAACATAGGAAACCAGATATTTTTCTCCAAGAGCTGACATTTCTTTCAATCTACATATAGCTGATGAAAACAATTTAACCATTCAGTCATATAAGCAGAACTTCCAAATTTGTTAACCCTTAAACCACCATAACCATCTATATTCGGTTCCCAATGCAATTTTCCAGCATGCCAAGAACAGTATATTCAATGATGTACATTCGTTGAACGCTGCAGCTGGCTAAAGTCGGTTCAGAGTGCAATTTGCCAGCACACTGGAGCTGATCAGTTCATACCGTACATTCATTGAGCAGCCAGCTTATGACCACTGCTGCCCCCTACAGCACTGCAGCTCTCTGTCCCTGGGATTCCGGCGCTGTGCTGCACTAGCCTGCCAACGTCAACGTTTACCTCTGTGTGCTCTTAGACAGCCAGTTTAAGTGCAGTTGGCTCAGCGATTTACTGATTTTCATCAATGGTGTCAGTTGCACCTTGTACATAAAAAAAAAAAAAAACTACTGTGACAGTCTATTATTCTATCGTTTTTACAGTTCATTGGCAGTGTGTAAAATGATCAGTGTTGCAGTAATTTTGATGCTCTTTGCATGGGAAAAAAAAAAAAAGTGTGACTAAAATTTCACTTTTTCTTGGTGAATTGTGACGTTTACTTAAAAAGCGCAGCAAAAACGTATTTGGTGTCCTGGGGTGCATTAACCCCCCCATGTATGTGGCAGTTTAACGGTTAACACTGGTACCAATGACTTTTTTTTTTCTTCAGGTTATCCTCCTTGTTGTTATATTAGTTACTCTGTGGTGCCTTTTCAGATGTTTAGGGACAGGCCAGCTGACTACTTGGCCAAGGACACAGGAAATTAACATTTTAGGCTTCCCAATTTCTATTCCAGCTCAGTTTTTCTGTCTTGTAGTCCTATGCACTTTTAACAACTCAATCTAAAAAGTGAAAACAAATATATTCAGTTCTTGGTATACTTCTATGGATATGCTGCATTGTGTTTTTAGTCTCCATCACTATATTATCTTGTTTCGTTCAGAGACATTGCTCTATACTTTCACAATACTAAACTAAAATTGAAAACTGTAGATAATTTAACAGTTTGTTCAGAAAGCTAGAAGCAAAAAGTATGCGCTCACCTGGCCACAAAGCTGGCAGTCTTATCAACAATATTTCGGACCTCAGGTGGAGGATAGATGATACCCACGATAGGCTTTGCTGCTGGAGTTTCATCTTTTCCATCTTCAACCTTTAAAAGACAAAAAAAAAAAAAGAATTAGGAGGTCGACGAGTTTATCAAACATAAAAGGATGTAGTGAATTTTTTTTTACTGAAGGTACAACATAACCCTCACTTTCAATAATTTATTTAGTACTTTATTTAGCTTTAAGGAACTAATTATTAATGTATTTACATACACACACACACACACACACACAAATACAAACAGATACATTCATCTTAAATTGAAATGTAGTTGTATGCATCAGTGAGCACAGCGACTGTCTGGCTTCTCATCTAAGTTTGGCTCCTTCTCTGAGCTTCAAGATGCTGGGATAGTCCCTGGCCCTTGCATTCTTGAAGTAGATTAGTCAGATTTAATAATTGGAAGATGAATACTAGAAGGTGGCTTTGGAGTAACCTCTTCATCTGTTGAAAATTAGACTCTTTCATCTCATGACCTTTTGCCAGCTCAAGCACATACACTTCAAAGCTGGAAGAGGGGTACAGAAATTCTAAACTGAGCTAGATGCTCAAATGTGATTTACATTAACTTCTTCATATAAGCAGGCACAGTAAGGAAAATGTGCACCCAACATGAACACGAGCAATATTTTATGGACTGAGGTCATGTGTCTGTAGCTAAATCAGTTTTGTGTGTTGATGAATTTAAGTGAAATCGAGATGTAAAATAAATATATCCTAATGGCTCGTGTACGGCACATGGAATTATACAAATTTGAATCTTTCAAGTATGTTCTCAAGGAAATTATGGCATACACTTGTACAACAATAGGAAATTAATGACACAAACATGTACATAATAATAATAATAATAATAATAAACACACAACAAACTCCATTTTGGACGACCCCAATACATAAAACAGATTTTAAGGCCAATGCAGATGTGTGTTTATTAATTTACACACTATAATTAGGTGTGCCATTTCCTCCATCTCCACTGCTCAGCCAACTTTACATTTATTTTTGTTATTTATTTGGTATTTAGACATTGGCAAGCATATTGGGATAGAGAACACTGAAGATTAAAAGTTCAACTTCTTGATCTAGAAAAGCAAGGAAAACTAATCTCCAATGAAGACACAATGTTTACTCAAAAATATGTTCTGCTTAAATATGTGATTTAATTCGGGAAGGAATTACAGAAGCAGCATTGATGTGTACAAGTTATCTATTTTCTAAACCTTTTTTTTTTTTGCACTTGCAGCCACAGGTACTATGCGCCCACCCAATAACATAGCCTAATTTTCACAGTCAACAGGATATGGCGTTAAAGATTTAAATCTTTTAACTAAGAGATAACAAGCAATGATGTTACTGCCTACCTTAATAAACTTTTAAACCACTTTATTGGACAGACAGGCCTACTAAGGAATTACTTGAAATGATGGAGGCTTCATTAGAATCATTACATACTGTGACAAATTGTATAGCCCTAATGTCTAAAATCTAGCACGTCAAGTCCAAGCCTAAAAAAAGAAAAGAATCTCCCAGGACTGAGACTGAAGATGACTTATCTAAAGTAAACAGTTGTACATCACCAGTCCCTGCTTTATTAATCCAAATAAAAGATGCTAAATCTGAGACACGACGTGCTATGAATGTAACTTGGACTCGACCGTCCAAATTCTGAGATTGGTCAACAGTGGACAAGTTCAGCTACTTCAGGTTTGTAGCTCTAAAGGCTCAGACGTCTACTCACTGGACTTCACGGTATGGCTTGACATGGATTATGTCCAAAATCTAGTCTGGAAGTGGTGGTGAACTGGACGCTGACTGATCCATCATCTTAACCTCTTTATCCACTGCAAGGCTGCGGAAGCAGGACCAGAACAGAATGCAACCAGCATATTCATGCACGCACCAATGTTAATTCAAACCTATACTATTGATAACCAATTGAAAACACTAAATGATAACCTGATTATACCTATTCAGTTATTTTCAATTTATGACAAGAAAAATGTTTCAAATTCAATCAAGACACCGTAGCATGTAAAAAAAAGTTAACACCTTATAATAAGTGCAGAGAAACTTAACATAGTATGAAAGAAATGTACTGACTTAAAGTAAGGCTTTGGCCTGGCAGATGTTATTCCCACAATAAAAATGTTGCTGATTGACACAAAAACACAATTAAAAAAAAAAAAAAAAAAAACATAGATGGCTTGGACCCACAATACTGATATCAAAAGAAAATAAGAGGTCTGATAAAGTAAAGCATGAGTAAGGGGAAGCTCTTATGTTCATAGCTATTTAAATTGCACTTATTTCAGTTGGCACCTTCCCAAGCACCGACTGTCACCAATGCAGTTTGACGAGAACCCATATCTAATCACTAGATTAAACAGCTTGTAAACTGCATAAGCAGATTAGTGCTGTAACAAAGACACAGCACAATTCCATGCCAAGGGTAGAAAATAAGAATAATCTGCCAAAGGAAGAACAAACAAACAAAACTGGTTAAATACGCACCCTTATAACCTAACAGGTGGTACCTCAGCATAAGAGCTTTATGTGCACAGCTTAACAGCCATGTAAAACATTTAATTAGCATTTCAATATCAGGGGTGTCAAACTCAGTGCCTGAAGAGCTACAGTGGCCACAAATTTTAGTTCCAGACCCTCTTTTTCTTCCAAGACTGCACACAGGGACACCTATAACTCTACGTTCTATAACTCTGTGATAGTCATTGTGGTCTGCTGGCCTGCTAAAATCAGCCTTAAAAAGGCCTGCCAAATCAACAAGCTAATTAAAATGGCAGCTGCAGTTAAAGGCCTCACCCTCGACCCACTGGAGGTAGTAGTAAAGGAAAGAATAAAGACAAAACTGAGGGCCTTTATCAACAATGCTGCACATCCTCTCTCTGACACAACAGTGTTAAGGATTTTTATCTAACAAACTTTTCGGCCAAAGTGTGTCAAGAAATGCTACTGGTGTTCTTTTTTATCAATGGTAATTCACCTTTATAATGCCTAAACGGGACTGCTCTCATCTTTCACCAAGTCTGCGGTTTTCTTGGTTTTTAGTTGCCTTTTATTTTAGTCATCATGATGTGTATGTGAGGAAGGTTTGCTGTTTGCCATAGTATAGTAATACTTATCTATTGAGCCTCTACCTTGTGCCATCAAGAACTATAAATAGTCACCTCTCTGCTGAGGATGTCTTGTTCTCTGCGTGCTGAATGGTACTGAGCTGGTCCAGTAGACATCTTGAGAGACATTGACACTGTGTGCAATATACTGTGCTAATGACATACATCCTGTACTGTAAAAATAATAATAATTTACAAAAAAAGCTTTCTGCACTTTTGTTGGAAACTATGAAGGTGGCAGGAAAGATAATTGGGCATTAAAAAGTTGGTACAATGCTGGAAAAATTGCACTGCAAACGAATGTGACACTATAGAAAAGTGAAATTCTTAATAAATAGAGAGAAGAAAAAAAAAAAACAGTGTACTAACTTTTTGAACATCCCTCATACTTTTCTTCCATATGGAATTTATTTCTCACACAGCATTTTAGGGTCAGTGCACAGGGTCAGCCATTTGTATAGCCCCCTGGAACAACTGCAGGTTAAGGGCCTTGCTCAAGGGCCCAACGGAGAAGTGGCGCTTCTGTCACTGCCGGGATTCAAACCGGCAACCTTTGAGTTGCCAGCCCAGATCCATTTAGCCACAGAGCCACCACTCCACCTCTAAATCCTAACTTACTAGCTATGCAACTCATCTAGGACAGGTTAAAATCTATGTAATAAACCTTATCACTCATGTTTGCAGTGCACAATGCAATGGATTTGGTAAAGGTTCATAAAAAAAGTGTTAATGTTTCTGATGCACCATCTATTGGAAATAACAATTGCAATGCATTTTATTATTATAATAAATTAGAATATTAGAACCTTCTAGACAAGAATAGGACATTCAACCCAACAAAACTCACCAGCCCTATCCTCTTAATTCTTCCAAAATAACCTGGCGCAGCAACCTTTGTACAGAACAACTAATTCCTCTCAGGCTTTACATTTACATTAAGCATTGGCAGTGAGATACCTCAGGAATGGTTCCCTTTTTGAAGGTTAATTATTGTGTTATTGACAAAGGTGATCCCCTGTGTGGAAGCTGTATGTTCTTCCCGTGTCTCCATGGATTTCCTCTGGAACGCTAGTTTTGTCCCAGAGTACAAAAACATGCAGGTTAGGTGGACTGGCGTTTTCTAACCATGCAACTGTCTGGCGGAATATCCAGGAAGGTCCTTGCAACCACATGCAAAATGGGGTGTAATTAAGTGTGGGCGTGGTTGCCTCGAAAGCTTGCATATTGTAATCCTTTTAGTTAGCCAATAAAAGGTGTCATTTTACTTGGCTTTTCTCCAAAAGTAACAGTGAATTTTTAAAAGTAAGCTCTGTTCATTAAGTCACCTAAGGGTTTGTGGGGTTAACTAGTGCAGACCAGAAATTCTTCCTGCCTCAAACCCAAAGACTGCAGCGATTGGTAACCCAGCCCTGGATAAACGGCTTATGAAGCTGAATGGAAGGATGGTTAACAATCTATTTCTTTCCCACTTTTCCCTTTTAGTTGAGTCACCAAACCTGAATGTACAGTGCCATAACAACCACCTCTCCCTGAAGATTACTGTTGACTTCAGAAAAGACAAAGACAGACATACTCCACTCTAAATCAACAGATCCCCTGTGCAGACAGTTAGCAGCTTCTGCTTCCTGGGTGTCCATATCACCAGTTGCATACTGAAAAAGGCCGAGCAAAGGATCTTTTTTTTTTTTTTTTTTTCCTGAGGAGGCTTAAGAGCTTTGGAGTGAGAACCAAAACACAAGTGCACCTGTAGCACTGCACTACTGAAAGTAACCTGACCAGAGGCATCATGGTGTTGTTTGGTAACCTGACTTGCCAGGATAAACTCCAAAGGACTGTTCCTTGCAGCTTCTAAATTCATTGAGGCCGACTTTCCACAGCTTTACACTATCTACTCAACCAGTTGTCTGAGAAGAACTGAATCCATCATCACTGATGATGACCACCCAGCTCATTCACCGTTTTCACTTCTCTCTTTTTTTGGCAAGTCTCACTCATTGCTCCACCTGTTTTAGGAACAGCTTCTTCAACAATTCACTTAATTCCCAATAACCTGATCCTTCCCGCCTTGCCACTTACTGGTTTATGTGAAATTGTACTGTTGCGAGCGCATTGCCTCACCCACCACAAAAAGAACCACATGGATTGGGACTTCAGTGCAGCGGGTAACACCTCAGCACCACACTGGAACAATAGTTTTTTTTTTTTTGTTTATGGTGGCTGGAGTGCCAATCCTGACACTAACCTCCGGTACGCTACTTTATTTGCTTTTATTTACTGTATTAATCTATCGTCTGCTACTTTTTATTTACACCTTACCACAACCGTGGCACAAGAACTTCATTATGCTCTCGCAGTGTATGTGACAATAATGATAAACAAAAAAAATTAGCTTTTTTTCCTGTCGTTTTTTGTGTGTCTATGTATAATGGTATTAATACTTTTCTTGGGCCTCTGTATGGTACCGATTATTTGGATCCTCCGGTTAACAAGTTTAAGAACCGCTGCTCTATAGCTTTTGCGGACACGAGGGGCGCTGTTGGGCCTTCGTACAAGTCAGAGTGGCTATGGCCACCCGCGACACTAAATTGGAATAAGCGGGTTTGGGAGTTCTTTGACAAGAACAGCAGCATATATCCGCTAGCAATTCTAGATCAGTCTGTTAAACAATCAAGGAGGCTAAAGTGACCGTTTTTACTATAATGGCATTTGTAAAGAAGCGTCATGCTCTACCATTGCCAAATATATTTGACACTTCATACAGTACCTCGTGCTGTCTCTCGCCATGAAAGGAGGGCTAACAAGCGGTGCCTAGCAGTTAAATCAAGACAGGCAAATCAAAGTTGTTGTTAACTTTCCTCTTAACCGGCACCATTTCCTACCCTGATTTAATGTACGAACAATATCCTGAATGCGCTAACCGCCAAGTAACGGGAAAAAAACAAAAATGAGAACAGCGAAGCAGTTATTTAGAAAAATAAAATTACAATTTAGAGGTCTGGAAAACGTTCGAGGAAAACTACAGCACCTCCAAGTCACTCCACATGTCGCAGACATCAACACAAAACTCACAAACGCACGCCCACTTCAAAAGAAGCCAGCCTCCTTCGCCTGCAAGGCCCCATTCTAGCTATGGGCAAGTTTAAGGTCTGCAAGACGATACAGGAATATGACCTACGTGTGTGTGTGTGTGAATAAATTTTAAAAATGCAAAATGAACAATCCCTCATATTCACGAGACAACTAACCGAGCGCATACCTTGTTATTGGGCTCCGGCTGAACGATGGAAACGGGCCCGGCAGGCATCGTCTCGGAAGTAAGCGGACCTGTTCCAGTGAGAAATCCTGACGAAGTTTGACCCCTTGACACAAAAAATCTTCAAGTTCTTCGTTTTTTAAATTTAACTAGTATCTGCAAATATCTGTATTTTTCAAGAAAATCTTATTTCTACGTCATTCCACTCACGCTCATCCACCATCCTCATATCTTAAAATGGCGGCAGACGGCGGACGAGACTATTTAGTGAAATGTGGGCGACTAATACAGCAATGTTCAACTAATGGGACTAAATTTTCGGTATTTGCACAGAATATAACGTTTTATAATTATATTAAATGGGAGTAAAAAAAATAACAGCACACGAATTACTAAGATATGATTTATGTCCTGCATTTAGTTTTTGAAAAGTGGTAGAACCCAGCGGAAACCCGTATCGCAGCTTCAGCGCGTGGCGTTTGCGTCATTAAAGTGCGACGGCTTGTCGTTGCCGCGGTAACGAGTAGTACACAGAAAACGCAGCGAAGAAGGCAAAGTGTTTTTTCAGGTGGATGTACAACTTGATCTGCACGTAGAAAGCTCTTTAAGAAAGTATGTCAGTGATATTACATTTTCCTTTGCGCATATTGAGACTGCTTCACGTTAGCGCTGTTTATTTTGTTTGTGTGGTTATTGCGTTTCTGCCGGCTGTGCTCGCTGAAGTTGCTTGAACGTCTGGAATTTAAGCGAAGTTAATGTCACACCTGCGATAAGGACAAAAGGTTAAAACAGGGGTGCCCAATGCGTCAATCGTGATCGACCGGTAGATCGCAAAGGTAGTGCAGGTAGATCGCGTTGCGTTCAGAACTTTTTTTTTAACGTTTGTCTATCATATATCCTCCCTATGGCATTTGCCACTTGATTGACATACAGGGCGGCCAGTCTGAGATCTCCTTCCTTCTAACACACTGGTCACCCCGCACGCACAATCAAACGCGCGAGCTACTGCAAAACTCCGGCTATTTAAGTGATCTAGTTAGCCTTCCAATTTATATCGACTAAAGAAAGGACTTAAAAAAATTGTTTGGGGAGGGTATGGGCTGGATGTGGAATTGGAAGAGGATTTTTTTCTCTCACAATGTCACAATCGAAGTGCATTCGTCTGATCTGTCAATCTATCATTGCTATTGCAAAGAAGGAAAATGTGGAAAGGCACTTTCGAACTGTTCATAAAAACTACGAAACGGACTTCCTTCCAAAAAGCGATTTGAGAAAGAGAAAGGAGAGGGAACTAAAATCGCAGTTAATCGGACAGCCGTCATTTTTAACTCGGCTGAAATCAAAAGCAAAAGCACACACACCGAATTATCGTGCCGGGTGATATTTGGGGAACATCCAAAACCTCGCGTCAGAGCTTGAGACGCAATTTTCAGACCTGTCAGATTTTGACAGACGGTTTCAAGACTCGGCTTTACTTGAACCAATCGCTACATTTAAGTGCTATCCAT
This sequence comes from Polypterus bichir lapradei, assembly GCA_026402145.1. Lineage (NCBI taxonomy): Eukaryota > Metazoa > Chordata > Cladistia > Polypteriformes > Polypteridae > Polypterus > Polypterus bichir. Next base: position 4,080,045 of record JANRMT010062838.1, on the reverse strand, counting down.
TTAGGGAAGATGTTGAGGGTGATTCATCCGCATCAAAAATTGCAACACTGTTTCGCCTAAAACTCCTCTACAGTGGAGGATGAGATTTTGACACTACAGGATGACATTCAGCTGAAGTCTGGGGCTCTTGGACAGTTTTGGAACTCACAGAGGACAAGTACCCAAACATGAGGAAATGTGCTACCTCCTTGACTGCATTATTCGGCTCTACTTATTTATGCGAGTCAGCCTTTTCCCACATGAAGATTATTAAATTCAAATACTGTAGTGACCATAAATGTATTGAATTGTCATTGTGCCATAAAGGTTATTCAGTTATGCAAGGTACGACAACATATATTTTATGTATAAAGTATACTTAGTATATATATAATTTTTATTGTAGGTAGATCATTTCGAACTGGTCATTTTAAAAGTAGCTCGCAAGCCGATAAAGTGTGGGAACCCCTGAGTTAAAACATACAGTACCTGTCATCAGTTCTATTTTCCAAGTCCCAACTGTTATCACTATTTCTTTTGTGCCGTTAATTGCGTCTGATTATGGCTTTAAAAAAATTGTAAAAAAAATAATTCGTGTTAGTTTTCACTAGGGTCTTTTTTTTCTGGGGTGTATTTTTAATAACGCAATTGCCTCTGGTTAAAACTAAATGTATATTTGGTCATTTATTGCTTTCCCCTCATGGAGGGTTTATATTTGCAACATGCCAGTTTCATCCATTTATTCATTTTGAAGTCTGCTTTAATTAAGCCATACTGAGACCTTGGTTGGGATGCTACCCATTACAATAAACATTTATGAACACGGTGCTGGTCAATCGCATCAAGCTTTTAATAATGAAATGTGGGAGGAAAAGTGGAGTGATACAAAGCCAGGGTAGAACATGCAGACTCCATAGAAAGAGCAGCCAGATTAGAATTTGAACCCAGCCAGCTCCTGGAACCGTGTGGCAGGAAGACTAATCAATGCACCAAACAAACTAGTTTTACTGTTTATCGAGGGAAAAGTTAAAAGCATATAGATATACTACAAGGAATACGAATAAGAAGAAAAAGAGATTAGTAATTGTAGGCTAAATAGAGGGCGGTAGTCACATCTGTCACCACAGAATTCACACTTGGCCAGACGTGTCTAATTTTTACCATACGGTCATGTGGAGACACATCACAAACATGTCAACCACTAGTTTAAGAACCGCTGATATAGATCGATCGCACTTTAATTTTCCCCAGAGGTAGTGTTGACTTTTTTGTTAAAATCCACATTGTGAATGAAGCCTTGTCCCCTTTAATTTACAGCTTTATTACCTGTACTTGCTAAGAGTACTAATGTGGATTGGTGTCCCACCAAAGACTGATCAGACTGCCTATTTCTTGATTTCTTATTAGCCAAGTAGATTTTGTCATAAATTTGCATTACTCCGACTGGTGCATGTCACTTAACCCCTTTACTCTCATTAATAAATATTTTATGTACCAGGATGTGATGCACCTGGATATTTAGAATTGCTATATGCTGTGTTTTTGCAGCCACCCAAAAATCATGACCTACCTCCTGGGCAGGCAGGACTGTGTCGAGAACCTGCGGAAGGATGTCACAGACCTACAGGGGACCATTCTGGATGTGACGTCTCGGGCAGGTCCTGCACGCTTTCCCTCTTGGAAGTTTCCGGACAAGATCTCTTGTGATCTGGATTTGGTGGCCCTGCTGGATCACTACGACTTTGTTGAGGGAGATGAAGAATTCAGTCAGCATTCCCACATTGTGCTCCTGGAGTTAGTGGTGGACAGGTAAGGCACATTCAGCATTTAACATTATGTGCGTCATTGAGGAAAACACAGTATGTTAATACAAGACTCGTGAGTTAAACTGTACTCAAGTGCTGCAGCAGAGCATCTATGAGAGACGTGAAGGTCTGGCCTGAGCAACCAAACCCAACATGTTAACTGTAGCTTTAAGTTTCCCACTTTAATTTCTGTCTCCTTCCTTTAAAATACCCTTAAAGACTTGTCCTTTGTTTTCATACAGACATTCATACAAATGCCCTAATTCATAAAAAGGCTTATTCTGTTCAATTCAAAAATTAGACTCTGATTAACTGATTTGAAAATCATAAACAAGTGAATGTAAAAATTCCCAGTGTATAAAAAAAAAATATGACTTCAAGTGGAATATTTTAAGCTGAAATTATTATTTTGGCAATGATGTTTTATGTTTTGGACTGGTTTTTCTCAAAAGCACAACCCCAAAACACATTACACAGACATTACATGAAGGCAGATGAAGTGAGTCAGTAAGAGATATTCGGTGAGTTCCAAGTCCTCCTCCTTAGCCGTTGATCATTATTATTATTAGTAGGGGTTTTAATTCATAGCCTCAAGAAGAAGCTGGTCAAGATGTGAGAAAGTGGAGATGCAAAAGGGTCAAGAATAGCTAATAGTGGTGAATTTATCAGCAGCTCACATAATGGTAAATGCAAATATAATTGCATCTCCTAGTCTAGCGTATAAGCCATTGTAAAATGTGGGGCCATCCAGCTCACTGGTTCTCATGTCCACTCCTGTGGGCCCACTATGGCTGCAGATTTTCATCCCAGCCATTTCTGTTTATATCTGGACTCCCTCCTTCATTAAGCAAGCTGTTATTTCCCATTTTCTAAGTATTTTGGTATCAACTAAGAAAATTATAAAAAGTCATGTCATTTTCTGTCCCAGGATTCGTGGTGGTCTGCTGGAGCCTATCCCAGCTAGCATAGGGCACAAGGCAGGAACAAACCCTGGGCAGAGCGCCAGTCCATCGCAGAGCACACACATACACACACGGGCCAATTTACTGCCGTCAATCCACCTAACCTGCATGTCACTGAATGTTGGGGGGAAACCCACACAGACACGGGGAGAACATGCAGACTCCACACAGGGAGGACCCGGGATGTGAACCCTGCTCTCCTTACTGTAAGGTAGCAACACAATCACTGCACCATCCGAATTACAAAAGTGGGTGTGCTGCTAAATTTTTATTGGACTGTAGCAAGCATGTATGTATGTTACATGAAGACGATTGCATATTTTTTTATCTTGCTTTTAAAAGATTTCCTTTGTCATTATCATTTTTCCTAATTTACATCTATCTATGTATCTATCTATCTAACAAACAATGACAAAGACCATCACAGGAGACACGGGGCAAAGCTGAACTTGCTGTCCCATCTCTTCAGATGTGCTTGAAAAATGTTGAACACGCTTGCACCTTTATCCAAAAGCTTGATGATGTTAAGGCGGCCATCGTCTGCCCAATCTGACGTTCAGATCTCTGCTTGACAGGATTTCTTTCTTTCTTTTATTCCTGTTTATTGAAATTTGACTGGAAATTCTTTAATAACACTGAGAGAAATTAATAAATTAGTGACATGGAAGCATTAAATGAAATTAGTCAAAGCCTGATACAATCTATCTATCTATCTTATCCTGTCTACTATACTAAAATTAATATTTATCTATTGATTATATAGTGCCTTTCACATTTATCTACCTGTCTCTCTATTATATAGTGTCTTTCATGTCTATCTATTGATTATATTGTGCCTTTCACATGTATCTACCTTTCTATCTATTATATAGTGCCTTTCACATCTATTTATCTATCATATAGTGCCTTTTAGTCTATCTATTTTATAGTGCCTTTCACATTTATCTACCTGTCTATCTATTGTATAGTGTCTTTCACATCTATTTATCTATCTATCATATAGTGCCTTTCACATCTATCTATCTATCTATTATATACTGTCTTTCATATCTATCTATTTATGTATCATATAGTGCTTTTACCATCTATCTATCTATTATATAGTGTCTTTCACATCAATTTATCTATCTATCATATAGTGCCTTTACCATCTATCTATCTATTATATAGTGTCTTTCATATCTATCTATTTATGTATATAGTGCCTTTCACATCTGTTTATCTATCTATCATATAGTGCCTTTCACATCTACCTGTCTATCTATTATATACTGTCTTTCATATCTATCTATCTATGTATAATATAGTGCTTTTACCATCTATCTATCTATTATATAGTGTCTTTCATATCTATCTATCTATCTATCATGTAGTGCCTTCACATCTATCTGTCTATCTATTATATAGTGTCTTTCACATCTATCTATCTATCTATCATATAGTGCCTTTACCATCTATCTATCTATTATATAGTGTCTGTCATATCTATCTATCTATGTATATAGTGCCTTTCACATCTGTTTATCTATCTATCATATAGTGCCTTTTAGTCTATCCATCTATCTGTCTAAAGCTGTTCTTGAATATGAAGGCATAAGCATGACACAGTTTTCTCCATCGGTGCATATTGCAATTTTATTAGTAATAAAAGTTAATCATATTTCTGTTCTTGGGGCTAAAGTGAAAGTGTAGAGTTTAGCTTGAGAGAAGATGTTTGAAATTGGTTAACAACGATTATGTACGTTTAAAACTGATTTACAATGATTTGACAAAGGCCACTTTGAAGGCTTCAGGAGTGTTGCATGCCATCCATCCTTTAATTCTTTCATCCATGCATTTTGTATTACACCATTAATCTAATTCAGGGTTGTAGAAGTCAAACGCCTGTTCCAGTAGCATTCAAGCAAGAAACAACCATAGATGGTTTGCCAGTCATTGTCTTAAGAGTCTGTTATTTATTAATGTTATGTTCCTTGCACGATATCCTTTTTTTCTGTCTAACACTAACTAAAGTCCTTTACTTCCATGTTGTCCCGTGGTCACTGTTTTTTCTCTGCTTGTGGCTTAATTCAGGTTGCTGCTGCTCCTGCAGGGTTTTACACGGTATAATGAAACCCTGCTAGATGACCATAAAAACTCCTTGCAGTCCAAGTCTGTTGGACCCTCAATGTCTATAGGGCTAGTGGTGAAGACTTACTGGAATAGTCTTCTCAAGCTCGGCAACTTATATCAGAACGGCCTCAAAGAGGTGAGTTAGCACCGCTGTGTGTGATTTGACTGTTTTGTTACTAATTGCCTCTCCTGCACAATTTCTACAAAGAACATCATCATGTGATTCTGTTTCATATTCATTTCAAATATTGCACACTTCCTTTTAATAAGGTGAGGACACAGTACTCACACATTTAATACAATTAACCTACAACAGAAAGTACCATTTGATACAATTGGGAAGATACCATAGGAAAAGAACACAAAATATTTAGAAAGTCTAATAGAACATTTAGAATAATTATGACAAGAAGGAGGCCATTCAGACCAATGGTCTCACCAATCCTATTTATCAAGATTCTCCAAATTAACATTGAATTGAGATTCAAAAGCGTTCAGGGTCAACCGGGCGACAGACAGCTCGGCAAAAAGACAACTCGGCGACATCCTTTACCAGTTAGGTAATAGTTAGGTTCAAAGAGATTTTTTAATGATATTTAAATGACAACGTAGGGCGCCGGAAAATCCACAGAATCACCTGCTTTATGAGAGTCCCAATATGTTGAAAGTAAAGATATTCCTTAAGCCGTACTCACAGGTCACCTTTTGTATTCTAAATATCGTTATCATACGATTGCAACCAATACAATTTACATAAGGGATTAGCAATTCTGGTTGCAGAGGATAATGTAAAATAGAGTTTGTTCCATCTGCAGAATAAAGTTAATTCGTAAATTATATACATTTATTTTCAATATTTTAAATCATGTTGTCACTTAAATATCATTAAAAAATCTCTTTGAACCTAACTGGTAAAGGATGTCACCGCATTGTATTTCGCCAAGTTGTTTCTTCGCCGACATGTCTTTTCGCCAACTTGTCTTTTTGCCCAGTTGCCACTTAACCATTTGGAAGTCCACTTATGTGTTAAAACTAGTACTAAAAGTAAATGTTAATTTATACATTGCAGGGTGCTGTGTGCCTCACGCTGCTGTGTTGGGTTGGGCCACAATAATTAAAGGGGCTTCTGCCAGCAGACAATGACCCGAAGCACACAGCAAAACTGAGCACACAGTGGCTGAAGGAGAACAAAGTGAATGTCCTGGTGTGACCAGTCAGAGTCCAGGCCTAAATCACACTGAAAATCTGTGGAAAGATCTGAAGATACTGCGGTGGGCTGGCGCCCTGCCTGGGGTTTGTTTCCTGCCTTGCACCATGTGTTGGCTGGGATTGGCTCCAGCAGACCCCTGTGACCCTGTAGTTAGGATATAGCGGGTTGGATAATGGATGGATGGATGGCTTTGAAGATAGCTAGCCACCAACGCTCACCATCCAATGTGACAGAACTTGAACAGTTCTGGAAAGAAGAGTGGGGGGCAAATATTACTCAATCTAGGTGTGCAAAGCTGATAGAGAAGAATCCCAACAGACTCAAGGTTGTCATTAAAGCAAAAAGGGTGTCACCAAAATGACATGGGGGGGGGGGCCCTTTATTAATCTCAGGATTTCTGGTTTTTGATTTTTTATCATTCTTCTGAACTGTAGTTGTGATATCGTTCACTTGGATGTTATTGATTGCATTGTGTAAGTAAAGCTGGGAAGAAATATTTTTTGTGTGTGTTTCCATTTAAGGCTGTAAAGCAAAAAAAATAGGACTATGTTTCGAAGGGGGGGATTCTTTTCTATACCCACTGGTCTACACAGTATAATGAAATCCTGCTAGGGGACCCTAAAAGCACCTTGCAGTCCAAGTCTGTGGGACCCTCAATGTCTATAGGGCTAGTAGTGAAGACGTACTGGAATAGTCTTCTCAAGCATTCATTATAGAATGAATGCTACTCATCTGTTAAAATTTCATGTCGCTTTTTTTTTCTCTTGTAGAAATTTCCAGAAAAAGAAATGTCAGCCTTACACTGGAATGGCAGAGAACAGGAGAAACAGAAGGATAATCCAAATCGATTCGCCTCTCCATTAAAAAGCATTGGGGAGAACAGAGAGAGGCGCTCACAGTCTGCTGCTGCTGCGGCGGCTACTTCTCGGTACATCCCACCAGTCGGCACCCCGTTCTCGGTGGCCAATGATTGCCGCACTATAGGCAGTCAGACTGTGGAGTCTTCCCTGGTGCCTTGCGACGCTTGTGCTCGTTCCCAGTCCTCGCTGAAGGAAGTTGGCAAAGCCATAATCGGTATTTGCCAAAGTCAAAACCTGCCATCTTCCCTGTGTCGTTTTCAAGAAGTGACAGATGAGATTTTGGGCGAGACCCAGCTCTCTGCGTCAGATATGGCCTACTGGGCCGCAGAACAAAGCAAGGACCTGGCCCGCATTAATAAGCACTTCACTGACCTCCTGAATCAGGTCAAGCCCCTCAAAAAGAGCTTGGCAGCTTCGGAGGCCGAGCAGGCAGCTTTGAAGAAGGAAGTGCTGACCTTTGAGGAGGTTCTTCACAGGGAGAAGGGGGAATGCAAACGTAAAATGCAAGAGTGCGAGAACAAACTGCAAGCCATGCACGCGAGGAATGCAGATGCAGTCAAAAAGCTAGAAGTAGAAAAAGAGGAGTTGAAGAAAGGTAAGACGGAGCACCGTTTACTGGCAAAATACCTCACGAGACGTACCGAAATGAACGTAACAATCACAAAGTCTCTTAATGTGGTCATGAAAGTCCACCGCCTTCCACAGCAGCATTCCTCATATGACAGGTAATTGATATCGTCATGTATTTAGTTTAGAATTGCACAAATAACATTCAGTAAGCTTCCATTAAACATGTTATGCTTAATCTTCACTGGACTCCCACGGCAAATGTGTTACACGAGTTGACTCCAGTCACAAGTTCCTGGAAATCAAAAGTTCAAACGCGTCTTCCTCCGCGGTGACAGTGCTGCCAGGGGGCGGCAGGACCACAAGCACCTCAGACAGTCTTGTAAGCGAGAAAAGCCAGCCGGGGAGTAAACCATTAGTGTCGGTAAATAATCAGTTTTAAAATTGTTTTTGGTTACCGTGAAAAAGCTTTCTAAAACTGGCATCTGTCTGAAAGTGCGCATTCTTTATAATTGAATCGACTCTAAAAAGTGAAAGTGCAGCCTGATTGCTCACAATATATATAGGATGACAGCCTGGCACTTTATTCAGAATGTGTTCCTGCCCCGCTGTTGGTGGTGCCAGCATAGACTCCAGCACCCTAAATGGGAGAAATGAATCAAGGGAGTTAGAAAATGTCAGGCATTAGTCCTGAACAGGATCACGAGGGTTGTCACAGCCTATCCCAGCTAGCATAAGGTGCAGTGCAGGAATGAAATCCGGGCAGGGCGTCAGTCCAATACACAATTTAGTGATGCCAGTCCACCTAACCTGCATGGCTTTGGACTGTGGGAGGAAACCCACACAGACACGGGGAGGGCATGCAAACTCCACACAGGGAGGACCCGGTAGGTTAGGTAAAGGGATATGGTGTAGCCCAGCACAACGCCATCGGCTAAATCATTTCTGATTCGCAGCAGGCCCCTTAATACACCAGTGATAACACTGAAGAAATATAGAAATAGCACTGAGATTTTCAGATTGTTTTATTCTTGTCTTATTCTAAGCAGGCCACTTAATGTGCCAGTGGTATAATTCATTGATGGTTTGCATTGAGATTTTCAGATTTCTTTGGACAGAAAACATCAGATAAATAAACAAAAAAAATATTAAAATTCACTGTAGCCTTTCATTGTCAGACAGTCAGTCAGTCAGTCATTATCTAACCCGCTATATCCTAACACAGGGTCACGGGGGTCTGCTGGAGCCAAACCCAGCCAGCACAGGGCGCAAGGCAGGAACAAATCCCTGAGCAAGGTGCCAGCCCACCACAGGGCACACACTAGGGACAATTTAGGATCACCAATGCACCTAACCTGCATGTCTTTGGACTGTGGGAGGAAACCCATGCAGACACGGGGAGAACATGCAAACTCCACACAGGGAAGGCCCGGGAAGTGAACCTCCAGGTCTCCTAACTGTGAGGCAGGTGCCACCATGCCGCCCTGCCTTTCATTGTAAAAATGACAATTGGTAGAAAGTGATAATGCTGCTACAAATGTATCTTGTTGTAAGGAAGAATTGTAGTGACAGAAAAATGCAATAAAAGTTTCACTTATAAAAAGACAAATTCCTTTTAGCCAAAAGGTTGTGTTCCTGCCTTTACCAAAAACACATTCTTCATTTTACATTTGAAATCATCACCTTCCACGTTGTAATTACAAAATCAGAACAGTTCCGCTTCTGACTCTCCAACTTTCACGGCAACACCTGCTTTAATAAAAACAACACAAACAGGTTTGTAGGGATTCCATTGTTTCCATTCCATTGTTGATATTAACCACGTGACACTCTCTGTGTGTTCCTGGCGTTAGGTATTCGTAATGTTTTATCAGCTAATTACAGCCAACTAGTTTGCATGCCGAGTGTTTTATAAATCGGTGCTAAAAAAAATCCTGCCTTCAATCGCAGCTTTTGTTAAATGAGTTGCCTCATTATTACCGTCATTCACAAAAGGTGAAAGAAATTTACAGCAAGGGTCGCCAGCTCCAGTCCTGGAGGACCACCGTGGCTGCAGGTTTTCATTCCAACCCTTTTCTGAATGATTGACCTGCTTTTGCTGCTTATTAACGTCTTTTGAACTAATTTTAATTGACTTGTTCTTGAAGGCTCAGACCCCTTCATTGCTTCTTTTTCCTTAATTAGAAGCCAAACAATAATGAGATACAAAATGAGCAAAAACAACTGGTGTCCATCATACACTATCTGAAAATAAAGAAAGATGAAGGTCCACAAACAAAGCTCTTAGAAAGAGAAAATCAAGAATTTCAGAAATGTCTGCTAATGCACCACAAGAGCAGCAACACACCATGGAATTAAATAACTGGTTTAATTAATGACAGGAATTGGCACCTCATTAAGCAACTGGTTGGAGTTTGAGGCCCTGACTTAGGTGGTCTTCTGTTGGCTCCCTCACTTCACATTTCATTTCTGTTTGGAGTGCCGTTTAAGAAAAGAAATGAAGCAATTCAGAGGAACGATGGAGAAATTCAGGGGAACAAATCTTAAAAAAGCAATTCAATTAAATGAATTCACAAGAAGTTAATTAGAAGCAAAAACCGGGCACTCCATTAAAAAGGGTTAGAATGAAAACCTGCAGCCACTGCTCCCCTTCGGAACCGGAGTTATAATGAGATATAAAATGAGCCAAAACAACTGGTGTCCATCATACGATATCTGAAAATAAAAAACGATGAAGGTCTCAGGAATGTCGATCTGCTCAGGTCCACAAAACATTTTAACAGAAAAGTGAAAATCAACAATTTCAGAAATGTCTGCTGATGCACCACGAGAGCAGCAACAAGCCATAGAATTAAAGAACGAGTTTAATTAACAACAAGAATCGGTATCTCATTAAGCAACTGGTTGGAGTTTGAGGCCCTGACTTTGGTGGTCTTCTGTTGGCTCATTCACTTCACATTTCATTTCTGTTTGGGTGTCATTTAGGGAAAGACGTGAAGCAATTCAGAGGAACGATGAAGAAATTCAGGGGGACAAATCTTAAAAACACAAATGAATTAAAATGAATTCACAAGAAGTTAATTAGCAGAACAAAATAGGCACTCATTAAAAAAAAGGGTTAGAATGAAAAACTGCAGCCACAGTGGTCCTCCGGATTTAAAGGTTCTGTCATGCCAGACACACGTATGTGAAATGGACGAATGAACGTACTTATTTTCTTTTCATTTGATGAACTGCATTTCTTGTTGCTTATTCATCTGCATTTTTCCATATGTGGTACAGCTTTTAGGGCGAGGGTCCTCAGTAACCGCCCTGGATGGCTGCAGTTGTAGTTTCATTCCAACCAGTTTCATAGTCAGAAGCCAAGCTTAGCAGATAATGAAACTTAGCGTTCAATGCTAGGACTTGTTGGTGCTTTCATTCTTCCAAGACAAACCTTTATCGCATTGTAGATTTTTCGTTTCCTGAGAACATTATCCTTACATTTTGTGGTCCCAAACAGATTTGTACCTCCTGGTCTCTCATTTTTGTTAACACGGATAATTCATGATGTATATGCACAGGTTCAAACGGAACCCAGAGAGTGGGTGGTTCCTTTGTCATTAGCACCTCATTATTAACTGATGGCGGGTTAAGAAATCAGGCAACAATTAAAACCCAAATCTCCTTCTTCCTTCAGCTGCTCCAATTTAGGGGTGGCCACAGCGGATCATCCGTCTCCATCTCTCCCTGTCTTTTACATCTGTTCCTTCATGTCCTCTCTCACCGCAGCCATAAAGCTCCTCTTTTTCTCTTGCCTGGCAGTTTCCCCGATGTACCCCTCATCTCTCCTCTGCACGTGCCCAGACCCTCTCAGTCTAGCCTTTCTCACTTGGTCACCAGACTGTCATACCAGTGTTGTCCCTCTAATAAACTCAATGCTAACCCTGTTGTTACTCTTGAGCGAAAATCTTAGCATCTCCAACTCTGCCACTTCCAGCTCTGGCTCCTGTCTTTTTGTCCAAACCAAACAACATGGCTGGTCTCAGTACCGTTTTATAGACCTTCCCTTTCTCTCTTGCATGTACTTTTCTTTTTTTTTATTTAAAGTTCAAATTCAAGTTTATTGTCATGTGTATAAAGTACAATGAAATTCCAACTTACATTTATCCCACAGTGTGGTTACATCATATGGTTTGCAATACCAGCAGTGGACAAAAAAGTGATAATGAATGACAAATAATAAAAACAAGAAACATTAATAAAAATAATTCATCAATACTATGCAGTTACAACTTAATAATCATTCTGCAGTTAAAACTTCCCTAGCACTCATTAATGACATTTTATTTGAATATGAATGCCGTGATTACCTCAAAAATATAAATATGATTATGTTTTTGAATTCTTGTTGTAAACATACAGTATTATAATAAACCTGCAAGAAAATAAATCCAGCTATCTGCTCATTCATCCAGTTTTAGGCCTGCATAATCCAATTCAGGCTTGCAGCCATCTATAGGTGCTGTTGTTGTAAGCATATAAATATCAAAATGGCAGCAAAGCCTGTTAGAATTTGAGGCTGTTTTTTGCTGAAAACATACTGTATGTTAGGAAGATAACACTTGTCTGTTGCACATATTTCAAAAATGTATTCATTATGGAAGAATTAAGTTATTGCATCAGTATGAAAATGAACCTCTGCAGGTACTTTTCTATCCCAACTCACTCGTGCCGCTCTTCTGGTAGTTCATGCCTTGTTCCCAGTGTTTCAGGGATGGTTGCCAACTCCACTCAAGCCTGACCTAGAAAAGTGAGGTGTAAAATCACAAGAGGAAGTGTCCGCAGTAAAGCTGCTGCAGACTTCAAGTTAAGCGGTCTGAAGACCACCCAGGAACTGTCAACTGTCCAGTTAAATGAACCACTTTCTGTTTTCTAGATGCTTCCAGTCTGAAGGAGGAGCTAAAAAATCAGCAGGCCAGCATTCAGGATCTGGGTATGTGCAGCCCTTTTTGGCTTTTCTTACACTCCATCACTTATTGCTACCACAGAAATCTACTTGTCTTGATCTACAAAGCTTAATTTGCAGCCAGTCTGTTATCATCTGGGTCACCGTTAACATGTTACAGGGGATTAAATCCGCTCTGGTGCAGATATTAAATATGTGCAAGTAGCTATGAAACCATTCATAGGCCATTTACTTTCAGATGGCTGGAGTTCATAAGCTGCAGTTTAACGACTAGAGGAGAGTTTTTAACGTTTCTTGGATTTCTTTTTCTCGTTCTTTTGTGTTTCATGCGTTTCAGCGTCAGTATCGCACTCGTATCTAGAGACCCTTTACTGCCAAGGGGCTATCAATGTGTGTCTGTCAATTTGTAACACAGTCAGTGTGAGAGATTTTTCAAATTGGCTGCTGTTGGTATTCATCCAGTTTTTATGACAAAAAAAGGAAAGACTCGTCATGTTCCCTGAAATATACATTTAACTCAAATGAAGAATTTCTGATTTCCAACTGTTTGATTTCTTTGTCAGAATCTCCAACAAGTTAAAAGCATTTCTGCATGGTTTGGAAAATTTTCCTCACTTTAATATATATACTGTGGTGGGCTGGCACCCTGTCTGGGGTTTGTTTCCTGCCTTGTGACCCTGTAGTTAGGATATAGTGGGTTGGATAATGGATGGATGGAGATAGATATACAGTACAGGCCAAAAGTTTGGCGACACCTCCTCATTCAATGTGTTTTCTTTATTTTCATGACCATTTACAGCACTCCATCACTCTCCTTCTTGGTCAAATAGCCCTTACACAGCCTGGAGGTGTGTTTGGGGTCATTGCCCTGTTGAAAAATAAATGATCGTCCAACTAACCTGACTTCTGCACAACACAACTGCTGGTCCCAACCCCATTGATAAAGCAAGAAATTCCACTAAATAACCCTGATAAGGCACACCTGTGAAGTGAAAACCATTTCAGGTGACTACCTGTTGAAGCTCATCGAGAGAATGCCAAGAGTGTGCAAAGCAGTAATCAGAGCAAAGGGTGGCTATTTTGAAGAAACTAGAATATAAAACATGTTTTCAGTTATTTCACCTTTTTTTGTTAAGTACATAACTCCACATGTGTTCATTCATAGTTTTGATGCCTTCAGTGTATATATACACACACACTAGCCATTCCCTGCGGCTCCGCCCATGTAGTAGTGAAACAGGACTTTAAAACTTTAAAGATCAATAAACAAAGAGGTATCACTAGCTAAGCGGAGGCAAGTTACGATCCAAAACGCAGAGGTAGACTGACTCCCCACTCCTGACGTCACGCTTCCCCCTCCCCTCAGCTCGCAGCCTCTCTCTCAGATTAGCGCAAATATATCGCTCCTGCAAGCAAACTACGATTCTTGAGAGAAGATGCACAATCAACCTCAATGTTCAAGAAAATTCGAGAAAAAAACCCGATCTAAATTCTTTAAGTAGTTCTCCCGTTCGCTAGCTAAGCAGGTCTAAGATACACCCCGATGCTGGTGTGTCCCACCCTTGTCCCCCTCGGCCTGCTGCATCTATCTCGGATTGACAAAACTAAATCGGTACAACAAGCAAACTATGATTCTTAGCGCAATGAGAGAAGTTGCAAAATTAACCGGAATATTCAAGCAAATTCTAGGAAAAAACTCGAAATCCGTTACGTAGTTCTCTTGTTCGCTAGCTAAGCGGATGTAAGATACGCCCCAAGGCTCATGCGTGAGTAAGGAGGGTCCCACCCTCGTCCCCTTGGCCCACTGCGTCTCTCTCGGATTCACGCAACTAAAATCGGTACCTCAAGCGAACTCTGATACTTGGCGTAATGAGAGAAGTCACAAAATCAACCGAAATGTTCAAGCAAATTCTATAAAACAACTCATGAAGTAGTTCTCTCGTGAAAAGTAGACAGACAGACAGACATTGGATTTTATATTATATACATGAGGGACTTTCAAAAAGTTTCTGCACTTTTATATTTTCGTTGGAAACGGTGAAGGCGGGAGGGAGGTGTAGTAATTGGTCAAGTCTGGAAGTGTCATATGACTGGGAAAATTGCATCGCAGACAAAGATGACTATGCAGAAAAGTGATGTCATTTGTTTTTGAAATTTTTAATAAATAGAGCTAACATAAAGTGCGGAAACTTTTGGAACATCCCTCGTAATATATATTGTACATGTTCCTAGTGATATTTCACATTCAAGATGGTGGATACTTTTTGAATTGTTTCCATGACGTCAACTGTTAAATGCCCATAATTGAACAAATAATGAATGGATATTTCATTGAAGCTAATCAGTTTCAAACCACTTTGCTTTCCTGTCTGTGTAAACAGTCTGTGTCTGTAAGTTGTGATCAGAGGAGTGACTTGCACGAGTCACTTCAACCGGGTGTCCCTGTTTAATAAAGTGAAGTGAAACAGAAGCTGGGTGCGATGGCACTAACAAAAAGATGGCATTTTCAGCCCAATAAACAAAATGCTTCTTACCTTTGGGAAGTTAGGGTAACAAGATGGAGCTCACTTCAAGTTGGGTTCCTGGTCATCTTCCAGGGGCTGTCTGGTTTTATAGAAAGGCCGGAGTCATCTCTGGGCGCTGTGACCGGGTCAATTGCCGTCTCTCAGAGCTGCACGTGGAAAACAGAGACAGCGTGGGTGCCACATCTCGTCCCAGAGCGGTATCGCTTACCTCAGCAGAGACAGGAAATTGATCCCCAGGCACACATGTGACAATGTGTAATTATCATATAATTAGTAAAAAAGTTTGGACGTGACTGTCGGTAGGCTTTGCGCCCTAGAAACCAAGTTACCCGAACTATTCTTTAATATTTCAGTAATTATTTACCGCTCTGATGCTGATCCTTTTGATCATAAAATAGGTCATTACAATCACAACTGATGAGAAGAATTCGTAAATAATTGCAGAATTACAGTATTACAGTGCCTGTTTCTCTTGCACGATTTGGCACAAATATTAATCAGCATGTGGCCATCTCATAACAGGCTTAAGTTTAGAATTTGGTGTTTCTCCCTCCAGCCATTTTGGCTCTAGACCGTCCTCACGAAACGGTGACACACAGACACACACCCATCATCGAAATACTGTATCAATGTTTTAGGTATCAGGGGACCCAAAAACATCGAGATCCGGCGATCGAAATTTCTGACGAATCTAAAGCTTTTGCTCTTTCCCCATAGACGATAGGTTCTGGTAGTGGAGGGCGCAAAGTAACAACTGTATCTGCATGTGAACTCAATAAAGAGTGCTGTAGAAAAGTTAAAGGAACTGGATTCTTTTCAGGCAGTCAAGACTGTACATGTTCATTGGCTAAGATTTCTGGCTTTGGCAAAATGGTCTTTTTTCATTTTTAAATTTGGATCTTATTCATGTTTCATTTTAATTTTTTATTTAAATCCATCTCTCTTCACCTCAAGCTCCTTGCTTTTCCTTTTTCTCATTTTGGCAGAATACACACCTCCACTTTGTGCCTTCTATAGACATTCTCAGGAGACTCCGCCATTGCAGTCTTTGTTAGCCACGGATATGATGATGAGGATAGTGAGGCTTGGGAGGAGGGCTGGTCATATTGTGCAGGATCGTCCAATTGGAATTGAACTTTACTAACACAATAAAGTCGGAGGTAGACATCTGGTGTGCTGGGGAGCTCCATGAATATGGTAGAGGAGGAGAAGGTGGAGGTGCTACCTGGTGATGCATCTGGTTTGAATGTGTGAAGCAGGCCGGCTGCATCTAAATCCCCTAGAGCAGGTTCATTTTTTGAAGTTTGATATGTGCAACAAATTCTCTAGAATGTTCTATCACTCCTTGTAAGGTACTGCTCCATGATATATGTGCATACCAAACATCTACGTAAACAGCAGCATTATAGGACAGATCCCGAATTCGGTGGACACAGTGGTGTGTGAGAGACTAACGCTGACTAACGTTGCCCATCCACTCCATGAAGACTTGTCCTCTTTAGTCCCCCAAAGTGTGTTAAGAGGTGCTGCTTGAGCTCTATTGCCATCATGTCTGTCTCCAATCTGTCCTGTAGGCATTGGCTTAGGGACATTTCTGTGTATTATTAATAAATCCATCTTATTATGTTGACTGTGTGTGTGTGTCTATGAGTTATAATACTCTCCCAAACATCTGTCTGTCTACTGATCTGTCCATATGTGTGTATTTTATGGTGTATTCCTTCATTTATGCAGAGCAGCAAAGAGAAAAACTACTGCAAGAAATGAGAACCCAGATGGTCGACAAGAGCGTGGTGCTTGTCTTGGAGGGTAACGTCCGAGACCTTAACATGCGTTTGGCCACCAACACCTCAGAACTTTCTGCCACTATCGTGGAACTGGACAAGGAGAGGGCCAAGTTCATCAGCTTGACTAGGCAGCAGGAGGTAGGAGGCAGATTTGTCTGTTTTGTGGAGCACACGTCCTCTTTTAGAGTACACTGCCAAATCGATTGCCATTGTAAAACTTGTATAATTCTGTTAAGTGGCTGTTTTTAAGTTATGTCGTATGAAAACGTTTAAGAAAAAAACATAACATTCTTGAACCTGTTTAATCCAATTCAGGGTTGCAGGGGGGGAGACGTTATCCTGACAACACTGGTGCAAAGTGGGAAACAACCCTGGAGAGGACGCCAGTCCACTGCGGGCCCACCCATTCTTATACAGTCGACTCCACTTTGGTTAAGTGCAACGGAGACTCCGCTTAGCTTCACGTGACTTGCATGGTTCCTATTTGTATAAAGTCAAGTAAAAAGGCAATAACTTCGGATAAGCGCACAATCCACTTAAGTGCACGTACATTATTGATCCCATTGCTATTCTCTCCAGCCAAATTCACTCCAGTTAACTGCACAGCCTCTTCACATCCACTAGTCAAACAACGATATTGATTGACACTCTCAAATGATGTCATCAGCCTGTGACGATGTAAGTAGCCTGGCTCTTGTGATCATTCAGGTGCTGATGTCCCATCCCGCTACTGTATTGAGGCCTAACAGTTTGCAGAGCAGTTACTAGGTGTACACTGTAGTCTGTTTAGCAGCGTGTTCTTATGGACGTGTAAATGTCGTCTCAGAACTGCCAACGTGTTAAACACAAGTCTGTTAGCAATGAATTACATTACGGATTGGCCTTACAACTCAACTGTGATAAGTTAGCTGTCGTGACTTTTGACTATGGCGTCGACTTCGTTGTCCCGTGCTCAAAAATCGTTGTCTCTGGCTGAACGAGTCGATGTCTTAAACAGATTTGACAACAAGGAGGGTCATAATGCGAAACATTATGGCGTTCATTCTGGCCAGATTTCTTGGATTTACAAAAATAAGGAATCGATATTGCAAGACTGGCAGAACGACGGTATAGAAAAGGGTAGGCTGAAGATGTACAGGTACAGTACATGTATATCTGAGCAGTTAATGTGTTGTATCCACTGTATTTTTCACCGTAGTCTATTTTAATGAATGTTTTATTGCGTTTGACTAGGCTAGTAGGTGGGGTAACTGAATGGTCAGCTTTCAGGACTGACACGTTGCACTCCAAATAATCGCACGCTCCGCTTAAGCACATGTGGCGATCTCATCCGGAGGCCGTGCACTTTTACAGAGTCGACTGTACTCACACACAGGTCCAAACTTGGAGCTCCATTCAAACTAATCAGCGTACCCAGAGGAGACCCACCTGTCCAGAATAAAGAGCAGGGTTTTAATGTTAACATTGAAGGGGCTCACATCGCTTGGGTTCACTTCTGACGTGGAGTGCCCTTTGCACGGAAATTCCACGCTCTTATTGCGTGTTTCTAAGGTCGCCCCCTTTCACTGTGTATCTGTGCCCCTTGGAACAACCCACCGTCCAGTTCTGGTTGAGTCCTTGCCTTACAGTCATTCCTGTGGTAAAAGGCTCATGGCGTCTGGAATCACTAAATCAAGTCAAAATCAAAAAAACACAGGAAAAACTGTAGGGAGAATGCAAAAGTAATTTAGGCCACTAGGCCTTCCTTTGAGTATTATAACTGAACAAGTGGCTTCCCCAGATCTCCCCTGCCGTCACACTCCCTGAATCAGAACATAGGACATGTGACAAATGAGAGGAGACCATTCAGTCCATCAAGCCAATTTGTTTGCTATTCCAGTATTCCTTCCAGATTCTTCTTAAAGGTTGGCCAGGTTTCTACTTCAACTCCATGTCTCGGTAGTTTTGTCCCAGAGTCCCACAACTCTTTGCATAAAGAAGTGCTTCTTGGCTTCAGTCTTAAATGCACTTCCCTTTGAATTCCACTGATGTCCTGGAGTACGTGATTCACCCTTAGGCCGAAAGAATGTTGCTGGATCTACTTTATCCATCGATGCCTTCATATCTGGGTGTGTTTTCGTCACACCCTTGGAGAACCTCTTGCTAGTGGTGCCCAATAAGTTTCATCCCGAGTTACTCGAGTGCCGTGCCAAAGACCTACCTGAAAGTAGAGTGCTGCCACATCAGTGCACCTTCTTCTGTTGTCTCGATGCACACTCAATAATCCAGGTAAGGAAATTCTAGAAAGTTGATTCTGTTCATCTGGACATAGTTTTTCCCAAGGTAGATACATTCCATCACTCATCCAAGTGACTTCCTCAGTCTCAGTTGACTGCAGGTTTCTCCAACTTTATAAACAGTACCTTGGCCTAATGACCAAAACTAGCACCATTGGCTAACAATGGGCCGTGTGATCAATAATATGCAAATAGTCCATTGATCAATGGCCATGAGTACCATTCACAGAGAGTGGCTGCAATCACCGCATTGTAAGATGGCGAAAGAATCATCCACTAGAGCACAAAATAGGTGTCATCATGACTCAAACACCATACCATACAGACACAGTGGCCAGAGAAGCAGAAGAACATCATATCAAAAAGGCCCTGAGTAAATGTGGTTATCCCAGCTGGACTTTTGTCAAAGCAGCGAAGACACCTAAAGAATACTCTAAGCAATCCAGGAGAGAGGGGAAGGACAACCGCTGCCTAAGTGAAAACCTTTGGTGATCCCTTATGTGTCAGGAGTATCGGAGCAGCTCAGTGGCTTTCAAACCCCAAAACGCACTACGGCAAAAACTGGTCCATCCCAAGGACCGGGTGCCCCAGCAGAGACAGAGTAATATAGTTTATGAAGTGAAGTGCCAAGAGGATTGCCATGAATCATACATCGGGGAAACCAAACAACCACTGGCGAAGCGGATGGCACAACACAGAGGAGCTACCTCGTCAGGCCAGGACCCCGCAGTCTATTTACACCTACAGGACAGTGGTCACTTTTTCAGTGATGAAGAGGTGCACATCCTGGACAGGGAGGAACGCTGGTTTGAGCGAGGAGTCAAAGAGGCCATTTACATGAAAAAGGAACGACCATCTCTGAACTGAGGAGGGGGCCTAAGGGTACATCTTTCACCATCTTACAATGCTGTGATTGCAGTCATTCCCCAACTCTCTGTGAATGGTACTCATGGCCATTGATCAATGGACAATTTGCATATCACTGATCACACGGCCCATTGTTAGTCAATGGTGTTAGTTCGGTCATTAGACCAAGGTACTGTTTATAAGGTTGGAGAAACCTGCAGTCAACTGAGACTGAGGAAGTCACTTGGATGAGTGATGAAACGTATCTCCTGCAGAAAAAACTATGTCCAGATGAACAGAATCATCTTTCTAGAACCTTCTTGTGATCCCTCGTGTCCCTGTGTATCTGGCCATACTCGGACTTTATCAGGACTTGAACCCACAGAAAGTGCGACTGTCCTCCACCTGGCATGCAGACTCACACTTCTATTGCCAGTCCTCCGTTCGGGTTTTGCCTTGTGCCACTCTTGTTCAGCACCATGGCGACAGGTCTTTTTCCTAAGTACTCCTACGGCTTCTTAAAAGCTTGTTCTCCATTCTCATTCAGTCCCTGCAGGCAAAACACAGAGCCTTGCTGCAGCAAGTAGACTCCCTGGACCAAGAGTGTGAGGAAGTGCGTCAGAGTTTGGAGGAGAGTGACGAAAAACGAGCGCAGCTCCAAGAAGAGCTTTCCCAGCTCACGTCGGAGACGGCTTCATTGCGGTGTCAGCTTCAGGAGCAGAAGGTGAGAGGACTGCAATGACACATCAGACCAGTGTTTCCCAGCCTTTTTACTATGGTGGCACACTTTGTTGTAACCAAAAACATCTCAAGGCCCACCGCTATTGTACTAACCACAAACTCGTATCTCATACGATACCCCAACTCTCCAAAGGAGCAGGACTGCTGGAAAAGCCAGTAAAAAAGCGGCTCTGAGATTAGCGTTCGCAGACACGGCACTTAGTGAGCACTTTGGGCGCATATCCCAGCTGCTTCACCCCTTTGCCCGCTTCTCTCAGGGCCTCACAGGCAACTCCTAGGCCCACTATCCACCAGGCCTGTGAGGCAACGCACCCAGAGAGATGGACTCTAGCAGTCAAGAGACACGACTGCTGTTTCTGCATTATAGCAACTGCGGTGCCTCTTTTATGCCAGCTTCTCCAGGTAGGTGTCGACCACCTGCAGAGCTGGTACTTCTCAGGTTCAAACCCAGGTGCGCTACACTGTGTGATGGAAGCGGGGGCGTCAGCGAGCCCAAACCCCCAAACACGAACACACAGTGAGTCCCGGGTTCAAATAATGGAAGATTTATTAAACCAATTCTTCCACAAAGTTTGCAAAAAAGTACAAAGACTCAAGTCTTCTCTCTCCACAATACCTTTCTGTCACCACCGCACTGACCTCCTCCAGTTGAATGTTTCTTCACGTCCTCCCAGCTCTGACTCCACTGGAAAAGGGTGTGCAGTCTCTTTTATTATGGACTTGGGTGTACCAGGGTGAATTCCCGATGGAAGCACTTCCGGGTCATGTGAAAGTCTCCCTGCAGTGCCCTCTTGTGGCACCCAGGACTGCTCTGCTGGACTACATCCCCTGACATGCCCTACTGGCTTCCCACTGGGCACTGATATCCAGGGCCGCTGCCATCTAGCGTGCTAGGGGAGTAACCCCCCTAGTGACATCTCTTTTCATTGAGCTGTCCGTCCATCTCTTTTGGTCCTCCTTTAAGGTCTGATCCCTTCTTCCTCCCTGGCTGGGATGCCTATATGCCTGTTAGGAGCCTCCCATCCGGGTGAGGAACCATCCCCTCTTCTGGCCGGGATGCCCGCAACTATTATTTCCATGGCACACCTGGGTAGCTCTCACGGTGCAGCACTCTGCCATGTCACACTGGTTGAAATAAACTGCTTTCGACATCAAGGGCTGGAGAAGAAGGAGCAGCAAGCAAGGCTCTAACCTGAAGTCATCATGTATTGTACTAAAACGTGAAGACGCTTTTGTCAAACCCATGTGCCTTTATTAAGGTGAGGATCTTTAGGGTTACTGGATTCTTGAAAATGTTGTACTGTGGCAGACTGGATATTTAAGTTGCTGGCTTCACCTTTAGGGTCATGCTAAAGTTCAGGCCCTGAAATTATTTCAACACCATAACACAGGGGTTGCCAACTCCGGTCCTGCAAGTTTTCATTCAAACCCTTTTCTTATTGAGTGACCTGTTTTTCCTGCTAATTAACTTCTTTTGAACTCATTGTAATTGACTTGATCTTGAAGACTCAGATCTCTTCATTGTTTCTTTTTCCTTAATTAGCAGTCAAACAATAATGAGATACAAAACGAGCCAAAACAACTGGTGTCCATCATACAACATCTGAAAATAAAGAAAGATGAAGGTCTCAGGAATGTCGAGCTGCTCAGGTCTCCAGTGCTCTTAGAAAAGAGAAAATCAGTAATTTCAGAAATCTCTGTTAAAGCACAATGAGAGCAGCAACAGGCCACGGAATTAAAGAACAAGTTTAATTAACAACAAGAATCTGCGCCAATTAAACTGGTTGGAGTGAAAAATGGTTGGAGTCTGGAGGCCCTGACTCAGGTGGTCTTCTGCTGGCTCACTCAATTCACATTTCATTTCTGTTTGGGTGCCATTTAAGGAAAGAAATGAAGCAATTCAGAAGAACGATGGAGAAATTCAGGGGAGCAAATCTTTAAAAGCAATTTAATTAAAATTAATTCACAAGAAGTTAATTAGCAGCACAAACAGGGCACTCATTAAAAAAGGGTTAGAATGAAAACCTGCAGCCACAGTGGTCCTCCAGCACTGGAGCTGGTGACGCCTGCCATAGCCGACGAGTCACAGAGCGTGACGAAAAGAACCTGAAGGACTCTTCCTATCTCTGCAGGTGGTGACAGAGCAATTGCAAGAGGAAAAACGGAAATTGGAAGGGTCTGTTTCAGAGCTAAAAGATTCAATTTGTCAACTGGAGAAGCAGGTCCAGGAGCAGAAGCAGAGGGAGAAGCTGCTAATGGACTACCCAGATCTGTGCCCACCCTCCCAGTGTCAACTTGACAGTGAGTCCAGGCTTATTTCTCACTTTGCAATGAACAAGGCCATCGTACGCAGCTATACTTCTGTTCACTTAGCCGATGTTTGCTCAGCGGTAATCGGTAAGGACCAGAGGTGGGTAGAGTAGCCAAAAATTGTACTCGAATAAGAGTAGCGTTACTTCAAAATAATATTACTCAAGTAGAAGTAAAAAGCAGTCATCCAAAGAATGACTCAAGTAAGAGTAAAAAAGTATTCGGTGAAAAGACTGCTCAAGTACTGAGTAACTGTTTGATCATAATAAATGATTTATTTTTTTGAAATGTTGTAATAAGACCGACAAAAATATAAAATAACTAGCAGATTACCCAGTGGCTTCGCTGACACTGTGGAAGGGAAAAATGTGTGGCTCTCATGAGGCAACGGCATTAATGACCCAATTCTATGATAGATTTGCCCCCGCATTTTAAATGTCGGCATAAAGCCAGACTCCACGGTAGCAGCCATTGTGCCAAACGATGTCATCTGAAAACACAAATTGTATTTCTTAATGTTCTGTAGAAAATGAGTTGAATGTGGATCTGCGCTAGAAATAAGAGATAACAACGGTTCAGCTGGATGGCTTAAAGGTGTTAATTTCACCTTCCCGCCTGAACAACACATCCCACGTGATTCAAATGTAACCCTCTGGTCTTGGCAGTACTCACACATGATGTCCATTTCTCCTATTGTAACTTTTTGATGTAGGCAATAATCGTTTTCAATGTTAGAATTGAATCCCTCCATATACAGACCCTGATGCCTGTGTGACGTGCTAGCCTGTGAATACTGCATCCGTCGAATTCGATTCTGTTCAGCACGTTGTTCGGGTGTTTGTGAGGCCGTCAATTGTGATTGTCGTATACGCTGATCAGCGAGCCTGAGAGCCTTCTCTCTTGATCTGCTTCTGTCTAACTTTCTCCGTGTAACCTGACTGTTGTGATCATACGTAATTTCCGTTTCAAACGCGAAAAGAATTTTATATATATAGATGTGCAAATTCTGCTATTTCCAAATAATCAAATAAATAATGAGTAAAAATAAATAACATCTTTACAAAATAAAGATGCACAAATAACATAAAGTTACAAGCCTCAGTTTTTCACAACAAAGCTAACAAGACTAACATCCGCCTAACAGCAAAGAATTTATGTAAAACTTCCCGCGACATGTTTCCTCAGGTTAGACGTTGAGTTTTTGTCACACAGAAGGCATCCCATTATATACAGTAGCTGTTCTTTTGCACTGTGTGTAAGCGAAACATGCTTTTTATATGAGGCCACAGGTGTTCATCCTCATCCTCTTCAGTTTTAGCACTGGAGACAGTTGCCTCTGCCATTTTTCACGTATTCTTTCTTTCCCTGTCTGCTGTCTGTGAGGAGTTTGTGCTGCTATGCCGCCACAGTTTGTGTGTGGTCATGTGACTGCATGGCTTTGTTTGATTGGTGAAATGGAGTCATCTGATTATTGTTGCTACGCCTGATTGGTGAAACAGTCATGCAGTAGATCCACTGGCAGCTTCTCTCTGGCAAAAATATAGCGTATCTAATGGAAAAAAAGTAACGATTCGAGTGTTGCCCAATGTAGCAGAGTAAGAGTAGCGTTTCTTCTTCACGAATGTACTCAAGTAAAAGTAAAAAGTATGGTGCAGTAAAACTACTCGTAGAAGTACAATTTTTTTAAAAAGTTACTCAAGTAAATGTGACTCATTACTACCCACCTCTGGATTTGGGCTATAAGTCTGCCAAAGAGAAGTAAACTCCACAATGGCTTCAAAATAAAGGGGCGTTCAGAGATCCGAATGTGTCATTCAGGATGGAGAGGCTTCTTTCGATCTTCTGTTAGATTCTCCTGCTACGAGTGCAGTAAAACTACTCTTAGAAGTACAATTTTAAAAAAAAAAGTTAATCAAGTAAATGTAACTCGTTACTACCCACCTCTGGTAAGGACTGAACCTGTGCCTACACCGTCCTGGTTTGTAAACCAACACTGTATCCAGTAGGGGGTGCTAGCTCATTGGAAATTCATTTCTTTTAACTGAAAACATCAAAGTGCTGCCATTTCAGCAGTTAATAGAAATTGTAATGTATGAAAACCCGCACTTACTGTACCTTGTGTACCGTTTCAGCGAGGAGAGCAGAGAAAGGTGTGGATCAGGAGACAAAGTAACAGCCGCGGGACAAACGAGGGTCATTTCAAACACGCGTCTTAAGCCAAAGTCAGGAAACAGAGCGGGATTTTCGCTCTTGATATCTGTGACGTTTATTGGATAGTTGAAGTCAAATTAATGTTCATTAGAATGGCAAGGTACAGTATATTGGGAAAAGGATGCTAAGGAGCTGCCAGGGAAGAGGAAAAGAGGAAAGCCTAAGAGAGGGTTTATGGATGTGGTGAGAGAGGACATGCAGGTGATGGGTGTGACAGAGCAAGATGACGAGGACAGAAAGAGATGGAAGAAGATGATCTGCTGTGGCGACCTCTAACGGGAGCAGCCAGAAGAAGAATGACAAGTAAACTGTGATGAATGTAATGAAAGCACAAATGACACATCTATGACTGGTGTGGGACAGAATGAGATGCCGTCCTTATCGCAGTGCCTAGTTTCTGGTTGTTCCGAATGATGTCGTCCAGCTTTCTGTAATGGACCTTATTATTACATTAACTACAAGAACTGAATACTAAATAATTCTTTACATTTATATCACACTGTTCTCACTACTCATATCGCTTGCCATGGTGATTCAGGAACCACTTCCACTGCCACTAATATCTAACATCCACCCGGGTGATGTGACTGCAGCCATTTTGCACCAGTATGCTTACCACACATTGGTGGTGAAGGGGTGAGAGAGAGAGAAAGAGAGAGAGAGAGAGTGCCAATTAGGGACAGGGAATGGTTAGGGGGTCAGGATGACTAGGCCGTGGTGGGTAGTTTAGCCTGAACATTGGGGTTGTCACACACGTGTGCATGGGAGGCAGCTAAAGGGCTCGAATAGTGACAGTTCCATCAGTTCCATGTCTGACCAGGGGGTGGCAAGGCGCACTGACTTTTTCTCTCAATACTCTGTAGACCATTCACAGGAAATTCCACAGGGTTCCAGCGCCCGCGTTTACGTCACTTCCTGCCCAGATGACGTCACTTCCATTTCCGTCACCCAGGCCCGTCGCGACAAGGCAGGCAAACCAAGCAATTGCTTGGGGCCCCGAGCTGGCCTGGGGCCCCAAGACAACGACTGGTTAAGAATAAAATGCAGTGACAAACTGTGTGAGCGCCCCATTGATAGTGAATGCAGTAAAGTGCAATGACACTGTTATCGGGATCCCCCTCAAGGGGGCCCCCCTCGCTGACAGCAGCCAGCCAACCACGCGATCTCTGCTGCCGGCAAAATACAAAACTTCCTCGGTTTTTATGTCAATTGAGCGGGATGTTCGCCAGTCTTTGGACATGGAGACATTGTGATTGCCTTTGCAGAAAACAAGGCTCGCAAACAGCAGTTTTAGATAATTTGCACATGTTTGAGAGAACTGAAAAATGTTAATGTGAGTATGTATGTGTGTGTGTGTTTTTAAGTATGTTGGATTTAGTTATTGTGCACTTTTTTAATGTATATTAGATTTTATGGTACAGTGTTTTTTTTTTGCAAATGTTCAATTGTTGAAAATGTTCAAATTTTATGCACTTTATATGCAACAGCAGTATTTGCACTCTAAACATTTTTTTATTTATGCACAGTATATGCAACAGCAGTATTTGCACTGTAAACCTTTTTTATTTATATAAAGTGTGAGTGAATTTAAACTGTATAGCTATGCTGTGGTTCCTTTGCGTGCGTGCGGGGGGCCTCCATGTCCATTTTGCTTGGGGCCCCCAAATTCCTTCAAACGGCCCTGCCGTCACCCATGATGACGTTGTCACTTCTGGTTCTGCCACCCATGATGACGTCGTCACTTCTGGTTTCGCCACCCATGATGATGTCACTTCCTGTCCAGATCTTTAAAGCCGCCATCTTTTTGCCACATGTCATCAGTTCTCTTTTGGACTTTGAACTAGACACAACTCCACTAAATCCAACCTTTTTGCAGCCGGGGCATAATATACAGGTGGCTGCCCCCAAACCTTTTTATGTCTCCTGTCCATTCTTGTGACAGGGTACACCCTACTCTTTACAAAGGATACCCAGGGATCTTTAACTCTTTCAAGGCGGATGTCGACTTTTTTTAATAGAAGGGGTTAACGCTGGTAATCAGCTGTAAACGGTGACAAAACCCGCCATTATATTTGAGTTCGATTCTCTTTGCTAGAAGGAAAGTTAGCTTCATCGGTTTGACCGAGATTCCCTGCGCTCTTGTGAGTAGCAAGGTGCAAACAATGGCAAAAATGACATCTCCATCTGGCAAAAGAGCAAAGCAAGGCATAAAGCAAAATACTCCGTGGACAATGTTTTGCAAATTATTGCTGCATTGGTATCGGAGTTGTCGAACTCTTACAGTGACAAGTGGTGCAGACCAGATTTCGATGCACTGCGACTGCCACTGCCGCCCATGCCACATGAAGACTTTCCTGGCGGACTGGCGGCCACAGCACGCAGCAACAGATGTTTTATGTTGCTTTCTGTGAGATACAATTGCTTTGTGTGCTTTTCAGAAAACTGTTTTTTTTGGAAAAAATATTCAGCCCTGCGATGGGCTGGCGCCCTGCTCGGGGGTTTGTTTCCTGCCTTGCGCCCTTTGTTGGCTGGGATTGGCTCCAGCAGACCCCCGTAACCCTGTGTTCGAATTCAGCGGGTTGGATAATGGATGGATGGATGGATAATGACTGACTGACTGACTGAGAATGAAAGGCCACAGTGAACTTTAATATATTTATTTATCTGATGTTTTCTGTCCAAAGCAGTCTGAAAATCTCAATGCAAACCATCAATGAATTATTCCACTGGTGCATTAAGTGGCCTGCTTAGAATAAGACAAGAATAAAACAATCTGAAAATCTCAGTGCTATTTCAATATTTCTTCAGTGTGATCACTGGTGTATTAAGGGGCCTGCTGCGAATCAGAAATGATTTAGCCGATGGCGTTGTGCTGGGCAACACCATATCATGTTACCTAACCTACCGGGTCCTTCCTGCGTGGAGGATATTCAGCCCTCAAAGAGTTAATGACCCTTCAGAGTCGGCACCTCGGTTTTATGTCTCATCTGAAGGACAGAACCATTTTTACAGCGCAGTGTCCTCGTCACTACACTGGGATCCACACACAGACCACAGGGGATGCACCCCCTGCTGGCCTCACCAACATCTCTTCTAGCAACACCCCAAGTTTTCCTAGCGGGTCTCCCATCCAAGTACTTGCTGGGCCTGAACATGCTTAATATCAGTTGGATGGCCTGTTCTGAAGAGCAGGTGTTGTGCCTGCAGTCCTCAGCACAGCATTGGTTGCTGCTAATAATTTAATGTAAATGTTTCAACATCTTTGCGCAGAAATGCCTTCTGAATTCTGCTTCTTGCTTCACGGCGTTTAAATTATTATATATATGATTTATATATGCTACACCGATCCCTCTCCCACTTGGACAGAGGCAGTGGTGCAGTAAGAATTATGTTTCTGGACTTCTCTAGCGCCTTCAACGTCATCCAACCTCTGCTCCTTAGGGACAAGCTGACAGAGACGTGGATCGTGGATTATCTTACAGACAGACCTCAGTATGTGCGTCTTGGGAACTGCAGGTCTGACATTGTGGTCAGCAGCACAGGAGCGCCGCAGGGGACTGTACTTTCTCCGGTCCTGTTCAGCCAACATACATCAGACTTCCACTACAACTCGGAGTCCTGCCAAGTGCAAAAGTTCACTGACGACACTGCTATTGTGGGCTGCATCAGGAATGGGCAGGAGGAGGAGTATAGGAACCTAATCAAGGACTTTGTTAAATGGTGCAACTCAAACCACCTACACCTGAACACCAGCAAAACCAAGGAGCTGGTGGTGGATTTTAGGAAGCCCAGGCCTCTCATGGACCCCATGATTCTCAGAGGTGACTGTGCAGAGGGTACAGACCTATAAATACCTGGGAGTGCAGCTGGATGATAAACTGGACTGGACTGCCAATACTGATGCTCTGTGCAAGAGAGGACAGAGCTGACTATACTTCCTTACAAGACTGGTGTCCTTCAACATCTGCAATAAGATGCTGCAGATGTTCTATCAGATGGTTGTGGCGAGCGCACTCTTCTACGCGGTGGTGTGCTGGGGAGGCAGCATAAAGAAGAAGGACACCTCATGCCTGGACAAACTGGTGAGGAAGGCAAGCTCTATTGTAGGCACAGAGCTGGACAGTTTGACATCCATGGCAGAGTGACGGGTGCTGAGCAGCCTCCTGTCAATCATGGAGAATCCACTGCATCCACTGAACAGGATCATCTCCAGACAGAGGAGCAACTTCAGAGACAGACTGCTGTCACCGTCCTACTCCACTGACAGACTGAGGAGACCCCACACTATGCGACTCTTCAATTCCACCCGGGGGGGTAATCGTTAACATTATACAAAGTTATTGTCTGTTATACCTGCATTGTTATCACTCTTTAATTTAATATTGTTCTTTATCAGTATGCTGCTGCTGGAGTATGGGAATTACCCCTTGGGATTAATAAAGTATCGATCTGTCTAATTTTGTATTTTGTGTTTAAAGCAAGGCCATCATGCTCTGTCCCTTTGAGAACCTCAAAATCTGTTGGGTTTCATTCCAACCCCTCTCTTAACAGGGCCTCAGTCACACATCTGATAGATTTATCTGCACAGATACGTGCCACCTCTGCACTTCGTTTATTAGAAATTGGCCCCGATGTCATTTATGAGTCCACTGGGGAGAAACTGTATTCAGTGTCTTGTGATCGTCATGAGAGGCACTTTCCTTAATTATGACGACAGGCGGCCAATTCATAAAAGTGTTAGGAGCCCATATCATGTGCGCCTGTTTATTCATTTTAGAAAATGGCTGCACTGTATAGCGGAGCAATATTTAAAGAGAAGTAAAAGTAAGGGCCCTGAGGAGACAGAAAAGAAATGTTTGTGCTAAACTTGCAACAATGTCCTGATTATGCCAGTTGCAAAAGGCAGTATTTCATCTATCCAGTTCAATTTTATTTTAGATGAGTGTTTTCAGTTGGAATGGCTGGCACAGATTTGTGTGGTTAGTATCCTAAGTTTTGAATCCCGTCGTCTTGCATGCGAGTGAGTGGCCTCTGCAGAGAACTGGCACCCTGCTTGTGCTGGTGTCCTGCCTTGAACCTACTGCCGTTGGATCCCCTCTGTCACCCTGAACTAGACGAAGTGGCTTTGACATTTTATGTTCTTAAATATTCAAACACTGATTGTATGGTAGGGGTGGCACAGTGGTGCAGTGGGTAGGACTGCTGCCTCTCAGTTAGGAGACCAGGGTTCGCTTACCGGGTCCTCCCTGTGTGGAGTTTGCATGTTCTCCCCGTGGCTGTTCTCCAAAGACATGCAGGTTAGGTGTATTGCCAATTCCAAATTGTCCCGTGTGTGTGCTTGGTGTGTGTGTGTGCCCTGCGGTGGGCTGGCACCCTGCCCAGGATTTGTTCCCTGCCTCCACTTTGAGCTATGTTATTTTTATGAAAATGTGCTATATAAATAAATGTTGTTGTTGTTGCACCCTGTATTGGCTGGGATTGGCCGTGACCCTGTAGTTAGGATATAACGAGTTGGATAATGGATGGATGGATGGATGATTGTATGGTTTGGAGACAGTGGTGCTGACAAAAGGAGTGGAGGGAGAGCTGGAAATGGCGGAGTTGGAGACAGGGCAGACAGGGTTAGCAGGGAGTACATTAGAGGCAGTGCCAGTGTTAGGTTATTTTGCCCCCTAGGCCAAGCTTATCAGTGTGCCAAACAACTGATCGGGTCCCCAACCCCACCACTTCTGATCTGTACCCCAGGCTTAAGGCCTAATTTGCCTTAATGGTGGCAACACTGGTACAACAGTCTGGTGACCCCGTGAGCGAGGCTCGATTGAGAGGGTTTGGGCACATGTGCTGGAGAGATGAGGGGTACATCTGGAAACCGCCAGAGGAAAAGAGAAAGGCCAAAGAGGAGGTTTATGGATGCAGTGAGGCAGTCGGGGTGGCATGTGAATGACAGGGGTACATGGAGACAGAGGATCCGTTCTGGTAACCCCTAAATGGGAGCAGCCGAAAGAAGAAGAAGAAGAAGAAGAGGAGGATTTATATATTAAGGTATGAACGCATATTTAGTATTTGTAGATTGAGAAGCACGCATATACACATACACTATGTGGCCAAAAGCTTGTGGACACCTGACCGTCACACTTGTCTAAGCTCTCTTCTTCCAAGCCAGTTGCTGGGATTCTGATTTCCTTCTTTGTTTGTACATTCTACCTTGTCTTTATCGTTTCTTAATAGCCCATAAAAATTGGACTACAGGATAATCAGGCTGTTTATATGTTTTTTTACAGATATGGAAATTCCTCATCGCCCACTGTAATAAATGCCGTCACGTTAAAGGTCATTGCCCTTGTCCACCCAAACAGGTACAGGCGATATCATTACGGACATGGAGAAACAAATGCAGGCCAATTCTGTAAGGATCGGCATCCTGGAGGAGCAGAACTCCCGTCTAAGAAACAGCCTGCAGAAGCTGAAGGAGAGCGTTCATCCCTCGGACCTCAAGGTAAGCATTTGTTGAGCCATGACGTGAACACACAGCCACGCTTAACTCGTACAGTAAAGTGCTCTCCTTGAAAAACTTTAAAGTAACTTCATTTGGTTTCTTTACAAGGTAATGATTAATACTGTGCAGCCATTACACTTACAGTCCACTAAAGGTTTGTGGGCATCTGCAGCCATTACTAGCAGTGAGAATCTGCGTTGGATTGGATTTGTACTTATTTCTTTAAAGAATGGTCTCGAGCAGGGGTCTCCAACACGTCGCTCACGAGCTACCGGTAACTGGCCACCCCTTTCCAAGTAGCTCGCCAAAGGGTTAATGAATCCTACATAAATCTGAAAACTTGATTAGTCAAATTAGGGGTGCGCGATTGTTCCAAAAAAATCCTATCGCGATCCTTCTAACGCAAAATCACGATCCACAATCTGAATCTTGTCAATGTGGCAGACACTTAAGAGAATATCCGGACTCAATCTCATCAAGAGCTAAGTAACACTTTATTTTAAATATCAAACAAAGTTGAATTCAATTGTTCCCTCGTTCGCTAGCTAAGCAGAGTTAAGGACCACGCCCTGAAGCTGGCAAATGGGTGAGGAATGCCCTGTCCCCCTCTGCCCGCTGAGTGTTTCTCAGATATGTGCAAGTAAATCGAACTCTGACACATAGCAAAATGAGAGAAGTCGCAAATGCAACCGGAATGTTCAAGCAAATTCTAGAAAAAAACCTGATCTAAATCTGTTCAGTAGTTCTCACGTGAAAAACAGACAGACAGACAGACATTGGATTTTATATTTAAATATTAGTAAACCTTCAAACTAATGTGCAGTTAAAGTCTCAACAGCATTTCTGGAGCTTAGTAGAGCGAGATGACTGTAAGAATCCTCACCAAGCAGCTCTGAAAATGTCTGCTATGTTTGGGTCTCCATCCCTCTGTGAGTCGGACATGAATGTCATGAAGTCAAAGTTCACAACAAGACGGACAGACGAACATCTCCATGACTCCATCAGAGTGAACCTCAGTGGCTCCACTCCACCATCCACCTCAGTGCCAGTCATCTGACTAACTAAACAACACATCACACAGGCGACTGGACCTGTGAATAAAGTGACACAGTGACATGTGACAAAATGACAACATGTGACAAGTCATATCTGTGGATTTGGAATTGCATTGTTTGGTTTTAATTCAATAGTGTGAGATACACCAGACAGACAAAATGCACTTGCAGGTGAACTTAATATTTAGTTGTGATGTTTTAATGCAAAATGTGAGTTGTGGACACCAACATTTTGTAAATGTTCAGGCAAAACAAGCGTATTCAGTTTGTTTGGGTTGAAATAAGCTATGAGAATAAACGTTAGAACACATGAGGAGCTCTCGGCCATTTTCATTTTGTAAAAGTAGCTCTCAGAGGGGGGAAAAAAAAGTTTGGAGACCCCTGGTCTAGAGAGACGTCAAGCAAAACGACGCCTTTTATTGGCTAACTAGAAAGATGACAATATGCAAGCTTTCGGGGCAACTCAGGCCCCTTCTTGCTTGACTTCTCACTACATCCCTAGTGGCTAACACGGTACAACACCCTACTAGTAAAGAGGACCCTAAAAACGGGGTCAGTTCTGGCATGGATTCATTTTGGATGGCGCTTTTTTTTTCGGTTGCTAAATTTTGCTTCATGATGCCATTCTGTAATGTTTCAGCGCTTGATCTATTGTCCCAGAGCATGTACTTTATAACTATTACTTTTCCGATACTATTGGACGTGGTGTTTCTTGGTGTCCCCTTTATCTTGAATTACTGAAATCATCTAAACCTGCTAGCAAACAAAGACTTCACCCCAATACTGTTATATTTTGTGTCTTAGGTGGCAATGATAGATCGGCCATCTTGCTCTGTGAAGAGGATTACTTGAGTCCTGTTTTGTGTGTTAATATTTACCCCGGGCGGCACGGTGGCGCAGTGGGTAGCACTGCTGGGTTTGCTTCCCAGGTCCTCCCTCCGTGCAGTTTGCATGTTCTCCCCATGTCTGTGTGGGTTTCCTCCCACAGTCCAAAGACATGCAGGTCAGGTGCATTGGTGATCCTAAATTGTCCCCAGTGTGTGCTTGGTGTACAGGTATGTGTGTGTGCCCTGCCCGGGGTTTGTTTCCTGCCTTGCGCCTCGTGTTGGATGGGATTGGCTCCAGCAGACCCCCGTGACCCTGTGTTAGGATATAGCAGGTTGGATAATGGATGGATGGATGGATATTTACCCCATTTTTGACACACACTGCATGCCCATCCTACCTGGAAGGGGGTCTCTCTCTCTCTCTCTCTCTCTCTCTCTCTCTCTCTTAATTGCCCTTCCCGAGATTTCTTCCATTTTGTTTTTCTTGTCTTCTTAGGGAGTCAAGGCTGGAGGTTGGTGCTGGGGTGGCTGTCAAGAAAACACAGGGCCTGTTCCTCGTGTGATTTTGTTTAGGGCTATGCAAGAAAAACAATTGTTATTGTTACTGTTTGATTTCAAAAAATTCTTTATTTGTCTATTATTTGTCTAGATAATTCCTCAGATGCAGCTCTGGTCAGATTCTGTGCTCAGCCATAAGGACGAAGCCTCACAAAATTCGGCGTTTAAGGATGACGTTCACCTCACAGAGTAAGTTATACCTCTAGACTGATAGAATTTCTATTTTGTTAATTTTGCCCTGTGATGGACTGGGCGCCCTGCCCAGAGTTTGTGCCTGCACTGCACCCTATGCTAGCTGGGATAGGCTCCAGCACTCCCCATGTCCCTGTTCAAGACAAAGCGGGTTAGAAAATAACAGACTGACATTTTGTCCATTTTAGCCTTTACTACTCCTCTCACGCCACTGAAATCTGCTGCGAGTTGCATGCTTTCCGTTTACCCAAAGGTCGTGTGAAATCCTTGGGGATTAACAAAGTACTCACATATAAGTCGGGTCTTGAAAGCGGAAAAATCGATCATAAAAATCAGACCCTGACTTATACACCCGTTCAAAAATGCGACACTTCATTTTTTTTTTTTTACATCTTTTTGCCTCCTCCAATCTCACATCAGTTTCTCTGGCACATTGAATTTAGCTGCAGCAGCGCAGTTACCAATTTCATTCGATACTTCAATGACGTTTAATATTCTCTTCTGATCGAACGCTCCATCGTAAATAAGGGATGCTCTTACGATAAAGGTGTATGAGGGGGTGAGATTCAAAAAACAGAAAACAGTGCAAACGTCACTTCGGAATAGTGCGGGTATTACCGTGTGGTCACGTAGGCACAATAGAGAGCGACAGAGAGGTTAGGAGCGCACGCTGATACAGCACATCACCGCACCCACTGAGAAAAAAAGGCCGTGTGCTCCGTGGTTACTCTCTCAGGTGGGCGTTAGCATATCATAATTTCTTGGACCAATAGCGTGAGTTTTCCGTATTCGACTTATACGACCGACATTATGAAATACCAGAAATTATACAGTAAAATCAAGTCCCGACTTATCCGCGGGAGAACTTATCTGCGAGTAAATATGGTATATCAAAAATAATTGGAGGTTTGCGTTTCTAGCAACTTGCAGAATCCATTCCATCGAGATCGGTTTGAAATTTGCTCGAGCTCAAGCCCACCTTCACAGGCTAGGACAGATTCTGAACTTGTCTGACAAAAAGTACAATCGTGAATTAACCGTGACCCAGTCAAGTCAGAGTTGCCAATCAACTCGTTGTGTAATCGTAATTCATGTTTTTGAGGATTCTTAATATGCCCAAATGCACACGCTCCTGCCCACATAGCGCAATTCAAGGTCAGGAGTTTGAGGCCTGTGCTAGCAACATGAGCATCCAGACAGGAAATACGCTGGATAAGTACTGGATACCCACTGGGGTTTTCCTCAGCGAATCGTTTCCCAGTTCTGTGCACCTTTTCTTACTAGCAATTTGCAAAAGGGTCTGTGTGGGTTTCGTCCGAGTGTTCTGCGTTTTGGGGCAGCACAGTGGCACAGTGGGTAGCGCTGCTGCCTTGCAGCAAGGTGACCCGTCTGGGTTCGCTTCCCGGGCCCTCCCTGCGTGGAGTTTGCATGTTCTCCCTGTGTCTGCGTGGGTTTCCTCCCACAGTCCAAAGATATGCAGGCTGGGTGGATTGGCGATCCTAAATTGTCCCTAGTGTGTGGGTGTGTGTGCCCTGCCAGAGGTTTGTTCCTGCCTTGCGCCCTGTGCTGGCTGGGATTGGCTCCAGCAGACCGCCGTGACCCTGTGTTAGGATATAGCGGGTTGGGAAAGGACTGACTGACTGGCTCTGCGTTCTTCCTAAATGTTAGTCTCATTGGTAGCTGAAAATTGGCCTACTGTGAGTGAATGTGCATGTGTTTATGAATTCGGCCCACAATGCTCTTGTTTATGACGCATGCAAATTGTCATCGGTTGGTGATGTCTAGCCCCACCAGATGTTTTGATTAGACATGCCTATAGGTGGGTGGTCCCTTTGTAGTGAACAAGGTATCCTGTCACTGTTCCTATGGCTCCCGTACCTTAACATGCATGGCACTGTGGGATGCGAGAGACCCGAAAACCCATAGAGATGTGGGAACAATATATACGAAACCACACACGACCTCAAGTCAAGAGTGGCATTTGGGGGTGGCAAGTGGGGAGACTGCCCCAGGCCCCGCTTTTGAGGTCCGCGTGTCCCTTTCGAGCGGATTTGCCAAGTTATATTGTCCAGTTATTTTTTGATAAAGTCCACGTGTTATCTTGCAAAAATTAAGCTGAATACTGTAATGAGAAAATCTGGCGTATGCTAACATTATTTTAGTTTATACAGTCCACACATACCGGTAACAGCGTTTGACATAACCGGCCCCGCATGGGGTTGCTCAGCCCAAGGCCTGACCCCTCACACCCCAGAACTTTGGATCTTTGAATCAGCAGGTATTGTACTGTCCAGGATTCTGAATACAGCATTACATCTGGAGAGACAATCCCACCGCTATAATAAGCCCAACAAAGGCGCCACACTTTTATTGACACCTGCAGGCAGGGTGGTGTAGGGTTAAGGCTTGGGACTGCAGCCTCTGAGGTTGTGGCTTCAAATCCCACTACTGACACCAGTGTGTGACCACAAGCAAGTCACCTGACCTGCCTGTGCTTCAAAAAGAAATGCAACGAATTGTATCGTAAATGCTGGATAAAGGCGTCGGCCAAATAAATAAATCTAAACGTTTAGTGCAAATGAAATGCTACTACTTGAGCAGTTGCAGATTACATGCACATAGGTCGACCAACTCTTCTCACCTTTGCTATATTTTATCTCTTCTGTGCAGAAACAGGATGTTAAGAAAAGGAAGTCAGACAAATAGCAGACTTCAAACACAGAACAAAAGAAATTGACAAACAAGAAGAGACCACTCAGTCCATTTGTCGCCCGTTTGTTTGGCTTATGGCTCGGCTGTCCTAACATCTCATCTTAAATATAACCCACTGCAGACCTTCACATACAGTGATCACAGTTAACAAAGCCCAACAGTATCAAATGACCCCTCTGCCCACTCTTTATTTTTGTTCACTTTTACTACTTCCTGACAATTCAACATTGGTTTTAACCTGATGTGAACCTTCCCTAAAGTATACACCTTGCTAAAGGGCCGAGTGGACCACCTAATTTTCATTTTCTAAACTCTTAAGAACAGGTAATTGGCGTGCTCAGACTGCTTGGTTAGTCATCTCGCTGCCCGTTCTTCATTCTGTCATCTGCTGAAATTTCAAACTTATCAGTCCTCACCTCGTTATGAGCTTAATAGCAATGGTGATAAGGACAACTGTTTTCTGCAATGGAGCCAGATGTCTTTTGCTAAGAGCGGATGTCACATTTTTGTGACTTCCACTCGTTGGGTACAGTATGTCAGACTTGCCGATGACAGGAGCCGATCTCCTCAATGGACCTTCTCAGTTTAAACAACTGAAAATTGATGAACCCGTCACATTTAGCGATTTGCATGCTGACTGTCACGCTCGCACCTTTTTGTGACAGCCAATAGTGTGCTGTCTGACAGAGCCGGCACTCTACTAAGGGTTAACGGGCACAGAGAATTCGGCTGCCATGTTTTTTTAATTCTATCATGGTACTTCAGACACACGCGCTTCTCAACAATTTACACCCAAGTTCCTTATTCCTTATCGCTGCATTATATGTATTGAGCTTCTGAATGAGCATTCATTGGTTGTCAGCCCTCATGCACAAAGAGCCCGCCAAGTATACTGTTACTTACTTTACTTATTTACTTAACTGTTAAGTACTTTACTATACAATTAACTATTAATTACTTTACTATAGGCTTACTTAACTATTAATTACTTTACTATAGGCTTACTTAACTGTTAATTACTTTACTATATGCTTACATAACTGTTAATTACTATACTATATGCTTACTTACGTAACTGTTAATTACTATACTATATGCTTACTTACTTAACTGTTAATTACTTTACTATGCGCTTACTTACTTAACTGTTAATTAATTTACTATATGCTTACATAACTGTTAATTACTATACTATATGCTTACTTACTTACCTGTTAATTACTTTACTATATGTTTACTTACTTAACTGTTAATTAGTTTACTATATGCTTACTTAACTGTTAATTACTTTACTATACACTTACTTACTTAACTATTAATTAATTTACTATTTGCTTACATAACTGTTAATTACTATACTATATGCTTACTTACTTACCTGTAATTACTTTACTATACGCTTACTTACTTAACTGTTAATTAATTTACTATATGCTTACATAACTGTTAATTACTATACTATATGCTTACTTACTTACCTGTAATTACTTTACTATACGCTTGTGTAACTGTTAATTATTATACTATATGCTTACTTACTTACCTGTTAATTACTTTACTATATGCTTACTTTACTACATGCTTATAACTGTTAATTACTTTACTATACACTTACATAACTGTTAATTACTATACTATACATACTTAACTGTTAATTACTTTACTATATGCTTACTTAACTGTTAATTACTTTACTATACGCTTACTTACTTAACTGTTAATTACTTTACTGAACGCTTACTTACTTAACTGTTAATTACTTTACTAAACGCTTACTTACTTAACAGTTAATTAATTTACTAAACGCTTACTTAATTGTTAATTACTTTACTATACTCTTGCTAACTTTACGCTACTGGCTTCATGGGAGCGTGCCACCAATGTAACTGAAAGCTATGACTGGGAATCGCTGGCAAAGTCATCTAACGTGACATGACCTTAATGGAAGGTAAGGACAGAGCTGTGTGCTAAGCAACTCTTCCTCAATGGTTACCGGCCAGGGTGTCTACTAGTCTTATAATCTGTCCATAACAAGACTACGCGTTTAAATATGTCCACACACTGTCATACTAGGGCAAATCCTGCAG
Organism: Polypterus bichir lapradei; assembly: GCA_026402145.1. Taxonomy (NCBI): domain Eukaryota; kingdom Metazoa; phylum Chordata; class Cladistia; order Polypteriformes; family Polypteridae; genus Polypterus; species Polypterus bichir. Next base: position 4,040,979 of record JANRMT010062838.1, on the reverse strand, counting down.
ATTTGCAAGTTTCTTAATGTGGCTTTATTTCCATTCACAGTTGCACTACCCACAGCTGGCTGAAAGACAGAGACAGCGACTCAGAGCATAGTGTGAAGACCTCCAAGTCCTCGAGAGGCTCAATAGGACCCTGGGAGAAGAGGTCACCCCCTGTGACTGGATACAGCTATGCACCCATCCCCGTGGTGTCTATTCCTAAGCCGAGGCCTCACACTGGCAGCAGCAGCTCCATGCGACTCAAAGAAACTTCAGGGAGAAGCCAGCCAGTGACCGCATTGCAGGTCAGAAGGAAGTAGGGGGACTTGGAAACTAAAAGATAAATGGAGACCTCCAATAGATTTGTCTAATAAACCATTTTGTAGGGATTTTTACACGGGAGCAAGCTGTATTTGTTTCAATGTTTGAGCTCCATTAGATCAAGCCGGCTTTGGATTCATTAGCAGGAAGAGTGTGGTAAGTCTGATCCGAAATTGGCAAAAAGAGCCAGTTATCATGTGACATCTAACAACGAGCGCTGCTTCCCACTTGCAATCAATTTAAATGGAGAAAAGTTGGCTGAACCTTTGTGTCTGTGTGGACCACCCTCACAAAGAAAAAAAAAAAATCGGGAGTGGTCTCCCCTGGACTTTCTCATACACTCAGATATGGGGATGGATATTTGTGGAGTAAACCCGCAAGACAAGGATTATATTTTTATATCATGTACATTAAAGAACCATCAACAAAAAAATCAAATTAATAATATACTGAACAATTATTAATAAAGTAAAGTTGAATAAATCGGACTCTGCAGCTTCATGAATAAAAGGTAAAAGTACCACTTCCGGTTAGTGGAAATAGCCCAAAAGTTAAAAAAATTAAGTTTCGTACCTAATACTTGTAAGCAAAATTTGGTTGACCAAAGTGAAAGCGTACTCAAGTTATCGTGTTTACACACACACACAAACACACACATAGACAGACAGACATAATTCCAAAAATGATATTTTCTGACACAGGGAGGTGTAAAACGTTAAGATTCGTCAAAATTTCAAAAATCAAATTTTTGGACTATTACAATACTTTCCCTATACTTCATATATGACAAAGTAAAAAGAGCAACGAATTGTTCAACAACCAAAAATTGTGGAAAAACATGGACAGTCTCGAGGCTACAAGTCCATCTCCAGAGATCTTAATGTTCCTGTGGTCACTTTGCTTAACATTATTAAGAAGTTTTACAGCCCGTGGCATTGTGGCGAACCTTCTTGAAAGTGGATGGAACATGGAAGGTTAGGGCAAAGAATTGTTCAAATGGTGGATAAAGAACCGCAATCGACTTCCAGACAAATTTGAGCTGACCCGGAGACACAGGGCACACCAGGTTCAGCTCGCGCCATCCGTTGCCATCTGAATGAGATGGAGACCCAGGAAGGACCCCACTGCTGACACAAGAGACCTAAACAAGCTAGACTGGAGTTGTGGGAGAGCATCCTGTGCACAGAGTTTCATAAAGCACATCGTGAAAAGAACACGCGCCCTACGTCCAACATGGTGGAGTTGGGGTTTGCCTTACTGCTTTTGGCACTGGATGCCTTGACCGTGTGCATCATGAGACCTGAAGACTATCCAAGAAGTTTGGAACGCAGTGCAGATATAATAAGTTTATATGTTTAATATGTCACTGTGCTCTGTACAAAAACATTTTATAAATCTGCTTCTTCTCACACGTACAGCTAACACAAAGCCAGATTTAGCACACGGGCTCATCACTTAGAACTGCTAGGCAAGCATTAGAAGACAACTACAAAAATGGGCAACGTGTACTATTTCTGTGTGACAGGGTCAGCATGACATTGGATCTTCTTTTTCCTTGTTTGGAATGACATGATTTACCTAAGTGGGGGCGCCTGCACATGGAGAGAGGGTATAAAACCTTGGCACACCTTTGAAGCCGACAGACCAATAAGAGATAACGTCATCCGATCCTGAAAATCCTTCCAGTGCAGCGACGAAAATGGCACACTCGATACATTGAGATCCCACCTCAGTGATAGTCTTGTCATTGGCTTCCTCGTCTGTAATGCTGCGTTATTCGTCATTAAAGTTATTTTCTCTTATGTGATTTCTTACCGCCGTATCACTATGGGAGGGGTATCGCCTCTTAATATTATATCTATAGAGGTTCGAGTTACTTAAGACCCCGCAATTCAAAAAGAACTTATTCCAACCAGGGAGCTAGCGCCCCCTAGAGGAAAACAGTAGGTCCCTAGGGTCACAGGTCTTCCAGCAGGACACTGACACAAACCGACAAACGAGAGGACCCCATTCAGTCCATCGGGCCTGTTTCTTTAGGTAATAGTTAAGCCAGTGGTCTCAAACAGTGATATTTTCATAACAAAAACGAGAACTAGAACGGAAAATATTGTTTTTGGTTTTACAAGCTGATTGGCAGAGATATCACGGCCACGTGCTCTTCTCCCCACGCGGGGGACGCTCTCCCGTCAGAGCTGAACACAATCCGACACAGTGGCGACGTTTGATGTTGGAGCGTACGTACCCACATTCCGCTTCCAAATTTTGACATTTTTGGCATAGAGATGAAAACGACATTCTCGCCCCCCGATAGCAAAACCAAAAATCAAGAGGCCCTCGGATACAAAAGCTACCAATATAAATTCTTCTCAATACAAATTATTAAATTTTTTATTGATTTTTAAAGTTTGTCTTGTTTCACTACTATGTGGGTGGAGCCATGGGGGACAGCTAGTGCTGTATATGACACATATAAATTGTCATCGGTTGGTGACGTCTGGCCCCTCCAGCTGGGTGGTGCTTGGCTTCCCTTTCAGTAAAAAAAATATCGTACCACTGCTGCTGTGTCTACATACATAGAAAAGAGAAGCCATTACAGGTCTGATGCCACATCAGTCATTCATTCGTGCCTTGTCCAATTATTTGTAATGAAAAAGCTTGCTCCGACTATCAGTAGGTATCGTGGCAGTCTCAATAAAAATAATCCCATCATTCATCCGACTTCCAGAACCGTGCAGGACTGTGGTGAATGGAGCTCAGAGTAAACTCCATTTCCACTTTGTTTAGAAGTGCCTGAATTTAGACGACTCCTATCGCTGACACTAAATCATTCATGGCCTCGCTGAAGTGGCTTTAGGCGTTGTGCAGGTCCTCGGTGTATTCCAACTGCGTGGTGTGTTTGCTCGCCTCGACGCAACTCCTGCTAGGCCCAAGAACAGCTGCTCGTCATACCGTGCGTGACCTTCTCCATTATTCATTGCAGAGTCCATATGACACCCCACGTATGGCTGTGTTAATAAAGAGGAAACTGATCTGCCGTGAACCGAAGTCTCTTTGGCTGCTGCGGACAATGCGCTGCTTTGATGTACACAATTGGAAATGATCAAGCAGATTATTTCTGAGCATTAAATGGATTCCGGACATTCATGTGCCTGCCATGCGTGGGGGTTTTCAGTTTTATTGGAAGAGGCCCCAAGTGTTTGACCGCTCTGTTTTATTGAATTTATTAAAAGCAAATAACATTCCATACAAACAAGTCATAACGAAATTCAAATCAACCTAACCGGGTTCCGCTTCCACCTCCAGACCGCTCTTAGTTTAACATCGAGAGACAGCAGTTGCAAAAGCCATCTGCCAAATTCAGTTCCTTACAAATCACCTGTCTACTCGTATTGTAGTTGGCAAGCTGGGGCCTACCAAGGCAGCATCGGGTAATAATAATAATAATAATTCTTTGCATTTATATAGTGCTTTTCTCACTACTCAAAGTGCTCAGCAATTGCAGGTCAAGGGCCCAACAGAGCAGAGTCCCTATTGGCATTCATGGGATTCGAACCAGCAACCTTCTGATTGCCAGTGCAGATCCCAAGCCTCAGAGCTACCACTCGGTACAAAGCAGAAATGGGCACTGGAAAAGAAACCAGACCAAGGCACATTCCTGCGCCCACAAAGCTCGCCTGTCCATTTGGCCGAGCGGCCTGCTCTCGACTAGATTGTTCTAATTATTAACACCAGCGGTACTTTGGAAATTATTTGTGCACTGAAGAATTGAGAAGAGTATTATAATATGACCAGCCATGGCACCTGTCGAAGACAGCTAATAGAATAATTAAAAAAGACTTGCCAACTCTTGGCCTATGCGTACTTTTCCTTGGTATTCGTGTGGGTGTGTGTGTGTGTGTGTGTCTGTGGATGTCTCTTGACCGGCGCTCCTTCTCCTGTAAAGCCTGCCTCTCGGAATCTGTCATTACTTTTAAGGCGCCTTTCTCCCCTCCTGTCCGGTTTTACACTTTTACACACCGGGAGAACAGGGGCGTGGCCAAAGAGGGAATGCCGGGAGCCACCTGGAGCTCATCCGGGAGAGAATAAAAGGGTCCGTCTCCCTTCATTCGAGGCTAGAGTCGGGTGGAAGAAGGACAAGGCACGAGTGGAGTGTGGAGGCGGCCCGAGAAGAGAAGGCATTGTGTGGCCAGGACTGTGACTATTGGGGTTTGTGCACTATTTTGGACTGGGTCTTAGTGACCAATATTTGTAAATAAACACGTGTGGTGGTTGAAGAACAACATGTCCGCCTGTCTGTGTCCGGGTCGGCTCCACAATATATATATACACAGTAGAGTCTCACTTACCCTACCTTTGCTTATCCAACATTCCGTATTATCTTACATCCCACCACAAAAAAAAAAAAAAAAAAAAAAAAACGCATCAATCGGCAACAAGAACTGCAAGTTGAGAGCGTAGTCTATATTTTGTTGCTCCCGACTCTGCCGCAGCTAATTACAGTGGAACCTCGGTTTGTGAGCATAATTCATTCTGGAAATGTAATCGCAGTCTAAAGCACTCAAAGCGAATTTCCCCTTAAGAAATAATAGAAACTCAGATGATTTGTTCCACAACCCAAAACTATTCATATAAAAATGATTAATACAAAATATAAAGTAAAAATACATGAAACAAATGAACCTGCACTTTACCTTTAAAAAGAATCCTAGCTGGTGTGAGTGAGTTTCTAAACTCTTGTGGGATTCCACCTAACGGGACGACACGCGGAAGAGCATCCCAAAGCAATCGCAGTCTCCCAGCACTGTAGCAGTTTGCCGTATAAGCGTATCTGAAAAGATTGCGGACATGCTATAAGCGCCTGCCGTCGATGGGTGATACAAGGAACATTATAAATGCAGTGTACAGTATTACTTTCCCCCGACCCTGCCTGGCTGCTGTGTCTGTGTATAGGAGAATGGCAGATCCCGCTACAATAAATAATGGCGCTGTTGCTGTTTCAAGCTGAATAAAGCTGGTGTTGCTGAAGTACTGAGACTCAGCTTTGTGTTTTCGGGTGCAAGACGGGGACTTGCACATCACAGCACAAACACACACACACACAGTCACAATGCTGTAGTAAACAGTATACGCTCGTACAGATGTTGACTATATGAGTGACGGAGTTAAGGCTAGAAACTGCAATTAATTACATTGAGCAACAAGAAGAAGCTACAGGAATTGACATAATGATGCTGCAAAGATGGCGAGACTTGACAGCGAAGAAACGGCACTCGTCAGGAAAGCAGACTACGATCAAAAATGTCTTTAAATCATCACAGGACTGAACTTTTTAAGTACAGTACACACTGTATTTAACATCAAGCCAATTCTGTAACTGTAAGTTCATTTTTTCAGTTAATTTATTCTGTTGTTTTGTTCTAAAACATGATTATTAGGTTCGTAATGTGTAAAATTATAACATAATTTGACATTTAATAGGCTTTTTCTTAACACCTGCCATTATCCAACATTTCACTTATCCGACATAAACGGGCCGGCAGAATGTCGGATAAGCGAGACTCTACTGTATATAAAATCATCCAGCGTCTGTCTATGCGTCTGTCCGCTTTTCACAATAGATCTTTTTTTTTCCTAGAATTTGCTTGAACATTCCGGTTGATTTTGTGACTTCTCTCATCGCGCTAAGAATGATAGTACACTTGCAGGAGCGATATATTCACGCTAATCCGAGACAGAGGTTGCGGGCCAAGGGGATGAGGAAGTGTGACGTCAGGAGTGGGAAGCCGAGCGGGATCCTCCTCCCTGTCCCGTTTCACTTTTTCATGGCCAGAGCCGTGGGGGACAGCTAGTTATTTAAAAAGAGAATTTTGCGGTAAGGTTGTTTTTAATAGGCAATTGCTTTCAAATTTTCTTCCACCCTGTACCATAGGATCTTGCATTGGAAGAAGAGGATTCCGAATAATGAATGAATGATTCCAAATTGTATACAACGAGACTTACTACTGTAGTTTGTAATAGAAGGAAGAAGTGAAATCATTTTACCGTCACCACTCAAATCTGTTTAATCCAACTCGGGGACAGGACATGTCAATTGATATCTGGCTCGGTACAGAGACCATAGTAGAGCTGGTAGTCCTGAAAAATAATGCAAATTGAAGAAGATATTTTAATAACATTCAGAAGCTTTTTGAAGAATTACTTGTCACTTTTCTTGCCACCACAACTGGAAGATGAAAAATAATCTTCCCAGACACTCAAACAACGGTTAACAACAATAGTGCATTGCTGCCCAGCTAAAATGGAAGCGTACATTGAAGAGGAGCAATTAAGGGTCTACGCGGTGCTTGAAGTGGGCAGGAACCAGCACCATTACCCAATTCCTCACAGCCCCAATACGATCGACGATGTCATTTTTACGTTTACCGGTGCTAGATGCTGGGGAACCCCTCACTCCCCGCTCTTCGATCGCCAGCACCAGGTGAGCCCTAAACCCAAGCCTACCTGGGTATCCCCAAGAATAACCTACACCCAGCTTGGTTAAAACCACCTCCTGACGGACCACTCTATTGGGGCATCCCCCTTAGCCTGCTAAACCCTGGTAGAGTAGTAATGGCAATCTCCTCACACTCCGTGCCCTGTATTTGCTTTATTACTTCAGTCACTCCAGATATAAAAATTTAAAAAGCAAAGTGGTATTTATTAAAATACAGTAATAGCAGTAGAAGAAAATACACAAAAAAACTTACGCAAAATGATCGGCATTTTCAAGAGAGGATGTTGTCGTGGGTTGCTTTTAGGTTCCACTGTCTGGCAAATGCATGAGGTGGATTGTTTGACGTCCACGTGAAATGGTGTCTCTTTCTTTGAGGTATCTATGCCTTTTCTGGTCCCTTGGACACACCATTATTTCTATCAAAAATGAACGTGCATGTCCAAGCCTCTTGATGTTACATACGTACCTGGTAATGGACGGCTCTGCCCAAAAGCTTCTGATCCTTGTACTTACCGGCGTAGTCTCCTGCTGTCTCCAATTCCTTTACTATCAACTTGTAAATTGCCTGATGATTTTAAACTAAGAGTACCATAAATGTCTTAGGTAACAAGAAAGGAAGAATGTGCAGATGCATTAAAATCATCTTGATAAATTATTGGTCATGATAGAGAAAGAATAAAGATGTAGTATGGTGTACCACACGTGCACATGGGACTCTCCTATGACTCTGTTACTCTCCTTTCCCCTTTTGTATTCTTTATTGTGTAGCCTTTGTCAGAATGCCTCAAATCCCATAGTCCCTTGGACACACTATTATTTATATTGAAAATGAACAAGTGTGTCCAAACCTCTTGACGTTACACACGTACCACTGGCGAGTGATCCTGGTGATGGATCAGAAACTTTTGGGCAGACCCAGCCTTGTACTTACCGGCGTAGGGAGGCAGTCAGAAGGCTTGGCTAAAGGTAAAACGTTGACTCAGAGGGTGACAAAGTGTACTAACACCTTTCCTGCCACCTCTGCAGATCACAGGAAGGAAGGACCACTTAAAACCCAACCGGGTTCCACTTCCACCTCCAGACCACACCCTCCTACTGACCTCACTTCCGCCTAATCCCGATGGACCCTCCTCTTCCTGCCTGCCACAAATAAAGCCAACCACTTACCTCCCACGGTCAGTCAAGTCTTGGACTCCGTCTTTGGAGACCACTCTCTGGAGCTAACATCAATTTTTGAAGATCGTATTGTTAATATACGGGGTAGAACCCCGGACCTTTTTCTCCTTGTTTTTTGTGCTTTTTCCACGATGGTAAATTACTCTTTATAGTTTATGACAGTTCATTTGGGCAAAATTAGGAATAGGGAGTTTAAATACTTGGGATCAACAGTACAGAGTAATGGGCAGTGTGGAAGAGAGGTGAAGAAGAGAGTGGCAGAGGAGTGATTGGTGACAGACGGGTATCAGCAAGAGTGAAAGGGAAGGTCTACAGGACGGTAGTGAGACCAGCTACGTTATATGGGTTGGAGACGGTGGCACAGGAGACAGAGCTGGAGGTGGCAGAGTTAAAGATGCTAAGATTTGTGACGAGGATGGACAGGAATAAGAAATGAGGATATCAGAGGGTCAGCTCAGGTTGGACAGTTTGGAGACAAAGTCAGAGAGGTGAGATTGTGTTGGTTTGGACATGTGCAGAGGAGAAATGCTGGGTATAATGAGCGATGGGTACTAAGGATAGAGCTGCCAGGGAAGAGGAGGAGAGGAAGGACTAAGAAAAGGTTTGTGGATGTGGTGAGAGAGAACATGCAGATGACAGGGGTGACAGAACAAGATACAGAGGACTTTATGTGCTCTCCACCTGAGGACTCTAATTGAGGCAATAACAAGATCCATCTTGCTACGCTGCCTCCAAGAGGGTAGGCTTAAGTCCCCACCGAGTCACTGTCTGTGTCAAGCTTGAACATTCTCCAAATACTTTACTCTAATCTCCTGTCTCACAAAGACATGCACATTTAGGTTAATTTTCATAAATCACATTCTAAAGACCATTTATTCTAATTTAGGAAACGACCTTGGACATGGCAGCAGTTACACAAATATGGGGCTAATTCAGAGTTGGAAGGAGGAGTCATCAGAATGAATGAATCAGGACTGAAGGTCAGTAGGAACAAGACAGAATACATGTGGGTGAATGAGAGGGAGGTCAGTGGAATGGTGAGGATGCAGGGAGTAGAGTTGGCGAAGGTGGATGAGTTTAAATACTTGGGATCAACAGTACAGAGTAATGGGGATTGTGGAAGAGAAGTAAAGAAGAAAGTGTGGAGTGGGTAGAGAAGAGTGTCAGGAGTGATTTGTGAGAGACGGGTATCAGCAAGAGTGACAGGGAAGGTCTACAGGACGGTAGTAAGACCAGCTATGTGATATGGGCTGGAGACGGTGGCACAGGAGACAGAGCTGGAGGTGGCAGAATTAAAGATGCTAAGATTTGTGACGAGGATGGATAGGAGTAAGAAATGAGGACATTAGAGGGTCAGCTCAAGTTGGACAGTTGGAAGACAAAGTGAGAGAGGTGAGATTGCGTTGGTTTGGACATGTGCAGAGGAGAGATGCTGGGTATAATGAGCGATGGATACTAAGGATAGAGCTGATAGGCAAGAGGAGGAGAGGAAGGCCTAAGAGAAGGTTTGTGGATGTGCTGAGAGAAGACATGCAGGTGATGGGGGTGACAGAACAAGATGCAGAGGACAGGAAGATACTGAAGAAGATGATCTACTGTGGTGACCCCTAACGGGAGCAACCAAAAAAAGAAGAAGAAGCAAAAGTTCTTCTAAAAGAGACGGATTGAAGTTGTTTAATACGAGGTCTGCAGATCCATGATGATAATTTTTATCTTTCAGGATGGCCTCAGATGTCCATTATAGACCTCATATGTCTACGCTCGCCCTCCCGTCACAAAGATACATCGCAACTCTACTTGTGTGCTCCGACAGGTTTGACTGCGACTGTCGCTAACTGCTTTCACCTTTCTTTTGTATCTCTGACCCCCAGACAAGAAGTTAGAGTACCAAAACAAACAAAAGTATGGCGAAATGACGATAACCTCCGTGATCATATTACGGTCAACACTGAAACCAAAGGTGTACGCGTGCTGTAAGACGGCCAAGGACTCGTGTGAATAACTATGCCAGACCGCTACACTTTCAAATGGAACCACTGATTGTGACAGAAAGACAAAGAGTGATGCTTCAGAACATTTATTCACTAAATTATCATCACAGTTTGTTTAAATATACACTGCATTGACCAAAAAAAATTAAAAATAAAGGGCAACAAAGTACTGAAGATATAAAGTCTGTCGAGGCAAAAAGCAGACCCGCATGATCCTGTGGGAAGAGGTCACAGAGCACAAGAGATGATCTGAAAAGTACTTCTCGGAGCATTTCAAGGTGCGTCTTGGGATTGGTGACAAGAAATCAAAGAAATTACAAAACGCAGGAGGATGAAGGAGGAGGAGGAGGAGGAGGAGGAATGCACATGCACACTCCCATTGGAAAACCAGCAAAGCAGACTGGCCAGAAAATAGTGCAAAGTCCCATCTCGGCGTTTTGTGTGGAATCCTCCGTAGGAGACGATCTCGCTGGAAACGTAGTAACAACGTCTGCTTCTCCAGATTGCATTCAAAATACTGTAGAATACGAGTACAAAATAAATAAAAGGAGACATGATGAGGAATAAGGCACTCCGGGGTGCGACCTCCATTCTCGTAAAAGTCCAAATCATAGTGGAGAGGACCGGAAATAAGCTTCTGTTAGTTTGCCATCTCGATGCAGTCGGCCGTTCGTGTCTGGGCACTTCTGCTCACTCCTATTTATCTCAGATTCTTGGGAGTTTCGGTTAGGGGAATTTCTCATTTTTTACTTATTTTTTTTTGGGATCAGAAATATTCCTATAGATGCTGTGACCAATCAGCCAAACTGGGCAAAGAGTTAACCTTTAACCCCTTTGAGAGCGTGACTGTATCCTGGTAAACTTATTTGGTATAGGGTCCTCCTGTGATCTGTGCTGGAAGGGGTCGTCTAACAGCAAATATACTGTTTTTAACATGCATTTGGTCCCAACTCAGGGGAAGGTGACAAACAGGCAAACACACACACACACTCACACACTCACTCACTCACGCTGTGCAATATTAAAATGGCTGTCATTTTTTTTTGGGGTGGCATAGAGTTTAGACCTGGTAGCGTGCAGCTCTAGAGACCGGGCTTCACTTGTCCGTGTCAGTCTCATATGTTCTCTTTTTGTCAAAGTGAGTTTTCTCCCACATACTAAAGACACGCATGTTAGGTTAACTGGCACAGTGTCGATGTCTGTGGATGTGTCCCCTAGTTAACTAGTGCCCCATGCCCCCTTGTGCCCAGGTTACTATAAAGTGGCAGACGCAGATTCAGTACATGGATAAAGTGGACAATTGGATCAAATTCCCACCACAGTTGTATTACCGGGTGACAACAGAAGACAAATCTTCACTTGAGATGGTGCCACGCACTGATGAATAATCAGGTAGAAACATTAAGTTAATCGTCACCTGACCTTGAACTTAAGGGGTACGGCCAGGTTACCCAGGAGTCCCTGATGTTAACATTAGATTAGGTGCCTAATCTTAAAAATGTTGTCCTCTTTTAGTGTTTTTAGAGGCCCTAATCTTAAAATAGTACCCCCTAGAACCCTTATTTTAAATTTGTATAACCCTAATATGCACTCGTACTTTTAGGTTTCTCTAATAACCCGCAAACTTATTTTTGAATTTCAGGGCTTTTTAATACTTTTTTTTAATCCTGATTTTATTGCTTTTTAAGACCTTGTAATTTTTTTTTTTAGAAAAAATTACTTTTAATTGTCTTAATTTTGCAGTTTTACGTATTTATTTATGCAAATTTTACACCGTTCTTTTAAAAGTAATAGCTATCTTTATATGTAATACGCTACTTTGGCAGTCCGTTTGTCTGTCTGAGATTTTTAAATCACCTGTAGCTTGTAAACCATTTGACCTGTTGACCTGATACTTGGCACACATACACTATGTGACGTCTACTGCCCGCTTTTAGGGTGATGATTGACCTCCAAGGTTATTCCTCTTTTTATTTTTATTTTATTTTATTTTATAATCAACTCTCATCAGCGGGGTGGAGCATGCATACGGGCGCCATTCTCATTCCTACCACCTTCGCTGGCACTTCCCCTGTCTCTTTATATCTTAAATCATTCTTGAGGCAGATTGAAGACTTAAGTGCCAGGGTAAGTGAAAAATTAAAGACAATGCAACACAAACACTGACTTAATCAGTTTTAATGCGAAAAGATGCCAACGAAAGAAGAGAAGCAGCGGGCCGCTAGGGTGGAGAAAAGAAGAGCAGCTCAGGAAGCAGCAAACGCATCAACCTCTGAGCAAACGAATGATAAACAGAGACAGAGAAAGAAAGAGTCTGAAAACTAGGAATGTCAAGTCAAGTGGATTCACTGCACGTTATCATGCAGTCCACCGTTTCTGGTATAAATATATTTTAAGAGGTTTTTAGACAATACTTGAGGAAGTTTTAGAGTATTTTAAAGGCTCCTATAACCTGGGATAAAGTGTTGACGCAGAATTAGTAAATAGCTACTATTTTCATAGATAAGCGTGCCAGTGCATTTTCTGCATTCTCTGTAACCCTAATCCGAACGCCTAACCGTACTTCACATTCGTACCCAAGCGTTCATTTTCATATCCATATGTCCGGATAAGAGCTGGTAGGACTGAGCACAAGGCAAACAGCAGCTATGGAAGGGGCGCACTGGGCAGACACAATCCTGCACTGTTGGTACCTGCAGAAAAAGTCTGGTCAGGTAAAATGGGGAGAACACAGAGAGAGGCCAAACAGACAGGAGCCAGGCCTGCCATTCATACAGGTGACTCTGGAGCTGTGAGGCAGCAGCCTTATGCACCGTAGGGCCACTGCTGTCACACGTGCAGAAGACGGCGACATTCTTACTCAACAGGCACCACTGCTCAGACTCCAAATTCTTTTACAAAAATCATTGAGCGCACGTTTTAAACTTTCGTGACCAGCCACTGGTCAGCAGTGTTAGAGGTGTGTGGGCGCTGAAGTGGACCACATCGTCATCCTTACCCCTCTGTGCTGTGCAAACCTGTGCTTGTGTTGTGTGCGGCCAGAGTGAGGGGGACTTTTATTTATTTATTTTTTTGGTTTTTAGCCTAATGCTGGGGGGTTTGGTGGGGGATATGACAGCCCCCCCCCCCTGTTTTTAGCGCATTGCGCTCATGTTAAGAAATGAAATGAACCACCTACCATCTTAGTGCCGACACTCAGATTCAAGGAGGGAAATGCTTAACACTAAAAATAATACGCAGTCAGGGTTTCAAATTAATAGTCCGGCCATTTACACCCTGTGGCGGGCGGCCGGGACATATGGTCCAGGGGAGCAACCAGGGGCTACTCAGTACCTCCGCCAGGACGCTTGGTGGCAGCCCCCCTGGGTGACTGTGGTGCATCAGTTTGCTGCAGGGTTTCATGGGAGATGGAGTTCTCCACAGCCCTGTTGGGATCTGAGGTGGCCGCCAGGGGGTGCTGAATGGATCCCCGAGCCTGCACATGGATGACTCTACAGCCTGCCTGGTAGTGCAATCGGAAACAGATGATCAAGCACTGGGAGCACGTCCGGGTGGGCTATAAAAGGGGCCAACAACCACCACTTAGGGCCAGAGTCGGGAGGAGAGGTGGTGCCAGAAGGGCGTATTTTTGATTTACTGTGAGTGTTTTTGGGACTGTGCTGGGCTTGTGGGGTTCAGGGGGAAGACGCGCCGCACGGCTGAAGAGAAAACAAAAGTCTTTTGTGTGTTTTACATGTGCCTCCGTGCGAGTCTGTGCAGGGTCGGGCACAATATAGCGTCTTTATATTACACTCCCAATGACGGAGTATATTGGTACAAAATACAAGGATGCTCAATAGAGTTTATTATAAGGAGAGGAAGACGACACGAAAAATGCAGTTAATCTAAAAATAAATAAGTGAACGTTCAATGGGTGCCGGTTTATTTCAGGGTGGCTGCAGATGGAGATTAGTCAAAAAACACCAACGCAAGCCCGTCAAGCCATTTCCGAACTTACTTATCCAGCCGAGGGTCAAACTAGATTCAAATTCTGCATCTCTAAAGTGTTCACAACGTAGGGTTAGTATTGTCACGTCACGTTCTGAGGACATCTTAATTTGCATGTCCGACCAATGTGTCACCACTCAGGTACACGCAGTATATAGACACATAGGTCCTGGGGGGGGCATTAAGCAAAATATTATAAGACTGTATAAAATAAAGAGTTAGGGCGTCACGGCGGGGTTCGTGTTCCGGGTCCTCCCTCGTGGGTTTCCTTTCACGGTCCAGTTGGGTGAATTGGCGTCATTAAATTTGCTGGAGCGTGTGATTGGTGCGTGCCTGTGTTCGACTGGCGCCCTCTAAAGGGTCTGTTCCTGCCTTATACCCTGTGCTAGTCTCCACCACGATACCCCGAGAAATAAAGTGAGACAACAAAGAGTACCCCCATATCGTGTTTACGCAAACGTTCGCCCAGTTTAGCACCCACAGAGGGCACAAACACTTCTTTATGGTGATGGCTGCCACGGTGCCCAGACTAGGATTTGGGGCTTTCACCATTGAGGGAAAGAGAACTGGGCTTGTGACTCTTGCTTTGTGAAAGGCAGTTTTCCTCCCACATTCCACAGACACACACATATTAGGCATGTTAGCCAAGTTTGCCCTGGTGTACCTTCAAGTCTGCCATCATCCTAAAAGATGTTTCCCATTTTGGCTTCATGTAGTTGTAAGAAAGGGGTCCAAATTATTCATTCATTTTCCACAGGGGGCAACATTCTTTGCAGGGAGGCCCATACGTCACTTTGCCCAGCCACACTTCCCAACTGATACTTGTGGGATCCCAATGTGTTCCCAGGCCATTCTGAGAGATAAAATCCTTCCAGCGACCCCTGGGTCTGACCAGGGGGTTTCCTTACCGCTGGTCGTGCCCGTAAAAACCTCCACAGAGGGGCATCCATATCAGATCCCTCAATTGGGTCGGTCACTCCAAGCCTCTCCCAGATGTCTGCCTGTCTCTAAGGCTTCTAAGTTAGTTGGATGGTATTTGGGTTTGGGTTGCCCTCCACAAAACATACAGAGGGGGCTTGCTTGTGATGGAGGGGACGACAGAGAACTTTGCTTCACATTGCCAATGCTATATGTAGGGGGTTCCCTCCCACATTTACAAGTCAATGTGGTGAAACAGAAGAGGACGTCGGATGGACGGTCCCATCTGGCACCAGCTCCAGATGTTGTACGTGTGACACCCTAAGGCCTGTTATTAAAATTAAATCACAACCGTCTTCTGGAATCAGGGATGCTATGATCGGATTTAGTCCAATCGGTTTCTGATCCAACATGAACGACTAGTGAACACTTTGGTGGTAGGACAAGGGGGCAAGTTGGCTGGTAATGTCTTAAAACGATTTGACGTTTGGTGTACCCGTTGCTGTAGGATGACATTTTCAGGGTCCTTGAGAATACGGTACATACTTAACGTAAACATGAGGGACATTCAAAGCGTTTCCACACACTTTTTTAACTCTTAATTAAGAATTTCAAAAACAAATGACATCGCTTTTCTACATTGTCACCTTCGTTTGCGGTGCAATTTTCCCAGCGTCGTACCAACTTTTTAATGCCCAATTCCTACTCCTGCTGCCTTCACCGTTTCCAATAAAAATATAAAAATGTGGAAACATTTTAAACATCCTTCGTATAGGTGTCATTTATATCAGTGGTTCACAACCACTTGGGTCGCCGTCATTATCTGCCTGAGCGGCTCACCTAAACTGCTTCACCATGGGGTAGGTTGACGTTCACGCTCTTTTAACCACAACAGAAAAGCTCTGACATTCCCTGTCGCTTCACCAATGGGGACCGAACTTGAAAACGAGACCATAAAGGTCGAGAAACACCGATTTGTATGATAACGTGCATGACTATGTGTGAGCGACGTGGTCTGTGATGGAGTGGAGTCCTACTGGGAGTCGTTTCTGGCCCTCAACGTCTCTTCTTTTTTTAGACCAGTTGTGACGAGAACCATCCAGTCCACCCAACAACCTTGCCAGTCGAGATCTGAAGATCCCTAAAGTCCTACTTCTCCACCAGACTACTTGATCATTTGTTCCATGATCAATTTCCTAGATGAAGTCCTTCCAGTGTTGTGCATGAACTTGCGCCTTCACTGAAAACGGTGAATGTCACGTAACGTACTTGCAAGTGAAGAACTTGAATATGAGCGAGTTCAGTTTTAGGTGACCTTCTGGATGTGGTTTAGGTCCAGATTAAATGGTTTGCCTTACCCTGTAATGTAGGGGTGGAGCCAAATGTGCATACGGATAAGCACAAATAGAGGATTTTTGCGAATACAGTGGAACCTTGGATTGCGAGTAACTTGATCTGCGAGTGTTTTGCAGGGCGAGCTAAAATTTTTCATAAATTTTGACTTGATAAACGAGTGAGGTCTTGCAATACGAGTAGTACGTACAGTACAGGCCAAAAGTTTGGAGACACCTCCTCATTCAATGTGTTTTCTTGATTTTCATGACTGAAGGCATCAAAACTATGAATGAACACATGTGGAGTTATGTACTTAACAAAAAAAGGTGAAATAGCTGAAAACATGTTTTCTATTCTAGTTTCTTCAAAATAGCCACCCTTTGCTCTGATTACTGCTTTGCACACTCTTGGCATTCTCTCGATGAGCTTCAACAGGTAGTCACCTGAAATGGTTTTCACTTCACAGGTGTGCCTTATCAGGGTTATTTAGTGGAATTTCTTGCTTTATCAATGGGGTTGGGACCAGCAGTTGTGTTGTGCAGAAGTCAGGTTAGTTGGACGATCATTTATTTTTCAACAGGACAATGACCCCAAACACACCTCCAGGCTGTGTAAGGGCTATTTGACCAAGAAGGAGAGTGATGGAGTGCTGTAAATGGTCATGAAAATAAAGAAAACACATTGAATGAGGAGGTGTCGCCAAACTTTTGGCCTGTACTGTATACGCGTTGTCGGCCGAGTGTCATATGATCACAACTGAGCTGATGGTTCTTCTCTCTCTCTCTCACTGCGGGATTGTGGGTAATCGTCTCCCATGCTCAGTCTCAGTCGGCGTGCCTCACTCATATAGTCAACATCTGTATGAGCGTATACTGTTTACTATAGCATGGTGACCACGTGTGTGTGTGTGTGTGTTGTAACGTGCAAGTCCCTGTCATGCACCCCAAAACACGAAGCGGAGTCTCACAGCACGGTTATATTGTAGCGGGATCTGCCGCTCTCCTATACTCAGACACAGCAGTCAGGCAGGGCCGTGGCCAAGTAATTCTGTGCCCTGTATTTATAGCGTTCCTTTTATCACCCATCAACGGCAGGCGCTTATAGCATGACCGTGATCTTTTCAGATTCGCTTTCACGACGAACTGCTACAGCGCTGGGAGCCTGCGGTTGCTTCGGGACACTCTTGGGTGGAATCCCAAAAGAGTTTAGAAGCCGTCCTACACAATAACCCTCCACTCTCTCGTCTCCCTCACATCAGCCACGATTCTTTACAAAGGTCAAGTGCAGGTTAATTTGTTTTATGTATATTTACTTTGTATTTTATATTAATCATTTTTATATGAATAGTTTTGGGTTTTGTGGAATGAATCATTATTAATCCATTATTTCTTAGGGGGAAATTCGCTTTGATATACAGTGGTACCTCAGTATACGTCCTTCATCCGTTCCAGATCCTTATACCAAACTGGACGTATACCAAATGAATTTTTCCCATAAGAAATAAAGGGAAAATGATTAATCTGTACCCATGAAAAAAAACCCTATTATTATTGGCATATCATACATTGATGGGGTTGTATAAAATAATTTAAACACTGCTTAATACTGAAATACATAAATACAAAGGCAATTAGATGAAATAAATGAAAATTTAACCTCACTTTACTTTTTAATAACCTCTTTGTTTTTCACAATAGTAGATACCGTCGTTTTCGGCATACGGTATGCAGCAGCCAAGTCCCGGATACGCATGCCACCTTCATACTTTTCAACAATCAATTCAAATTTACGCGAAAAAAAAACCCCCAAAAAGTTATAGCGCGGGTTGTTCACTGAATGCTAGCAACTGGCGTACTGACGCTGGTGGGCAGTCGTGGCTTTGTCTCGAGAGAGGTAAACGAGGGTAGCGCGCGGTGTTCTAGCACGTGAGTCGTATTCCAAATGAAGATCGTATACCAAGCAAATTTTACGCATCCAAACAGGATGAATACCAAGTTGGACTTATTCCAAAGCGGACGTATACCGAGGTACCACTGTACGAGTGCTTTGGATTACAAGCACATTTCCATAACGAATTACACTTGTAATCCAAGGTTCCACTGTATTTATTTTGCACAAATTTTTTGCCATTTATTTGAATTTGTATTTGTATTGGATTTGGGGCATAACCTTAACTCTGCTTAGTCAGCGAACGAGAGAACTACTTAACGGATTTAGATCCTTTTTATTCTGTAATTTGCTTGCACATTCTGGTTGATTTTGCGACTTCTCTCAATAGGCTAATTTTCAGAGTTCGCTTGCAGGAGCGATATATTCATGCTAATCCGAGACGTCAGGAGAGGGGAGCCCGGGCGGGACCCTCCTCACTGTCCTGTTTCACTACTACGCGGGCGAAGCCACAGGGGACGGCGAGTAGCCTAATATAAGGCATGCAAAATTGAAAAAAACTAAACTCACGGGTCATTTATTCTCAATCTTTAAAAAATACAAAATGAACTAAACACGAACTCGTTCAGAATTGAAATGGGGAACTATAAACGTGAATTTCTTCATTTTAATCTGAACTTTGAGCCACTGTAGTTCTTGTGAGGTGTGAACTTGCACCACACCGAGTCCTTCATCCATTTATTTTCCTGTGAACCTGCACTCAGTAAAGTGCGCCATACACAAAACCAAAGGGAATCGAATCCATTTTCAGATTCTCTTAAACCTTCTATAAGGTTACAGAGAAATGGGAGGCCAAAACAAAGGAACAAACCCCGCACTGGTCTGTGCTAGCTGAAGCAAATACAGAGCATGGGTAGGTGGGACCGACTCCATGAAGAGCGCTAAACAAATGTGAATGAGTCCCTTTTCATACTCTCTTAATCCACTTCTAAAAGGTCACCGGGGAACAGGAGCCCCGATGCAGTAGCACTGAGGTCAAGGCAGGAGCAGGCCCAGAGTTTGGCTGTGCTTGATGAAGCAAATTCAGACCCTGGATAGGCAGACGACCACTGGGTGGGAACAGCTTATATCTGGTGACGAGTATGGACGCAGGAAAATGGAACGCAGCTCACCACCCGCCTTCTGAGTGGATCATCCTCCAGTGAAGTGAGCCCCCCATCAAAGTCCAGTGCGGCTTGAGCTGCAGACACAAGGAAACTGGGATCAGGGTCAGTCCAGAAACAGGGCTGCTGGAGCCGATCCCAGCTAGCACAGAGCACAAGGCAGGAACAAACCCCGCACAGGACACCAAGTCCATCACAGGACACACACACACACACACACACACTTGGGTCAATTTACAGTCACCAATCCTCCTGACCTGCATGTCTTTGGTGGAAACCCATACAGACATGCCAGCTCCACACAAGGGAGGACCTGCGACACAAATTACCTGCACCACCATGCCGTCTGGCTCAGGGTCATGGGAAAGAAAATGAAAAGGAAAGGCGAAAAGATTGGAAAGCTGCACTTCTGTTGGCCAAGTTGGCAGCCGGGAGGTGTAGCTATGGAGTCCTGGGCTCTCCTATGCACTGCTTGCGTACAAAGTGTATGTTCTCCTTACATTTGAGTGGGTTTCTCTCAAACATACGAACGACGTTCACGCTGGTCCTGAGCCAGTACTACTGAGATAGGCTAGGACCCCTGAAACACGACGGCAGTCAAGCGCATTAATAAAATGGGTCAGTTGATCTTGGAAGAACATGGCGGCCATGTTTTCAAAGGCCGGCCTTGCAAACGGTAACTGTAATTCTTAACATTTTCAGGCCAGCTAGTAAGTGAGAGGGGATGAAAAATAAAAGGACCATCTACTTGCCCGTGGAGAAGTCTTTTCCAGCTCGAACTGAACCGACAATAATTAGAACAATCAGAGATGACAGGAAAAATGCACAAGACAAGCACAGGTAATTAAATCACTCCTATAACAAGTCCTTCCGTTCGGTCACTGGCATCACAGGCTGTGCCACCATGGAGGACTTGCACAAGCACACTGAACCAGATTGGAAAATGAATAATGGCAACCTTAAAAGTAGCTTGGCGGGGGGCCTGACGTGACCCTCCAGCATGATGACTGGATTTATCAATGCATCATTGGCCGCCACCAATAGCTCCACTTCTCGCCCCGCTCCCTATCACATATTTACTCATTTCCCCCCAATGTCTTAGCAGTGGTCCTTCATTAAAGAGATTTCAAGCTTTCCTTGAAGGCAATGCCAATTGTAAGGTTCATCCAAGCTGGAATAAACTTCTCTACAGGCGATGAAGTCTGATTTTAAGGGCTTAGTGTTATTTTAGAACATGGCGGGTAGCAGACGGTGATCCTTTGTTTCTTAACGTGGACATGCTCGCCTCTTAAAAGCAGAATGGTACGCACAATTTGGTGAAGAGCGCAATTAAAGATGGAGCCCTCATTAGCAGACATAATCTGCTCCAAATATTCAACACAAATCTTTCTTTATCAGGAACGAAACACAGAAGGACGGCAACAATAAAAGAGTGGAGGCGCCAAAATGTCACTGGACTTGGCTTTCTTATTAAACAGTCTAAAAAAAAGAAATGCTTAAAGTGCGGTCCTAAAGCATAAATAACTTGGAGGTCATTAAATACGCAGAATGACCTCAGGTTGAGACCCTCGCGGACCCCAAACAGTCTGCCAATGTGTGCCTGAATTTTCAGAATGGGATTTGCCTTCCTTGCATCGCTGACTTCAACGCCGGGCACCTGGGAAAGCTGAATGTCGGCGCACTGGTAGGGCACAGGGTGCCCCCAAATTGTGTTTCTGCTTTGTGACCCTTCGGGGAGGTGGGAGGGGGACGACAGAGAGAGAATAAAATGAGAGTGGAAAAAGTGAACATTTGGGGAGTAGATTGGCTCCTCATCTCTTTTCGTGATTGTCTTCGGGGGTCTCCACTTGCCCCATGGCATCTTGTGGGTCCGGCTGGACGGCTTGGACGGTCTCTACCAGGCTCCCGCTGGGCAGCACCACGTAGCGGGCGGCTACGTTGCAAGGTTTGGGCTCCTGCAAATTCTCCTTGCTGTGCCAGATTCCATAGCCAAAATAAACCAGCAGACCTGCAAATCGGAGAGAAAAAGGGGCATCAGCGTATGTTCATTAAACACTCCATAATACACTCGTGGGCATTGTTTTGACAGTGACAATCAACTGCTAGAGCATCTTCAGCCACTGGGCCAATATTTCTATTAAATGTATTGGGAACATAAAAAAATATTCAACCCCCTTGTAAGTTTTCACATTTTGTCAGTCATGTCAAGTCAAGTTGGGGAGCATGCGCTGGTACAGTGTATTGCCGTACCCACTACACGACGAAACGACTTGGGATCCCAGTTGGCAACCCCCCAGGCAGACACGCGGTCCAGTCCCATCATCCAGAAATGACCCTCTATCTGCCGCAGTCAGGTGTTACATGGGCAACCCAGTATAAAAAAGAAATCAAACTTATTAAATAGGAGGCCAACACAGCAGACTTTCGATAGTGGCGGGGTGTATCGGTAACATTTAGCTCTAAAATCATTTCTTGCTCGATCACGCCATGTCAATTAGCCATCGAGTACATGCAGTGGAGCAAACTTGTCTCCCGTGCCTTCTGCAGTTTTCGAATCAGATGGACAATCCCAAATCTGGAGTAGAAAATGTGTGGAACTCATCCCCTAATAGTCCGTGAAGTTGCTGAAGAAGTAGGCATCAGCAAAAAGTTTGGGTCACACAACTTTGATTGAAAAACTACCGATCACATTGCTGCAAAATCTGTAAATGAGCAAAAAAAAGTAAACCGTGTCACAGTCAGTCCGGCGTTGCTAGATCATTTCAATGTTGATGAGATCTTTCTGAAATGTGTCATAACAGGTCAAGAAACGTGGGTGTCCATCCCCAACAAAGTCCTCAAAAGTGGAAATCCACCCTGAAAAGTCGCCGATTTCAAAATGATGAAAAAAATTCACCATGGGACTTTCGTGCCATTCCACAAAACGGGTCCTGGAGCCCAATCCACATTGGGAGCGGTGCATAAAAAGGAGTGGGGAATTCTTTGAAAGAGATGACTCTGATTAAGTTGTAAGCAAATTAAAAAGTTCGGCTTCTTTTTGGATGGACCTCGTACAACGCCGAATCACCATGGCTTTTATTTTGACACTGATCAACAGACAAAGACATTTAATGCTAAAGTGAAAACAGCTCACTGGAGATTAGTCTACATTAATTACGAAAATAAAACACAAAATGATAATTTGCATAAGTATTAATTTGACACCCCTAAATCAGCACAGGTACAACCAATTGGTTTTAGAAATGTACAGCTTTACAGGGTCATTATTATTATTACATTTATAGAGTGCAGTGAAATTCTTATTTGTATATTTTATTCAACATGTTACCCATCACCACTGCCTGATGCCATAATTAGTGAGAAGAACTACCTGACCTCAAAATTACGTCTGCCTTTCCTTGAAATTTCTATCTTCCTTAACCTAAAGAATCTCACATATCTCTCTCTCTCTCTCTTTCTCTGTATATTACAGTCATATGAAAATGTTTGGGAAGCCCTCTTAATTCTTTGGATTTTTGTTTCTCATTGGCTGAGCAACTTCCTTTTAATATCTGACATGCCTCATGGAAACAGTAGGATTTCAACAGTGACGTGAAGTTTATTGGATTAACAGAAAATATGCAATATACATCATAACAAAATTAGACAGGTGCGTAAATTTGGGCACCAAACAGAGATATGACATCAATACTTAGTGGAGCCTCCTTTTGCTCCTTTGAGCCTCTCGACGCTGTCCTCCTATAGCCTGTGAAGAGTGTCTGGATTCTGGATGGAGGTATTTCTGACCATTCTTCATACAAAATCTCTCCAGTTCAGTTCAATTGGATGGACAGCCTGCTTCAAATCATCCCATAGATTTTCGGTGATATTCAAGTCAGGGGACTGTGACGGCCATTCCAGATCATTGGACTTATCCCTCTGCAAGAATGCTTTTGTAGATTTCCAACTGTCATTGTCTTGTTGGAATATCCAACCCCTGCGTAACTTCAACTTTGTGACTGATGTTGAACATTATCCTGAAGAATTTGTTGATATTGGGTTGAATTCATCTGACCCTCGACTTTAACAAGGGCCCCAGTCCCTGAACTAGCCACACAGCCCCACAGCATGATGAAACCTCCACCAAATTTGACAGGAGGTAGCAGGTGTTCTTCTTCTGCCATGCAAAGCGCTTTTTGTTCTGACCAAATAAATCCTTTTTGTCTCATCAGTCCAAAGCACTTTGTTCCAGTCTAAATGAGCATTGGCATACAACAAGCGACTCTCTTTGTGACGTGAGTGCAGAAAGGGCTTCTTTCTCATCATCCTGCCATACAGATGTTCTTTGTGGAAATTGAACTGAATTGTAGAACGATGTACAGATACACCATCTGCAGCGAGATGTTCTTGCAGGTCTTTGGAGGTGATCTGTGGGTTGTCTGTAACCATTCTCACAATCCTGCCTCTGCATATGCCACTCCTGTGTTTTACTTGGCCTGCCAGACCTGCTGTGTTGGTTTAACAGTAACTGTGCCTGTGGCCTTCCATTTCCTGATTCCATTCCTTACAGTTGAAACTGACAGTTTAAACCTCTGAGATGGCTGTTTGTAGCCTTCCCCTAAACCATGAGACTCAACAATCTTTGTTTTCAGATCTTTTGAGAGTTGTTTTGAGGACCCCATGCTGTCTGTCACTCTTCAGAGGAGAGTCTAAGTGAATGAAGCACAACTTACAATTGACCACCTTAAATACCTTTTACCACTCGTGATTGGACACTCCTGTCTATGAAGTTCAAGGCTTAACGAGCTCATCCAACCAAGTAATCAGCATTGAGCAGTGACAGGCATTCAAATCAGCACAATGTCAAGGGGACCCCCATTTTTGCACAGCCAGTTTTTCAGATTTGATTTAATTTCATACGACTAAATACTGCGTCACTAAAAATCTTTGTTCAGAAAACACCCCAGTGCTCAGATGTTCCTAGGAAATGAAAGACATACCACTGTTATCTTTTTTGTTGAAAGGAGAGTCAATTATTATGCAGGCTGAGAGGGGTTCCTCTCTTTTCATAAGACTGTATATATATTGTGAACCCGGCCCGGACACAGACAGGTGGACATGTTGTTCATCACCACCACACGTTTTATTTACAATACTATTTACAATTATTACGTCACTAAGACTCAGTCCGTGCACAATCCAACCCCAACACACAGTCCTGGCCACTCAATGCATTTCTTTGGGCCGCCTCCACAATCTCTGCTCCTGCCTCGTCCTTCTTCCACCCGACTCCAGCCTTGAATGAGGGGAGACGGCCCCTTTTATACATGTCCCGGATGAGCTCCAAGTGGTTTCCGGCACTCCCCTGTTGGCCACACCCCAGTGTGGCGGAAGTGCCGGCTGTTCTCCCGGCAGCTCACCGGGTGTCCTCCTTAATCTTCCCCCCAGCACTTCCTGGTGTGGCGGAAGTGCTGAGGTCACAGGTCCCCAAGGTATTGGGGCGCCTCCTGGCGGTGACCACAGGCCCCTACAGGGTGGGGCTTCCATGCCCTCAACCTGTGGCCCCCAATGCAACCAGGATGGCGGCCCCCACGTGATCCAGGGTGGGTGCAGACCCACATCCGGTCCCTCACAGCGTCCCGGCCAGGTCGTTGCCCCTGGCATCCCTGACAATATATATATATATATATAAAATCCAACATCTGTCTGTTTGTCTGCTTTTCACAAGAGAACTACTTAACAGATTTACATCAGGTCTTTTTTTATAATTTGCTTCAACGTTCCAGTTGATTTTGCGACCTTTCTCATCATGCCAAGTATCAGAGTTTGCTTGTGGTACGGATTTATTTGTGCGAATCCATGAGAGACACACTGGGCTTAGGGGAAGGTGGCCCTCACTCACGTGTCAGCCTCGGCGCGCATCTTAACTCCGCTTAGCGACCGAACAACAGAATTACCTAACGGATTTAGATTGGGCTTTTTTTCTGTAATTTGTTTGAATGTTCCGGATGATTTTGCGACTTCTCTCATCACGATAAGAATCATAGTTTGCATTCAGGAGCGATATATTCTCGCTAATCCGAGATAGATGCTGTGGGCTGAGGGGAGAAGAAAGCTCATATTGAAACGTGCGATATAAAATAATTTATTTTGATAAAGAACTGTGTTTTGAGCAGCAAAGGGTGGCATTTACACATACACACACACACACACAGTGTGTCACCACACAATCATTTTAGGCCCTAAACCCATGAATTACTCCTTATTTTTTGTTGCAGTTCCATACACTTTCCTTTATATTGGTTACAAATGGCTTGAAGCGTCAGCTTTATCATTCTTTCCACATGTTGCTTCTGGAAAACACCCCAATACCAGACGACCCCATCGTCAATGTTGACCTCTAACTTACCTACCACCAGCCAGACAGAGAAGCGTATCCAGGTCATCGGGCTCAGTTTTAACATGAGAAACACATTCATGAGGATACTCAAGCCGGGAATGAAGGGCACGAGCGGAACCTGAAAAAATAAAAGAGAGAATGGAGTCAAAGAGATAGCTCCTTGGGGTCTCGGCTGAATCTCGTCCAAGGACAGGCCAGGAGAGATGTAGCCACCCCCAATAATGAGTTTAGGATTTTAAGCAGCCCCTCAGACCACTCTGTTGCTTTACATCTTTATAGTCGTGGCTAAGAAAGGTTGTATTCACAAAAACTGTTTGATAATTATGTCTAGTGCCACCATGTTGCGCTTTCAGTTCAAATTTCATCCACGCGCCAGTTTGGAAGCTAGATCTTCTCCCTGGGTCTTTGCCCCCAGTGCAACCAAAAGCTTTTGAAATACAATCACACTTCTCCAATGTGTCCAGGGTGGGTTCTCTGAATGTTCTGCATTGGCCCACCACATGACTTAAGACCAGTGGCGTAGCTTGACTTCATGCCACTCTGGGCGGTGTGGAGCTTCAATGTGCCGCCCTCCGACATACCTGAATATGTTAACCTATTTAAATAGAAAATTAAAATGACGTACAGAGAAAAATTAAGATACATTTTTACATAGATGTATTCATATATAGAGAAACAGCAATAATTTTTTCACATATTATTATTTATATGCATCAACTAGACAAGAATATAATAGACACACTGATAAGTCGTGTTCTAATTATTAGTTACGCTGTGAAAACAGTGACAGGTGGGGATGAGCAAGAACGCATTGGGATTGATAATGAAACAAGTAGAGCTGGAGGTTGCCCATTTTCCCCATCCATATGTGTGTGTGTGTGTGGTGGGGTGGGCTTCCTTTACGGAGTCAGATTACTGCCCAAAGTGTGTGTCTGAGTAATGAATATCACCCATTTTGTAAGCGCGAGTTATAGTTTGCCTCAGGGAAGATTCAGAGCATTGGGGTTTTGATCTCACGAGCAGGGCACTAGGGGAATTTTGCCATAATGGCGCTCTCCTTTGGATTAGACATAAAACCAAGGCCCTGACTTATTCAAGATCCCTGGACATCCTTTGTAAAGAGTAGGGTGTATCCCGATGTCCAGGCTAAATTGGCCCACATGGCCTTATCCATTGTGCCCCCCCAATCAACCCCTGTCTCTAACTGGCTAACTCTTGTCACACACGTGCGAAAAGGAGGCAGCTGAATGGCTTAAAGAATACTGCTAACACATCCGCCATGGGGGCGGCGGGGTGCACTGGTTCTTTTTCTAAGTCTCCTGCAGACCTTTCCTGGGAAATTCTGTCAGTAGCTGGAGCCTCAACTCAGAGCACGTCACTTCCGGTCCCGGTCCCGGCTCCAAGGATGACATCACTTCCCCCAGACTCCTTCTATAAAGGCTCTTTCCCCTCCTCCGAGTTTCAGTTCTGTGATGGACTCAGTCTTTTAAACTACTCTGGTCTTACAATTCTTTACTTTTGCAGCCAAGAACATATTATACGGGTGGCTACCCCAAACCTTTATCATGTCTGAAGTCTTGTTTTGTCACAATGCGAATAGGAGTCAACTAAAGGGCTTCAATAATGGCAATTCCACGCCCGACCAGGGGGTGGCGGGGTGCACTAACTGTCTCTCTCGATCCCTTGCAGACCATTCTCGGGAAATCCCGCAGGTTTATGGTACCTCTGATGATGTCACTTCCGGTTCTGGCACATCCAACAATGTTACTTCAAGTTCCGGTGGCTTGGATTGTGTCACTTCGGACGACGTCAATTCCGGTTCCAGTGCCTCTGATGATGTCACTTCCTACACTTGCCTTTAAAGCCACCATTTTGTCTTTCTTCAGCAGTTCTGTTTAGGACTCAGTCGAGTGAACAACTCTCTAACCATTGAAATACCTTTTTGCAGCCAACAGACATTATACGGGTGGCTGCCCCAAACCTTCATGATGTCTAAGTGTCGTTCTTATCACACTCTCTCTCGCCCCTTCACCACCTAACGGTTAATGTGTGGTGAGCACACTGCTGTAAAAATGGCTGCCGTTGCATCTTTCAGGTGGGTGCCACATATTAGTGGTGGTTTAAGTGGCTCCCCACTCACTATGAAAAGCGATTTGAGTAGCGAGAAAAAGTGATATATACAGTGGGGGTTCAGACCAGATACTGAAAGCAAAGGTTCACATACTTTTGCCACTCACAACTATGTAATATTCGATCATTTTCCTCAATAAATAAATGACCAAGTATAATATTTTTGTCTCATTTGTTTAACTGGTTTCTCTTTATCTACTTTTAGGACTTGAGTGAAAGTCTGATGATGTTTTAGGTCATATTTATGCAGAAATACAGAAAATTCTAAAGAGTTCACAAACTTTCAAGCACAACTGTAAATGTGAAGAATTATTATTATTATTGGTGGTACTGTCCTCCTGCGACCCTGACTTGGATTAAGAGGGTTTCAGATTTTTATGGTTGTTCCTGTAAATAGTAAAAGTTAACATGACATTTTCAAAGTTGCTTAATCCAGTTCAGAGTTGTCAGGACACAGATCTTTAGCAAGCAGCATCTGGCAGAAGGCAGCAACCAGCCCATTGTGGATCCACTCGGGAGCAGACCCAGTTTTGAGCTGCTAGTTAAACCTAACAGGCCCGTCCTTGGGATCTGGGAGAAAAACCCCATGCAGACATGGCGAGGATGTGCAAACACAACCCAGACAATGACCAGGTGTGGGATTTCAATCCAGGAATAAATCCATGAGTCCAGGGGGCAGAGGTTCTAATCACTGTGCCTCCCAACTGCCACAATTCTGTCTTCAGTTCAAGATTTATTTGTCACATGCAGTTATTGTGAAGTCCAAGGGACTAGGGAGCTGACCTGCTCGACAGAAGCCCACCAGACTTCTAAGGCACCTGCAGGGTTCAGCTGGAGTGGACCCCAGTAATGGTGAGCTGGTAAAACAGCTATAAAAATCTCAATCTGTATTCAACATTATTATTATTACTTACTTCCTGCTCCGATCCTGTACGGTCGTAGTCACTTCTACCTTTTTTTCTCTCTTTTGACGTTTCCATTAAAAGCAAATTAATGACTCTGGATTTTGAAAAGTGAAATGAAAAAAATAAATGGATGGCTCTGTGGTTCATGATTGTAAAAGGGGGCCATGTTTGTTTGGATGGGGTGGATGAACCTGCCCAACATGTCCTATAATAGCACAGACGTTACAGGGAGGTCCTGTTTACGTTACAGAGGCAGCCTTTGGAGGACAGGACATCCCTTCTTCCCCCACCATCACATTGCATATCACACACACACACACACAGTAACACCTACATTTTTAATAATTTGGCCACCACCCTCCCCAGGGGGTAGGCAGAGTACTTGCTTGACACAAATTTGCAAACGGATGAGGGGCTGGGCGTGGAGGAACACAACGTAACATCTCCTCAGCCTTAAAGTTGAAGGCTCTAGTGGAAACGTTTTATCGACAGCAGCTGGCAATATGGTGTAGTGGTTAGAACTATTCAAACCCTGAGGCAGTGGGTTCAAATCCCACTACAGACACTGTGAGACCCTGAGCCCATGTTCCAACTGCAAAAACCAAAAGAAATGCAACCAATTGTATCACACATGTTGTAAGTCGCCTTGGATAAAGGCATCAGCCAAATGAGTATATGGAAATGTCACTGACAAGGCATCGGCCTTTCATTTTCTAGACAGGCCAGCCCACCCAAAAATACTAAGCCCCGATATCTGCCACTCAGTCTCCTACACAAAGAGATCATCATAGAGGGCCTACCTGAAAGGTTTTGAGGTTTGGCTGCTGCTCGTGGACCCAAATAAAGAAAAGGCTGGCCAGAAAGCCAGCCGCAGACAAAATGGTCAGCAGAATGAAACTCCAGGAAGGCAGGTGAAGCTGCCCATTGCCAAATACAAGGACAGCACATAGACAGATGGCGCACACCATCATGGCCACCACGGAGATGGTCACCACCTCCCCTGGTTCAAAGTCTGTTAGGAATTTGAGGTAAGGTTCAAAGGCGGCCTTCAGCTGGCCAGGCTCCCTGCGCTCTTTGGCTTTCTTCTGCAGCTCCACTAGTTGAAGCTTGTCGGAAAAGGACTCGTACTCCTTGGGTTCGTCACACTCCCGAGCCGAGGGGCTGCCGGGCGGCTGGCCGCTTGGGGAGCTTCGGGTTTTTTCTGCTTGGAAGCGGAGGACAATGACACTGGCTGCCACAAACGTGTATGCCAGCAGAGTTCCTATGGAGAGGAACTGGACCAAAGCCTCAAGGTCAAAGACCAGGGCAAGGATGGCCATGAGGATCCCAAACACGATGATAGCAATGACCGGCACCTTAGTGACAGGGTTCACCCGGGCGAAGACTTTGAAGAATAGGCCGTCTTCTGCCATGGCGTAGACGATGCGTGGCAGGGAGAAGAGGTTGCTCAAGAGGACGGTGTTCATGGCTGAAAGAATCAAGAAAGACCACATTATACAAATTCATACATCTTCAGAACTTTTGCACCTCATCCTACTATACATGTGCTACGGTCAGTTACTTTAGTAGATAAAGAAGATTGTGTGATCTCCATCAATCTCTTATTCTGGAGAGGTGGCATCAAGACCAGAGCATAGCTGTCCCAGAAACAGACTGCTTCTCCACCAGTGGACCTCCAGGTGCTACCATAATCACTTCAGCATGTCCTGGGCTGACAGTGGGGTGGACCCCAGAATCTGATCTTCTTTAAACTCTGCTCCCAAAAAGTACGGAGGAGTATTTGTGCCAAAATTAAACACAATGCAACGTGTTAACGGCACTACGATGCAATGCATGTGCATTTGGTGCGTTTAATTCTGGTACGGTTTTATCACGTCATAATCAAAAATCATATCATCAACTTATTGATTACTTTTCACCGCGGCACACAAATTCTGCATTGGTTTAAAACGCAATGCAAAAGCGCATTCAATTTTAATTCGTGTCCGTGGATCGCGTCTCATAACTAAAAGCAAAACAAACGCCTTGCATTTCACTCAGCGGCCGCTCCGCATGTATTGCATTTCGATTCATGACCACATGGTGGTAGTCTTGGCAAAACTGAATGTAACCAAAGGGCCAAAGTGGCGTCAAAAGGTGGGGCAGGGGGATGTCAACGGTTGAGGTTGGAGACGTTCCAGGGGTGTTTTCTGTTCTCAATTTCTGCTGACCCGGTAAAAGATTAATGGAAGTGCCTGATGGATGTAAGGTTTGGTGAGCCTTCTCATTTGCTAGTTTCCTCCGATTCCACTTTGGTGTGGTAAAGAAAAATCACATCAACATCCATGAAAAGAAATCCGATGGGTGTTCTACATCAGTGGTCCAAGAGCAGGTGCAGTGAGGTCTGTGAGCTGACTTAGCCATCTTTCTTAGAACGATATTCTACCCGATAAAGCCACATTCAAAAACGTCCCTATGTAGAGTGCCCTGTCTGACGTTCCTACAGACTATAATATTTTCAACTACTACACTGCATCCATCCTGCTCTGATCCTGTTGTTCTCTTTTTTGACATTTCTTCAAACTCACAGTCCCCCTTTCGCACTCTCCTTCAGCACGTGGGACTCTTTTCTTAAATCCACCTTGACGTATTACTTCAAGAGCCAACGCCCTACCACCAGCAATCGCTTAATTCCATCTTCAAATCTCTCTATTTAAAAAAAAAATCTTGGGAGGAGAGACGAGACGTGATTTTCTCAGAGAGACACTTTCACGTCCCGCAAGACGAGACTACTTTTGTGCCAGGAGATTTAACCAGGCCTGGGGCCAGAAATAAAAGACAAAGAGTAGATGACAAAGTAGAACGTCGTAAAGAATTCAAAAACGTTGGTGCGATACACATGCAGAGCAGGTTAGAGATAATCAAGTCAAGTTCAAGTTGGGGAGCATGCACTGGTACAGCATGTTGCCGCACCCACTACATTACGAAACAACTCAGGATCCTGGTTTGCAACACCCCAGGCCAGTCCCACCCTCCGGAAATGACCCTCTATCTGCCGCAGCCAGGTGTTATGTTGGTGACCCCTTGGCCTGGTCCAGCCACTTGGCTCCCCAATAATGAGGATCTTACGAGCCGGATCACCCTCGGGGAATGCGCCATATGGCCGTAGTGCCGTAACTGACGCTCCATCACTGTGCAGGTCATGTGCCTCATTCAGGACTCCATGAGCAACACAAAGTCAAATCAACTGTACCCAAGGATTTTCCGGAGAGACACAGTACCAAAGGTGTCCAGTCTTCATCTCAGGTCACTGGATAGCGTCCATGTCTTGCAAACAGGAAGCACCAGGACTCTAAAGACTTGGACCTTCATCCTTTAGCATAGATATCTGGAGCGCCACACACCCCTTTCCAGCAACTTCATGACCCCCCCAATCCGTCTACTGACTTCATAGGAAGAGTCAGCAGAGACATGAATTTCACTGCCGAGGTAAGTAAACTTCTCAACGAGGTCGACACTCTCTCCACAGACAGACACACTGCTGATGGTCGTGCCCAGAGGGGACTGGGCGGTCTCATGGTCTGGAATCCCTGCAGATTTTATTTTTTTCTCCAGCCGTCTGGAGTTTTTTTTTGTTTTTTCTGTCCACCCTGGCCATTGAACCTTACTCTTATTCAATGTTAATTAATGTTGACTTATTTTATTTTCTTACTGTGTCTTTTATTTTTCTATTCTTCATTATGTAAAGCACTTTGAGCTACATTTTTTTGCATGAAAATGTGCTATATAAGTAAATGTTGTTGTTGTTGTTGTTGTGCCCAAGAGGTCATTAAAGGTCTGAGATAATGAAAGTAGGAAAATTCGAAAGTCTCAGAAAAAGAAGAGTAAAGATCACATTAGCACAAAACAAATGGAAATTATTACTCGAAATAATGGGGCAGTGAAAAGAGATTGAATAGATTGTTCGGATTTAAACTTTTAAGTAGGAGACTTGTAGATCGTCTAATTTGTGTTGCCATCAGGGAAAAAAAAAAGTAGTGTTTCTTCCCAATGAAGAGGGGTATCCGTGAGAATTAAAAGATTTGGTTGTTTGGTGAAAGTGAAATCCCGCAAGAGAAAATTTCAAGCCCCGAGAGACAAGACTTTATGCAAAGAGATTTGGAAAAGCCCCGCCCACCTCTAAAACACTTACAACCACGCACACGGTTCAATCAGTTCTCATTTGTGTGAATCTTATTATCAGGCAGTTCGTGTAGAGACAAAGAAATGATATTCACTCACGTGCAGTTATACGTTGCACTGTCACGATGTAGTTCCAAATACGGAATCAAAATTCAATGTGATACTGACGAAAAGGTAAAGGTGAAAACAGATCGAATATATGGACAGAGTATGTAGATATCGTTCGTATTTAACCTTTAAGTCGGAGACTTGTAGATCGTCTAATTCGTGTTGCCATCAGGGAAAAGTAGAGTTTCTTTCCAATGAAGAGGCGTATCCGCGAGAATTAAAAGATTGGATGTTTGGTGAAAGTGAAATCCACATACGCGAGTGGCAGAGATGTGAAGTTGCTGGTGCGTAGCGCAAGGGTTGGTGCACTAAGCGACCGGAGGGGTTCAAGCCCCCCAGTCTTAATCGAGGAACGCTGGCAAAAAACTGGGAAATTGAAGCTTAATCCCAGCCGGATGTGAAGGTTAGCCGTGTAGTGCCCACCTCCCTTCCAGGTGGGCAGGGTCAAGCACTGGGTAGGCAAGAGATTCAAACAGGGACTCAGACCTGAGAAGAGACGCCAGATGGGAGGCAGAGACCTGCAGGGCAAACTGGCAAAAACAGCCAGCGAGATAGCTCATAGAGTAGCAGTATGAAAATTAGAGCAGGAGAAGTAGTACGAGTTTGACAGTGTTCAGTTTGTGAGGAGTGTTGTCGTCTTTCTTAGGGAAACGTCCGGAGTCATAACAGCAGGAGTAGTACAGGTGGTGCATACTAATAAATAGTCCGGTTCAGGCCAACTAATTCACTATTTGACTCTGTGAGCCGACTCTTCTCTTTTTTCCATTATGGTATTTTGTACAAGTATGTGTGTTCTGTCAGCGATTTAGCAAATAAACTTTATGAGGAAAAACAGGGAGATGTGTGTAAAAAAACAAAATAAAACAAACAAAAAAAAAAAACTGTAGAAAGCAAAATGAAATCGAAACCCAATACGAGAGACAATAATCATGGTCGAGAAAACTAGAAGGTCAAAACCAAACGTACACGCGAGGAAAAAAGCACGGAGATAAACTCTGAATTCTTTAGAGATTTGGTTTTCGGATGAGGACTTGAACTAATAGCCGTCCTTTTATCCCATCGTGTCGATTATGCGTGGGAGACCACGCCCCTAGAAACGCTGGAAGTGGACGTAACGACGGAAATGAACAATGGCAGCATTTGAGGAACCAAAATCATACCAGATTATAACAATATATATATATATATATGATAATTGTAATGTGGAATTTAAGGTAAGAAGTGGCTATTGAATTTGACAAAGTGGTCCGTGGTCTAAAGCAGTGTTTCTCAAACACAGGGTTATAACCCACTTTTGGGCCACAGACTGCTATTGATCGTAATGATATTGGGTCACGATGGGTCACATCGTGTTTCTGCACCAATGATCCCACTCGATTCACAAAAGGGGGCTGCCCTTCAACTTTCTCATGATCAAAATCGATTTGCTCAGTGGGGCTGCCTTTCCACTTCCTGACAATTGCAATCGATTCACAAAGAGCGGGCTACCCCTCCATCCTCTTTCTATCGCAAGTGAATCACAAAAGGAGGACAGACGCTCCACTACCTGACAGTCATGATCGATTTTGCCAAGAGGGGCTGCCTCTCCATTCTCCATCTATCACTAGCGATTCGCCAACTGTGGCTGCCCCACCACTCTCTGATGATCACAATTAATTCGCCAAGGGATGGCTGCCCCTCCACTCTCCATCAATCGTGACTGAATCACCAAGGGAGGACAGACCCTCCACTATCTGACAATCATGATCGATTTTAGCCAAGGGGGGCTGCCCCTCCACTCTCCATCAATCGTGATTGATTTGTGAAGTGTGGTTGCCCCTCCACTCTCCATCTATCACTATCGATTTGCCAAGAGGGGCTGCCCCTCTATTCTCTGTCAATCATGATCGATTCGCCAACTGTGGCTGCCCCTCCACTCTCTGATGATCACAATTGATTCACCAAGGGGGACTGCCCCTCTACTCTCCATCAATCATGATTGAATCACCAAGGTAGGACAGACCCTCCATTCTGTGACAATCATGATCGATTTTGCCAAGGGGGGATGTTCAACTCTCTTGGCGGGGGCGCTAAGACACATGGGGAAAATTTGGGTCATGGCACCAAAAAGGTTGAGAAACACTAATCTAAAACACTTTGGAAACCTCTGTAGATAACCTGATGGATTCCCCAATAATTGAGATGACGTCCTCTGTATTATGGTAGTGAAAAGCATCAAGAATATTTTAGGAGTAACCAGGAGAAGAGGCACTGAATGGATGGAAAAAACAGTCAGAAGCTGGGAATTCTTACACACCTTCACCAAAGTGAAGAATCAAGCAGGAAAAGCCTTAGAAAATGTGTTTTTAAGGCACATGAGAACGATCGACCAAAAGTGCTTTGGCATCCGTAACCTCGGACACCAAGTACTTCCTTTGATGACCTTTGAAAACCATCAATTTACTAAATAAAGATTGCGACCGCAATCCCTATCAACACGAGACGTAGTCCTAATGATGGGGAAAACAAAATGGCTGCAATAAAAGAAAATGGTCCAAAAACAGTTTAAATAAATGAACAAAAAACAACAGTCAGGCTCAGACTTAACTAATAAAACACCAAACATAATCATAGGTTCAAACAGATTTTTTTTTTGTCCACCACTAAGGTAACATGTAGAACTTACCACAGATGGAGCCGATAGCCACAATGAAGCCCGCCCAGCTATAGCCTCGCCGGTAGAAGGCATCTGACAGAGCAGAGTCGGGGTCCAGGGAGTGCCAGGGCACCATCAGGGTCAGCACGGTGGACACCAGGATGTAGGCGGAGGCAGCCAGAGCCAAGGAGATGGCTGTTGCTATGGGCACTGCTTTCTGAGGATTCTTGGCCTCTTCGCTGGATGCTGAGATCACGTCAAACCCGACAAACGCATAGAAGCAGGTGGCAGTGCCTGCCAGGATCCCAGACATGCCATAAGGTGCAAAGCCCCCTTGCGCCTTGCTCCAATTGGCAGGTTCGGCTAGGATGAATCCGAAGATGAGGATGAAAAGGATGATGGCCAGGCTGATGGCCGAGAACAAGTGGTTGAGCCAGGAGGACACTTTGGCGCCAAACGAAATAAAAGCAGTGGCTACCAAAAGTATGCCAGCTGCCAAAAGATCGGGGTAATGGGCAATGAAAGGGACATTCCACTGGATGATGTGCGTCTCTGTAAAATTTTTAATAGAGTGATTAAAAATGGAGTCCAAGTAGCCGCTCCAGGCTCTGGCCACAGCAGCTCCACCAATCATGTACTCCAAAATCACATTCCAACCAATCAGGAAAGCCCATATCTCTCCAACAGAAATGTATGTAAACATGTAGGCGGAGCCAGTCCTTGGCACCCGAGCCCCAAACTCTGCATAGCAGAAAGCAGCAAGCAGAGAAGCCAGGCCAGCGATGAGGAACGAAATGACCACAGCTGGTCCCGCCGTCTGTTTGGCCACCGTGCCCGTCAGCACGTACAACCCTGAGCCCACCATGCCCCCCACTCCCAGCAGGGCCAGATCCACAGTCGTCAGGCATCTTTTCAGGGAGGTCTCCATCATATCCTCTTGTAGGGTTTTGACCCTGTTCAACTTCTGGCAGAACCGGAAAAGGGGGGCACAGTTCCTCAGTCGGCTGACCATCGTGGCAAGGTGGTGCAGGGGCTGCAGGTGGGTAACCAGAGAAAAAAAAAAAAAACAGCTAAGGGGAAGTTCTCCAGTGGTCCATGGTCACGTGGGGCATGGGATGCTGTACAAGATAGGGAAAGAAAAAATAAAAAGTAAATATTAATATCATACATTAAGTAAATGATACGCTAACTCCTCACGTGCACTTCAATGCACACAAGACAATTGGTGGGGGGGGGGGGGATTTCTCTGTTTCTTAATCTAGGAATTGGCATCCATATTTAGTCACGCAGAGTCATGAATGGGAAAAGGATGCCATGCCTTGCTGGCCCTAACCAGCAGCATTGCCTCAAGAAGATCTGCCCAGTCCAAAACCTCTCATCCCTGACCCAGGACTACGATTGGTGGCGATTCAACAAGATGGATGGATCCTCTGGATGACACTTGGTGACAACTGTGAACAAAATTGGGACACAAGAAAAAAAAAAAAAAAAAGGACCGCTGCCGTAGCACAAATTTCTCACCCTTTTTAATGTCACGACCCACTTGGAGTTGGGATACATCTGGAGAATCAAAGACAGGTTTTAGGGGATTGGGGTCGCATCACCAACATTTCTACAGAGACCTTTAGAAACCCCTTTTCATTTTCACCCTTTAGCGACGCCTTCTGTCTGAAATAAGAAATGCATGTCATGTCACGCACATTCTGTACGCTAATACCTGATGTAAGAACGGTGAGGTCTAAGTGTGTACTTGAGCTATGACAGGTATTTTCTGCAGAAAAGGAAA
Source organism: Polypterus bichir lapradei (assembly GCA_026402145.1). Lineage (NCBI taxonomy): Eukaryota > Metazoa > Chordata > Cladistia > Polypteriformes > Polypteridae > Polypterus > Polypterus bichir. Next base: position 4,003,628 of record JANRMT010062838.1, on the reverse strand, counting down.
TGGAAAATAAAATTATAAAATGAAAATCAAATCTTTCTTTTGCAATTTCATTTTCCAAGCCAACGCGTACGGAAGCGTATTACTGCCACGACATAATAAAAAAAATATGCTCACTATCACGTTATAACGTGAAAATATTACATTATAACGTGAAAACATCACGTTAAAACGACAAATAGTATCACGTTAAAACGTGATACTATTTCACGTAATTACGTGATAAAGTTTCATGTTATAACGTGAAACTTTTTTGGTTATCCAGTGAGGAGTGCACGTCTGCAAATGAAACGGTCAGATGGCTCATTTACACGACTTGATCAAATTCTACTTTATGCTTGGGGTCAGACATGGAGAGATTCTGCTCCTGCTGACTAAGGTGGATGGTTTTGTAATAAGTATGCGTACACTGAGAAGAATTTTAAAAGACATGGGGCTTTACAGAAGAAAGAATCAGTCCGACATTTTGGAGGTAGCATCATTTCTCATTGACCAGCTGGAAGGGCACGGAAGGCTCCATGGATACAAGCTACACCATCTCAGCTGCATTCAAGCTGGGCATGTTGTGACCCAAACCACGGTGAGGCATTTAATAAAGTTTCTAGACCCCCGTGGTGTTGAGCAAAGACGGAGGAATCGACTGATGCGACGCGTGTACATTAATCCTGGACCTAATTTTATGTGGCATGTTGACTCTTATGACAAACTAGCTCTTGCTCCATGCGCGAGAGGCACTCTTCTGGTACACCTCGATTTCGTAGAAATCTCTGCAGTGGGGTATCCGCGCTTTGCGCCATGGTGATGCCGGAGAACATCTCAGGGAGAGTTGACTTCCGCCCCTGAATTTAACTTTTAATCCTATCGGGATAGGTTTTCTCGTTATAACGTAATATTTTCATGTTATAACGTGATACGGTTTCACGTTATAACGTAAGGTTTTCACATTTTAACGTGATACGGTTTTACGTTCTAACGTGATGTTTTCACGTTATAACATGATAGTGAGAATAATTTTTTATTATGTCATGGCAGCAATACGCTTCCGTAAACGCGCAAGAATGCTGCAAACTTAAAAATAAAATGAAATAACACCATCTGCGGTTTCATTTTCAGCCTAAATAACAACGAAGCTGCAAAAATGAAAAGTAAGACGCAAATAAGCACTGGCGCCACCTGCTGCTCGTTGAATTTTCATTTTCCCCCTTTATATTTTTATTTCAACACGCAAATAGAGCGGGTCAATGGGCGGGGCTTCACACCTCAATTATCCACAATTCTTTGTACTACGTAGCTGCAGTCACTTCGATCGAGTCCTTCTCACTTCGACTGTGTTTAAGTTCTTCTACCCTGAAGAAGGGGCCTCAGCTGCCACGAAAGCGTACATATTATAATGTGTTCAGTTAGCCGATAAAAGGTGTCATTTTGCTTCATTTGTCATTGCGTCCACACGGTACAACACCCTACTACTATATTTACAAACAAAAAGAGCATCTCATTCCAAAAATAAATCCAACATATACTTGAATAGGTGCAAAAATATTTTTGATATCTATTTTATATCGTTGTTTCATATTATTTTTATATTTGTACATGTATGTGATCAGATAATGTAGAGCACCGGTGGTTCGCGGTGAGAGTTACCCGCGTGTGCCGTGCAAATAGCAGTATAGCGCACTCGGGTCTGAACCTGAGAAGGACAAGCTCTGCCGGTGGTCGAGACCTGTCTGAGGAAGGACAGGACTCCGCAATCGCAATAGAGCACTTCAGACGTGTCTCCTGGCCAAGAGCGGCGTTTTGGGGTGAGCAAGTGGTGCGACCGCCCCAGAACCCGCGCCTATGGGGGGCCCCGCATGTCCCGTTCATGTGGATTTGTCAAGTTATATTCTCCAGTTATATTTTGATCAAGTCAGCGTGTTATGTTGCAAAAAATTTTGCTTAATACTGTAATGAGAAAATCCGGTGTATATTAATATTATTTTAGTTTATACAGTCCACACATACCGGTAATAGTGTTTGACGTAAACGGCCCCGCGTGGGGTTGGTCAGCCCGAGGCCCCGGATACCCCTAAGGCCGCCAGCAATTCTCACAGGGCCAGTGAATAGCGGGCATACGGTACATGTGCCCTCTGAAGCCCAGAGTGGAGGGCACAGGGACGAAGCAGCTGGGAAGATGCCACAAAAGCGCTTACTGAGTGCTGTGTCGGCGAATGCTAATCTTTGTGTTTTACCGGCTTCTCCAGTGGCACCGCCTCTTCGGAGAGTTGAGCACGTGGATGAGATTCCATGCCATTAACTTGTCTGACGCCTGTAATCAAGCGCATGCTCCCTATCTCCTCCTCCTCCTCTTTTATCCAAGGCGATTTACAACATTTATGGTAGAATTGGTTACATTTGTTTTTTGGTTTTCCAATTGGAGCACAGGCAGGTCAAATCACACATATAATATGTTTATGGTTTATAAAATAGAAGCATCCCAAGGCACACCACTTAGTTACAGAAAGTGAGCAGCCACAGACAAAACATTTGGAAGCACTTCGGGGGGGGGGGGGGGGGGGGGGGGGTAAATTATTTACTTGTACATAAAAAAAATCAAAGCATCCCGTTTCCACTTTAGTATTAATAAATTTAAGTGCCTTGAACTTGGGAAAGGCGCTATATAAATGTATTATCATTATGACACAATAAAGGCTAATTTTAGTCATGTTAATATCATGCAAATATGCGCGGTCTTCGGATTTTGTGAGACGGTTTCGCTGTATAGCTCGCAGTACGCAGGTGGAAAAAAAAATGATCGAAATCACGTGACTTAATCCTGGTCGAAGGGAGAAGTCGATCGAAGCATAGGATCGAAGGGGCTCTGCAGCTACGAAGGACAAAGAATTGTGGGAACTCGAGATGCAAAGCCCCGCCCAATGACACGCGCTATTTGCATGTTCAGAACTTGGACGTGAAAATGCAAAATGGAAAATTAAAATTTAAAGTGGAAAAAGAAAATGCAGTGAGCAGCAAGGTTATTATAGTTAACGAAAACTAAATCGAAACTGAGGCTATTAATAAAAAAACACTTTCGTAAACTGAAATAAAATAATTAACAAAACTGAAATGAAAAGAGCGAGCGGAGTACACGTGTAAAGCGTGTGGAATAGAAAGCGATTTACGTCTGCCGCTTTTCTTTGCACTTGTTGTATATCAAGATGTCATTCAAACCCCTGAAATCGGAATGTGCTGCTCAACAAAAGCTTTACCGTATGGACAGAAAAATCACGAGCGAGTAACGTTTCAGTTTATATCTCAGGTGCCTGCTTTTTGTTGACAGTAATTCACCTGTACAGAGAAAGTATACTAATCATTAAAAAATTCGATCTCGACATTTTGATGAATCTTGACGTTTTAGGACTCCCCGAGTCCGAAAATGCACTTTTTTGGAATTATGTCTGTGTGTGTATATATAAACACGATAACTTAAAAAACGCAACTAGATGAAATGTGACATGTGGTTGTTACACCAAAACTGTAGATTTGCATTAACTTTTGGGGCAAATCCATTAACCGGAAGTGGTACTTTACCTGAACACATACTCGATTTTTTTTATTCATGCAGCTGCAGTGTCTCCGATTTATTCAACTTTACTTTTATTATAATTGTTCAGTATATTATTAATTTGATTTGATGGTTCTTTAATGTGCATAATATAATCATTGTCTTGCGGTTTAGTCCTCAAATATCCATCCCCATATCGGAGTACACGAGAAAGTCGAGGGGAGAGCACTCCCGATCTCTGAAAATAAAACGGCACTGATCGAGAGACTGACTACAGTAGGTCGTCATACACACCTTGTAAAATTCCCGGGTTGGCAATGTCTCTCCTGAACTACAGGTAGGTGGGGGAAGAGAGTCTGCCAAGTGGTGAAAAGCTAAACATATTAATTTGTTTTTGTATTTATTCTATATTTATTAATTTATCTTTTTTAGATCATATTCACAGCTCAAAATACCTGATACCAAACTTCATTTTAGTTTAATCTTGATGTTCTGTATATTCAACTAATTATCATTATTATTCACGGTGGGTCTAAAATCCACACTAACCCCAACTCTCTCTTCTGTTCTTTTTCCAGTTTTCTGTGGTGGCGATCTGCGCCACCACCACCTAATCAAAGCACCGTGATGTCCCCACACTGATGGATTAAAGGCCAGAAGTCCACGTGACCGTCATCATCAAGTCCTTCCATGAAAACCCTGAATACCATGAGGACTGATTGAGGTCATAAATAATAAGGGGATGAGGGTGCTGGCGGTCTCGTGGCCTGGAACCCCTGCAGATTTTATTTTTTCTCCAGCCATCTGGATTTGTTTTTGTTTTTTCTGTCCTCCCTGCCCATCGGACCTTACTTTTATTCTATGTTAATTAGTATTCTCTGATTTTAATTCTTGCTTTGTCTTTTTTTCCTCTTTCTTCATCATGTAAATATTTGTATGAAAATGTGCTATAGAAATAAAGGTTGTTGTTGATATTGTGAAAATAATCCAGTAGTAGAATTATGTTTTAAAATATCTGTCCCCATTTTTTCAATGTTTCTCTCTCTCAAGTCAGATAGCTGAAATATCATATTCTTTTTGTTCTTAACATCAGCCATATCATACATTTTGCATACCAGGGATTTTTCCTGCCTTGCATCCAAACCTGATTGGGTAGACTCCAGGTTCCTGTGATCCTGCTCTGGATAAACTGGTTTACACGATGTATAAATTGTTCTTAATCTCAGATGTTGTCTCTGTCCATACTCTTATTACCTGCTCTTGCTCTGCTCATTATGGGTTTGCTGTTCTTATGGTGGGCTATTCAAGTGTCACTGGCCCTAACCTTCACACTACATGCTTGTTTTTGTTTGTTTCCCTCAATACAGTTAGGTGGGGTCTGCGTACTGATTCAAGTCTAAGACCCCTGTTCTTCCTTAACCCTCGTGATGACGGAAAACTAAAACTAAAATGAATTTCCAAGTAAGGTCAGAAAAATTATAGGAATAAAAACTAATATAAAAAGGCAAAGCTATAATAACCTTGGTGAGCAGCAGGCGGCGGCAGCGCTTATTTACGTTTTACTTTTCGTTTCTGCAGCTTCATTCCTGCTCTGGCAGAAAATGAAAGTGCAGATGGTGTTATTTCATTTTGTCTTGTATTGTTGCAGCATTCTTGCGCCTAGACTTTGAAAATGAAATTGCAAAACAGAGATTGCGTTTTCATTTTTTTTTTTTTAAATTTTCAATTCCTATTTTTGCAGAAAATACCTCCCATGCGCGTGCACGCTGTCCCGGGACGGCTCACGCCTTGCGCTCAGTGTTGACAGAATAGACAGCAGCACCGCGGGACCCTCAGAATGGATTCCAAGGCTTTCCCTAACTGTATAATTAATCTGACGAATGTTCAATAGTCGCAACGTTTTCATTTTTGTTCTGAGAAATAACATTGGGTATCGCTTTTCTTTTACATTTTCACTAAAATCGTGCCGTCGTCCTCCGCGCCACGTGAATGATTAAAAGCCGGGCTTTACAGTTTAAGGCCATTTGGTATCTCCTCATTTTTTTATGTACTGTCTGCTACTCAACTCATGGTGAGTTACAGGGCGTACAGTTTACGGCTTTTCCTTCCCCTTTCATGGAGGGTTCTGCCCATATTGCTTCGCTGATCCTCTCTACACGCAAGCAGTGAGATAAGCTGGCCAGGCCTTTAAATTATTGAGGAGCGCAGCTCTAGGCAACGGGCACGAGTACGAGTACGCGCTTCTCTGCGCGGGGCTGAAAGGGACGCGCACAAGTCAGGTCAGGAGAGACTGAAAGGGTCGTTGTGTGGCACACAAGCAAATCAGGCGTCCGAGGGTGCGTGGGTTTTCGTCCCGCATGTACAAACACTTGGCAGGTTGTGTTGATTGGCGGGTTTGAACTGGACATAGGGGTGGACAATGCGATGGCCAGCGAAGGGGGCCAAGTTTAACTAAGAGGCTTAAAACTATCAGTCGAGAGGAGCCCCCTTATGAATTTAAGGCACTGATTTTAGCAGAGAATAAAAAAAAAAAGGAAACCCTTTGGACACCCAATGCTGTCTTCATCTGTGCAGGGTTCAGTGTTCTCCATTTGTGTACGTGTCTTACCTCCACAAGACCACCATACCACACAATTTTCAAAGATTACTTAATCCTAAGCACCTTGGGGCTGGAGCCTATCCCAGCAAGCCTAGGGGGCAATGCAGGAACAGACCCCTGGACAACATGCATGTGTTTGGATTATGAGAGGAAACCAAAAGAGACCCAAGACAGAATTGATTATGGAGAGGGATGCAAAAAGTCCTGGAGAAACTGACCCGTGTTCTTGTTCAAGTTATTAAAAGAGGTGAAAGAACGAAAGAGAGCAGGCTGGTGGGCAGGCACTTTCACCTGAGCCACGTAGCTTGCCCCACTTTTGCTGCTTGTCCATCCCACACCTCCCTTCACAACCGGTGGCTCGCACTGGCTTTTCTGGTTTTCCCAGTTACTCAAACTCCCGGGGCTCCTAAGGAATTCTGACGCCTTCAGTCGGTTGTAAGGCACTTCGACGAGTTCTCAGTAATTTGAACCAACGTGCAGACTGAAGTATAAAATCAAACGTGACCCTTCAAACTGGATACGCGGGCTAGGAAGATGGATGGATCAGAAGAGGGAACACGTCAGGTTGGGGGCGGATTGAGGTTTAACAGTGTGAGCCCAAAAAGGCCTTGGGGACAACTGAAATAGTGGAAGTGTCCAGTGTTTCTCCATCACTGGGTCACGAGTTGCTACTGTGTATAATGGAAGTGGGTTGCAGCTCCGACGATCACGTTCATTCCCTTACACTGCAATGTTCACGCTTACTTCACCAGTGGGACCCCAACACTCTCACAGTCACGCTGAGATCACCAAAGGGGGAGACGCCACCAACAAGCGAGGGGGACCCTCCAACACCTTGGTGGGTCGTGAAGACACTTAAATGAAAAAAGTGGGTAGCAACACCAGAGGAGGTTGAGAAACACTGGGAAAGCTGATGGCTTGGTGGCTAGATGAGCCAATGGGCTGAACCACTACTCTGATGACGGTGTTTAAGTAGGACCCCAATGATGCACTATTACTAAAATAAATTTCCAATTATGGGTACTTTTTCCCTACCTTTTTTTTTTTTAAATTAAGGCCACAGTTAATATAAATATGTTAAAAATCAACAAATGCAATAATTATATCCAAGCTACCCTAAGCAACTCTCTCCTGTGTGACGCCTGTCCTTAAAACATTCTGTATGACATCAGTTGTGACGAATTTAGCTTGAGAGGGGTCATTTTAACTTGTACATTTTATATGCAGTACTTTCTGCTCCTGTTTGCAAACAGGCGTATAAGAGAGACACATGCATTGCATTTGTCATTCCAACAGATGGTGCATCACAAACATTAAGGCTGCTTTTATGAATCCCATAGTAAATGGCACATAACAGACATATGCAGCACATATGTCATTCCAACAGGTGGTGCATCACAAACAATTCTACTAATAAAGTGCATTGCATTTGTCATTTCAACATTTTTTTTTAAATTAAGGCCACAGTTAATATAAATATGTTAAAAATCAACAAATGCAATGATTACATCCAAGCTACCCTAAGCAACTCTCTCCTGTGTGACGCCTGTCCTTAAAACATTCTGTATGACATCAGTTGTGACGAGTTTAGCTTGAGAGAGGTTACTTTAACTTGTACATTTTATATGCAGTATTTTCTGCTCCTGTTTGCAAACAGGCGTATAAGAGAGACATATGCATTGCATTTGTCATTCCAACAGCTGGCACATCACAAACACTAATACCGCTTTTATGAATCCCATTCTAAATGGCACATAACAGACATATGCAGCACATTTGTCATTCCAACAGATGGTGCATCACAAACATTTCTACTAATAAAATGAATTGCATTTGTCATTCCAACAGATGGCACATCACAAACATTTTCTACTTATGCATTGCATTTGTCATTTCAACAGATAGTGCATCAAAAACATTCCCTACTTTAACAAACCCCATTCCAAATGGCGTGCAACAGAGACATATGCATTACATTTGTATTTCCATCAGAGGATGTGTCACAAACATTTGTAGTGAAGCATTATTATTACTATAGATGTTTGTGATGCGCCATCTGTTGGTATGACAAATGCAATGCATTTTATTACTAAATGCATTACAAAATACATTCCAACAGATGGTATACTACAAACTTTAACACTGAAGTCTATGCTTATTATTCAGATTTTGCCCCAACATAGATGGCAGCACAGCTTGTTTATGGATATATTTGCAGTCTATAAAAAGTAAACGCTTTAATGAGATATACAGTAAGGACTCAATGTATTTATAGCATTAGGTTGCAGTTTGTTTGGCCCTGATGCACTGTGTTGGTCTTGATGCCTGAAAATTAACATATTTTGGAGATCTGGATATTTAACACCACAAAGCTAAAACTGATGAGCTGATCTGCCTGTGTTTTAAATAAAAATAAATTTAAAAAAAAATTGAAGGAAGAGGGGAGTTTCTAATGGAAGGCCAACTCCATGGTTTTGGGTGCGAGATGACAACAAGCTCGTATAGAAGCGATGCTCAGGCATCCACAAACCTTTGGCCACATAATGTATTGAAAAAGGCCCAGATATTGAAAGTGCAAAAATACTGTTTTTGTAACTGTAAAGCACATCTGCTCACCATTACTATAACATCTCACGATCGCAGATCAGTCCCGGGTCATAGCTTCCACTCTTCTACTCCTGGCGCACATGATGAAAATATTTGGAAATAATTGTGCTGAAGCGCCTTAGGATGTGTTCACTGTGAAAGGTGCTATACAAATATTCCTCTGTGCCACGGTTCTATAAGTCATTTTGCCTGGCAGGGCTTACACGGCAGAAATCTGGAAAGGTGGTCAGTGCCACAACTGGAAAAGGAATCTGGGGTGGTGTGTGCAATGAAAGGTGCTACATTTAAAACCGTATTTACTTGAATCCTTTACTCTGTGACCCCATTGGAAGTCACTCAAAACTGCTTGCATGCTCAAGAAATCAAAACATGGAAGCAACTGGTGGAGATGCAAGGCGCCTACAGATAATATTCGCAGTGGAAAGGTGGTCTGTGAGGTATCCTGTACCGTAAAGCCTCTAAAATTGCACCTGAAGTAACAAAATGAAAACAATTACCCCGTGCCTTAAAATATTGTTCCCTGATGAAAGGTGCTATATAAAGAATAATACCGTAAAGTGTCTAAAACTGTACCCGAAGTAACAAAATTGCTCTTGGACTTTATATAGCACCTGTCTTTAGTGGATGTTACTTTAAAGTCTCTAAAATGTGCCTGAAGTAACAACATTGAATCACCTTAAGATAGCGTCTGTAACGAACCTACCAGATACCGAAAAAACGAGTTGAGGATCTTTGTTTAAAAAAACAGAATGGACAACAGCTTTCATAATACAAAGATGAGACCTGAGCCAAAAGCTTCCCCACAGAGGTGACTTAACTACACGCCAGTCCCGCACGAACCCTGTATGTGCTGACGGGCCCTCTAGCCCCACCTTAGCTCCGAGAAACTGCGTATTCCCTTCTGGTGCGCGCGCAGGCAGACGGCCGGGTTGTAAGATGCGCTCTGATGTGCCAACAACAAACTCGTGCGCGTGCTCGTGAGTCTATTCCCAAAAGGGTCAGCCGATGCCGGGATTAAACCTCGTAGCTGTTACGTCACAAGTGTGCCGTCTGTCTCCAGCGTTCGAGCCCAGATGCACTTAAATGATACGCACGCGTACACGAGGATGGCATCATGCAGCGACACCCTGGAACACCTGCGCCTCCTCTGTTCCTCACGATTGCTCACATCGACTGTAATAAATTCAACTCGTGGACACTGGATGGAAAAATAAAACACACATCAGGCGTCAGGTGCGACGCCAACCGCGATTTTACTAATGATCGGGTCGTTTACCTTGGTTTTCCCGCAGCGTAGGATGACGAGCGCTCTTTCCAGTCTATTTGCGCTCCGGCAGCCCGACTGAGCGGAGGCGGAGCGCGCGGCTCCCTTAAAGACACAGCGCTCCAGTCTGATTGGACGCACCCGCCCGCATTCGCTCTCCTCTTAGCCTCGGGCGGCCTACGCGACCGTTTAGGAGACAACTCTGTGTTAAACAAGGTTAGATGTGCTTCTGGAGCTTGATGGGGTCAATTTGTATATACGGGATGCCTATCCCAACACGGTGCATGTTAGTGGCTACCCTTCTGTTGTGTCCAAAATGTTAAAGTGTAGGAAGGCGGGCTGCGTGGCTCCTGCAAGTTGGCCAGTTTTGGGATGCTTTGACAAGTGGTGATGCCAGACCTGTGGGAGATCAGACCCCCTTTTCGGTTTCATTGTATGAATAGATGAATCTTGGAAAGGAAGCGCAGGATTGGAAGCCCCCTTGAGCACTTAGCGCAGTGGTTTTAACATTTTTTGTTTGGTGAATCGTTTTTAGTTTGAATAATTCGTGGCACAGCTTTACAAGGTTTAATGCCCCTTTAAGTTTGGAGGGGTTAAATTCACTAACATCTGATCTAAGAAGGGCAGTCTCCTCTGAAGTTTTGAGTGCTTACAGGTGCCAGTCATAAAATTCCATTCAAAAAGTGAAACTTGTATATTAGATTCATTCATTACACACAGACTGATGTATTTCAAATGTTTATTTCTTTTAATTTTGATTATAATAACCGACAACTAATTAAAGTCCCAAATTCAGTATCTTGTAAAATTAGAATATCAATTAAGACCAATGCAAAAAAAGGATTTTTAGAAATGTTGGCCAACTGAAAGGTATGAGCATGTACAGCACTCAATACTTAGTTGGGGCTCCTTTGGCCTGGATTACTGCAGCAATGCGACGTGGCATGGAGTCGATCAGTCTGTGGCACTGCTCAGGTGTTATGACAGCCCATGTTGCTCTGATAGTGGCCTTCAGCTCTTCTGAATTGTTGGGTCTGGCGTATTGCATCTTCCTCTTCACAGTACCCCATAGATTTTCTATGGGGTTAAGGTCAGGCGAGTTTGCTGGCCAATCAAGAACAGGGATACCATGGTCCTTAAACCAGGTACTGGTAGCTTTGGCACTGTGTGCAGGTGCCAGGTCCTGTTGGAAAATGAAATCTGCATCTCCATAAAGTTCGTCAGCAGCAGGAAGCATGAAGTGTTGTAAAACTTCCTGGTAGACGGCTGCGTTGACCTTGGACCTCAGAAAACACAATGGACCAACACCAGCAGATGACATGGCACCCCAAACCATCACTGACTGTGGAAAATTTACACTGGACCTCAAGCAACGTGGATTCTGTGCCTCTCCTCTCTTCCTCCAGACTCTGGGACCTTGATTTCCAAAGGAAATGCAAAATTTACTTTCATCAGAGAACATAACTTTGGACCACTCAGCAGCAGTTTTGTCTTTAGCCCAGGCGAGATGCTTCTGACACTGTCTCTTGTTCAAGAGTGGCTTGACACAAGGAATGTGACAGCTGAAACCCATGTCTTGCATACGTCTGTGCGTGGTGGTTCTTGAAGCACTGACTCCAGCTGCAGTCCACTCTTTGTGGATCACCCCCACAGTTTTGAAAGGGTTTTGTTTCACAATCCTCTCCAGGGTGCGGTTATCCCTATTGCTTGTACACTTTTTTTCTACCACATCTTGTCCTTCCCTTCGCCTCTCTATAAATGTGCTTGGACACAGAGCTCTGTGAACAGCCAGCCTCTTTAGCAATGACCTTTTGTGTCTTGCCCTCCTTGTGCAAGGTGTCAATGGTCGTCTTTTGGAGAACTGTCAAGTCAGCAGTCTTCCCCGTGATTGTGTAGCCTACAGAACGAGACAGAGACCATTTAAAGGCTTTTGCAGGTGTTTTGAGTTGATTAGCTGATTAGAGAGTGTGGCACCAGGTGTCTTCAATATTGAACCTTTTCACAATATTCTAATTTTCCGAGATACTGAATTTAGGACTTTCATTAGTTATCAGTTATAATCATCAAAATTAAAAGAAGTAAACATTTGAAATACATCAGTCTGTGTGTAATGAATGAATCTAATATACAAGTTTCACTTTTTGAATGGGATTACTGAAAGATGTGCTTCCTGGGTTCCAGTTTAGGCTACATACACACACTAGAACCTCTTCAAATACATATATGTGACATTAGTCTCCAATTTCATCCACAACACTGCAAACAACTTTTGAAAATACACTCCATAGCTATATTGCTCATTACATCTCATTTAAATGATCGAAATAAGGTTTTCTTCAGTGAAGGGTGACCTGACATAGAGCAGTTCCTTTTGATAATGTCTACTGTGTTGCTTATTATGCATCTGAATTGCATTTTGAACAACAGAAGGCTGCACACATTCACAAATGGCAATTAATTTACTGGTTACTACAGTTTTGCGATTAATCCCATTGCCAGTGACATTACTGTCCTTTCAATAATGTCTGTGCCGATGTATGTAAGGCCTGTGTAGGTGAACATGTATGTCGTGCGTTTTCAAATGCCGTTCTTTAATTAAAACAGTGATGTGGAAGTAGCCTTAAACAGACTTGCCCATAATATCTATTATATGATTCACCTTTTATGTGTGATCTACATTACTAATACCTTTGAGCAAAATAAATGTTACCCTTAGATTCATTGTGTAAGAAAACCACCAGTTGGACATATATCTGTAATTAAAATAGCTTCAGGTTAAGTTAAAAATAAACAAATCACCAGATTGCAACACCTAGGAGCTAACGCTGTGTTCACATGTAATCAGATATACCATAAATGCGAGATTCAAAGTATGAAATTCCACCATCGAACACAGTGCTAGAAGTCAGACAATTCTGAAAAAAAAAAAAACCAAGATAAATGAATTCTAGCACTGTCCTTTTGTCTTACTCATTTGTATTTAAAAAAAAAAAATAAAAAAATACTACCTGGCCAGCCAAACAAATGCTATTTTCTTAGTCAAATTCCACATGGAATAAAATTATACACATTTAATATTTTACGTTTGTCCTTTATTTCCAAGAAAAATGCATTTGCTTTGTTTTGGAGACCAATTGGCAAATCATCAGTGACCTCAAGTTCCTCCAAAACATCCAACCTGGAAAACCACCTGAACCACACTGAAGTGGAACGTGAAACACCACAACTAGTACACAAACAGTCCAATAACACATGAATCATTCAACACAGTTAAGGGGAACTCCCATCTTAACTGACCAGTTTCTCAAAGCTAAGAATATTCTTCATGGGAGAAGAATCCAAAAGGTCACTTATGCAAAATGACAAGGCTTTAACTTCACTTTAGAAACATGCTAGATTGGAATCTCCACCTCCAGCACTACTGTGGCTTCAGGTGCCCAGCTTTTGCCGCTAACTTCTTCCTTTGTTTTAATTGACTTGCTAAGACTCAGGCACCTTAAATTTTTCCTTTTTTCCCCCATAGCAATAAATGCCAAACAATCATGAGATACAAGGTGGGCCAACACATAACCAGCTACCCTGAATCCATCATTCAATATCTAAACAAAGAAATGTGATGCTCTCAGTAATAAAAATCGTCTCAGATCTGCAAAACATTTGAATGGTGAACTTAGAAAAAGAAAAATCAACAGTTTTGGAAATGTCTGATGTGGCAGAATGAAAGCAGCAACAAGCCATGGAATCAAACAATGAGTCGAATTAACAACAAGAATGGAATTCTAATTAAGAAAGAGGTTGAAGTTTGAGGCCACGACTTTGAGGATCATCTGTTGGCTCACTTTACATCTGTGTTATTTAATGGAGAGAGAGAAAAAAACCCAATTCATAAGATAGAATCTTAAAAAAAACACAAGTTATTTAAAATAAAGGGGAAAAGTTCATTAGCTGCAAAAATTGCTCATTAATTACAAGAAGGGTTAGAATGGAAACCAGCAGCCACAGTTGTGATCCATAACTGGGTTTGGAGAACCCTGCACTAGATAAAACTGTTTTATTGACTTTACAAAGCAACTAAGGCAGTGCAGCAGTAATGATATAAAAATAAAAATCCTACAAGTGAACACCATTCTCTCCTTTTCAAGCACTCTTAACCAAGTTCATAGTTACAGCAAGTCAGAGCCTATTCTGGCAGCACTGGTCACAAGGCTAGAATGAACACCAGAAAAAACCCAACTGAAAATCACCAAGTAACCAAACCGGTTTCCCTTTGGAGATGCAAATAGAAGACTACAAGAGAAGTATGGACTTCCTTTGCTCAAGCAGTTTTCTTAAGTTACCATACAGAATGTACCATTTTTAAAAACACAAGATTTAGGCAAGTCACTCCTTCTCTATTATCGCTCACGCCCATATTGGGTTGTAATCACTTATCCACTGCCCAAAATCCACTAAGGAGAGAATTTCTTATGCATTTAGTGCTATGGTGGAACACACAACTTTCCGTCATTCAAACTACTTGTGCGTCCATCGATCCACCCATAACCAGTCACAAAAGCAGTCATAACCCAAGTGTGAATAGCTTTTCTACACCATGCATGGAAGCTTTCTGGTTGAATAGAAACTGGCAGTAGTTCAAACTGTTACAGCAATCTCAAAACCAGTTTTTTACATGAGCTTTAACTACCCCAAAAAGGGCTGGACAGACAAGTTTGCCAAACCTTTGCCTTCATGTCAAACAAATGCAACACTAATCCGCAGACGGATCAGTCATTTGAGCTGAATTGTATTCTACTTTTATTAATTACAGGAACAACAGAAAGCTTCTAAATGGTTTCCCAGCATTAAAAAAGACAACTTGTGAAACCGTTGAAGAGTGTTTAATTAAAAAAAAAAAAAAAAAAAGTTTAAATACACTATACAGGTACTTATTAGATAACATTAAACACTGAAATTGTGTAAGAATTCAAAGTGCTATGGCAATGGGAGAATGTGCAAGAAGCCCAACATCTGTGTGCGTCTCTCAATGTCCTACTTTTCCTGATCCTTCTGGATTGGCATTAGTTATTTTTGCATTAATAACAGTTCTTACCTCCACTTATTTACATACATACATACATAGCAAGCATCCATTTGAAGACTTCTCCACACATCTAAAAAACACAAGGCACAAAACACTGAGTATTTATGTGTGTAAGCCTTTCAGTCTGTGATACCATATTTAACTGTTACAAAGTCCACAGGAATGGCTTTTACTTCACTGTTCATTTAAAGCCACTATCAGCAGACTCAACCATTTAAATTTGAAAGAAAAAAAAAAAAAAAAAATGAACCGTTTAAACACACTGAAACAAAGCTGGGCTGTTTTCAAAGACTTGCTGATGTACGGTAGAGTGAGCAGCTTCGTAAGATAACACTTGTGCGGCTTGGCTTTTCAGCAATGTCCTCAGCGTTGAGACTTGACACTTGTTTGCGCAACACTTAAGGAAGACAGCGTCCAGGTTGTGCTTCCTTTTGCTGAAGTTTAAGAATCAGTTCAAACAAATTCATTTGCAGTGTTAACTCCTGAAGTAAAACAAAGAAATAAAAAACTGTGAAGATCCCCTATAAATGTAAAAACATTTAACAGAAAAATTGGGTTATTTATTTCAGTTAATTCTCAGAGGAATAATGCAGCCAAAATGTTTTTTTTTAATGTTAGTTACCCTATATAATTTTGTAGTGATGGCCAAGAGAAATGTTTAATCTCATACTTTCATTAACAACAGATCTTTTGTCAATCTGTCCACTAGTACTCTTAAACAATCAAAATGCATTAGGTTTTACTACAATATCTACTTTAACACAAAACACTAAAGTCTGTGTGGTGTGTGTGTGTGTGCCTGCAGTCCCTCTATGCAATCTGATTAGTCAGTTTGGCTTTTGTGACACGACTGAAAAAGGAAGTGCAAGTGTGAGATACACGAGGAGGAGTAAAGACTTTGAAGATGATACTCCGCATGCCTCCTAAGACAGAATAAAAAAAGTTGAGATATTGATAGAGAAATAGTGGAGGTGACAGATGGGGCAGCCAACAACAACAAAAGGAAGAAAAAAAAAAAAAGTAAATATTTCTTCTCTTACTTTAACACATTATAAAAATATACCCAGGCAATGCCAGGTGCCTTGGCTAGTCCACTATATCATAAAACACTAAGGTCTGTGTTTGGTTACTTTTAGCAATCTAATTAGTCAGTTTGGCTTTGTTGATGCAATTGGAAGAGGAAGTGAAAGTGAGAGATACATGAGGAGTACCACCAGCTTAGGAAGAACCCCAAGAGTTGCCTTCAAAATCAGAAAGAAAAAAGTAGGAAGGAGATGAGCAAGGGACCTCAAAATAATAAAGTCTGAGAAACACACTTTATGAAAACTCACTTGAGAGGGAGTGCCAGTCAAAAGAGGTTCAACACCTGAGGATAACGAGGAAAGATATACAGTAGGAGGAAGGTTCAGGCTACACATTGGAGATGTCAAATATTTTAAAATGTATTCCGTTACCCATGTTAGACATGTAATGTGGCTAACTGTTAAATCACTTTCAGAAAACACTCTCATAGATGAAAACACAATGTTCTCAGACATGAATGAGTATTTGAATTCAAGTCCTTCCCTCCACCTGCCTAATGGACAAAAGTCCAGCCCAGTAAAAGCTTATTCACTTGCGACTTACCTCATTTGAGATACAATTGGCTCCATTTATTTACTTTTACTAATTGAAGCCGAGGCAGGTGAAGTGACTTGCTCAGTGTCACACAGTATCAGTATTTGAACCAAAAACTTGCGTTTGGAAGTCCAAAGCCTTAACTACTATGCCACACTGCCTGTTCTTCATGTGTTTGCAGCATACAACTGGTATGTTGGATACTGTATATGGATTATGTGACAAGTTTTTCACAAAATGTTTTAATATTGTTTGAGGCTGTACAGCATTAAAATTACCCTCTGTATCATTAGGTTTGTTATCTCCATTATCTCTGCCATCTCTACAAACCAAAATGTGCCAAGTAACAGATTAAACATTTTCATGTTTTTGGGCAGAGTATTCCTTTAATTCAAGTCAAAATAGTTTGTGTCAAACAATAGTGGCCAGCCATTATATGCTTCAGTTTTAGTTACTAGAGTTTTTTCTGGAAGAGATTTATTTAACAATATTTTATTAAGAATACATACTTTTGAGACATAGTGAGCTTACGACTGGATGACTTGATATGTGGATTATGCAACACGAGAAACGCAAGACTATGTTTAAATGGATGTTGATGGTCAAAATTAATTACAGAGATTACTATGTAGAGATTTGGTTTTCGCTTTGACAGTAAAAGTCTCTCTATTGATCAGTGTCAAAAACGGCAAAAGAAATCCACTGTGATTCAACGTTGTATAACAAGAAAACGTGAAATCATCCTAGGGGGTGCATACCTTTTCTTAGGCCCTGCATACTTCATGATCTTTATACATGCACACACCCCAATGGTTTATGTAAAGAAATGAGCAAACGCAATTCCACTATGTAGTGGTTTTGCTGACTGATATCTCTAACATTCAGACCTGGTAGTGAAAGCAAAAGGCCATAGCTAACCCCCAACAAACAACTGTTCTACTTTTTTAGACTTAATCTGTTAACGCTTTTCAAATGCAAAGCTCTGTGATAAGATTCAACAATTTGCCTTGTATTTTTACATGATGTTTAGCTTGCAAATACGTTTAACCATCTACCTGTGAATTAGTTGTAATGTAGAATCCTGGCACTCCTGCCTTCTCCAAAGTGTTCTGCTGGTCAACTACTTTTTGGTCTAACTCAAGCACAATTTTTTCATCCATCATTCTCTGCTCATCTTTGACACGTTGTTCCAGATTCTAAGATAAACAAAAATATTACAAATGCAAATTGGTGCTATGGAAAATGGAAAACAGATACTTCAGAACATTTGGAAATTGTTTTAAAAATTAAGACTTGTGTCATGTAAACCTTCAGTCAACTAATCCCACTTTTAGTGAATTCTAGTGAATATATATGTTATAAATTGGCAGCATGCCAACTCTGCTTGACCCTTACACTTTTAATCATGGAAATCTCTCAGAATGTTGAACACAACCTCACATTTACAAAAAGATTCAGTAGCTTACAGAACATTCTGCAACATTTGCACACATACAAACAAACACCTTGCTACACACATATACACCTGCATTTTTACTTCATCTTTGCATTGTCTGCAGAATATTCCAAGTGCAGAAACTCCTTTCCAGAGCTCACCTGATGTGAGACACTGTGGTTTGATTCATTGCATGCTTTAGACTGCTTTTTATGAAATGTGGACTACTGAACTAACTTCAGCTTGAAATGTTCAGAAAAGTGTTAGATGGGACCTATTTCTTTTGACATTGCAAACTTATATAAGCTGTAAATACTTCATAAGTAATTTTACCATAATATAAAAATACCACATTGCACAGATGAATAAACACTTTACTGATGGTTTCTAAGTATCAATAACACCAAAAGATGCCTTTAAGTTCTTTTTACATAACATTATATGAGTAATAGAAGATTAAATTCACTGGTCGAAAGATTCTTTCATAGAACAAATGTACTTTTCATGCAGATTTCAAAATACGTACTTAGACTTTTTCAGCCAACCACTGTTTTAGTGATATGTCTTTTTAAGTCTCATTTAGTATATAGTGTTTGATCAGGCCTAAAATTTTGACAACGGTATCAATACCAGCTTTTGGACCTCAGTACCATTATAAAAAATGGTTCCAAAATAAATGCTGGATGACTTTAAAAGCCCTTTGTCTTACTCTAGCCTCCCTGGTGTGTGACACTGCTGCGCAGCACCCAAGCGTGAGAAGTGATCAAATAACCCCATGAAGTCCTCATTATGCCAAAGCATGTGGTTCCCCTGGGTTCTGGAGCAGCATGACTGAAAAGCCGACATTTACTTCCAGTACCAAACCATTATGTATGTGTGTGTATATATATATATATTTTTTTTTTTTTTAAGTTAAATTCAGGATTAAAATGTTTCTCTTGCTGCTTGTAAACATTTTATAACTTTATGGACTTTCTTCTACAGAAATCTTGGAGCATGTATGGCAAATGGTTTAATCAGGGCATTTCTGAAACAGAAAAGTGACACCAAGGCAAATGAAGTCCCAGTACATTTGCTCACGACTTCTGCACCCCTTAGATATTTTTCTGAGGCAAAGCACAGTACAACATTGTAAGCTTATGTTTCAGGTGAGATACTTTCAGCATGTGTTTATATAGTTTTAAGTATACAGTATGTATATTGCAAATTTTATTCATGTGTCATTTAAAACTTCAGCATGACAGAAAATGGTCTGAATTGATATTTGAATCCACCATGAAAATTACTACCGTGTTCACCTATGTTGATTAATGCGACCAAATAAAAAAAGTTACAAAATTGTTTCCCATTGCTTTCCTTGTAGATGACCATAACTTAACAGCCTAAATATTACAAAGGTTTTGGAATAAAGCACAATGTTGCCTTTGTTAGCAGCTAATCGAAAAAGATCATCATGTTCCTAACATGCAAAACGTTCTGTAATCTCACTGGGTGAAAAAGAAAGTAATTTCAAATTCATTGAGATAATACTGTGTAACGCTTCAAAAACGAGAGCGGGGATGGAAAAAAAAAAAAAAAAAAAAAAAAAAAAAAAAAAAAAAAAAAAAAAAGACACCTGCATGGCACAATACCAAGTGTACATAACCAATAATAAAATTCAAATTTCTTTCTAATTGAAAGTGGATGAGCAATCAGATTACAGATATTTCCTGTTAATGTTACCTTACAAATACACAATACCTAGGATAAGATGGTGTGCATTTCAGACAGGAAGCACACTCTGCAGCACTTTGTTTTGTTTTACCTCGAGCTCTCTCTGCTGGGCAGCCCGGAGAACGGCCAAGTTGTGAGTTTTGCAAGACTGCAGGGCTTCTTTATGCTTCCTAACCATTTCCTGTTTAAGCACTAAAACAAAAAAAAAAAAACAAAGCAAAGCAAAAAACACACAAGAGAAACATAAGGAATCAGCATGTGATGTCAAAGAAATAATTTTATCACAACAAGATTGCTGGAACTAAATTTTTATGGTCCTACTTTAGACAGGATAGGAACACAAACATTAAAACTGTTAATCTAACTTAGGTGATTTCACTGAATAGCTTTTTCTTCTTCAACAGAGTCAGGGAAAAGAAAAAAAAAGTCCAGATTAATATTTACCTATTCACTTACAACATTTGAGAAATACAGACTGGTTACACTAGTTTTCTTTTTCTATTTGGAGCACAGGCAGGTGAAGTGACTTGTGCATAGGCAAACAGTGCCATTAGCAAACCACTATGCCACACTGCCTGTAAAGATGCTGATTAATATGTTGGTATGGAGTTACTGGACAGAGGAGACTGCTAATAGCACCAGGCACAAGTCAGTCTAGGATGCACCACATCAAATGAAAAGGACTCCTCATTTTAAAAAGCTCATCTTACTTATATAGAAGGAAACTGAAAAACTCCACATTATTGCAAACAGAGCATGCTAAGATGATGAGAGGGATTTGCACTTCCATTCACCTCCATCCATTAAGCAAACAAACTTAAGTTCACAATCCAAATACACTCCCAAAGAAGCAAACTCTCAATCCCACTTACTTCTGTGCTCAGTGTGCAGCTTTTGACGCTGGTTATACAGGTTTTTCTCCGTTAAATGCTGGATGTCCAGCAGACCTCTGGCAATCTCAAAAACCGTCCCATCAATTAGTGCCAATGCAAGATCACTGAGCATTGTGTAAGAGAGACGCTGCTGGAATGAACTAGAAGATGGAAAATAACACACCATGAACACTCTTGTTCAACATGTTGTCGACACATGTCGTCATGTGAAATGGTCCTCCTTTGTCACTTTACCTGGGCAAGGCTTTGACCAAGTTCTGCAGCTCAGACAGTAGGTAGTAATGCCTCTCTTGTTGCTTAGTCGTGTCAGCTGCATTCTCATATATGGCATGGTAGCCTTCCATTTTTAAACTCTGGTTTCGTGTCCCCTTCCAGGATTTCTGCTTTGTTTCACATCTAACATTAAAAAAAATAAAAATAATCAAAGTGAGGTATCAACATGCAGCATTAGTAAATTAGACCTGTCAGTTTCCTCCCCCAATCCAAAGACAAGGTGGATTGGTGATGGTGAATTGGCCCTTGATTTATGTGTATATATGCATGTATTCACCCTAGTGCCCAGTCCGGGAATCCTGCCCTGTGCCTACTTGATGCTCACTGGGTAGACTCCAGCTGCCCTGCGACCCTGCTCAGGATAAGTGGGTTTAGAAGATGGATGGATGAATGAATAATATGTTATAGTCCACAAACAAAACAATTTAGAAAACCTCCAGATGGCGGACAGTTTTTTAAATTTTGCTGTCATGGAAAACAATATTATAATTCCTGAAGAATCCAGCCCAAGCAGCATTAGTGACTTGCTTATGGTTTTATGTTAAAAGACTAAACTGTTAGTTCTAGCAGTTAAAGACCAAACCAAGCATTCATCAATGCAAATGCTCTACCATTTTCTATAAACTTGGTTTGTTTTTAAATCGAATGCAAAGCCAACATGTAGAGTTAGACAATTAGTTCTGCTGGTTTCCTCCTATAGTCCAAAGACATGCAGGTTAGGTGGACAGGTAATGCTGAACTGGGCCTTGATGCATGTCTGTTCACCCTGCAATGGGCATGCACCCCATCCAGGTATTGTTCGTGCCTTGTGCCAGTGCTCGCTGGGTTAGGCCACAGCTGTCCTGCCACCCTGCTCTGGATAAGTAGGTTTAGAAGACAGATGGATGAATAATAGGTTATAAACAATAGAAGAAACAAAAGTGTAAACAAACCAATTCAGAAGACATCCTGGTTGGCCAGTTTTGTTTTTTTTTTGAATACTTCTCAACACAAATTATTTTGTGTGCCACTTTGACTCATAGATATGACAAAACCCCCACATATGATATACTGTTTGACTCGTCTTGATGTCTAGTTATGCAAGACATCAAGCTTTTGGAGGTTCCTCCCTGTTTTTGGCATTCTACACTTAAAACGACACAATTTTGTGCAGAAAATTACACCCTTGATATAAAATGGTAAGCCAATAGGTGCATCCTGTGGAGTCTCCGTAATGTTTAAATGAAGGCAGATATACCCACTTGCCATGTGACCCACTACGTCAAATCCTCCAAGACAAAACCTAAAAAAATAAAGACTACTTAACATTTCTAATGAATAGAATGCACAGTGGGAGTTGAGTAGTCCTTATGTCTGGAACACCTACAGATTTTAAAAGCCCCCCCCCCCCCCGGCTTAATTGGAGATTTTTTTCTTCTTTTGTCCACTGTTGCCATCTAACCTTACTATCAGAGATATTTTGAGACTCAAAAGCCAATTCTATATTTTAGGACTCTTACTTCTCTTATTTATATACCCATTTTAAGGAAATATGCATTAGATATTTAAAAAATGGGAGACCATTAAAAAATGGGAATTGGTAATATAGGCATGTGGAGCGTCACCTTCTATTATTTTGAGGTTGTTGATCACAGATATGATATTTTTGCCTTTTGATACTTAACCAGTGTTCCTAGTTCTCTAAGAGCCACTCCCATAAGATTAAACATGACAAATTTCTAACATACGCATGCCAGCTATTGTTTTACACTGAGGTGTGCAAAGTTGGCCTGGATGTTTTCACTTTTAACCCAGTTGCTTAAATAGAAACCAATCCTGGTCAGTAATGATCTTATTTATTTAAATGTATGTGTTGTTAGTGTTTTAACTCTACCATGTCATTCTTATATTGCAAATTTGTACCTTTCCCAGAAAATCATCCAAATGATTTGCAGCTTAAAATAGAGTAAATCTCAGTCCTTCACTTTTTTCTCTTTCATTTTCTTCTAAATATTTTATTAAACCACATAGTTCATGATGAACACACACAGATGGAAATAGAAACCATTTGCAGAACTGCTGGTTCCTTTCTCATTTGCATCTTA
Organism: Polypterus bichir lapradei; assembly: GCA_026402145.1. NCBI lineage: Eukaryota > Metazoa > Chordata > Cladistia > Polypteriformes > Polypteridae > Polypterus > Polypterus bichir. The sequence goes on along the minus strand of JANRMT010062838.1, from coordinate 3,980,525 downwards.
TTGCTAATGAGAACCAATTTAAAACGATAAATGCAGCTGCTTAATAAAATAAACAAATAAGGGTAAGTCTTAACAAGCAAGTCAACTAAAATGCAGAAAATAGTGGCTTTAGCAGCAAGTCCATCATCAGCAATAACTGCCTTCCCCATTACCTGCAATAAGAGCAGACGTCCAGGACGGACGTTGTTCACCTATTTTAGACTATTTCAAGGTCAATAATTACGAGTATGATGTTAATATTGATGTCTAAAAACCTAGGCTGTTGCGGACCTCTGCCAGTGGGCACAAAAATACAAAAGCTCCAATAAAATCAAGAATATTTACACGCTAAACATTTAAACTGAAAAAAATATTTGAACATTTCAAAACTATTCTTGAATTACGTGCGTCTACCTCATTTAAGTAATTACTTACATTTCTTATAAAACTGACGAATTAGGGCATCTTAACGGCAATTCAGATTGTTTTGAAAAGAATTCAAAATAGACCAAACTCATCACTTTAGATAAATCACAACTGTGTACTTTCAGGCGTTAGAGCACAAGAAGCATTAGTGACTGTTAAAAGTCTCAACTAGCGGTTAGAGGGGTTTAAGTCCCGACCAAGCATTCATGAATGCAAATATTGTAGCTTTTTCTATCGAGTACAATGAAATGATGTTAGAAAGAGGGGGCGTCCCACACTGAAAACGTCGACACAACGACGTCGGTTCATTTACGCGAAGGCAAAGTGGACTAAAGACATCTTCTGATAACCAAAGACAGAACTTAAAAAGCACAATATTACAATGGAGCGACTCACGGAAAAAGACCGAAGAGAAACCGTTAGGTGAGCCGGGCACTCCATAGTCACACACAGAACGACAACAGGAGCCACTTCTGGATTACCAGGACCCTCCATACTCCTGTGACACGCCTACGAGTCTGTCCAAGAAACTGCCTGAGTAAAACGGCGGTCACGTGACAACAATCTCGGCGATTATATAAGATGTCTGTCTTTGATTTTAAAAACGTCATGGCGTTCTTGCTCCCACAGATTTAAGTTAACAGGTGGTGACATTATCTTCTACAACAACAAATACATTTAAAACGTGGCTGTGCGTTTAGTTTCTACACAACAGCCGCGCACATTCGCTTATGTAAGTTCTAACAGAGCGCAAGAAACGGCGTCTGAATACAAGTGCAAAAAGTAAATTAAATAAAATTAAAAATAAATCACTTTACGATAATCAATGCGCGATTCGGTTATTGGGGGTCTATTATTCGGGCACTTCTAATTAACCTTGATCTCCAGTGCGCATTTCTTGTCGCATTAAAAGCAAAAGTTGCTTTTACAACCATGACGGAGTCCGGAAGAAAGTATGTTTAATGAGGTTTAAAATACTGTACTGTACTTTAAAATAGACACAGTAACCACCTAGTGGCGAAACGAGGCAAAAGCTTGCTGGATCCCATTGGATCATTGCCGACACGTGCTGGAGCGCCGACTTTAGAAACACAAATAAAACATGTAAACGACCGCATTTTATCTGTCAATCATCTTCGGATAGTGCTGAATAGGAAAGGCGCTATATACAATCACACAGCTAACTCACCCTTTCACCTCCCAGCGCTCAGTGGCAAAGCAATAGAAAGCAAGCAGACAAGCCGTTCCCCGATGACATAAGGGTCTCTTTGTCCGTGTAATGCATTTTGGGATGACATTTTTATAAGAGGCACTATATATAATCGCACAGATAACTCGCCGAAAGCGGCGATTTTCTCTACCTGTGGCCCCAGAACTGAGCGCAATTAGAAATGCTTAATATAACCCAAGGGCTGTGGTGGTCACCACGATGAAACGAGTGTGATACAACAAGACGGATATTATTACGTTTGTTATTGTATGAGCTGCACAAAGATACGTAAGGGGGGTTTCGAGATAAAGCGTGTGCTTTATGAGCTTGCACCCCAGTTGCCGAGACATACTGCTGTAAAGCATTTTGGGACGACGTGTACTGTTATATTCGCACAAACGTACTCGACAATATTAGGTGACCATGCACACGTCGCTCATTCTTCTGGATTTTCTAAAGTAAAAAATTGACAGTCGAAACACTACCGTGAATTTAAAGGAGCTTTTACAAAAATCGTCACCTGAACAAAGACTACGCGCTTATTACCTACTGGAACAAACATTACAGTATCGCAACAATAAAAATAGCCGCTAGTGGTCGCCCTTGTCCGGCAAATTTGTACAAGTATTCCAGCAGCCGGATAAAGTTGGTCCAAAGCGGCATTTCCTAATCTCGGCAGGGTTTGTTTATAAAAACAGCGCTACGTTTACCTAATACGTCGTAGTATACGTGTGTGTCGTGTCCACCTCGCTCCATTGCGACTTATTCAATACAGACAGTCCATGCGCATTGAGAATTACTGGGAAGTCGCCTCGAACTGGATGAAAGAAACAAACCGAAGAAAGGTAATCGATGTGGAGAAACGAGGAGACATAAACCAGGAACTCGCGGCTCATATCGGAAAAAGGCAAAGAAAAACTTACAATTCCAAAGCTGGATGATTCTCCTGGATTAAACGAACCGGTAATGATGTAGCCATGAAAATAGGCGCTCCTTTATATTGTCCACATATACTAGTTTAAATAAATATCCCGGAAAAACAAAAAGAGCGCAATCTATGTTGGGTGCAAAAAAAGTCATCCACTGTTGGATTTGAAGCGCGGAATGAGCGTCGCAAAACACGAGCTGAAACACGCCCGCCAAATTTGAAAGTGACATACGATTGGACAGTCCTTACGTCGATCAATGAATCGACCAATCATTCTAGGGGAAAAATGTGCACAACGGCGAGGTGTCCAATCGGCGCGATTTCTTAACAAATCGGTCGAGGAAGTTGGGGCGATGCCGGCGTGTTTTAGGAGTCTCGAGTCAACAAACTGAAACATGGAGGTTTCGCAGCGAACACAAAAAGTTTTAGTGAGCCCTAGAAAGAAAGAAAAAAAAAAAAACAAACGGTGCTACACAGGTAAAATCCAGTGGTGGCGAAAAGTAACTTGCAATGTAATAGATAAAGTGTCCGGTGGTTCTGGTGAAGGCACCGCGACTGTCGGTAGATTGTGTTTTCTTACCCTTTAGCGTTTCTTTTATTTCTTGTACTCATGGCGTGTCACGGTGTGTATTGTGAGGTTATTTACCTCCCCAATATTTAATACTCGGAACCAAGAATGACAAAGGTCGTCAGACACGTATGGGTTTCCAGCGCAAAGCAAATTACGCAACGGCGTTCACCAAAACGCAGCAGACTCTGCTGGGGTTCATTTGAAGAGGGGCGACGTCGACAGCTACAAAGTAGTCACGTGAGTATCATGGCTGATTCTTTTCATCATTTAGTTGGATACAAAAAGTCGGATTGTCACTAAGCACATCTCCCCGTTTACAGCTGAACTCAGTAAACATGATTTGAGTCCCTCCAGATGAATTAGTGGTGTCCAAAACTTCAGCTGAACAACTTCTTTTTTTTTGGCCGCTGGCAAACCAACTGTCAAGGCGCATTAACGCCACCAAGTGAAGCGGAGTGTAATGAGGAATCAGTACAGGGAATCCAATCCCTACCATGCATAACCTACAAAATGAAATTATCACCCAGTCGTTCTCAATTAAGCAACATTGTATTACCCAATAATCTTTAAGTACTTCAGTATCTTTTTATGAGTTTTTTGGGATTATTGGCCATATCCAACTAAAGTATCCCGTGTGACATGCTTATTTCCTATAGTCTACTTTCTCTTTATAACCTTTACATTCTAATCTTCTTACTCTTACAGCTGCTCCCGTTAGTGGTTGCCACAGCGGATCATCTTTTTCCATCTCTTCCTGTCCTTGTCATCTTGCTCTTTTACATCCATCACCTGCATGTCCTTTTTCACCACATCCATAAACCTTCTCTTAGGCCTCCGATCCGTTATGGAAATCTGTATTGTTGTCCGCATATTGGTCTGGCAAAATTTTACACCTGATGCCCTTCCTGACATAACCCTCCCCAGTTATTCAGGCTTGGGACCATAACGAAGCGACACACTGGTTTGTGCATCCCCTGTGGCTGGGTTATAAGCTTTACATTCTAATAATATGTGTAAAACTGCCAGTGGAAGTTAACCCCTTCTCCATTTCCCAAGCATGTGCTCTAAATGTGGAGCTTAACACCCCCCAACCCTGCCCTTTATTGCCCCGCCCACAACTCCACATATACCATTTGCTCTGTTCAAACCAATCTATTTTGCTATATGGCCAAACGTATGGGGACACCCCTCCAAAAGGTTGGATTCAGGTCTTTCATTGTTAACAGGTGCATCAAATCCAGCGCATCCCCATGTGAATGTCCATTGACAAACATTGGGCCCAGTAACTTTAAACATCTTAAACAAACTGTAAGTGCCATTATTGTGAAGTTTGAGGATCAACGACAGTGCAGCAATGAAGTGGTAGACCACATAAACTCATAGAACCGGACCACAGAACACATACAAATCGTCTGTCCTCTGTGCCATTACTCACAACAGAGGTTCAAACTGCCCTGGGAGCAACCCTTGGCACAAGAGCTGAAATCGTTTTCAGTAAATCTTATACTTAATTTCACAGTAAACTTTTGCAAAGGTAATATGAGCTCAAAAGCACTAAATAGTACATAATACTAAAAAAAATCCTTTCTGCCGTGTCTGATGAGCTGTTTATTTATTTTACCCATGTAACATACATTTTAATTTAACATTTATTTGATTAGCAGGTGCTTTTATCCAAAGCAAATTACAAAGGAGGCCAACATAATTGATTAACATTAGTCTAGGGATTGTTTTGAACAAGAGTAGCAGGACAGGTTACACAAAATGATCACCACAAGTGAAGAGCTATAAAGGTAGCATAACAAAAGAAATGATCAATTAACATTATGACTGATATCCACACAGCAAAAAACATTTGTTAGCAATTTGACAGATTTTCACAGAACAGCAGAGTTTTGAACTGCTTCTGAAACACATTGAGGGAGTCAGGATATTTGATGGAGATGGGAAGCTCATTGCACCAGTTAAGAGCTACATATAAAAAGAGTTTGGAGTTAAATTTTATGTGATGCAGAAGTGGCATCTCAAAATGCTCCTTACTGGTAGACCTGAATGGGTGAGAAAGAGCCAAACACCTCAGCAGTGTCTCCATATACACAGGAGCTGACCCATTAACTACTCTGTTGGCATGCATCAGAGATTTAAAAATAATTAATCCTGCGACTTGAAGAGAGGAGTGACTTGCATCCATTGAATACAAGATGGGCCTCTACATTTTGGACCATCTGCAGTGGACTGATGGCATATGTAGTAGTGAGACACAATAATGCAGATGTAACTAGACTAAAGCCTGGGCCCAAAGTTGTGTTACATATTCAGTCAGATTTGAGGTTGATATACAGTGAGAATTTGCATTAACGGAAGATAGTTGAAATGTGGTAAGAGAAAGGCAGCTGCTCTTCTATCAACACCTCAAAGTTGCCTACTGACTTGGCAAGTGTTAGTTAAAATGAACCAAGCTGTGCAGGATGGAGAGTTGAACAGACTGGCTGGCCAAGATAACAAGAAGCTTGTCTTTGCCATAGTTTTCCTTCATCCAGGTTGAAATCTCAGTAAGACAGGCAGATGCTGTAGCTGACACCATGTTGTCGTTGGGAATAAATGACAGGTACAGCTGTGTATTGTCAGCATAACACTACTATGAGAAACCATGAGATTGTAAGAAGAGACTCTGTGAGGTGGTGTAGAGAGAGAAGAGTAGAGGACCTAGCACTGATAGCTGGGGTACCCCTGTGTATGTCTGATGCTCCTTTGACATCTCTCCTTGCAAGTGCACACTGTGGGATCCGCCCAAGATGTAGTACTCAAACCATTTGAGAGCAATTCTTGTGACACCAAGGTCGGAGAGAGTAGCAAGAAACATCGCGTGGTTGACTGTCTCATATTTTATCACTATTTTGGGCTAAGCCAAGTAGAACAGGTTGTATATCTTTACAGCACAGACTGGATATTTTTCTTTATGCACAGCTTTGTTTTTTCAATCTATAGATTTGAGATTTCCCATGCAGGTACTTTTCACAATGTCAGATTTTAACCTACAGTATAATCTGTTTGGTGTGTGATGGGTTGGAGCAAGTGGCAAAAATAATTTAGTTTGATCAGTAAAGTGAGCAACTGTGCCACGCAGTTCAATCTGTCCATTTTTGTAATCCAGTTGTCCAGAGCACAGTCAAGGGTCAGTTGGAGCCTATTCTATCAATCACCAGGTGCAAGGCAGGACCAATACCTGGACAGGGCGCCAGTCCTAGACAAGGTGAACACACTCGCACACGGGTAAGGAGAAGTGGATAGCATGTACTGGGCTATAGTTTACATTTAGGTCAAGATAATAAAATATGATGCTTGTTGCATCTTCCTCATATTCCGGCACAGTTAAGGTAATGTCCCTTGCTACAGGACGTAAGCTTCTGTAAATAGAACACAGAAGACAACCCTGTTAGAATATGGCGATGAATGTGCACTGTTGAGTTTTTCTTCTAGTGCTTTCTATGTAAACACATTTACGATAATTTTGCAAGCAGGTTTTAAAAATTGCCAGAATCAAAATATCTCTCGAGGATAAGTAAAAAGGTTTGCTTAATGCTCAGATTATTACAACTCCTTCCTCAATGCTTATTCATTACATATTAAAGTACTTCCCAACTGGTATTATATGCTTCTGCCAGAGTCCTGACAATGCACCTTTTGACAATATCATATAACTCCTTCAGCTGAGTCAACTTTGTTGTGGGATCTTCCAATCACTGCTGCTTACCTTCAGCATTTTGAAATGCTGATCAGAGATTTCTGTTTTGAAGTCTACTAATGCAGACTGCCACTCTGCTCATCATCACTTACACTCTCTAAATCTACAGTATTGAAAATGTGACACATCTGCAGCAGATATACTAATAAACATGGGATGAAGCAAAAATACAATTATAGAAAGTACTTGTTTCACTGTAAGGGACGTAGACTTAGAGTTATTTAGTTTTTAATGTGCTTAATTTTGACTAAAATATATGAATATATATATATATATCTTTTTGTTTTATTGCATACAAATGTGTTATTGTAAACCAAACATTTTTAAATGTGTTCACAATTGACAAGCCCAGAGAGCTGAAATGTGCAATATTAACCTAAACTGACTGCTACTCTTGTCTTTAAGAAAATAAGGTCTTATGAACGTGAATATTAAATCTTGTTTCTTATTTATGTTAATTTTGAGATGCACAGCTGTCTCTTTGGCTTATGATTAAATACACATGCCAGTTACTTCAACGAGACACCAAATTTGGGGTTCCTGGGTATGCACCCCATGGGCTAGTCATCAGGATGAATGTGTGGCTCAATCAATCAATGTATTAAAGGTGACTTTTGTAATAAAAAATGATATATACTGTATATTAAAAAATACTTTTTAAAAACCACACTTATATTAAGTTAAAAAGTGTACTAAAAAGTAAAAAATAAGTCTCTCATACATCACTTGTAAAATAAAAGGTGGGCGCTTTTCATCAATCAACATTTAAAAAACACTTCTTAAAATCTTAGCAAAAGCGCCCACCTTTTATTTTACAAGTGATGTATGAGAGACTTATTTTTTACTTTTTAGTACACTTTTTAACTTAATATAAGCGTTTTTTTAAAGTATTTTTTATATATACTGTATTTTATTTTCAACTTTTTAGTTTTGGGTTTGTTTTAGTATAATTTTGTAATCAATATTTTAACACTTCCTTTAATAGTTCTATCCGTTACTAGCGCCATCTATTGGTGAAATCTTGAACTATTCTTCATATGAAAATTTAATTTCTTAATTAACATGGATTAATTGATCAATTAATGAAAGTGATTGTTGATTCATGTATTGTCATCGAAAGTGAGTAAGTGTGCAAAATTTCAAGTCATTTGGACAATAGGAAGTGGGTTAAATATCGATTACAAGATTTGTACCAGACAACAAACAGGTGAAGTTAAAATAAGTGTGGTAATAAGAAGAAGAAGAAGGAAAAAAGCGACTTGTGCTAGCGTCCTGAGTGTCTGACATATTTGTTTTGAGACCTTAAGGGTTTCTGCAGTTTGCCAAGTCTATAATTTATTATAAATTTAAATAGTGATGCTTATTTAGACATTTTTATTATTTTTCATGTATTTTTATCTTGTCTTTTTTATTTAATGCAGTCTATATCAATGTGGTAATGGATTTTTTTCTAATTGGATACTGGAATGTAATTATTTTTCTCTTTTTGGCCAAGTTGTTCTAAGTTAGTAATAATGTGTGTGGTTACATTCATTTGAATTTTCTTTGGTTAAATAATTGCTTACAGTCAGCTGAGTAACTGCTTTTTATCTCTCTTTCTTTCTTCTCTTATGACACCTTTCATGTCTCACCATGCTTTCTCGTTTTTATAACTGGGAAAAATATCAGCTGAATGTAATTGTTCTATAGCAAATTAGGAAAAGGTGGGATTGTAAAGAAAATAAATAGTACGCAGTACTAGAGAGTTTTTTAAAATTCATTTTAAAATGATTTCAGGTTGAATAATTCAAAGTTCTGTATGCTGTATTAGGTTAAATTTCAACTCTGGGTTTGTCTGATTGGAGTATGATGTGTATGTATTCATTGAGTTTTTTCTGCAGGATGGGTCCTGTCCTTGTGCCTATATTGTAAGTGTTGAGATAAAGTTTGGCTTCTTGCACCCTTTAAATTTTGATAAAGCAGGCTCAATAATGGAATGAATGACTGGATTTCTCCCGCACTTTTCATGTCTTATATAACAACATTCTGTAACCTGGCTAGTCTGATTTAGGGTTGTGGGAAACTAAAAGCTGTCCTAGCAGCACTACAGAAACAAGGTGGGGAACAGCACTGGACAGCGCACTCAATCATCCAGCCTATTAAGAACTGACAGTCTACCAAACATGAATAAATGGGGATGTGGGAGGAAAATGCAATTAGACAAGGGTAGGAACATGGGCAATGATCAGGTGCAGAATATGATTGAGAAACTTGATCCTTGAGGTGCCACTGGCCCATATTGCCAGCCATGTTTTATAAGGATGAATAAAATTTAGATTTGGGTAAATATTTGGCAAAAAGTGCAAAGAAAGTGCATTGGGAAGAATGTTTAGGAATCAAGCCAGGAAGCACCTTTTTAAGCAAAGATTGTATAAAAGATACTTCAATTAGACAGTATAATGCACTACTGAGATTGTGTCTGGAGTATTGTGTTTAGTTGTGGTCACCACACTACAAGAAAGACCGTACAGCACTTGAAGCTGCATGTGCATAGAGGAACATGTCATACTCTGACAGCCTCAGATAATCCTTCTTTACTTCTAAGAGTTGTGGGAATGTAGAACAAACTACAGAGACATAAGTTTGCAGCAGAAATCCTGACAACCTTTAAGAAATTTCTGGATGAGATAATGAGACAGCTTAGCTTTTAGCTAAACAAATGAGCTTGATGGACCGAGTCTCCTACCATTTGTCAAATTTCTAATGTTCTTGACTTCTAATGTAAATAAATGTAACGATTAGGCTATCTCTGTACCCATTAGTCATACATGTGCAGTGATAGACTTGGGGCTCAAAGGAACATTTTATAAAGGAGGCATTGATAGCCCTAATATGAAGCTGTTCTTTGCACTATGTAAGCTTCAAGGACAGCAGGTCAAGATAAGTTCTTTACAGTTAGCAGGACAACTACTTAAATGTTGTGTGCAGTTTTGGTTATCATTATGCATTAAAGTATTACCACTGCAGGAAAAAATCTGCAACTAGACTAATTTGAAAAATGCATGAATGAGTGATGAGTAAGGATAGATGCTAGGTGTATTACTGATTTGATTTAAAAGGGTGACATAATAGAGGTGTTTTAATTTGGTATGATTTATTTAAAAACGACACAGCTAACGGACGCGGAAAGCTAGGAGTGGGCGTGTAGTGTTCTACCACGGCCAAGTCACTTGGCTCGGGGTAGAAAGTGCCTGACATTTGGTGGGCAGGATTTTTTTTATGCCTTCCACCCAGTGCTGCTTAGCTATGGTCCGGGATCCCCGGGATCCTGAAATTGATAAAATGGAATTTGAGAATATCGTGTTTGCAATTCACTTCATAGTGCAGCCGAAAGCGGAGCTTTAAGATCATTGGGAGTGTTTTGTGATCGGCATTTTCATGTTGCTCCTTTTTTATTGTTGGGTTTTGTAGCAGGCAACCTGCTTACAGAATGCAGATACAAGTAGACCTGGCTGACTCGCATCCGGAAGATTTGAATTGAAACGCCAAGGGACTCGCTACTCAGTCGTGCGTGCTACTTCGAAAATTATTTTGACACTTTTCGTTTCGGGGTAAGACAGCGACCGACAGCAGGCTGCAATGTATACTAGTGTGTTAGAAGCATTCGATGCAAATAAACTCGGGCTCGCCTCTTTGTCACGGTCACTGGTACTCGCGTCAGGAATCGTTTGAGAACGTAGCTACGTTGTCCATAAAACACCAGCTGCTGCATTCGCTCTTGCGGTCCCCGGTGACCGCTTCACCAAATACGCAATGTAGTATTCGGAACGCGCCCTAAAATCGTTGTGGAATTTCACCTTCCACGAGTTACAACGTTAGACGTGCGAGTGTTGGATTAGAGGCAGCCGCTGGCCGCCAGGGGGCGATACACTTCGTCGTTTGCCTGTCAGGTCACTTGTGGACACAGCGCCGTTGCGGACTTGCTTTTTATACCGGCGGCGCCGCTGCTGCTGCTCTCCCTCAGTGCTTCTGTTGCTTTTTACTTCTGACTTTTGTTGTGCTTTGAAACTGGGATGAAAGTGGAGATCTGCAGAGTGTGTGGGATGACACAGTGATGCGTGGAGTAAGATGCCTCATATATTCTTTTTTTTTTTTGTTTTTAGCGGGCTTCGAGATAAAAAAAGAAAACAATAACTGGTGATCGCACAAAAAATGTGAAGATGCCTCAGTGTGCCGATTGGGAAGGAGACAAACAAATGGGCTCAGGCATCCAATCCGCCGAAAATCTAATATGAAGACTTAGGCTTACTTCAGGAAAAAAGTGCCAGTAACGCGACGAAAAACTGAACCATGGCCAGAAACACCTCACTTTATTTCAGGATCGTGGAAGGAAGGAACCTGCCCGCAAAAGACGTGTAAGTGTATCTCGATCATGATGTGTTCAGCCCTCTAAGGCGCAGCGCATTTGTAAATACCCATGATGGGACGTCCCGTACCGACCACAGAGAATGCTTAACCCAACAGCACCGGGTGAGAGAAAAGTCAGATACGCCCAGAGTCGTAAACGGCAAAGAAAGAAGAAATAGTGTGGGGTAAGAAAAGATAGCGGCGAGCTAGACAGGTAGAGGACCTTGGGGGATAGGCTCAAGTAGGGAGGAGAGAGACCGTATGGGCGTACACACGGGGAGGAGAGGAGACACAGAATTCCTATCAAATATTGAAATGCAGTCAATTTGTGCTGTAAATAAATTTTCATGTAAGAAAATGTCATTACTTCTCCTTGTTATTTGAGAAGTCATAAAGCTTTGATGTTATAATCTAAACACCAGTCCATCGTTTTTGATGTACCTGTTTTCACAGAATACATTTTTGGGAGGCACTTTAAAGTGCACTTTAAGGCAAGAAAGTTCAAATGTCATACAAAATAGTTGAAAAGCATCTTTGATAATTTGGAGGATGCTTTAGAGCATTCGGAGAGATGTGCAAAGGAATAGTGAACAGCTCAAAAGATTCTGCAGAAGCATTGAAGAGTCCCATAATAAACACTCAAACCGCTAGCGTAAAAGGCGAGAGAGAAAGATACAGGGATTTGGGTACAACCAACTCTATGAAGTGAACTGGGTGAAAAAAGTTTAGTAGAAACGTGGAACAGAAGAGACGAGCTGAAGGAGAAAAAATATAGAACCGTACGGAATAGGAAAAAAAAAATCGGGGCAGAGGCAGACCTTGGGGGAAAGATGGCCAGATAGACATTAATGGGAAGAACTTTTTAGGAAAAGAGATGAGGGTTCGGTCTAACCAGGCACTCAGACTTGCCTTACTAATGTTGTGGGACTAATCCCAGTCCTTTACTTGGTATTTTTATTGTGAAATGCTCAATGTTATTGGTAACTTATCATTCAAGATGGCAGTAACTATTGAATTATGCACATTCAATGCTGTAGAATGGTCTACTCTTTGAGAGCTGCAATATAAAATGAATTTTTTTTTCGCAGTGTACTAAGTAGCACAGCTGTAGATCAGGCAGACCTACAGTACTGGTGAACAAGCAGGCATGTCCTATGAATAGAGCCCACGGGACCTGCCTGTATTCGTCTGTCCCCTATTGGATTGTCAGGTTGATTGATGTTTCTCAATTGCTCTTGTCTGAGTGCAGTTGTGGTTTCAGTTGAAGATGGACTTCATGGCCTTACAGATCAGAATTTTATTAAGTAAAGATTGTAAGATTAGGGTGTATAGATAATCACATACAGTATTTTAAAAATTAATTGAAGAAGTAGGTGGTCAGATATAGAAGAGATAGATGAGTATGTTTGGATGGATGCCGTAATGGCATAGATAGTCAGACAAGTTATGTTGTTATTACTTGTGCATCAATTTAAGAAATGGAGTGTTTTTGTATTGGTTCAGGACTTTATGTTCTAATGTCAATAGGAATTCTTTAAGAATGCTATGCAGACAACATGTAACCTAGAATCTTAAACAACACAAGGTGGGTGCAAGAAGCTTCATACATAACTGAATCGTCCTCTGCAGAGCTACACATAATTTTGAATTTCAAAAAGGAAAAATCTCCTTTTGTCTTCATGGCAACCCTGGGGAAAGTGTTAATGAACAGAGAGATATAGAACATATTGGATGGACAGTTTGGTTTTCCAGGTTGAAAGACACAATCTCATTACTTATCTAGATATGTTTACATTTTAGGTAGGCGGTTAGTGATTTATTTATTTATATATTTATTTATTCCATTTAAGAAAGCAAATAAAAATACAGTAAGTCAATCTTCTGTTTATCAAATGCTGCACTTTGTTGTAGCTCCCACTTAAAGCTCCCCATCATTTAAGGATTGACTCTTTCTAGTATGATAGGCATTGATTGATTTCTTCTAGGTTATGACCCATTTAGCCCTACATCTATTTATGACACATAAGGTGTATTCCCCCTCTGTGGCACAACCAAGTTATTTGTGGAGACAGATTCTGTGGAAGTATGTCAATGAGAGAACACTCTTAAGTGGCAATCATGACAAAAAACCTAATATCTGCTAAAAATTAGAATTTGTAGTAGAAGCATGTCTAATGTGTGAAAAAGGTGGAGCCCATATCAAGCTCCTTAATGTGGCACAGGGCCTTTGCCAGGATCTCAAGTCAACTTACTAGTCTACTTACTGATTCAATGCCCTTCTGTGCATGTTATTGTCCTTGCCAGTCAGAAAACACTGAACAGTGTGGAAGCAGAAAATATTGACCTTTTACTTTTTGGTTTATACTCTCACACACAAAACAAAGGAGGGAGGCTTTAGCTGACTAAACCAGGGCAGGACTGGATTGTGGACAGTTGCATATGGAAGGGAACTTGAAGATGTAGTAAGAGCTTTGCCTTCATCTGAATTTCTCTTACATTTTATTAGAAGTAATAGTTTGGTTTTAAAAAAGCACAAACCCACACACTCCATGCAAACTATTTAGTGGTTTAGATTAAAGAATTTGTGTGTGTATCCATACACACCCCAATTCCTTTCTAGGCTGATGCCACTTTCAGTAAGCATTGAAGTGTTATTGTCATAACAAAGCTCTGTTGTGTGTTTCTCAGTTCTTTCTTGAGGAGGGTGGTTGACGTGATGCCAATCAGAGAAAAATTAAATGTTTTTTGCAGTACTGCTGGGTAAGGGGTATTCGTTGTTAGCATGTCAAGCATTTGCTTGTCTGTCTTATCTTTAGCTGCTGTTAGATAACTGAAGCTGCCTTATTTTGCGAAGGATGGCATAACTTTTTAGCATGCCTTTCAAAACTTGATATCACTGCAAAGGTTCATAATGCAGTGCAGGCCTCTCAGGCTATCTGATGGCTTGGCTCTCTGCCTTTTTTGTGGTCTTTTTTCCTTCTCTAGCTCAGTGTTTTGTTTGGACTCCTTTTCCTTCTATATGTCTGTGGTTTCACTTTCCTTAATCCTTGCTGTCTATCACTTGGCTACCCTACTTATTCATTCTGTCCTTGTGTTTCTGTGAGCATCACGCAAAATTGTTACCAGGCTGCTTAGCACTCTGGCCACAAGGGAGTGCTCAGCAAACTGAGTCATGATGTTATATGAGACATTCTCATATCTTTTTAATTTAAATTAGGGTCATAAGGATCCTGACCCTATCCCGGCAACCATGGTCCTGGGGTCAGTGCATTGCAGGGCCAGTAACATACACAGAAACTAACATTTGTTACTCTGGAACCACCAGTTAACTTTTTTGGAAGTGACACAGGAAAACCAGAGTACCCTGAGGAAACTTCCCCTAATTTACAGAACCTAGTTATACAAGCTCAACTTGTAGCACTAACTGGTGGGTTTAGTGATTCTTCTATAAAGTATAGCCCACCTGTTGTTGTTAAGGTAGCTGTTTTAGATGAAGGGAAGAATACATGTTCTGAACATCTGCTTTTCAACTTTAATTGAGGAGACTGTTAATTTAAGGAATTAGAAGCACTAGAGAGGACACTTTTTGGAGTTTTGTGCTTCATAATTTACATTCCACCATGTTATTCAAAAAGAGTTAGTGAATGATTTATTGTAGTAGGTTCCTGTTAATGAATGAACCTACTAGTTTAATTGGTTCTTATTATTTGACACAAATCGGGCTGACTCTCCTTATTTTGTACTGTGCCTTTTTGTTTTTGCTGGCTGTTGTATAGTGTCCTTCATATCACACTTTCTTCCTGTCTGTATTGTAGCATTGTGTTTTGTCTTTTTCCAGCTGTCGTCCTGTCTTTTATCAGATTGTCCTCACTTACCAAATGCAGATACTTGATTTTTATCCATTTTGAAGTGTCACCTCTTGTGTTGTGCTCATTTTTTTATTTGCATCTCTCCTCCTAAAGCAATTGATTATTTCATCTTCATTTCCTGTATTGAGGATGGCGAGATTAGTTACAGTCTTAACAGTAAATGCCAAAAGCTTCAAAATTTGCTGTCATCGACCTCACAAGAGTAATTTATGTCTGGTGGATATGGGGGGGGCGTAGGGGGTGAAGTCGTGTTTGAAGAATGGTAACCCTGGTGGAGTTGGTCCATCTGGCAGCTTATGACAGGCACTGTGTTTTTTCTCTGCATTTCTCCTGTTGAGAGCAATTCATTTTGCTGAGTGAATGTCACAGGGGAGACATTCAATCAAGAAGGAGAAAAAGAGAGAGAACAGATTTGTGGTCTATAAATTATCATCAATCATTATTTCATATATTGCCTTTCGCAGAGGGCATAGACTCACTGTTTGTAAAGCCCAAAAAGAATACAGCATAAACATTTACCATTATAAGAAGATAATTGTCATACATTATACTCATTAAATGAGTATTTAAATATCTAGGTATAACGCTGAGATCTGCAAGTGTATATCAAATGTGGTGCCATAATAAATTTTATATTTAAGGCTTAGTAATAGCTGAATTCTAGCTAAGTTAATGTTTTCTTTTTGAGTAGTAACAACATTTACCTCACATCATTTGGACCCCCAAATGATTTTACTTCACAATAGACTTTGCATGTTCTCCTTGTGTTTATGTGTGATTTTCTTCCAAAATGTATTTACTTAATGAGATTCTCTCTAGAACATAGAGCAGACGGTGAACTGTAATGACTCCAAGCAATGGGAGACTCTTTCTACATTTCACAGGCCTGCATTATACTCCTCTCAGTTCATAGAACCTACTGTAGGTACATCACTTCAACTCCAAATTACCCAGCTCCTTGATGGCACAGTTGTATTTGTTCTTCCTACTTCAGTACTAAATTTGATGGAATAGCACATTAGATGGATGATAGAAGTGTTGCATTAATTTACTTGAGAGCACAGTGGTTAGCAATATGTAGACATGGCTGCAAGAGCTTGGATTAGAATTTATATGTTCTGTCTGTGTCTACACGAGCCTTCCCTGACAGGAATGTGTTAGATAATGGTCTAATTTCTTTAGATTTATTTTTGACACTTTATATAATTTTTTCATTTTTTTTTTAATTTTATTTTTTTTACAATGTCATAATTATGTGTGTCTATTTATTTGTGGCAGCAACATCTTCTGAGTTTCATGAGTGCCACCATTTTGTCTGTCTGGTTGCTGTGATTGGTTGTTGACCATGCGATGCACATGTGATCTGGTGTCATGGAGACAATTGTATAAAAGATTTCCATGCATAGCCCCATCTTCAGTTGTCTTTTCCACTCTTTTGGTTGGTGGTGCTATTCGCAAGACTCGTCAATCACTTCTTGCTGTGTCCTTCATTTGCAAAAGGCATCCTATCAGTGCAACTCTGAGAATCTATATTGAGCATAATATTAATAAATATACGCAAATAACAAATTTATTGAAAAATGAACACACATGTCAGTTAATTTTCGTTTTTCTATAATGTCACCAAATTTCAATTAAATCCATGAAGCATTTTTGAGATTTTGGTGTATTAAGCTTTTCTATTGTGGGTGGGTTTTACTCCTAAATATTGATATATCAGCATGTTATTTCTTAGTGGATACCTACTTCCCTTGATGTACCATCTTGCAAAATTTTAGTTTTATCAGTTTTATCCAAGGTCACTTACACGATTTGAGATACATTTGGTTGCATTCCTTTTGTATTTTCCAATTGGAGCACAGGCACATGAAGTGACTTGTTAACGGTGACAGTGTTAGTCGCAGGAATTGATCCCATAACCTCAGGATTTAAAGTCATAGACCCAAAGATTTAACTAGCACACCATACTGCCTTCCAATTATATTAGCCTTTGAAAAACCTTCAGATATTGCATACATTGTTTTTGTTAAAATTCAAAAGCAATAGAGTAGCTTTGGTTGTTGGCTCTCCTATTTTTCTCTTGGGTGGGGGTTACATTTTGCTTTGTTAAGTTTGGCTTGATTGTATGGAATGTTACCTGCATCTAAATAAAATAAAAAAAAATAAAATTCAAAAGTAATAATTGCACCATATTGTTTTGCAGAGATATGATATTATTATATTATAAGAATGACAAGTTACATAGCTAACTTACCAATGGCTGTTATAATATGGGGGTTTCACTTAATCTGGACTTTCTGAAATTAATGTCACAAATTTGAAAAACAAAAGTAAAGCCTTCTAACCAGTGGAAGAGACCTTAACAGAAAATTGAGAAATGTAGACATGTTTATTAGAGTCAGAGAGCAGGATGGCAGGTGGCTGGTACAGCTGGCATAGGCACAGTTGGTGCCTAAACCAGACCCTAATGCCCATGGTGTTTCTACTTGACACTTTTTTTTTTTGTATGGCAGAGATATTTAACAGTTCTGAGATTTTAGATTTTTTGCATTTGTTCATAAATACAAAAACAGTCAAAAGTGTAACTCAAATCTTAGTTCCTCTACATTTTCATTTTCTTATTTTCAGAAGCTAAATGTGTTGATTGGTGATGTCATGCAGTAATTGTTCTCTCTCTCTCTGTCTCTCCATTTCTGTATATATATATATATACATACATGTTTAATACAAAGTTGCCTGACTCACTCTCTTATCAACAAAAACACTATACATTTAGATAAATAGCTAAAATTTGGCAGCATGGTATGTCTAAGTTTGTAGGTATCCATTAAGAAAGGACATTTTGATATACCACTATTTAGGGGTAACCCCCCAACAGGAAAACTAAGTACTCCAAAATCTTAAAAATGCTGTGATATAGTTGATTAAAATTTGGTAACAATTTAGAAAAACTAAAATTAGCTGACGTGTTTATTTGTTAATATTTGTTGTTAATAATGCTCTAGCAAGTGGAACATTCTAACAAACCTCATCCCCCATTTTGCCACAGTACTGACAGCGATCACACAAAGAAATGGGTAGTGGTTATTTATGCAAATGAAGGCCATCTGTAGAAACGAAGTTCAATGAAGCTCGAAGAAGAGGTGTTTAGCAATTACTAGCCAGGTTTTGTGCCTGTGAGCATAGTCAAGTTTGTGTAACTGTTCCAGTAAGAAAAGTGTTTAAAATATTTTACAACCCCAAACCATTGTCCAAATGCCATGGTGGGGACTTCAGTTCCCATCAGCCAGTCCAGACGATTTCATCAGTGGTCACAAAATTTAAATATGAGCCTCAATAAAAGCACCATGTCATGAAACACAGCAACTGCTGATTTTTTTTTTCTTTAGGACAATGTTTTCATTGTTTTGCTGGATTACAGTGTTTACGTTAGAGCAGAGTTTGTTGACCTTTATCAACTTGGGACCAAGTTTTAAAACACTTTTAAGTTTCTTGACTACCTGCAGACAACACTTGGTGAATTTGGGGGGGTTTCCCATTATGAACTGTGGCGGATGGCCAGGACCCATGCCTGGCGGGGACGCCCCTTTGATACCGGATCCAGGGGAGCAGCCATGGGATGCACACTACATCACACAGAACATTTGGTGGCAGCCCCTCTGGGTTGCATTGGGGCCAATACCTTGGCACACAGGAGCTCATCCTTGTTGGGTTCCGTGGCTACCGCCAGGGGGAGCTGCAAGGCTTCCTGAGCCCGAGTGGGTGGCAATGCAGCCACACCCGGAAGTGCAGCTTAATCTAGGTTAATTGCCGCCTGGAGCACTTCCGGGTGAACTATAAAGAGAGCCTGCGGACACTACTCAGAGCGCCAGAGTTGGGAGGAGGATGACGACGAAGCTGCCTGAGAGTAGTGAAAGAAGAAGAGTGTGGTGTGTTCTTTTGTTTGGGTGCTTTTGGGGACTGTTTAGGGCCAGTGGGGCACGGAGAAGACGTGTCCCATGGATGAAGAAAATAAATTTTGTGTTTGCACTTTTTACGTGCCTCTGCTGTCAGTCTATGTTGGGTCGGCGCCGATATAGCACCTTTCACAGAACCAAGTGTAATTCGTAGAGTGGGGAGAGGGGGCTCCCCATCCTAGAACAAGCACAGTTAGAAATGAGGAAAAATTTTGTGCATTAATGTTGATTGCTTTGGTACACCAGGGGTGTGTCACATGTGACAGTAAATCTGAGATAAACTGATTACAGTACCTTTTTTTTTTATCAGTGCATAGCCTCTCGTTTTTCAAAAAGCCAACTCTGTTGTTCACCTGCATATTCTCATTAAATTCGCAATACCAATCGACAATAAGTGTTAGGTGCTTTTTAAAGTTAAAAACAAAAAGGGAAGTAGAAAAATGAAGAAAACAAAAACCGCAGAAAATTAACGGATCCGGACAAGCCTTAATTAAGTATAAAGAAGCACGTTTTTTTCTGTAGCTGTGGGAGATGCTGTTTTTCAAAATGAGATAAGCAAATAGAACAGTTCTTTTCAGTGAGTTAAAGTAACTAGTAACTTCTATTTTTTTTGTTGGTAGAAGCTGTACTAATTTTAGGATTTGAATCTAAAGCAGCTCAAGTGAACTGAGAGTGTTAGCCCCTGGTTAAAAAAAAAATAGAAATACTGTATACAGAAAAGTACTTAGTTGCATAGAACTTCTGACACATCCAGTTAGTCAGTGGCACAATAACTGAGGCCCATTGACTTAAACATTTCTTGGTTGCAGCCAGGTAACACCAATAGTAAAAAAATATTGGGAACCATTATGCCCTGTAAGATTGTGAGACCTATAATATATGATGTTAGGTATTATTAAGTATTTATTAGTAATTTTTGTAGAAACTAATTGTTTTTTTTTTTTGAACAGGTCTGGTACAAGTGATCCATACTGCATAGTAAAAGTGGATAATGAAGTTGTGGCCAGGTAAGGCATTATATGCTTCTTAAGCATATTAAACAAAATAACATGGATGCTGATGATTACTGAAGGTTATTTATATTTCAACCTCTCTTGGCTTAATAGTGAAATTGAAGATAACTTTAGTAAAAGGTAACTGAAGTATGAGGAATTGAGCTTGGATATTACCAAAGTTGTATTTGTGGAGGAAAAAGTAGAAGAGAGCTAAGAAGTGGCACCAGTATTGTCACATGTACAGAGTACAATGAAGTTCTTACTTGCATGTCTAGCATAATAAAAGGATGGAATGCTGAATTTTGTGGGCGCTAGTCTAACTATTGAAGAATTCTTTATCCTGTGGAAATAAAATTTTAAAAAGGTCAATATACAAGTGATATATTTTGAAATAAACACAGATGGATACAATATGTTGTGAGCATACTTGTTACCTACAGTGGGCTGGTGGCCTGCCTGGGGTTTGTTTCCTGCCTAGCGCCCTGTGTTGGCTGGGATTGGCTCCAGCAGACCCCCATGACCCTGTAGTTAGGATATAGCGGGTTGGATAATGGATGGATGGATACTTGTTACTCAATACATTAATCGGTCACATCAGGGATTGGGTGGTCTACAGACAGCTACTACATTGATTCAGAAATGCAGTTGGACTTTACCTCACCAATGAACCTCTATACTACCACTGCTGATGCTGATAAATAATTCTGCGATTGTCACTCATCACTAGCCTGACAGCTGTCAGTTGCTTGGCACATTACACCAGGTTATCTCTGAAGTAATTGTGTTATCAATTTTATAGTTCTGTTGGAGATAATTGTGTTTCTGATCCACATGACTTCAGAGTCAGAATTCCTTTTGTTCCTGTACATAACTCCCCTAGTGGGTATTGTGTCTCTTCTTTGATTGCAGACAGCTCTCAAGTAGCTGCTTGATCTGAATTATTGGTCAAGCAAGAGTGGTTACTTTTGACAAGGTTTGAAAAGAAATTGAAATTGCATGCATTTCAGTTTCATTGGATTGGCGAGATTCAGATATAACAGACTAAGCATAAGAAACCTACTGTACCTCACCAAGTCAGAGAGTGAATGGTCCTGGAGATAAGCTGAAGATAGTTACTAAAGTATCACTGTCACTATCCCTTAAAGAGTGCTTTGGAGGATTTTTATAGTAAAAATCATAATTTTTTTAAAATGGTAAATTTATTTTAGGCGAACTAATGATGAAGTAATGCTGCTGTTTGACATCTTTTTTGACTTGAACTCAGTTCCCATCCCACCCAGTCTATAGGGATGTGTGTGCGTGTGTATGTCTGTCCACATGCACAATTTGTATGTTCTCCCTGTATTCTTGGAGTTTACTTTATTATATTACATTGCAGGACCCGGCTCAAAAATTTATGACGTGGGACTATATTTAATAGTTGTTAGTGGATTCAGGCAGCTAATTAGACTTTATTTATGTGGTTGTGGAAGGGACAGTTACAGCACAGGTTAACCTCTGGAAAAAAAAAACCAAATTGGTTTTTGAAAAATAGATCATGAACTCTGTTTTACTGTTAAAGCTCTTGCATTTGTAAAAGAAGAAAAAGTCAGCGTGCATACATCTGTGATGCCATAAAGTCTCATTTTATTTTATTTTTTCTTAAACTAAGTTTTGTCATGAATTATTACAGGCATTGTGTTGCTCATTTGCAGATGATTGTTGGAGTATTGTTTTATTTTTTCCCCTGGAATATAATGCTGTTTTCAGAACGTAGCTAGGACCAGGATAGAATGTTTGTGGGAGTGGGAGATACTGGGCAGAAACAGAATGGAACTTTGCTGGGAGTTGTTGGGATTGGAATTGGAATTGAAAAATCAGTTCTGTATAAACTTATACTCCATTGTCTCTGACTTTGCAATGATTAGTGTTTTAGGTGTATTGTCATCTCTTAGGTTGAATTCATATGGGAACCTGAGATGGACTGCCATTCCATCCAGCACTGCTTGGAGGGTTGTATAGGAAGAAATAGATTCATTAAATAAATGAATGGACTGCTGTTTTCAAAACAGAAGCAAGTCCTGAAATCCTGAAAATGTTGATTCCATTACAGAGTCAGGCAGTTGCACCTATGCTGGAAACATGGTGCATAAAGCAGAAAACAGCTACAGATATGATGCCAATCAATTTTTAGGGTACATGCTGATGCTCGATCACCAGTTTAAAGGTTTCTGTTCAGCAAAATTGCACTTTTCTTGTATGTGTAAGGAACTTTGAAAAAATCTGGCAAAAGGGTGAAATTGATATCTACACTTGTGCTCAGTTGCCAATTTAGATTTTTCAGTTCCGAAAATGTGCATTTGTGCTGATGTGAAAGGAACGTGGAAAAAGCTGTGGTACAAGAGTTAAATTGAACTGAGGTGTGATTCCATTTCAAAATGGCACTATTGGCTGAGATACCCGGAGGCATAACTGAATAGTTTTCCAAAGTTTTTACATGAGCTTTCAATTATTAAAGGAATGGGACGGTAGATGGGCTTCTTGTTTGAAGATTTGCAACAAGAAGTTAGACTGGCGCCATTTATTTTTCAAAGCATGTTCTCTCATTATGAGAAGGCCACAAGTTGTTGCCTGCCTGCAAGTGACTGACATTACTCATTCTCACTGATGTTAGACCGTCTAAGATTCTGACCTGTTTGTGTTTAGTGCTGCTCTTTTTCTTTTGCTATTTGTTTTGAAGCAACAGCAGCCTCACTCTGCCCTTTGAATTTTGTCAAGGTGTTTAACCCGTTCTTGAGTGCTGGCCTCCTGTTGTTTTTTTATGATTGTCAATCAAAACTCCAAAGGTTTTAATCCCTTTAAATATTATAAATTTAGCGGCAGTTCAGATCATGGGCCTTTCTAGTATGCAACACACTTGTTGGCATGTGAATTTAACCCAGATTTCTAGCTTAACACTTCACTTAGATACTATACTAAAAACAGACAAGGCATTTGCTCTTATTCACAGTGACACAGTGAACAGAACTGAGCCGTGACCGCTGAGTGCTGAATTATTCATCTTCAGTGCGCTGTCTCCTTGTGAGTCACTGTATGCGAAGGAGTGTGCAAAAATAAATAAATAATAAAAGCATAAAGCTGTTTGATAAACTGATCCTCTTGTTCCTGGTCAAGTATGATGTGGCACAGTACAGTGCAATGTTTGCTGATTAAACAGAATTCTTATTTCTGCTTTATACACTTAATCACTTGTCCAGTTTGGTTAGTAAGGCAATCTACTAAACTAAACTAAACTAAACTACTGCATAACCTTGTTTTTTTATTTATTTTTACCTCCAAATGTAACATTGCCATTTTTTCTTAACAGGCAGAGGTGCAGAGAATCTTTCCACGATTACATGTTTTGTTTGTTATACCTTTTGGTGTTGTAAGAGCCTTTCTTTGTAAGTTAATAAATTTATTTAAGTATTTGCTTCGTTAGGATAACATGTTTGGCTTTGTAGTACATAGCTAACTAGAATAACTAGATAAAAGTGTTCTGTTTTATCTCTTACAAGCTAATGTGTAAGTGGCATGCCCCTGTCACTTGACATAGTTATGATGCAGCAATAAAATAGATTCAGTTTGTTTGCTTGTGTAAGAGGATACAGTTCTGACAATAACATAAAACCTCTAACTGATACATAGTATCATAATGAAAGGTCATATAGAGAGGGGTTTTTTTTTTTGTATGTTTGTGTGATGAAATTTTCTCAATTGTCTGTGATTTACTTTTGCTTTGAATTTTACTAAAAGCTTGAAAATGGAATCACTTGGACTGTGGGATTACTTGTCATGCTGCATGAACCTTTTTAATCTCCATAACCGTACAGTTTGGAAACACCGAAGAAATATAGTCAGAAGGCATTATATGTAAGCCACCTTAATATTATTAAGTCTAGGAAAAGGCAAAGTGGGTGAATTCTTGCCTGTCCAAATACTCGACAGAGCAGAACCTGAGTTTGCTTAATTTTTAAATTCTGCTTCCAGAGAATCAGCACTGTAGCTCTGTTTCTTCCAATTACCCATATCATCTGCTCACTTTTAAATATCACCAACATTTTACATGTAGTAGTAGGGTGTTGTACCGTGTTAGCCATGATGCTTTCAAAGCTTGCATGTTGTAATCTGTTCAGTTAGCCAATAAATGGTGTCATTTTGCTGGACTTCTCACTGTCCTGTAACATAAAATGCATTTTATAATTGTTCTGCCAAGATATTAAATGACGGCAGGCCTCAAGGGCAGGGAAAAGGATCAGAATATAAACATCAGCCCAAGGGCAAGCAGTGGTCAAAAACAGAAAGGTTTGCACTTGTTAACCAATGTGATAATCAAAAATCTTGTTTAAAGGAATTACTTAAGAAGATCAAAACACAGGTCAGATATCTGTAAGCAATTATCTGCAATTTGGACAACCTGTTGACATTGACACCAACTAAAATGGAAGCAACCACATTAACACAAAATGGTGTTATGGTAAATGCAAAAAATAACATGAACAAAAAGTTGTTGTACAGGCTTATTACTAGGAAACTAATGACAAATTTGGATTCTCCACTATCTGAACCCACCCCCCGAAAATATTTAGAAAAGAGAGAAAAGTTTGCAAAATCATAACAATAATCAAATCCAAAGTAATGTTTTCTGCAAAAGCAATTGAGGTACTGTTTTCTGTGTGTAAAAATATGTTTCTAGTTGTATACAGCCCATGTGTCATTGCATATGTTGGGTTTCAAAACTTAAGTTCACAGATTCAATCCCTTCTTGCCTATTATAGTATTACCTTGAGAAAGTTACTTCACTAGCCAGGGTGCCCTTTGTAGAGAATATATATATATGTCCGCCCCAACCCGACACAGACAGGCAGGACACAGTTTCACCACACAATACACACGTTTATTTTTCCCTTAAATATACAATCAAGGGCAACAATGCTTGCACAGTCCTTCTGTCTCCAGTCCTCCACAAAGGCTGTGTCCTTCTTTCTCCTGACTCTGACCATTGAATACTGGTGCCTGGCTACCTTTTTTAGGATCCCCGGAAGGACTCCATGTGTCCAGCGACCTTGTTTTGGCAGCTCTTCCTGGTGTTGTGGAAGTGCTGCCAATCAGAGCCCAGCAAATGTCCAGGCGTCCCCTGGCAGTGGCCATGGGCTTCAGCCGGGTTGAGTTTCCATGCCCCAAACCTGTGGCACCAAAAAAGCTCTCTACCCCGTTCCTTCCATTGTCAGGGCATCCTGGCTGGGTAAGGGCCCCGGCCGTCCTCCAGTCATCTTCCATCCATTTTAACCTTGTTTTTAATTTGCCAGTTGAGATAGATAGAAAGAGCTTTATTTGTCCCCCGAGGGTAAATTTCTTTAAAACTCTGCCTCTAAACCCAGCATCCAGAAGTCATCATTTCTTTGTTGCTGATGACACTGGTATTAGGTGTATTTTAAAGGAAGAAGCCAACTGAGGACCTGTAAGGTGTTTGCTTCTCAAACTATACACTCTGATGTACTTCTCCTCTTAAACAGTTGTGCATCTGGAAACTCACAAACCCACAGTTCTGCATTAGTTAGATCCAGTTTGTCCTCTTCTCTCTGGGCAGTAATAGATACCATTTTATAAAATATTTAATTTCTTGGCAATCTGTCACATGGAATAGTCTTCATTCTGGAAAAAATAGGCTGACATGTTTCTTGAGAAAGCTGTTTTGTTTTGACCATTTCTGAACTCTGAATTTATCTTAAGGAATGCCAATGCCTTGCAACCTAAGTGAACATAATAACAGGATTTAAACGCACTAATGCAGTTGCAAAGGTTTCTCTAATAATCAGATAGCTATTAAATGTGACTAATTAAAGGTGAGCTAAGGGAGTTGACCATTAGGACACTGATGAAATGGTGGCTGACAATGGGGCTTTGCAGTCACATGTGAATAACAAATTAACAATCAGTCATTTCAAGCCGTAATAGCCATTCACAACACTAGTAATGTCTTGGTGGTATTTGTAATTAATGGTGTCCTTATACAAAAGGGTGTTCATTTCTATCAAACACAAGAGCATTTCTGGATGAGTTCAAACGTTTGATTGGTAGCATGTATTCTTTAGCCTTTGCCTTTTATACTTAAAGAAGGTGGGACTGAGCAATGTCTTCTTGTATTCGCCTTCAAGACAAACATTGATTAGCCTAAAAATGTGTTCATTTATAGTTAGGCACCTCACATAGGAGTCAACTATTAGTTAGGCCTGATCTTACAGTTTGTTTTTTTGCACTATATGCTTATTTTGCTAAAGTGTCATTATTTATGACAATACCTTGCTATACAATTTTTTTTCTGCTCACCCCATAAAGATATGGAACTGTCTCCTCCAATTGCGCTCATTTAAGAACACATTTTACCTAAGTACAATATATTAAATATCTATATTTAAGGATTAAATATTAAGGATAAAAAAGAAAGGTATGTGAATAGGGTTGAACAGAACAAAACACTAAAGTTAAACAAAAAAAATTGAGTAATTGCACACACAGCATACATGTGTGTGAGACTTGATGTGAGGCTGCCCTAGTTCATTATGCACAAGGCGACATGGGAGGCATTTGGAGGTTTTTGTTATTTTTCCCCCGAGACAGTGGACAGTCTGATGATTCTACTTCTTACTCCTCCTCCAAATAAAATAAGATCTCATTCTGTAACTACTTAAACACCGGAGCTTCTCATGATGAGACAAAATGCTTTATTAATCATCATTAACTAAGTGGTTTGTTTTTTTGAAAGTTATTAATGTTCTGTTCTGTTCATTGTATTGTGTTACCTTTAAATTTCATGTAAAAAAAGTTATATTAACCAAACCAGAGTGGATAAAGATCAGCAGAATTGTGTTGCCAGCTTTTATAACATGTCACATACAATGACAACAGCAAAACACCAGGCCAGCAATGGGGGCAATTGCTATAAACAATGTGGCTGTGAGCATGAAATTGAGCCCAAAATAGCATTTCCCACAAAAAACACAAAATGGTGCTGTGATGACAACTCTAAAGTAACCACAGTTTATCACAAGAAAATCAATACTATTAATGGAAAAGCAACCTATAAAGCAGATAAAGATTCCAGATGTCACCAAGCAAATTTATAAAGATGATGCTTAGTCAGTCTTCACATTTTCAATCATTTCTTATGAGAGAAATAGGCTTTTTTGCTCCCTGTTAGCTTTGAGTAGCAGAGGCCCCCTGGATTTTTTTTTTTTTTACATTTTTCTTGCTTTTCCACTGTTTGATTGTACTGCCAATGTCATATCTTCCTGGATTCCAAGATGGTGGTGCTGATTTAATGTTATCTGTGGCACTCACTGTGCTTGCATGCATTGGAAACACAAATGCATTTGTGAGGGTTAAGCCTGTATTGGAGTATGAGGTCATAACCAGCAGTTTCTGTTTTAATTTAGCCCAGAAAATCACACTATGGCAGTGTCCAGAGAAGCCCTGAGAAAAATGCCAATAGTGTTACATGGAGGCCATGTATCAAAAAGAGTATATTTTCACCTTAATATCAAATAGTATTCAGTTGAACAGGTAAATGCCTACCTTGAATGTTTAATCACTGAAGTAGCTGATAGACATCCCTCTGAATCAGTGCTGAGAAGAAAGGCAGTTTTATTCCAGATACATAATTCATGAATACAACCTTGCTTGAAGAAGGGTTTTTATTCATGTGACCTTGTCTGGCCATCAAGCAAGGGGAAGACCTCAGGTGACATAGAAGCTGCAGAAGCTAGTTTCTAATGTTTAAAGTATTCACATTAGAGGTTCCATTTATTCATCTCTCTATTATAGAAGGAAATCCTGGGACGAGACTTTTTCAAAGACATAATTTCAAGACCTGCACTCCTCTCAACCATATTCAACCATGCACACGGTCCAATCACCCCTCATTCGTGTGAATGCTTTTGTCAGACACACTTCCTGTGCTCTCAGCTCTTATAAATTTTTACGTTTTCCTCATTTTAAGTTGTTTATGAAAAGTCCTCCTTTTCATCCTTTAAAGAAGCTTTTCTGGAAAGTATTGCTATAATACAATCTATTAGTTTAATCCGTAATAGTTCATTTTTGGACAATAATTGTCTACATTCTAGGTGACACGTCGACTAAGTGAAGAAGAAAAGGCAGTACGTCGAAAAGAAGCCCAAAAGCATTGGAGAGAAAAGAATTCAAAAAAGATAAATGATAATCTAAGTGCAAATTTGGAAAATAAGGAAAGCAATAATCAGCCTGGACCAAGTGGAATTGAAAACCTAGCAGGTCCAAACAGGGATGGAGATAAAAGACAAAGAGTAGAAGACAAAGTAGAACATCATAAAGAGGTTCAAAAACATTGATGGTATATACATGCAGAGCAGGTTAAAAATTATGAAAATAGTCAAATTCGAAAGGCATGAAAAACTGAAAGTAAAGATCACATTAGCGCTAACAAACGAAAATTTTTACTCTGTGAAATAACGGAACAGCGAAAAGAGATTGAATATATGGACATAGGTGACAAAGTATGTAGTTATTGTTCGGCTTTAAATTTTAAGTCGGAAACTTGTAGACTGTCTAATTCATGTTGCCATCAGGGAGAAGTAGTGTTTCTTCCCAATGAAGAGGCATATCCACAAGAATTAAAACATTTGTTGTTTGGCGTATGTTTTTCCTGAAAAAGTTAAAGTTTAAAAAGTATTTGCGTGTTAATTTCAAAGCCAAACAGAACAAAAACATATAACTCAATAACTACATCTAACGCAACATGAAACATAGTTTTCTTTCAATTTATTACGTTTTACTATTTTTTACTATGCTTACTATGCTTACTTGCTGTAATGTAAAAAGTCGGTTTATTTATTAGAGAGAAAGAAACACTATTCACTCACAGGCGGGTATACGTTGTGTTGTCTTGATGTAATTCCAAAAATGGAATCAACATTCAATGCGATATTGACAAAAAGTTAATTCCAAATATTGTTTTTACTGAAGTGTTACAGTAAAAGTGTAAGTTTAAAAAGTAATTTGCATGTTAATTTCAAAGCCAAACAGAACGCAAATGTTTAACTCAACGAATACATTTAATGCAACATCCATTATCCAACCTGCTATATTCTAACTACAGGGTCACAGGGCATCTGCTGGAGCCAATCCCAGCCAACACAGGACACAAGGCAGGAAACAAACCCTGGGTAGGGCGCCAGCCCATCGCAGCATTTAACGCAAGATGAAACATAAATTTCTTTCACTTTATTATGTTTCACTATTTTAAACTATGGTTAATTACTTGCTGTAATGTAAAATAGTTAGTTCTATTATGCATATGTAACAGTTCCCATGAAAATAACAATCTCTTTAAAGTGTACATCCAGTTACCCATACCTGGGGAGGGGGTTTATTTACAGGTTGTGCACCAGATGCGTTTGTCGTTGGCATTGTTTATGCTTCTTCTTTGTCTCATTTTTTTTATATTCTAGTGTTCTACTGATGACAAACACGTTTTACTTGGAATTTGTCTACAGTGTGGTTAAACGTTAAACTTTGTAGGAGTAATTAGTACTGCGGTGGGCTTGCACCCTGCCAAGGGTTTGTTTCCTGCCTTGCGCCCTGTGTTGGCTGGGATTGGCTCCAGCAGACCCCCGTGACCCTGTAGTTAGGATATAGCGGGTTGAATAATGGATGGACGGAGTAATGAGTAGCAGACTTCTCTTGTTAAGACTTCACTTCAACAAATTTCCCCCAGCTGACCTTTTATTGTAGACTGTGGTGAAGGACAAGATGTGGCATGTCCTTGATTATTTTGTTTTATATGTATTCATGTTCTCTTTAACACAAAATCCTGAAGATGAGTGCCTGCTTGCGTCTTTTCATTGAGAATTTTCTTACATGACACTTTTTCTCTCTCTCTCTGTGTTGTTGAGGCCCAGTATCAGAACAGTGAACTGAATGAATGGACAGTGAAACTTTTCTGTAGACTGATTTTTATATATCTACAGAATCTACAGAAATCTATACTAATATATAGATGTGTGAGTGTGTATATAAATAGGCATATCTATACTAATAAAAGGCAAAGCCCTCACTCACTCACTCACTCACTCACTCATTCACTCACTCACTCACTCACTCACTCACTCACTCACTCACTCACTCACTCACTCACTCACTGACTGACTCATCACTAATTCTCCAACTTCCCGTGTAGGTAGAAGGCTGAAATTTGGCAGGCTTATTCCTTACAGCTTCCTTACAAAAGTTGGACAGGTTTCATTTCGAAATTCTACGCGTAATGGTCATAACTGGAAGCTGTTTTTCTCCATTTACTGTAATGGAGATGAGCTTGAAACCCGTGGGGGCGGAGTTTGACATCATCACGCCTCCCACGTAATCACGCAGTACGTAGAAAACCA
>JANRMT010062838.1:3922120-3935024 GCA_026402145.1 Polypterus bichir lapradei | reverse complement strand
GGGCAATTACTTTTTCACACAGGGCCATGTAGGTTTGGATTTTTTTTTCTCCCTAAATAATAAAAACCATCATTTAAAAACTGCATTTTGTGTTTACTTGTGTTATATTTGACTAATGGTTACATGTGTTTGATGATCAGAAACATTTTGTGTGACAAACATGCAAAAGAATAAGAAATCAGGAAGGGGGCAAATAGTTTTTCACACCACTGTATGTGAGCAGCTCATCTATAGAAAAGTTTATCAAACAGCCAAAAAACCTGGAAAACTTGAACTACCTGGAGCAAAACTCATATGGACACACCTCCTGGAATTCTGTAGCTTTCCTTTGGCGTTGCTTCTACCTCTGGCTGTCTTCTGTTGTGTCTTAATTCTTAGACCCCAGACAGGTTAGAGCTTGTCAAAACTGCTGCTGTGGCATTTTATACTGACACCAGGTGGTGCGAAGAGCCTCCCAGCAGATAGGTGACTTTAGTGAAGTGACATCAAATAAATGACCTTGCATTCCTTTGGTTTTGCTCATTAACCCTTTAGCCTGAAACTGTGCTACTGACTGGAGTGATCGTCTTGAGTGGAATCTGAAAGGATTAACCCTTCTTTGATTTTGCCTTTTTTATACTGTACAAGTAGTGAATATGGCACACAAAGTATTGTTACACACCTCTGTGTATTATTAAAGGGATGTGCCATATGTTTTTCTCGCTGTATTCTTTGGTACTTTTTACTGTATGGAACACGATTTATGCAAACACATATGCACACTATCTTCATATTATTCATTCATTTGTCTTTGGCCTTTTCAATGGCTTTACCTTGCGACAAGTGCCTTTATTCCTTTCCTGTCAGCCTGGCTGAGTGGGATTCATCACTTGACCTCCAGACTATTCCTGGGTGAGATTTCTATTTTCTTGCATATTTCCACCCCCGGTATTGATTAGTAAATCAGTACTCCTAAATATTGAACCAAGCATCAGCAGCCATGAAGAAGCAGGCTGTGACTGAATTGACCACCTGTCTGGGGTGAGTGTTATTGAATGCAAAGAGAGCTCCCTTTTCTAGTGCCAAAACAGTAAGAACCTGTTTCACCTAATGGATAAGCTGTTCGTTTCTGCGTTTCATATAGCAGAAGAATGTTTTGTTAGCATAGCATTCATTTATTGTGGTTCCAGCTGATGTTTTAGAGAAAAATTAGTGTGCAGGTTTTCTTGACTAAGAAAGTATAAGATGGCTGTGATGGAATGACTGAATGTATTTAAACATCCCTCATGACCACAACTGTTTTCTTAACAGCTGAACCGGTTTATGCCTATCACAGTCATTATTTATGTGTGTTGTTATTTAATTGGTTACATTTTTGTATTTTACATGGCTTTCACATATGCATGGATGTTCATTTAAAGTTCTTTGCCTATATTCCTCATGCATTGCGTATCGGTGTCTACCTCCTGTCTCTATTTCAGTAATCTGTTGGTAGTTACTAAAGAACATGGATGAGACCCCTTGGAACACATTTCAGTAACCTTGTAGTGTGAAGCTTAAGTACTGATAAAGTTTTCATATTCATTGAGCCAACTCCACACTCCCCAGTCATCCAAAGTGGACAGCCGCATTTTGAGGTGGGTAGCTACCCCACTGGTGCACTGGAAATGGTGTCAGTGCATGGATGTAGCTTTATGTTTCATACTATCTGGTTACCTATTCCTCCAATATAACTGTATTTGAATGCTTTGTTCTTATCCCCATTCAAGTATGAAGTAAACACTCAACCTTTGATTATCACCGTTAAAAAAAAATATCAATTTAAAATCTTTTGCACCTGAATCTATTTTTTAATTTCCCACATATTTTGTTTATCTGTTGGCTTTTCTCTTCTGTGTGTACTCTTTCTTTGTATTGTTTGCTTTGAGTTCTAAAATTATTGTGTTGGTAACAAAGCAGCAGATGGTACTTTTATGTATTATAGGCAAATATGTGGGTTATTTTATTATGAATTATCAGCCTCACTTTTGGGATAGCAAATAATTAATGAGACTTTCATTAAGGCTCCTACCTATAGTTTTTCTGTCCTTTCTCTGGGGATCAGGTTTCTCTGCCATTAGACTTATTATATGTCAAGTTAACAGAATTGTTCTCATTTTAATAAACAGAATTATGCTGTTATGGATAGGCAAAAGATGGGATGAGGCAAAGCATACATTTAACACCAAATCAGCTGGTCTGAGTTCTTTAGGGCTTTTTCTTCTTCAGAAAAATGTGGTGTTAGTTTCTTGGTTCTGCAAACTTTTTCTTTGAAGTGTTTTTCTTTTGTATGAGACATTCTGCATAACGTTATGGACCATTGCTAGTTTATATTCCCTCACCCTAAAACATGTCTTTGAGAATTCAAGAAAGAGAAGTAAAAAACTTTACTATAAAAAAGAATATAGTCATTTCAAATGAATAAAATCTTCAACAAATAAAACCTTCACTTGTACAATTATTATTGGTCCTTGTTACACACACATCAGTTACAATGAGAAAACATTGTTGTACTGCTGCTTCCACATACTGTAGCAGAGTTTAGGTGTGGAGAGCCTCTTCTGAAGTCAAACTCTTAATTCACCTTCATTTAAGTTGAATTGCAGACACAGAGCTGGCAGAGCATCACACCTTGCATTGCACACACATGCAGGTGAATGCATAGGAGAGAGAAATAGAAAGAGAGAGAGGAAGGTATAGCTGTCATTCTGCTGAACCAAGCTCTGAATGTGTATATCTCATACCTATTGTTTTAGAAGACAAAGAAAAAAGGGCAATACCCACTTTGTCTTACAATGTACACTCCGTGGCCCCCGTATTAGGTAGCATGCTCCTCCAAACAGTTAAACACCAGTAAACCCCTGATTCTGTAAAGAATCGGAAATCCAAGAATGGCAATTACTTTCTGTTCCGTCCGATCTTTGGAGGGATGACAAATAATGGAGGATGGAAGCGTCCTGTAAACCACATGAATCCATGGATCAGTCCTGCATTATGTTAATAGTTCAGGGTATTGGTGGAAGTGTAATAGTGTGGGAAATATTTTCTTTGCACACATTAAGCTGCTAAGCTAAAATGAGTATAATTTTGAATGCCACAGCATACTTAAGTTTGTTGCTGACTATGTTTATTCATTTATGGCCACAGTCTACTCCTTTGAATTTTAATGCACCATACTACTAAGTTTGCATCATCAGAAGCTGACTTTGACAAATGTGACAGTGACTTTAATTGAATCCAGTCACCTGCATAGTCTTCAGATCTTAATCCAATAGAGCACCTTTATGATGATGAGGAACATAATGTAAAGAACTGAAAATCAACAGCATCTGCAGTCAGCTTTAATTGAAATTCCCCATAAATATGTGCATCTCCATATTTTGAAGAATTCAAGCTGTTGTAGAAGCAAATTAGTATGCTAGCCAATACTAGACAAGTACAGCAAATTAAGTGTCTACTGAATGTTCGAGAAGTCAAGCAAAATGACACATTTTATTGGCTAACTGTAAAGATTTTGCTTGACATCTCATTACATCCATAATGGCTAACATGGTACAACACCTTACTACTACCGAGTGTTTAAAACTTAACACGGCCACTCTGGTTGTCCAAAATGGACACGCAGAGTTGGAGGATTCTGCTTGAATATAATAAGTAGTTTTGTTGTATATGGAATTTTGCAGGTGACAGCATGGATGGTTTCCACCATACACCTGCCATAATAGGTAGCATAGGGAACTCCAGCGGCATGATGCAGAGATTGGAGTGGGTTGCAAAGGGATGAATGAGACGAATCAAAGTAGTTAGCCACCACCTCAACCTGGTGTATT
Source organism: Polypterus bichir lapradei (assembly GCA_026402145.1). Classification (NCBI taxonomy): domain Eukaryota; kingdom Metazoa; phylum Chordata; class Cladistia; order Polypteriformes; family Polypteridae; genus Polypterus; species Polypterus bichir. The sequence continues at coordinate 3,931,176 of JANRMT010062838.1, read as the reverse complement.
GGGTGGGATTGTGAGATTATAGAGGCTGATGCCATCACCCCCTGTTTTGTTGCCATGCAAAATCAAAAAGTGAATTTGCTCCCCTACACACAGTTGAGATATGAACTGGAATGGACAGCTGCCATCAGCAGGCATGGAGAGTTATGTAAGCATTAGTAAACTGGCACAGTTTTAACACTTTTGGCTTGCCAAAGGAGCAGCACATGATAAGTATGCTGTAATCTGCTAAATTTATAGTTAAACTAGTTGTAAATCAAGTACAAATTGATTCAAAAACAGTCATTGTCACAAGTTAACTAATAATCTTGTGACAACTAGTTTATTAATAGTGTTGCAAATGTTAATAAAAAACAAGTCCAACGTTAGAGTTAAAAGAAGAACTTTGGCAAAGAGAATTAACATTATTTTTATGTTTGGGATTTTAAAAGAGTAGAGAAAGACTGTTGTCTATACATGCAAGTCCTTAAATCATAAACCAAAACTTTATTCAAAAATCATAGTTATTGCCTAACTAAACATACAGTATTATGCTTGGTTTTAGTTGAGAAGCTTTAGTGCGACTCTATTGGGAGTCTAATTTTCCAGTGCTCAAACTCCTGTTAAGGCACATTGCCATCCTTTATATCAGCGACATGAGTATGTCACATATTCCATCACAATTACATCATGTGGCCAATGGCACCCATGAAAACTACACAAAATGATTTCATGATGACTTCATCAAAACAATCATAAAAATAATTACTAAATTAGTAATAATAACTACTAAATTAATAACAACAGAACTAACGTCAAAATTTAAACCAATTACAGCACCATGGGTCTGCACCTCGTGAAGAGTGCTAAGCAAAAAAATGACTAGTTAACTCAGGAATTTCTGACAAGTTATTTTCATTGGAAGTTGCTGCTGTTCAGTCATGCCTGCAGTTTTTCTGCAAATATATTATTAACAGTGACATATTCTATAAGTATATCATCAATATTAAAATGTAAATGCCAACAGTCCCATTGGATCGGTGAAAGTGAATAGAAGTTTGGCAGAGGCCACAACCAGTGTTTTTGCAATCAATTGCAATTTTCATTTTTTTTAGACCTGTGTGTGTTCAGTGGAATTTTTAAGGGTGTGATACTCCATAAAGGTTTCTGATAAAGAATGAAAAGTTCATTTTTACTATACAAGGTGTTTCATTGTGCAGCATATGAAGTACTGAGAACAAATGGGTGAGGGAGATCATATCTTTAAAAGACTCATATGATGTTCACCTTTGAAAGAGCTAGAGTCCACTGTTTTTTTAGGTATTTTTGCCATCGTTGGGGGTTCTGGAAAATTGTTGTATTCTGTACAAGTGAAAAGAGGAACAAAAAAATTAAAGTAATTGTGTACCTCTGAACAGGCCAAGTCTTGCTGGTGTGTTTGTGAATGAATTTACCTTTAGGCAGTCCATTGTTATGCAAATATTTCCTAATGCAGTAAATTAGGAAGGTTTACTTCTCTGTATTTAATGTGGGTGGGTTTAAGAGGATTTATTTTGTTTGTCGACAGGATTAGCCTATTATTTAGTATATAGAAGACTACTCTGTTATTAGCATGAAAAGGTCCTGTTTTCCTTGAAGAATATAGAAGTAGGACAGGGATTCTCAGTCTTGGGATCATTAACATGTTTCAGCATTGTGAAAATTCTCTTAAAATTGTGCAAATTTTGCACAGCTCCTCTCACCAGTAGATATCTTTTGGTGAACAAATTAATAAAACCTTAGCTGAGTGCCTGTCGTACACTAGGATAAACAGAAAAAGCTGTATAGGGAAGTCTTAACACTTAATCTAGAATTAATTCTTCTTTCCACTTCCACTTTCTGCCCCTGCCTTCCAGTATCACATTAATTACATCGCCTATAAACTTTAAATATGAACCTGAAAACGGAGCAGGGAATGTTCACATTTTGTGTACAGTTTAACTGGTTACATTTCTTTTTCCAATTGGTGCACAGGCAGGTGAAGTGACTTGCTCATGGTCACACTGTGTCAGTAGTGGGATCTGAATCCACAAACTTTGGATTGTTATTGCGTCTTATCAAGCATGACAGCCTCCTGGACCAATCTGGGCAGTTTACTGTAGGCGATCACTTCCATAATCTTTCATTTGTGGCTGGTTTGCAGATTAGTTAAACCTGCATGTCTTTAGGATGAAACTGGAATCCAAGGGAAAATGCACACAGACACTGGGGGAATGTGTAAAATCCACACAATCCCCAATTTCTGTAAGCCTTATAGAAAACAATGTTTTGCCCATGTAGAAGATCCTAGCATGTTTGTCACTATCAGAAGCAAGCATAAGATAAGGATAAAATAAAAATAGACTCAGTCAAACTAGTGTGTATCATAAGATGGTGAGCTTGAAAACCAGTTTACAAAATTCCTTCATAAAGTTAAACACTGAAAGCCTGAGCAATTTATGGGCATTCAACTTTGAAACAGTTGTTTTATAATTAAGCACTGTGTTTTGTAGTTGGCCTAAAATTGCACGGATAAGGTAATACACATATGGCAAAGATGCCCTGGTAGGATACAAAACTAAATAAAACTTTTTTTTTCCTTGGGGGTGTATTAATAGTTTGTTAAAACTGTTTTAACATTTCAATATTTTTCCTGTACATTTTATAAAAGATGGATGCTTGACTGTAAAACCTTTTCTACCTCGTCCTTTTACATTTCTTTTTAAAATAAAAATTATTATGAAATATATTATGTAAAAGAAGACTAACTGCATTTGTCTTTCTATTTTGCACAGGACTGCAACAGTATGGAGAAATTTGAATCCTTTTTGGGGAGAGGAGTATACTCTTCACCTACCTATGGGCTTTCACACTGTTTCTTTTTATGTTATGGATGAAGATACAATCGGGTATGTTTCTTGTCCTGGTGTATGTACACCTCTGTTATTGAGGATTTTCTGACTGCAATCTAAAGTTCTAATTCTTTTTTTATTAAGATTAATATCAAAGGATTTCCTATTTCAAAGACCTTTTATTGACATACATTAATTGTTAGGCATGGGCCATTCATATTGGAAAAGCAGTGCCTAGGGCAGAGAGTTAAGCAGGTAATGCATGTCTGAATTAAGAACCGTGTCTAGGAACCCAGCTACTTGACTAATCAAATTAGCATTCTTCAAGTACCTCCAGCTAACAGCCATCTTATTAATGGATCAGTCATACAAACCACTGCAGTCCAGAGAGGACCAAGAAGTAGTGCACCTTGATTGGCGATAATAAAGTGGTAATTCAGTTATTTGCCTGAGACATATATTTGTAAGCATGTCTAATTTGCCATCCTTGCTGGCATTTCAATTGCTTTTTCCTCGATACACTTCACACATTTGCCCACTTTTGCCAGCAGTGAAGGGGTCAAGAGAGAAATGGATGAATAGAACTGGCAGTTCTGTTCATTAGCAAAACTATAAAATTAATGGCTATTCCTTTAGGAATCATAAGTGAAAGTGGAAAAAGTAAGGTAATGAAAGCTTACAAAGAGCTGTTTTTTCTGGGACAGCTAATGAGGTTCTAAGTTTCACAGAAGGCAATGACCGTTTTTTTACATTTATGTGAAAGAAAGTTTTTGGATCATCTCTTTCACATTGTGGTATGGCAAGAAGCTTTGTTGATGATCAGAAGCAACTGTTGATGACTTCCTGTCATCCATTACTTTTCCAACCGAAGTTATCCAGTTCATGGTCACGGGGAGCCTGTCTGTCTTAGTAGTGCTGATCTGATCTGCTTTGGTTTTTTTGATTCCTGGAGCCACATAAAAGTTGTCACCCACCTCACCCCCCTTAGTCATTTACATTAACCAGTCTTGTTTAAAGTTAGAGTGTAACATCATAAACAGGGCTTGTATGCATGAAGACAGAAAATTTTAAATATTGTCAAATTAAATCTGCATATTTCTGGAATTTAAATCATGACAGTTTTGTGCTGAACGTTTTTAAAGATACACAGCCTTAATCAGTCATACACAGACAAATTAAAATCAGTGATTAATCTCCTATACGCAATTTACTTTCCTTTACTTTTGCTTTTGTAAAGACTGCCTGTTACATGTAACGAGTAACATTTCCTTGTGTGTGTGAACATTTGATTCAGTGAATAGGCTTTTTTTTCTCTCCCAAGTCAGGCCCATCTACTGTTTCAAAAATTGTCTACCAGTGATTATTCTCTGCTAACTGTCTTTTTGCAGTCTGAAACCAATTATTTTGTTCACTCAGTCTCTCTGGAGGAGCTCTGTGATCAAAGTATTAGAAGGCAGTTACTACTGTGGTGTTCTCCAATTTCAGAATGTGTCAGCGTGTATGGATTAGAGGGGAGCCATGTAGTGAAATGCTAGTGAGTAGGACACTGGAGAAGTGTAAGCAGGAACTATGCAAACACCATGTCTTTGATATCTCTAGGCTCTAAGAATGCCACTGTCCAGGAGAACAATATACTGTGCTTCCTTGCCACTTAAAGACTAAATTTGGGAGAGTGTATGACAAAGCAGGTGACCATATCATTAATAATTTTAAGACTGCGTAAAGTGTGCATTTGAATCAAATGATAAACTATTAGATCAGTAAAATATACACTACCAAATTTTCTGTATCATTCCATGCTAGACATTAGTTCTGACATCTTTATACCCTTTTAGCATGTGGCTAATCTACTTATGAAGCTCATTTTCATATTCTTTAATGTGTAAATCTCCTTGCCTCAACTCCCAGGCATGCTAAATAATTCATTGTTTCAGTTTCCTTAGCCGACACTAAGCTATCATTCTGCAAAGTAATACCATAAGTGATATCTGGCAGTCAGTGTTTTGTGCATGTAAAGGATGTGACCAAGATGAGGAGGTAAACCTAATCACCTAGATAAAAATACAGTTCCTAAAAATATGACCCCCTAATCTTCCAGAGCTATATATATATATATATATATATATATATATATACTATATAAGAAATATGTGCAGGCTTTTAAGTTCAAAGCTGACAATATATCTGTTAAACTAACATTGACGACTGATTGTTGGAGACCTTTTGCTTTTGCAACAATATGTTATAAACAAATGATTCCTGAGCATGATTATTGATGTATGTTTAATAGGAATATGGAATAGGATGACATGCCTCACTTCCACATATGAGACTGGGTCTTTCAATAATGTGCTTTAGGATATTTTCAGCCATAGGGGTTCAATTCAGAAATTAAAATGCTTTTGAGGAATATCCTTTCGTGTACACAAGTAAAGTACTGTATCTCACTGATTCATGTGGCATGGTGGCAGTTTTATCATATTATCAGATCACCAGTGTCATGCACTTAACGTGAAGGGTATTAAATAATCTCTTAGGTTGTTTTCATAATGGGATTGTTTTCAGGATGGAATGTCAGGCCTAGGTATACACCTGTTACCTATAACCTCTTACCGGTCTCACTTTCTGTATTGTACCCCACATATTAAACTTTAGGGACTTCTAATGGCAGGCTGCTTCACTGACAGGGACTGTCTTTTACTTTTGCAACCTTTATTTCAGTCCTGTTTCCACCTGTAGATGACCTCACAAATTTGTCCTTCTGAACCTTTTTGGGACCACAGCTAGACAAGAAATGTTGGGTTCATACAGTCTTCTTTCTATCCCCGATGACATTTCCCAGATGGTCCAGTTGCTAGGTTATAGATTATTTACCCTTAATTGAAAAATAAAACTTCTTGCCAGAGAGACAGAGCGCACTCCTTTTTAACTGTCATGGAGATAGACAACATTTAGAAAGTGTTCAATTTTGCAGTTATACTGAGCTGCTTACCAGAGTTAGAAAAGCAACTGAACTAAATTCCCCATTTTTGCAATAAGCAGTAACAGAAGTAAACTAAACTGAGAACAGTCTTTTTGAAAAAGTCTAATAAAAGGCATTCACTTTCTCACCCTTCCTTGCACCCAATTAAGCACATAAATGTGGCTTTTTTTCTATTAGCAAAACAGGTAACATTTTCTCAAAACACCGAAAATGGTGCTTATTTTTTATCAACATGTAAACTTTCGATTCCTATGGGAAACAAAAGCTATTTAAAGCTGCAAAGAAACTGGCTAAACAAAACATTCTAATACCCTGATTTACTTTTTAATTATATGAAATACTGTGTATCCTGATTTGCCTTTTAGGTTTTCCGGAATACACTTCAAATCTATTCAACATGACAAGACTTTGAGCTTAGCCTGTTTACCTAAAATCTGTCAATTGAAAAGATTAACACATCACCCATACAGTTGCACAGTTGGCAGTGCTGTGGCCGCTAGTGTCCTGGGTTCATGTTTGTGTATGTTTTTACCTCGGTATTCTCTGATTATTCCTTATACATCCAGATGATGTGCAGGTTTGGTCAGTTGTCAAATCTAAATTGGCCCCATGTAATGTAATATGGCTTTATGTATTTAAGGGTGCCCTGTGATAGACTGGCACCTTATCAAAGTTTAGATCATTGCACTTCATAATCCCAGTTTAAGTTTTGATACCCTGCCATCCTGAATTGGACACAGTGGTTAGAATTGTGGGTGGATATGAGAAATTTGATAGAGTAATCTCAGATGCACACACCTCTCTGTTTTCTCCCCATGCACCATTGAGAAGTTCAACTTTTCATACAACCTCTCACTTCCAGGCTTTAGGTGTTAAGGAAGGTGTGGAGGTGTTATGGTTCTACTGTTCTCTAGAATGGTATAACTCTTAAGGCTTTAAGAAAATAGAAGATATATTGCCATTTGACTCAGAAACTGAGTATGTGGATCCCAGTATGTGGATTGTAACACCTGGGAAAATAGGACTATTGACCTACTGTATGCAAACGTTAAAGACGCATACAGTGCCACCCCGCTGCCTTTGCTTGGGAAAGCAGATCATAACATGGTTCTGCTTCAGCCTCACTACAAACCAAGAATGAGGAAACTACCTACAACCACACGCTCATTCAGGAAGTGGTCCCCTGAGGCAGAGCAGGCTCTGAGAGACTGCTTTGGAACTACGGACTGGGATATCCTGCAGGGGTCACATAGTGAGAACATTAAGGAGGTTGTTGACTGCACTACTGACTACATCAACTTCTGTATGGACATTGTAGTTCCAGTAAGAACAGTACGCTGCTATGCTAACAACAAGCCATGGATTACAAGTGACTTCAAGGGCCTTTTGATCCAGAAGAAAAGGGCTTTTAAAGGCAGTGATCAGCATGAGCTCAAGCGCGTGCAAAAGGAACTCTGAGTCCAGCTCAGGGCGGCAAAGGAGCAGTACAGGAGAAAGCTGGAGCAGAAGTTGCAGAATAACAGCATGAATGAAGTGTGGGATGGGATGAAGATCATCACTGGCTGCAGCTCGAAGCGGGGTGCCACCATTGAGAGAGACATGGAGAGAGCAAACCAAATGAACAACTGCTTTAACAGATTTGACCACCCTAACCCACTCTAATCTCGGAGTACTGCACCCTCCACCCATCCTTCTGCTGATAACAGCATAGTAGAGACATCCCCACCCACAATTACAGCAGCACAGGTGAGCAGAGAGCTGAGGAGACTTCATGCCAGCAAAGCAGTGGGTACAGATGGAGTATCACCACGACTGCTGAAGGCCTATGCGCTGGAACTGGGGAGTCCTCTACAGCGCAACTTCAACCTGAGCCTGGAACAGGGGAGAGTCCAGAGACTTTGGAAAACATCTTGCATCACCCCAGTCCCAAAGGTATCACGTCCTAGTAAGCTGAATGACTTCCGGCCTGTCGCCCTGACATCACATGTGATGAAGACCATGGAGCTCCTGCTGCTTCACCACCTGAGGCCACATGTCTGCCACGCCCTCGACCCTCTGCAGTTCGCATACCAGGAGAAGGTGGGAGCGGAGGATGCCATCATCTATATGTTACACCGATCCCTATCCCACTTGGACAGAGGCAGCGATGATGTAAGAATTATGTTTCTGGACTTCTCTAGTGCCTTCAACACCATCCAACCTCTGCTCCTTAGGGACAAGCTGACAGAGATGAGAGTAGATTCATACCTGGTGGCATGGATCGTGGACTATCTTACAGACAGACCTCAGTATGTGCGTCTCGGAAACTGCAGGTCTGACATTGTGGTGAGCAGCACAGGAGCGCTGCAGGGGACTGGACTTTCTCTGATCCTGTTCAGCCAACATACATCGGACTTCCAATACAACTTGGAGTCCTGCCACATGCAAAATTTCGCTGACGACACTGCTATCATGGGCTGCATCAGGAGCGGGCAGGAGGAGGAGTATAGGAACCTAATCAAGGACTTTGTTAAATGGTGCAACTCAAACCACCTACACCTGAACACCAACAAAACCAAGGAGCTGGTGGTGGATTTTAGGAGGACCAGGCCCCTCATAGACCCTGTTATCATCAGCGGTGACTGTGTGCAGAGGCTACAGACCTATAAATACCTGGGAGTGCAGGATGATAAATTGGACTGGACTGCCAATACTGATGCTCTGTGCAAGAGAGGAAAGAGCCGACTATACTTCCTTACAAGACTGGTGTCCTTCAACATCTGCAATAAGATGCTGCAGATGTTCTATCAGACGGTTGTGGCGAGCACCCTCTTCTACGCGGTCGTGTGCTGGGGAGGCAGCATAAAGAAGGACGCCTCACGCCTGGACAAACTGGTGGGGAAGGCAGGATCTATTGTAGGCACGGAGCTGGACAGTTTGACATCCGTGGCAGAGTGAGCAGGCTTCTGTCAGTCATGGAGAATCCACTGCATCCACTGAATAGGATCATCTCCAGACAGAGGAGCAGCTTCAGTGACAGACTGCTGTCACTGTCCTGCTCCACTGACAGACTGAGGAGACCCCACACTATGCAACTCTTCAATTCAATACCTGAATTGTTATCACTCTTTAATTTAATATTGTTTTTTTATCAGTATGCTGCTGCTGGAGTATGTGAATTTCCCCTTGGGATTCATAAAGTATCTATCTATCTATCTATCTATCTATCTATCTATCTATCTATCTAT
>JANRMT010062838.1:3876212-3922110 GCA_026402145.1 Polypterus bichir lapradei | reverse complement strand
TATCTATCTATCTATCTATCTATCTATCTATCTATCTATCTATCTATCTATCTATCTATCTATTATTGTACAGATGTTTACTTGGCCTGGATTATTTTTATAGATACTGTAGTTACTTTTGTTTTTCAGTACTTTGGTTCTGATTAGAATTGGTAAACACACTTTCCTCATCACAACATGTCTGCATGTGTGTTTATGTATATAAACTCTTAACATGCATCTTCAGAAACACTTGAATAATGTGAAAAATCTATTATGTGGATGCTTGCAAATTTAATCCTAGGTGTCATCCTTAGAAACTATAGGCCACTTAATATGTACTGTAAGAAAATTAAATTAAGTAGTTATTAAAAACAGCATCACATATCAAGTACATGTGAATTAGAAAATGCTCAATCAAGGTTTAACTAGGTGAGGTCTTATTGTAGTAATATATTTAAATAACACGTGGGTTTCCTCCAGTGTACTCCGGTTTCCTCCCACAGTCCAAAGACATGCAGGTTAGGTGCATTGGTGATTCTAAATTGTCCCTAGTGGGTGCTTGGTGTGTGTGTGTGCGCGTCCTGCCTGGGGTTTGTTTCCTGCCTTGCGCCCTGTGTTGGCTTGGATTGGCTCCAGCAGACCCCCATGACCCTGTAGTTAGGATATAGCAGGTTGGATAATGGATGGATGGATGGATTTAAATAACATTTGGTTCTAGCAGTATATACAGATCTTTTTTTTGGTTAAGCCTTTCTGACAGGGATCTCGTGCAAGAGGAATAATAAAAAAGCAAGAGTAGAAATTTAAGATGCATTGTTCATATGATGAATACATGCTGTTGACAGTTTTACGATTGACATGGTAACTATGGAAACTGGGAAATAACCACGGGTTTATGAGTTTGGTTAAAAGCTGCATTTTGTGTATATATTTGCAAATATTTCTTTGTGAGTGAGGCCAAACTGAGTAACTGGGCTGTTTTGTTTGTTACAATTTCTAGACATGATGATGTTATTGGGAAGATCTCGTTAAGTAAAGAAGTGATTGGAGCTCAATCAAAAGGTAAGATTCATTAGCAAATAAATATGATTACAAATTGGTGGAAGAAATGGTTTAGAAAAAGAACAACATTTCCAGCCCCAGTATCAATAACAGAAAATGTCCTCCTCCTGCTGCTGTAGTGAGCCTAGGTGGCCTCGTTAATATGAACCTTCTTTGGTACTGGTTTAGGAAGCGTTATTTCTGCAGATTCCTGATCTCAGTTAAAACAGGGGAAGATACTGATTCATTTAGTTGTCTGTGCATGGCTGCAGTGTAATATTTTTTGCTTAACATACACAGAAAATGAAGTAGCCTCCTAATAGATGCTGAACAAATCAATAAAATACTAAATGTTTTAAAGATTACAATGAGATGTGCTCCTACATTTTTAAAGGCATAAGTTAAATAAATCGGCAACACTGGATAAGCATGTATGCACGGATTAAGAATGTATATAATGATTAAATATCTGATATGCATTTTTAGGAAATCATTGTATACTGAAAAAAAAATCTTAACGAGTGAAAGCCAGCATTACGGGTCTGACTAGCACCATCTTCAGGGCTCTTTCTACATTGTCTGGTTGGTCGACTGAGGAAATGTAGGTTAGGTGGACTGGTGATGCTAAATTGGCCTGTTTTTGCGTGTGTGTTTGTGTGTTCACCATGCGATAGGCTGACACCCTGTCCAGAGATTGTTCCTACTTTGCACCCTATGCTTTCTCGGATAGGCTTCACCTTTACCGCATTAAAGCAGGTTAGGGAAATGGATGGATTATATTAAAAAAAAATCTAATTGGTCTGATGGCAACAAGTACAGACCAATTACCTTAATATGTCTCACAGGAAAATTAATGGGAGGTGGTGCTCAAAGACCAGCAAAAGAACAGATGTCACATATGGCTGTATTAACAGAAAATCCATATGGGTACAGAAAGCGATGATTATGATTCAAAATAATTTGTACATTTATGAAGATATTAATTTTAACTAAGGAGTGTGTGATTGTAAAAATTTAAAATTCTGTGCTTCCACTCCTCATCTCATGGGGTGGAAGGAACATTTACAGTGACTAATTTCTTTGTTGGCAGGGCTAGACAGTTGGATGAACCTGACACGCATAGACCCTGATGAGGAGATTCAAGGCGAGATCCACTTAGGTTTAGAGCTGGTCCAGGATGGGATAAGAGCAGGCCTTCGCTGTCATATTATTGAAGCAAGGTAGGTGCTACTCATGTGGATTATAATGTGGCTATGTGGTTAAATCCTACAGGTTTGATTGTTAATCCTCAATATGTAACCATTTTATGTGTAATTGTAAAACAGGTATTTATGTATAAACTAGCAAAATACCCGTGCTTCGCAGTGGCAAAGTACTGCCTTAAAAGTTTTATTAAGAAGAAAATTAAACCACACCTTGAACCTGTCCCAGTCATTCAATACATAAGACACACTGTTCTTCCGGATATCAAGAGTGAGCCTGATCTGGCCGTGCAATATGTAACAAAGAGAATGGAAAAGGTAGGTGCCATCTCTGGGCATGGAAACCACTCGGTAAGTGACAGTTCTTTGATCGATGGTGATCACCTCGATAGACATGTTAATGACAGTACGGTTGGAATGATAAAGGGAATGGGTACCTGAACAATGTAAAGTAAGTCTAAAATACCTAAACAATAACTATAATCGTAATAAATGAGCAATATAACAGCGGAGAAGCCGTGGATTAAATAAAAAGGCTGTAGTTATCAGCAGGGAGACGTGAATCCCATGGCGAAGCAAGGAAGGGAATGTAGAGACCGGAGCGACAGGCGGCCTTATATAGGCAGGCAGCCAACAACGTGGGAGGCGTTGGGATGGGGGACCCAACGCCGCCTCACACGGTGACCGAGCTGCAGGCTATGGACGTATATATGTATGTAAGTAGGATTCAGTTAGCGTTGGGAACCTGCGTACCAAATTCCTTGAAGATGGGCCCATAAGTAACAAAGACCGTTGAAAAGTTCAATATGGCGGCAGACAGTGGCATCATACCACCGAAATCAGCACCAAATTTCAGCCTTCTACCTACATGGGAAGTTGGAGAATTAGTGACGTTGGAAAGTTTAATATGGCGGCTGACAGTGGCGTCATACCACCGAAATAAGTACGTACATTGGTTTCGGTTAGCACAGGGAAGCCGCCTACCAAATTTCATGAAGATGGGGCCATGAATAAGAAAGTTCAACATGGCGGACGTTGTTGACCGTTATGACCGTTACACGTAGAATTTCGAAATGAAACCTGCTTAACTTTTGTAAGTAAGCTGTAAGGAATGAGCCTGGCAAATTTCAGCCTTCTACCTACACGGGAAGTTGGAGAATTAGTGATGAGTGAGTGAGTCAGTGAGGGCTTTGCCTTTTATTAGTATAGACTAGCAAAATACCCGCGCTTCGCAGCGGCGAAGTACTGCATTAAAATTTTTATTCAGAAGAAAATTTTACCTTTTTAAAGTGAGGGAAAATATGGCAATAATTATTTGTTAAGGATCTCTTTGTATACCACTTTGTCAGTTCGGCCCTCCGGTTGTAATATGACCAAGCTGTGCGCTGAGCTTACTCTTGAGCATGTAACTTACAGTTGGCCATGTTAACAGTAATCTTGTTTCAAATCTCACAGCATGGATTGCTGCTGTCATAATTGATTTCAGTTTCATGGTTTGTTTCAATTACGACAGTATTTGCAGGACTTGTGTTGAAGTGACATTCGGCATCTGTCAAGCGTTGTAAGCACACAACCGGTTTCATCGATAACTTCACATCCAGCTTTTGAGAGTTTAAACATTCATAAACATCAAAGTGTCCACTACTGAAATTGTCACCTATGAATGTAAGATGTTTAAGAGGCATTGGCGGTTGTCGAAAGGTGTAAAATATTTGGCCATTTCGGTACACTTGAAAGCACCAACCGAACAATTCAGCGGCAGCCATCAACTCACATGCAGAACCATAGGTGAAGGGCTTAAGCATTTCACTCTTCTAGTGCTCCTGTGTAGTATAATTATCTCCTGTACCGTCATCAGTCCACACCTTGAACCTGTCCCAGTCATTCAATACATAAGACACAATGTTCTTCCAGATATCAAGAGTGAGCCTGATATGGCCGTGCAATATGTAACACAGAGAATGGAAAAGGTAGGTACCATCTCCGGGTATGGAAACCACTCGGTAAGTGACAGTTCTTTGATCGATGGTGATTACCTCGATAGACATGGTAATGGGGGTTGGAATGATGAAGGAAATGGGTACCTGAGTAATGTAAAGTAAGTGTAAAATACCTATACAATAACTATAATTGTAATAAACAAACAATAAAACAGTGGAGAAGCCGTGGATTAAACAAAAAGGCTGTAGTTATCAGCAGGGAGACGTGAATCCCGTGGCGAAGCAAGGAAGGGAATGTAGAGACTGGAGCGACGGACGGCCTTATATAGGCAGGCAGCCAACAACGTGGGAGGTGATGGGATGGGAGACCCAACGCCGCCTCACATGGTGACCAAGCTGCAGGCTATGGACGTATATATGTACGTAAATAGGATTCAGTTAGCGTTGGGAACCCGTGTACCAAATTTCTTGAAGATGGGCCAATAAGTAACAAAGTTCAATATGGTGGCCGACAGTGGCATCATACCACCGAAATAAGTACGTACATTGGTTTCGGTTAGTGCAGGGAAGCCGCCTACCAAATTTCGAGAAGATGAGGCCATAAATAAGAAAGTTCAACATGGCGGATGTTGTTGATCGTTACGCGTAGAATTTCGAAATGAAACCTGCTTAACTTTTGTAAGTAAGCTGTAAGGAATGAGCCTGCCAAATTTCAGCCTTCTACCTATACGGGAAGTTGGAGAATTAGTGATGTTGGAAAATTCAATATGGCGGCTGACAGTGGCGTCATACCACCGAAATAAGTACGTACATTGGTTTTGGTTAGCTCATGGAAGTCACCTACCAAATTTCGTGAAGATGGGGCCGTAAATAAGAAAGTTCAACATGGAGGACGTTGTTGACCGTTATGACCGTTATGCGTAGAATTTCGAAATGAAACCTGCTTAACTTTTGTAAGTAAGCTGTAAGGAATGGGCCTGCCAAATTTCAGCCTTCTACCTACACGGGAAGTTTGAGAATTAGTGACATTGGAAAGTTCAATATGGCGGCTGACAGTGGCGTCATACCACCGAAATAAGTATGCAAATTGGTTTCGGTTAGCGCAGGGAAGCTGCCTACCAAATTTCGTGAAGATGGGGCCATGAATAAGAAAGTTCAATATGGCGGACGTTGTTGATCGTTATGACCGTTACTCGTAGAATTTCGAAATGAAACCTGCTTAACTTTTGTAAGTAAGCTGTAAGGAATGGGCCTACCAAATTTCAGCCTTCTACCTACACGGGAAGTTGGAGAATTAGTGACGTTTGGAAAATTCAATATGGCGGCCGACAGTGGCGTCATACCATCGAAATAAGTACGTACATCGGTTTTGGTTAGCGCAGGGAAGTCACCTACCAAATTTCGTGAAGATGGGGTCAGCCTTCTACCTACACGGGAAGTTTGAAAATTGGTGACGTTGGAAAGTTCAATATGGCGGCCGACAGTGGCGTCATACCATCGAAATAAGTACATACATCGGTTTCGGTTAGCGCAGGGAAGCCGCCTACCAAATTTCGTGAAGATGGGGCCATAAATAAGAAAGTTCAACATGGCGGACGTTGTCGACCGTTATCGACCGTTATGACCGTTACGTGTAGAATTTCGAAATGAAACCTGCTTAACTTTTGTAAGTAAGCTGTAAGAAATGAGCCTGCCAAATTTCAGCTTTCTACCTACATGGGAAGTTGGAGAATTAGTGATGAGTCAGTCAGTCAGTCAGTCAGTCAGTGAGTGAGTGAGGGCTTTGCCTTTTATTATTATAGATAATGTTGTGTAATGTAAAATATTTCGAGATTGGAGTTCAAATTATTGATTTGTAATGAAGCTGTTATGCCAGTATTCATGGTACTGACAGCAAATCCATCACACTGGCTCACTCATACCAGTCATTGATTGTGGTTTTAAAATCTTAACCACTTTAAAGCTCTATAACTGTCACACATTACAACACATTTCCATGGGGAATGATTAGGAATTGTAGAAAAACTCAAGGTGATAACAAAGTTTAGCTGTTTTCATGGTTTTCGCTGTGGTGGCATTGAGGAAAACAAGGCATTAGAAATACTGATTGCCTGTTTTTTCTGGCTGGTCGGAGTTTGCCCTGGACCTTTTGAGGCTCTCAATTATTGAACTTTATATGTATAATATTTCAGTTTCAGTTTACTTACATATAGGACTTCATCTGCCTCATCCACCAAATGCTTGTAGTTTTGGCTGCTCCGCTAGCCTTGGAATAAATTTGATATCTTTGGGAGATGTGATTGAAACCATTTAATGTAAAGCAGTTTAAATCTACTTTTAATAATGGTATTAAACAAATAAATACATACTGTACTATGCTGAGCACAAATGTGAAAAAATATAAATAATATACAACACTTAGTTAACTCATACATTTTTATTGACATTCTATCACTTGACATTGGGCAATTTAGCAGTTATTATAAATGATTTAGAAAAAAGCACATGATCTCTTAGTAGTATATCTTTGTTACTGGTGGACATCTCCTTTATAATAGAATGGCAACTGTCAACAAACGTAAAAATAATTGGCAGAATTTTACGAGTCACTGGACAGTCAGCAATGTTAAACTGGCTGTGATCAAGTGATCTGACAAACTTTAATAGATGGGCCCAAGCTTAAACACTAAGTCTCTTATGACCGTTACTTACCTTCTAATTTAATTGATTTAATGTGAAGAAGAGAATCAAGCAGTGGATATATAAGGGCAGGCTGAAGGGCGTAGTTGGTGAATGCAAGAGTCTAAACACTAAAGAACAGAGATTGCTAGACTAACACAAGCAGAAAAGCAAAACCTGAAATCATTAAACAATTATTGATCAAAACCCAGATTTGTTCTTTTGAATTTAATTGCTCAAGAAACTGGATTTCTTTGGTGAGTTTTTCCTTTATTCATAAGAAAAATGAAATGTTAACCCTTAAGAATAATACTTTTAGTGCACATACCCATTTAGCATGCAGTTTCATAGCAACTACTATGTTTCCATCAAATGGCCGTACCATTACCAATTATTTACGTCAGACAGCTTAAAAAAAAACCATAAAATACAACAGTGTTTAAAACATGAACAAGCAATATATTAGAAACCTGAAATTCTTAAAATAATTTCTTTAGAATTTTTTTCAAGATGATTTATTAATTTATTGTATTTAAAAATTTTTTGGGGGAGTGTTCGCAACCCTTAACTTTTCAATCCTTTAAATAAGATGGCAACCGTTATGTTATAATTTGCTGTTTAATTATGATAATATAAACACTGCAGCCACTGACACTTAAAAAATATATATTGTGTGTGTGTACTGTATACATACATATACAGTGTGTGTGTGTATATATATATATATAAATATATAATATATATATATATATATTATATATATATACAGTACAGGCCAAAAGTTTGGACACACCTCCTCATTCAATGTGTTTTCTTTATTTTCATGACCATTTACAGCACTCCATCACTCTCCTTCTTGGTCAAATAGCCCTTACACAGCCTGGAGGTGTGTTTGGGGTCATTGTCCTGTTGAAAAATAAATGATCGTCCAACTAACCTGACTTCTGCACAACACAACTGCTGGTGCCAACCCCATTGATAAAGCAAGAAATTCCACTAAATAACCCTGATAAGGCACACCTGTGAAGTGAAAACCATTTCAGGTGACTACCTGTTGAAGCTCATCGAGAGAATGCTAAGAGTGTGCAAAGCAGTAATCAGAGCAAAGGGTGGCTATTTTGAAGAAACTAGAATATAAAACATGTTTTCAGCTATTTCACCTTTTTTTGTTAAGTACATAACTCCACATGTGTTCATTCATAGTTTTGATGCCTTCAGTCATGAAAATAAAGAAAACACATTGAATGAGGAGGTGTGTCCAAATTTTTGGCCTGTACTATATATATATATATATATATATATATATATACAGGTAGTCCGCAGGTTACAGACATCCGACCTACGACTTACGGACGGGGCTGCAGCTGTGACACATGCGCCTTAGTAACTGCCGCTCCATCATCTTCAGCCTTGGGGTGCAACAAGCGGTGGCTGTACAGAAGCTGGAGGGGGGCAATTTCGCTGCTCACACAGTGTAGTGTCCCTTGGGCGGCTCCCGGCAGCAAGTGGTCTCACTGCCCGCCCACCACACACGGCTGCCCTGTTCGTTCTCAGTGGTTAGCTGGTGATGCTGCAAGCAGTGACCCGGTTGTGGCTGAACGGAGGCCATTGAGGGTGAACGGGGCGGTGGGGGGTAGCATTGTAGTGTGCATCGGATGCCTGGCTATTTAAAGGGGGCGATTCACTACCCACCTTTGGCTGTACTGTGTTTGTTCGTGGTGGGCGCACGCTGCAGGCAGCATAATGTAGTGGAGATGACTGTGAGGTGGTCTGGTGATGAAGCGCCCCTCGCCGCCCCTATTCATTCTCAATAGCAAGCCTGCTTATACTATTACGCACATAGCAGGAAGTTGTCTCTTGTCAGTACATCAGACGTGTTGATGACAGGTGCCTTCGTGCTGTGATAGCATGTACAGTGCTGTGCAGAAGAGCTCATCTTAACCTTTTGTCTTCACCCTTCAAGAATGTCTCTGAAACACAAATCTGATGCAAGTGCTGGTGATACAGTAAAGAAGAGAAAAAACATCACCATTGAAAATAAAGCAGAAATAATAAAAAGTTCAGAGAGAGGTGAAACTCCATCATTCATTGGCAGAGCACTTGGTTACAGTCGGTCAACAATAGCATTTATTAAAATAATGGACCTGTTCCGACTTACATGCATATTCAACTTAAGTACAAACCTACAGTCTCTATCTCATACGTAACCCAGGGACTGTCTGTATATATATTGTCACGCTTAGGTCAGAGATTTGCACAGAGACACACGAGGTCGTGGAAACAAGAAGGATTTTTATTCAAACACTGCAAACAAACATTTCTCTCTTCAAACTTGCTCATGGACAGAGATGAATACGCGTCAGGAGCAGAAGTAGTCTGAGAAAGAGAGAAAGCAAAACAAATCAATACCAAAAATGACAGCAGAGTATCGCGCGAGGCTTGTATTACGCGTTATAGTGCAAGGATAAGGATCAATGTGAGGGTAGTCGGTGTTTCAGGGGGTTGTGGTTTTCCTAGGGGCGTCTGTCTCTTCTTGGGCGATCAGCCCTCCAGCTCACACCCCCCTCCTCAGCTTTATTCACACCCTTGTGAGTCAAGCGATTCTCTGTACCAGGTTCATGTAGTCGTGATAATACGTCTGCGTTGACGTGTTCAGAACCTGGTCGGTGTTTTACTGTGAAACTGTAAGGTTGTAAACCCAGAAACCATCTCATTAGACGAGAGTTTGTATCTTTTTGTCGGTATAACCATTGAAGTGGAGAATGATCAGTTACCAAAGTGAAGTTTCGTCCCCACAAGTAATAGCGAAGCGCTTCCACAGCCCACCTGATTGCCAAGCATTCTTTCTCAATTGTAGAATAATTACGTTCACTAGGAAGTAATTTCCTACTTAAATATGTGATTGGATGTTCTTCTCCATCAAAACCCTGTGACAGTACTGCGTCCACACCAAACCCGCTTGCGTCTGTTTGCAAGATAAAGTCTTTTGTGAAATCCAGGTTTCTTAGAACAGGGTAAGAAGACAATGCTTTTTTTAAATCGCTGGAAGAACATTCGCAATTTTGTGTCCATAAGATAGTTTGGTTTTTCCTGCCTCTAGTAAGTTCTGTAAGAGGGGCAGGTCTATGTGCAAAATTTGGGATGAATCTTCTGTAGTAACCGGCAAGCCCCAGAAAAGCGCGCACTTGTTTCTGTGTCTCAGGTCTCGGATAAACAAGCATTTTTTCTATTTTCCTTAACTGTGGTCTAAGTAAACCCTTGCCCATAGAATAGCCTAAGTAATGAATCTCGGACATGCCCAGTTTACATTTCTTAGGGTTAGCAGTAAGGCCAGCTTGCCTCAAGCTTTCAAGAACGGCTTGGAGCCGCTCTAAGTGTGTTTGCCAATCATTGCTGAAAATCACGACATCGTCAAGGTATGCCCCGGCATATTCAGAGTGAGGACATAGGATCTGGTCCATCATGTGTTGAAAAGTCAGAGGTGCCCCGTGAAGACTAAACGGGAGTGTTGTAAATTCATAAAGTCCGTCAGGAGTTGCAAATGCTGTTTTCTCACAACTGCTAGCCTCCAAAGACACCTGCCAATAGCCTTTCGTGAGATCTAGCGTAGAGATCTAGCTCGCCTGACCCAATTTTCCCAATAGTTCATCGACACGGGGCATCGGGTAAGCATCGAATTTAGAGACCTTATTCAAGCGTCTGAAATCGATACAGAAGCAAACCGAACTGTCTTGCTTTGGGACTAATACGACCGGGCTACACCAGTCACTTTTACTTTCACGAATTACACCCAATTGTAGCATCTTTTTTACCTCCTCACTTACAATATTTCATCGTGCTTCCGGAATCTGGAACGGCCGCATTTGTACGCGAACACCAGGTTCAGTGGTAATTTTATGTTCTGTGATGTTACTTTTGCCTGGTAAGTCTGAAAAGACATCAGTGTTCCGTTCTATCAAAGTTAACAGTTCTGTCTTTTGCATGTCAGTAAGATCGTTGCCAATGGCAACATCGGTCTGAGAAACAGCAGCCAAGGAAGTGTTAACCTCTTGTCGGTCATGCCATTCCTTCAAGAGGTTAATGTGTAAAATCTGGAATGGTTTGCGCCGGCCAGGTATTCTAACCTTGTAATTTACCGGTCTCACACGCTCTTCAATAATGGCGGGGCCCTGCCATTTAGTCAAGAATTTGTGTGGATCGTAGGGAACCAGTACCAAAACATGATCACCAGGTTTGAATTCACAGAGCTTACTGCGCCTATTGTAAAGACGCTTCTGAGTTTTCTGTTCTCATTGTTGATGCTCCATAGCAATAGAGGAAAGCATAGAAATTCTGTCTTGCAACGAAATTAGTCGATCTGCAAAGCTTGGTCCTTGAGCTGCTCTCTTGTTCCCTATCCATTCCTCACGCACCACATCCAGGGTGCCTCGCGGCCACCTGCCAAATAACAGCTCGAAGGGACTCAAGCCGGTGGATGCCTGTGGTGATTCTCGCACTGCATACAAAACAAAAGGTAGGACGGTGTCCCAGGTTGTGGGATCATTATGAGCAACTCGCCTGATCATCTGTTTCAAAGTTTTGTTAAATAGCTTGGTTAAACCATTCGTTTGAGGATGGTAAACAGTAGTACTCAGTTTCTTAATAGCAAAGCTGTCACACAATTGTTTCATCACGTGAGAAGTGAAAGGTGTGCCTTGATCAGTTAAGATTTCTCTAGGGATACCAGTACGAGTAAAAATATCACATAGGGCTACAGCTGAGGAGTTGGCCTTTTTCAGGGCAATCACTTCTGGATATCGAGTTGCATAGTCAACCAACACCAGCAAATATTGGTACCTACTCTTAGTCTTACGTAAAGGACCCACAATATCTAATCCCACACGCTGAAAGGGAACTTCCAAAATGGGCATAGGACAAAGGGGAGCTTGAGGAGGCTTATAAGCAGTCTGGACAAGAAGTGCAAAACCGTTCAACATCTTTTCCCATATTGAGCCAATAAAATCGTTTTGATAACCGTTCTCTGGTTTTGTTAGCACCGAGGTGCCTTCCCAAGATGTGTGAATGTGCCAGATGCAAAACAGTTTCCCTATGTGCTTCAGGTACCACTAATTGTTCAATAAATAACCCCTCCAAATGATCTGAGATCACTCTGAAAAGGCAATCATCCTTTTCTATTAAGTGTGGGGTTTTCACACCCCCGGAATCACGCTCTTGGTAATAAGAGTCATTAGCAGAGCGAGCCTGTTTGAATGCATATTCTAATAAGCTATCAGAATGTTGTAAACGCACAAAATCTAATTGTGCGTTAATGCTCGGTTTGTGTTCGGAGGCGTTTGCAATCTTGGAAGATGTAGAAGGACCAGCCCATTCTGGAGAATTGTGGGGGTTGACCTCCGTCTCACTGGAGAGATCGGGTTCAATATCTAAGTTGGGTTTTAGATTTTTCCCGGCCGCTACCAATTCTTCATCTTGATTTTCTTTCCCCCCCCCACCCCACCAAGTTCAATATTGTGATCGATTACTGGTCCCTGACATTTATTAATTAGTCTAGGAAAAAGGGCATTTCTCCATCCTATGAGTAGTGGCCATGGGCAGGAGTCTGAGACTGCAGTCCAAACCTTAAAATGACGACCCCTGTAAGTTAAAGGAAGAAGTAATGTCTGATAATCTTTAACATCACCATGTACACATCATATCTTTACAGTCTCACAGTCTCTAAGGGATCTTTCATCAAGACAGTCTCGTCTCACAATACAAAGGTCACTCCCGGAGTCTAATAATGCTGAGATTTCTCTGCCACCCAATTTAACCGGGATAAACAATCCATCTTTTTCTTTCGAAGAATATGTAATATTTGAGCAAGAAACCACGGCCAGTCCAACTTCCATCGACTGAGCTGGAGATAAGCGACATTCTCTTGACAAATAGCGGAGTTGATCACACCTGAAACATCTACGGTCGGCGCCGCTACTGAAATATCCTCTGCGACGTCCTCGGTTTCCTCAGCCAGCTGGTGCAGTTTCCCCAGAAATTGGCATCTCTGTTATGACTGGGTTCCCCGGAGGCCTACCTGACCCCATTCGATTTTCCAGTCCTCCAGCTTGTCGTTGTTGTTGTCATCGATCGAAGTGACGAGAATGTCCTGGACCTCGTTCACTGTATGCGAAGTAGTGCCAAATCCACCGCTTTTCCTCCAAGTGGATTGTGAACCTTCCAGTCATCTTGACATAATCGTTAACGACTCAATATCATGACGCAGAAATGACCGTAGGTATACCGTTCAGCAGTATATTCATTACTTTTTCTACGACACATTCCATCCCGTCACCTTCAAACCAGCAGTGTACTTTATGTATTAAATCTTGAATTTGCGCACGGATTCGGCCATCCATATTAATTTTCCAATCGTTTAGCTCGAAGCCTTTTGCCAAAAAAGTCTTAGTTTTACGTAAAACCATTTGTTCCTTCAGGAACTCATAATCGCTGAGCTTATCTCTGGGCACATTATGTAAAGTATAAAGGGCATCTCCAGATAAAAAGGGTGTGATTATAACGGCCCATTGTCGTCTGTCCCATCCCAGCATGGTTGCGACTTGCTCAAAGGCTATTAGGAACATCTCTGGGTCATCGTTAGGGCCCATTTTCGTTAGTACATTCTTTGCTTTTTCAGGTAGAGGTGGTAAAGGGATGTACGGTCGACGGTTAATAACTGGAACATTCGGATCAGGAATATATCGTCGACGATTATCCATATCAGGAATTGGAGGCATGTCATCTTCTGGATTGTAAGGAAGTGGAATATCTTGAGCCATTCGAAATAACTCTTCAGCAGCATCCATCTGTGCAACCACTCCTGGTACCACTTGTCACGCTTGGGTCAGAGATTTGCACAGAGACACACGAGGTCGTGGAAACAAGAAGGATTTTTATTCAAACACTGCAAAAATTTCTCTCTTCAAACTTGCTCCTGACAACACCACAGTGATAGGCCTGATCTCCAGTATTGACAAAGCAGCCTATAGAGAAGAAGTCAAGAATTGGATTTGGAGCCAGAGCTACAACCTTGCACTCAATTTCAAGAAAACAAAGGAACTGATTCTGGACTTCAGGAGACTGAATTACAGTGTTCATCATCCCATAAGCATTAACAGCAAAAATGCAGAGACAGTCCAGAGTTTCAAATTCTTAGGAGTCCACATCAGCCTGGGCCCGTCATGGACAACAAACATGGTAGCAATGGCCAAGAAAGGTCTTCAGAGGCTTCACTTTTTGAGGAATCTGAAGAAAGCACAATTCCCACAACAGCTGCTGGTTAACTTCTACAGGTGCACCATAGAGCCTGTCATCATGTACTGCATTACAACATGTTACTCTGGCTGCACCTCTGAGAACAGGAAGAACCTCTAGCATGTCCTCAAAATGGCTAAGAGAATTACTTGCACTCAGCTGCCATCACTGTAAGATATTTTCACTACCTGCTGCAGCAGATAAGCAAAGAACATTTGTAAAGATCCAACCCAGCCTGACCATAGCATTTTTACTCCTCTGCCCTCTGGCAATCACTTCAGAGCCCTGCATGCCCACACTACCAGGCTGAAGAACAGGTTTTATTCCAAAGAAGTCTATTAAATGCACAGTCGATCACTGCCCCTTTCTATAACGGAAACCACCACTGATTGAACTGAACATCTGCATCAACCACACATAGTCACACACTTATACGTGACCCATGTGGAACTCGTGACCATTACAATGACTGTAATCTTCACTGTGATTTTAACTATTTATTTATTATCTATTTATGCTAACATGTTTAACTTTACTTTTTCTCTGAGTATATTTGGAATTGTTAATAGTAACTGTGCTTCTCATAGTTGAATGTTTTCTTAGTTTATTATGTACTCTTATATACTTTTATCTAAGACATCTATAGGGTTGCTCCAAATGATATTTCATTGTATTGTACAGTGACCATAAAGGTACTGTATCTTTCATCTTGCTCTTGCATCTTTACCTTAGGAATGCAAGAACAGTTAAAAGGTTCCATTATAGGGTCTAAATAACTAGTGAATGTTAATCCTGCTGCTGCCTCTGTGGCTATCCAGGACTAGGCTGGTCCACTCCTGATGTATTTTATTAGAAACTGAGTGATGGCTCTGGTAAAAATTTAAAAACAATGAGTCTTTAACATTTTTTTTATCATCATTTCTACAGGAATTATGTGTTATCAAATCTTTAAATTATATACCGAGGCACTTTCCCGTAATGTAAGCAGTTTTCCGGATTAATTTTGTGTTCCACTACCCTAATTAATCCTAAATAGTGACATTTTAATTGAAGAGCTAAGGAAAGTCAGTCTTTCAAATTCTAATGGAGAAGAACACAACATGGATAAATAAGATTAAAAAAAACAGACCCAGTAATGACATAGCTAAAAATCCACTTGATAAATTGACACCTACATTATGATTTGTGGATATCTTTACTGCTTTAGTTTCTTAATAAAATAAGAAAAAACCTAAGCAGGTCTCAATAGTGTACAATCCATTTGCCAACATACTGTACAAAGACTAATGTCTGCTGCTGATCCCGTGATTATTTCCAGAGCTCCTGTCCTCTTG
Source organism: Polypterus bichir lapradei (assembly GCA_026402145.1). Taxonomy (NCBI): domain Eukaryota; kingdom Metazoa; phylum Chordata; class Cladistia; order Polypteriformes; family Polypteridae; genus Polypterus; species Polypterus bichir. The sequence goes on along the minus strand of JANRMT010062838.1, from coordinate 3,906,645 downwards.
GTACTCATTTTACCGTATTTCCCCAACGATAAGCCGCCCCACATTATAGGCCGCCCCATTCTATAAGCCACAGAAAATGCTCATTTATGTTTTAAAACTCTAAGATAATTCGCCCCATGTTATTAGCCACGGCGTTACTGAATTTGTCAATCTGAAGTAAAAGCATCTAATTTGGCACGCCCCTGTAGGCCTTTGCAACTCAATAGTGACATTATAGTTGATCGTGAACAATTAAATTGATAAAATTTTGCACTTACCAATATCATGCTGCAACGCAAGTCCTGTGCTGCAGAATTTAAACCCCAGGGGCCTCATGCATAACGCCGTGCGCAGAATTCGCACTATAACATGACGTAAGCACAAAAGCCGAAATATGCTTACACACAGAAAAACCCAGATGCAGGAATCTGTGCGTACTCCAACTTCCGCGTTCCGCTCCATAAATCCCGGTCAGCATGAAAAGTAACACTCGTGCACATGCCTTCTGTCCCACCCCAACTCCTCCCAGAATTATGCCTTTTTGAATATGCAAATCAATATAAATAGCCCTTAAGCTTAGCGTTCTGTGAAAAGACAATGGGAAAAGCACAGGGGAAAATGTAAGAATTTCAGCGAATACCAAGTGGAGGCAAAGGAAAAACATACTATTTGTTGATTTAAACAGTGGAATAAACAACAAAAGGAAGTTGATCGAGTGACATAGCGTGTCGGAGAGACTCGAAAGCTCAGGTTCACAAAGTCACACAGTGCCTGAAATAAAAAAGAAGTCACATATCAAAGTCGCCATGAAAAGGTGAGTTATAGCCCATCGTCTTTGCTTATTAGGGTAGAGACAAAAAAAAAAAAAGGCACACAGTGGGGAAAAAAGCACGATCTCGTAATTTCCACTTTAATCACGTAGTTTATTGTGTCATTAAAGTAGAACATCATAAACTTCATCTTAAAATCATTTAATTTACTAGTTTCTCAAATCCCATCGTAACTAAAGTAGCACGTTAAATGCTTTGTTTTGTATTTGATCTTCAATGTGCTCTCTGTGTGAATCACTACGTGCTTCCGTTCTTTCTCTTTCTCCGACAGGACACAGAATCCATTACATTCGTGATATTACAGCTCTCTGAATAATTAAAATACTGAGATGTATACATGATATCATTTTCATGATGATTGGAATAAAAGCATGTTATTAAACATGAGAACATGATGGCGCAGTGATTGTTCATGTCTCATACAAGATGCTGTTGCGCCATGCGTGACTATGGTCTATTGCCGGCTTGTCATGCCGGCCAATACCCCCAGGCTGCCAGATGGAGCCCTCCCTGCAGTATGGAGGTGCCCCGAAGACCAGCAGAGAATCATGGACAATGGAGTTTTTATCCACAACCCTGCTGGATACCACAGGGGCTGCAAGAGGGAGCTGCAGGGAGGAGCCAAGAGTCATATGTGCCTTATAACCCGGAGGTGCATCATAGGCAGAGCGACGGCAGAAGTGACGTACTTCCGGGGTGAAGAAAAGGACTTGTACCTGACCCGGAAGTGATAAAGAATCACATGGACTGGGGATTTGGAACACTTCCGGGTCAGGGAATATAAAAGGACTGTGGGAGCTCCCAGACGGCGAGCTGAGCTGGGTGGTAGGAGGGCAATGCGTCTGGAAATGGTGGAGAGTATTATTGTGATTATTATTGTGTTTATGAGTATTGTGGAGGAGAGGGTGCTTTGTGCACTGTGGCATAAAAATAAAGTCAACTATTGGACTTTTATCTGGTGTCTGGAGTCTTGGCCAGGGGTTCAAGGGAGCGATAGCGCCCCTATCTGTCACTGCGACCTTCAATGAAATAATTTATTGTAGCAGTACTGTCTCTTTCAAACATACTAACCTCCAATTCCTGTCGTTACTTTTCTTTCCCCAAATACCTAATCGCCACACAATCAGCTCTGTAATAGACGTTAAGCCATCTGTAAGCTTACAACGATGATTCTTCAAAACTTTTAAGGAACATTGAAATATCTTCATAGTACGTGTTTAATTATTCTATCCATCTATCCTTCCAGTGTTGTGCCAGCCTCAGCAAATATACAGTGCGCAAGGCAGGAGCAGTACGTGAACTTGCTAGCACTGCGGCACCGTGTCCTCACATGTTTAATTATTAAAAATACAGATTATTTAAATGAAGTTAAAGTTTTATCTGTATAATATAATCAACATATTTTGCTACATTTCATCTTAAAATGATATCGTCATCATAAGTAAATACGTGCTTTATGAAGTGCCGCAGGTTGTGTAATATCATAATTGTAGTGCAAGTTTACAGTGGGGTAATTGTACTTATAAGTGCAAACAGTTCTACAAGGAGCAATTGATTGAGTGTGTTTATAGTTCTTGGGATGAAACTGTTTCTGAACCGCGAGGTCCGTACAGGAAAGGATTTGAAACGTTTTGCCGTGGCTTTGGCAGCATGTGCTTGATGCTGTATACCAATAATTCTCTTTCCGATCAGCTGCTGCTGTGATTCCCCACTCAGATATAGTGATATAAATACTCTGAGTGGTACAGTGAGAGTAATATGGTAAAAGATGATCCGTTGTGGCAACCCTTAAAGGGAGCAGCTGAAAGAAGAAAAAGAAGAAGAAGAAGATGGTGCAGTGAGAGTAAAAACGCTAAAGCTGTTATGGTATTTGGAATACTATGGCTATTCCCTGGGTCATTATATTGTTACAGGTAATCTACAATAAGATGCATTTCACTAATAAACAATATGCAGTTAGTTTCAGTGTATTTATAAAGCCGCGTCAGAAATGTGGTTCTAAGAAATAAAGGGTAACCACACAGGAACAGTAGCACTGCTTTGACGCTGGGTACTGCCAGTCTGCAAAACCAAGCGGAGAACTTGCGTATGAGATACCGTGGAAAAGTGTGTGGCTTTACGCCAAGTATAGGTTTTATGCATCGCGATTTGAACGTGGAAATGTTCTTACGCAACATTTCTGTTCGTACGCACCGTTTATGCATGAGGACCCAGGTCGTTGCTTTTGCGAAAGAAAACGGCAATCATTCAGCTGGACGCCACTTTGAAGTAGATGACAAACAAGTGAGAAATTGGTGGGAAGATGAGGAAGCTTTGCACGTGCTTTTGCCACGTAGGCATGCAAGGTGTACAAGTAAAGCAAATTGGCCAAACAGAGAAGCGACTTAAAGAATGGATTCTCGTGCAGCGTGAGGACAATCAGATAGTTTCAACAATAGCCATCAAAATAAAGGCATGAGGAATGGTGACTGAAATGTTTCTAGATAGGCGGCCCCATTTAAGCAAGCCGCACCCAATACACAGGTTTGTAAAATTAATGTATAAGCCGCAGCCTGTCATTGGGGAAATACGGTAAATGCCTGTTTAACTGTGTCCAGCATACTGTAGGATCAAATCAAGTTTCTTTGTGATGATTACTGATATATTATAATGTCTTTACTTCTTGCCTTTACTGCACATTGCAATGGTTGACTTTGAGACCCTTGTAAAATCAGTGGAAGAAGCTTGTCCAGAAGGGAGCGTTTTTTTTTTTTTTTACCTTATTTTTATAATATGTTCAACAGTTAAAATATCAATTAAGTAACAACACGTGCACTCCTCGATGACTAGTTCTCTATTAGGCATCAGTTCACTAACATCAAACCCCAACTCTATCTTTAAACCCTTGTGCTTTGTTGATATAACCAAGGAAGAATGTCACTGTAATCTGTAGATATGACACTAAACTTTAACTTGGGGGTCTCTTACATACAGAGGAGAAAAATGAAAAGCAATTTATTAAAATACCTGTTGTGAAGGTAATAAGTATAAAGTTGATATCCCTGTCCCCTTTCTTTATAAATATTTCTTTCTAAACAAGGGTAAAAAAAAAATTGATATCCCTCCTGTACTGATTGAAAAAAACTAATTCAGTCTTATTTCATACATAATGCAACTCAGTTACTTCAAGCCAGGTCTAGCTTGTTATCTCTTTTTGACTTTAGTCGTGCTTTCATAATAAATCCCTGCCTTGCCTATCAAAGTTTTACAGATATGGTGAGATTTATGAGTAACCGGCTCATCACCATGTTGGCCACCTTTGTTCTGGAGAGAGTATGTATTCAACTATTTAATATATCTCCTTGCTTAGGCCTGGATGTTCTTTTGAACAAGGTAGTGATTATTTTCATTAAATACATTGGGCCAAAGCTAGATGTATTCAGTACAGGTCTTAATGTTTTGAGGAGGCTACATTATATAATAAAAATTGCTGCTGCTAGTGCTTTATGTTCTCCTCCTCTGGAGAGTTTAACATACAATAAAGAAACAAAAGGTGAGGGAGTAACAGATAGCAAGCCAGAGATAGGTGACATTAGGCAGATCTGAAGTTGCATAGGGGATTAAGAGAAAGAATGACAAAGTGGATTGAAGATAAAAAAGAGCTTATAATTTTTTAAAAGATAATCTAGGGATGAATTGCAGTTGTACCAAACAGTTTCCTTGGAGAATAGAAGAACCTTGTGGAATATGTTTTTTCCAACATATACCTTGCACTCTTTCATTATCCTAGATATGGCTGGAAGGATTCACAAAGTAAAAAGTAGAAACCCTAATATGGTAGTTCATCGATACTATTAAAGATCAGAAATGTATTCTCTTATACTGGTATGAAAATGATTTTTCCAAACACTGTATCCATACTACTGGTAAAGAACATCTCATAAATACTACTTACAGTTATTGTTATTCGTTTTAATTTTAAACAATCATTTACTTTTAATTTCCTTTTTATTTACATCTTTTTTTTAGGGATTTGGCTCCACGAGACATCTCTGGCACCTCTGACCCATTTGTTAGGATTATGTTCAATAGTCAGACGGCTGAGACATCGGTGAGTGATGCGTCCCACAGCTTAACCTCAGAAGTTGAATTATTATTGCTTGATAAAAAAATCATAGCAAAGACATATAAATGGAAATAGTAAATTCCAGGTATAATGTTAACAAGTTTGTCCTTTGGAATTTAAATGTAGAGAACATGGAGAGTAATGGTCCCTGTGAAGGAGTATGAAAGATGTGTAGATTGAATGAAAATGGAGTTTAAAAAAAATGTCATAATATATTGATAATGTTTACTATATTAACAGAGGACTCTTCTTTTCTTATTCACAATTGTGTACAACTATGTGTTGGTCTACTTTTATAACCGCTATGTAGGTGCTTTATTTGAAATGACTCCCATTTAGGGGTAGTTTCAACTCTGAAAGAAATTAGACAGCATTATCTCTCTCTATCTATCTCTCTCTCTGTCTCTGTCTCTCTCTCTCTCTATCTATATACATATATCGTATATATATATATAGAGGGGGAGAGAGATTTTATATATATAAAATTCGACATCTGTTTGTCTGTGTGTCTGCTTTTTACAAGAGAACAACTTAATAGATTTAGATTGGGCTTTTTTCTATAATTTGCTTGAACATTTCGGTTGATTTTGCGACTTGTGTCATTGCACTATGTATCATAGTTCGCTAGCAGTATTGACATGCAGCAGGCCGAGAGGAGGGAGGCGGGACCTCGTCACTCACGCACCAGCCTCGGGGCATGTACCTTACCTCCGTTTAGCTCGCGAACGATAGAACTGCTTAACGAATTTAGATCAGGTTTTTTTCTATAATTTGCTTGAATATTCTGGTTGATTTTGTGACTTCTCTTATCATGCTATGAATCATAGTTCGCTTGCAGGAGCGATATTCCTGCTAATCTGAGACTGCGGCTGTGGGACGAGGGAAGGAGGAAGCGTGATGTCAGATGTAGGGCGGGGCCCTCCTCACTGTCCTGTTTCACTACTACGTGGGCAGAGCCACAGGGGATGGCCAGTATATAATATTACACAGAGCCAAAAACAAATGATCTCATCTCCAATGTCCACTTGTCTAGCTTCATTGCTGTCAGTCCAACTTATTTGCAAATAGTCTACTGCTTAACAGATTACATTGTTAATATTCATAACTGTACTCCTGTACTTACATTGTGACAGGTTTGTGCTAGTAGCATATATGCAAAACACTTCTGATTTGAATGTGTGTACACCTTTAGGATTTTGGCCAAAATAACCAAAAAAAAAATGTAAACTTGCTGTAGCTAATGTTCAAGTTGTTCCCATGCAATCCAAGTCCACTTTGTCTTTGTTTTGTTTTTGTAATGACGCTCCAACTAACTGAAGGAATACTGCGAGAGTGTCAGTGATATGAAGAGTCATTGTCTGAGATTCCTTGGAAAGAAAATGTAGCCAGGTGTTGCATTCTGTGTGCATCATCATTTTTTTTGTTTAAGTTACTTCTCTGATAGCTTCAAGAATCACTTCACAAGTACTTCTCCTCCTTACTTAATACAGCATTGTCCTTCATCAGTTTGCCCTAAAATTAGAAGATTCTTCAGTTTGACTGGTGTTGTTGTGGTTTCATATTTCCTCTGATTTATTTGCCTGTGAATTTTAGCTGAAATGCACATGCTTACTAGTTCTATACCTTTTTCATTTCACCTAGTATGTATGTATGTATGTATATTATATATATCTATATATAACAGAATATAGAATAGAAAATAGGGTGATTTCATAGCATCCCATAAATCCATACTGATGACAAGCAAATTATCAAAGTCAAGGTTTAATTTTAAGAAATAGATGTCACTCAGTTCAGTTTGTTTTTGTATGGCACTTTTCAGTATATAAATCCAACTAAGATGATTGGTACAAATAAACTTTTCTTTATAGGGAACTCTTAGGCTTTCTAAATTTCCATATTAGTTATTTCATTTTGTACCTTGTGTTCATGTTTAGCTATGTGATTTTTTCCCCATATAGATCATCAAAAAAACTCGTTTTCCTCATTGGGATGAGGTACTCCAGTTTGAGCTGAATGACACAAAATTGGAAGATGGGCAAAGTCTTGCTCTTGAGGTGTGGGACTGGGATATGGTTGGCAAAAATGACTTCCTGGGAAAAGTAAGCCTTTACACTGTTTCTGCTTTTTGAATAGCGAGTCTTGGCATTTAAAGGCAATCATATTAAATCTGTCAGTCCAAATCCATCTATGTAGGCTGCACAGATTTATTAGGTTCCCAGGTTTAAGATGCCTAAAGAACAGCTAAACTCATTGATATTTACGGAACCTCCATGATTAAAATCTTGTAGATAATAAAAAGATAAAAATGTATGTAGTTTTGGGAATATTGGTTGTATTTTGCTCTGTTTTAATTGTTCTTGTTATAATTTTGGCAGGTGGAAATCCCTTTAGACTGCTTGCAGAAAGCTTCTCAAGTCAAAGCTTGGTTTCGACTGCTACCATTGGGAAAGACGGAAGATGATGCTGGGTAGGAATCAAAACAGATCTGACTGCTTAGCAAATAAAGAAAAATAGCTGTGAATCCCTGCAAAAGATTTTTTTTATTGATGAGTATCCAATAGCAAACATTAAATCAATTAAAGACACAGATTTGGTTAAACAGCATACTGATGCACAGTTGAGAGGTGTTAATTTCATACATTTTACTGAAGGACAGGGTAGCAGTAATTAAAAAGACCAACCATATAGCAAAAGGGTGTGGGTTCAGTCCTCTTGAGTACCTTCCACTATAGAAATCTAAGGAGTTGTTATGTATAGCATTATGGATGGAATTCACTTATAGAAGGCACTATATAAAACATTTTTAGTTGCTTTTCTTGTGATACATCCCATTTTGTTCTAACCACATAAATGTTAACAGCATTTATTCATCAGCAAACTATTTTCAAACAACTAATTTAACACAAGCACTTAAACAAATGTTTCAGGTTATTGAAGGTGTCTGTTACATGACTCTTAATGTCAAGATGTTCATTTCTTGCAACTCACAACTTGTGCTTTTATGAATGTGGTGATCCTGATCTAAGCTCTTTACCATACAGTCAAATAAATGGAAGGTTTACAAGGTGGTGAGGCAGTTCTTATTGCATACTATATTGGTATTGATATATTTGTTTATTATGTGCTTTGCCAAAGCAAATTTAATGCACATATAGTTCTAATGGTATTCAGGTATTAACTCACTTAACTGTATATATTATATCCCAACCAGGTCTGTTAAGAGTTAATAGAAGAGTTGTAATGATGAAATGTTTAAATGGTTACAAACATAATATGCCGGACATCATAAATCCGCCATTAGACGTAATTTCTTCTTTGCTTTGTAATGAAGGGGAAAACTTGAAGCCACTAAATCTACTTGTTATTTCAGTTGACTTAAGACAAAGTTAATGTTTGCATATCCAGTGAGGAAACAATGTTGGTGGCTTGTTGGAGCAGGAAGGAAGTGGGGATAGAAGAGCACCATGTGACTTTGATATTTTAGTTCATCCCTCTGTGTGATGACCTATTTTATTGTCAGAGTACAGTACCATCAGAGGGGTGTTTGTATGTCTTTGTAATTTGTCATGGCCTATTCTAATTCTGCAAGGTGATATTTGATTTGTTTTTGATCTACATTACTGTGATTAAAGGTAATTCTTTGATTAATTCTGTTGCTTTTCTAGGGGGAAACTAGGTGCCCTAAGGTTGAAAATCCGCCTTGTTGAAGACCGGATTTTGCCATCCATGTATTACCAACCTCTTATTGATCTTCTAGTTGAATCTGTCACCTCCCCTGCAGAGGTTAGTGTCTTTGATATTCCTTCTTATAACCACTGGCCTAATTTTAAAAAATAATGTTAATTTATGTTCTTGTTGGTTGTTAAAAAGTCTTAAACACAAGAGATAATGGTCTCTTTATTACACAAGAGATAATGTCTTGCGTGCATTATCTGGATGAGTACAGGTTGACATAAGATATGAGTTGGCACCTGTTGTATTTTGCTCTTTTATGTTCAGCTTCACAATTATTGGTAACTTCTGCATGATTTAACTGTATTCAAGCTAGCTTGATATAATGCTTGTTTTTGCCTTATTTCAGACATGATTTCACATTTTCATAGTAGAATGAATAATGTCAATTGTAGACTACTTTACACCTAAAGACTAAACTGGTATATAGTGATAGATAGCCTGTAATGTTTATTTTAGTATTTTTACACCAAAAATGTGTCTAGTAGAGAATGGTGGATTATCTATAGAAGAAGTGGTGGCACCTGCTCATGACAGTTATCAACTTGAAAATATTGTGTTTTTAAATGTTTAAAATATACACACTAGAGAATAAGGTATGTCAGAGAATCCATTACTAATGTTTTTTGGAAAACAGGGAATTGCCCACTTACTTGACACCTACACTCACATTAGGCCACACAGGAGCCACCAATTAACTTAACAAGCATGTAATTGGGAATGTGCAAAAAAAAAAAAAAATTGCACTAGGAGAGTTTGCAACTTTACCCAGACAACACATTCACCCAGTGCTTCCCATTGCCCACCCATGCCTTCCACAGTAATTCATTTAAGTAATATGAAGTGCAAATTTAACATAAGGAAAAATGTGCCCCTCTTCTTGAAATTATTCATAAAAAAACATATTTCTGTACAGTGTATTTATGTCTGCATATATGAACATTGTTGCTTAAAGGTAGGCAAAGGCTCGACACAGAGTTTTAAAATGACCACATCCTTATATTCATGAAAATGTATTTTAGTGATGATTGGATTACTAGCAGCCAAAGACCTGTGTGGTCTGCCAAATTTACTTGTCTGTCGAAGATCAAATGGGTAAGAACGGAACCAGGCCAGTAAGTGATTGAGACAGGATCTTGCTATTAAATGTAATTTTAATTGGTAACCAATGAAGGTCTTGTGGAAGCAAAGAGAATTAAACCAGTAATTCATCTATTGCTTATCGAGTAACACTGAGCCCCTATATACAAATAATGTACTAAATTAATCAGGTAAGCTAGTTTAAGCACACAGTGAGTTCTATCTGTGTCTAGTTTAATTTGAAAAGAAATGAGTCTCTAGCAGTAATCCTAAAATTAAAGTAGGCCACTTTTACAGTATTTGTGATGTGGGTCTAAATAGTATAAGCAGGGTCGATGCTAACACTCGGATCTTTATAAAAGAAACAATATTCCAATCCAAGTCTTCTAATAGGAACTGTGGCATTGCTCCCAGATAATTTATCAATAATTTTTTCCCTGTTTTTGATTGAAAGGACTTTATATGAGCAATTTAGATTTTTTTTCCCTCTCTCACGCCCTTTACTTACATAGAAAAAAAAAACTTTTCTTTGTGAGGCCTTTAATAAATCTGCAATAACACATAATTTAATGCTGCCGTAGAATAGTAAGTAGAAGCTTTGCCAAGCATAATATTTATATTGGGAGCTTGACATGTCTCGTGCAATACATTTTCTGCCAGTATGAAACTAAATACTGAAGTCAAGTAGGAGAAAACAAAATACTACATATCCACTTTTTGTAGCATTTTGTTTCTAAATATCATGTGTGAGTGACTGGCTGACTTGTTCTCGTGACTCGTTGTCCCTTGGGCATGACTGCTTAACCTGGTCCTTTTATTTACAGTTTCTTTGGCTTAAGTGAATGTCTTCTTCCCAGGCTTTACTATGTTATAAGTCGTATTTGTGTGTGTGTGGTATACGTATCTTAGTCTGTGCTTAACAAATTCTGAAAGTATATTCTTTTTTTTTGGTATTCATTGTTTTAACAAATAGTGCACTTTATTAAAATACTTTAGCTTAATGCCAGTAAACTAATGTATTCAGTATATGTCAAGCCACTAGTTAATCTTACACTCAGATGAATTACCATCCCACTTAGGATAATAGTCTGTTTTTTTTGTAGGTGGATGACACAACCCCATTGACAATGCTGGAAGAGGTGACCACAGTGGAGAGTCGGCAGGAGGTGGCCATCACTTTAGTGAAGATTTTCCTTGGCCAAGGATTGGTGATTCCCTTCCTGGATTATCTGAACATGAAAGAGGTCAACCAAACATGTGAGCTCAGCCCCTAACCTGCAAATATAAGACATCTTTATTAAGAGGAGAACAGCTATCTAGTATCATATTATGATCTGGGAATTTAGGAGCTGCCCTTTAACTATTGCCTTGTTGTCTAGCCACTACTTTTCCATCGTTTTAAAAAAAAAGATTTCTAATTCATAAATCATTCTCTGGTTTGTCTAAATATGCTTATGCCTGTCACTAAACTTTTGTTATTTACAAACTGTTAATAGAGCACTTAATGTACTGATAGATCGCATATAATTAAGGGATTAATCATAGCATGTAACGGTGTTTTATTCTTAAGCTTGGGTATAACAGTTAATTAATGGAGGATCAAATCCTATTTTGGGGCTTGTTACAGTATGAAAATACATTTTACAGTTACTTTCACTGCTGAGGAGACATGCTAGTTAGGTCAGATAAAAGGCCAGTAACTTATTTAATGTGTCTTTGATTGCCAGTTCTTATAAAACAAGCTTTAATGAAAATGTAGGATGAACAGTTAAGAAAATATTAAACTCTGTCTCTCTTACATTTCTTCATAATGACAAGTTGCCATTGCTCAGTAGTGCCTAGAATACGTAAATCTAGTAAAGAGTAAAAATTCTTTCCCTATATACTATGTTATGTGCTGAAAAGTAAAAAGTGCATTTTAATTTAAATGTAATGTGTTTTGGGATGGTGATAACTTTGGAAGGGCAATGTATAAAATTCCAAAGCTGCTAATTCAAAACCTGCCATGAGCAAATCTCTTCACTTGGCAATGCTTACTGTGCAGAAGTATGGAAAAATATTAATTATGAAGCTTCTAGTGGAAAGACAATTTTAAAAATAACCAAAATTTTAATGCAGCTGTGAGCAGATCACTATAGCTGTCACCTCTCCCTGTGGAAAATATGGAAACGATTGAACTACACCTGGGGTGGTACTAACATTTTGGAAAGATTCTCTATTTAATCCTCAGCACTTACCCTCCTTTCAACTAAGAAATTAAGTTCACCTGTCAATTTCCCATTTTTGAAATGTGAACAGTTTGTACTTAAAGATACTTTGGAATTGTTCCTTTTTTTTATTTTTGTTTTACTCTGAAAAGCAGTATGTCAGATGCATTTTGGCTGGGCATTTGATAGCAGAGCCATGAAATATAATCATCTGTAAAAAATTTGTTTGGGAAGAAGCCATACCAATCTTTCTTTTATGCATTTATCTATTTTTTCTTTGTTGTTTATCTGTGCATTTTCAATTCCTCCTTTTGCGTGTGGAAATGAGGTAAGATGACTCACTGCAAAAATGCGTGGATGAGCTGATTGAAACTGTTGATTTAATCAGTGTGTTAGCATTGAATCACCAAGGATTTTTTTTTTATTTTGGCCATTTTATTTATCTATTGCTTTAGTTGAAATTTTTTATTGATTTGACTCAAGCACCTTTGTAGTGGTCAATGCTTAGACTTAGACATTCCAGGATATCATTTTCAGCATTGATTCTGGGAACTGCTAGTTGTTTGACTTCAACTTTTATTTAATCTCTGACAATGTAATTACATACTAATCTATGCATTTAATTTAAGATTTTAATTAATATTATATACTCTCTGAGAAATCATGGCCCAGCTGTTAGTCATGTTTAATGTTTTGTGTCACAGCTCTTTTAAATTCCTGGGGTTTACCTTAGGATGTGAAGTCTCTTGCACAAGGGGGTAAGACAGCGACGATCACTGTTTTGTTTAAAGTAATGTTTGCTTATTAAGATACCGTTTTGGACAAGTATCGATTCCACACAAAATACTACTTCCAATTTAAGAATAGCATTTGCATGAAGTGGTTGTCAAGGCATAACTCTGTGTGGTTGCTTTACCTTGTACTATATATAAATATGTATAACATTCACACACACCACTGCCCAGCTGTCATATAATTTGAACCTAATTAGATCAAATCTGTTTCTCCAAACCACGCTTTTTCCTTTGTGGAGAGAAAGTTTGTTTCCAAAAAGAATATTCTGGTTTCCATAGCAACACCACAAGGCAGAAGCTTCCACACATTCGGTTTGATCGGTTTGAAACCTAGCAGACGACTTTGTTGTCTGGAACGTTTCAAAGCCTGCCTTTTTAATTGCGTTGCTAAACAAATCAGCATGCCTCCTGCTTGGATGATAACACATTTTCCTTTTAATTAAAGCATCATTCTCTTTGCCAGAAAAGTCCGGCCATTATACTGTTGTAAAGTACCAAAATTGTATTCTAGAGCTGCTGTATGTACTACTGCAGATTGTTTGATTGGTTTCAAGGCTTTCAAGACCCAGGTCCAAGCCTGTACTCATGGACTAATAATCCAGTTACAATGAATGTGACACCTGTTAAGGGTTGTGGGACCCTGATGATTATTTATATGTGTCCTAGGGTAAGTTTAAAACTGTAATTTTACTGTAATATGGAAAATTCATAAATGTAAAAGATGTAATAGCTTCATAAATAACGGCACTTGTATTTATGAACTTAAAACTATAAAACTACACATTTTTGTCAAATATATTCAGCATTTGTACCACTGGGAAATAATGTTTATTCTTTATATTTATTTCCCTACTGAAAACTCATGTAACAATTGTACATGAGAAAAGCCTGGAATCCTGAACTCCTTTGCCAATGTATCTCAATCCAATTGAGAACTGCAGCTTTATACGTGTTTCTGTAAAGTCAGGTGTGTTGGATAGTGTCATCCATGAATTCAAAATGAACGCCAATAATGGCATAAAGATAATAATCACAAGAAAGGGGAATAAGGAATCATGAAGTATCAACTGCACAGGCAAAAACATAACCCTGGCTCCTCTAATGGGCCAGCCTATAACAGGTTTGCACCCCTCTATTCCCAGCACAGTACCTTTTGCTCTTTTTTCTCCAATATCTTGAAAATGTTCCATAATCAAACCTTCTAATTTCTAACCATAAAGAGGTTAAGTCAAAATTCAGTGATCATCTTGACAGAAGAAGCTTTTATTCCCTGAATAGATACTGCTTTAAGGTTATCCCAGAAACCAATTCTAGGGTCAAGAATATTCTTTGGGACTCTAAGGGTCATCTTTATATAGATTTTCTTAGCAACTCTGAATATCCAGGGAGACCTGAGCTCCTGCACTCATTTTAAAGACCAGGTAATTTTCATGGTAGCCTGACCATGTTTGGGTGTGGCTAGTGTTTGGAGGGGAGAACTTCTGGAAAAGTTTGAGTTGCATCTGGAAGAGGTGTTGATGAGGCCAGCACCAGATACTTGCTCTTTGTTTTGTGTGTGTATCCCAATGCCCCAAGGACAGGGATACTGTGCTGTAAATACTAGCACTGTCTTTCAGATGAGACATAAAATCAAGGTACTGACTCTTTGTGGTCATAAAAGATCACTGGGCATGAGACAAACATGTCTAATAAGTAGGACGTCATTGAATGTTAAAATAAACATTAATTAACACATATTTAAATGTGTCTTGGTACTGCCTGCAGTTATTGTTCAATTATAAGAAACAAAACGCAGTAGGTGACTTTATGGTGCATGATCTTCTTACTAGGTACAGGAATTGATCCCATTTACTTTACAATGTGTTATGTGCAGGCAGTGCTGTTTAAAGTACTTGGGTATGTACCAGTAAATCCCTTGTGTACAGCTGAGAGAGAGGATGAGCAAAATGGTGGGTGCCAGACTTGCTCGTTGTATTGTGTCAGGAACATCAGCCCTGGTGGACTTTTCATGCATTTTAGAAATTGATAAATAGAGTTGACAGAGTCAGAGAAAGTCCAAATGGGGTAACACAGGTGCTACTGTGTGTCAAATAACAGTTTAGCACAATAATGCTGCTCAAACAGACATGTCAAAAACACACTATGCCTTGTCATAGACAGGGTATGGCAACAATTGAACAAAAAGAGCACTACTCTTGTCAGTGAAAAACCAAAAGGGCTATGACAGGCTGCCTAAAAGTGTTTGGTGTCAAAGCCTAATTTACAACCTTTCTTGAACGTCTGGCCTCTCCTCCTCTCTGCTGGGTGAGCTTCTCCTTCTGCTCCACTCCTGACTCTAAGCTGACTGAACTTGTGACCAGAAAGGAATTTTTAAGCGCACTGATGTGAGAAATTCTCAGTGCCTGCCTTCAGTCACTTCTGGAATCAAGAATGCTCAGTAGAACCCCCGGGGTCTTCCATTCAGCTCTCTTCCTGGCAGCTCCAGGCATCCATGCACTCCTGCACTCCAGCATATACCTGTATTATATGGGCCTGTCTAATCAAATAGAGATCAGGTGCCCAAGTATAATGTGTGTGCCCAACTGCCACCAATTGTTGACTTGAA
Organism: Polypterus bichir lapradei; assembly: GCA_026402145.1. NCBI lineage: Eukaryota > Metazoa > Chordata > Cladistia > Polypteriformes > Polypteridae > Polypterus > Polypterus bichir. Next base: position 3,891,310 of record JANRMT010062838.1, on the reverse strand, counting down.
GGACAACTAGATTATTTTTTTTTAACTGTCCTCCAGTCTACCTCTGTTATTATAGCACCCCTGGAATAAAAATTTCTGGCTCTCCTTTTAATATTTACAGAATGGGCACCTGTGTTATTATGCGATTCAAAAAGCCTTTTAACTAGAACTTTGTGTAGCATAGTGCTAAAAAAATTTTATACAATGCAAATAAAGCAAAGTAAGGAAGGACATGGGATCCCAAGGGTTTAGTGTATAGCTGCTCCTGCATTTTCACATAGCACCTTGACAGATGTCTAATCTCTCCTAACGAAGGCTGCAAGATTTCAACTGACATGGATGCAAGAAACAGTGCCTAGCAACTGTCTGAAGCAGTTTGTGATGAACGAGCGAGAGCTTAATGGTTTTGAGTAGGAGTGTTCCAAGACTGCAGAGTGAGGAAAATGGGTGTCCTGATTATAGAACCAGTCATCTATTTCCTGATTAGTGGAGGGGGTAAGCAAAATAAATGCTTCTGATCTTTATGAAGGCAATATGGTGAGAGCTTACAGTGGCAAACACATTGTTAAAAAAAATGTTTTGCTGTGACTTGATGGCTAGGAAAAAAAATTGAATGTGATGTGACAAGGGATCATGGGCTTTAATAGTTTGTCTGTTTGGGAATGTAGTGGGATGTTATGTGAATCAGTGAATCAAAGACCAGGAAAACCCTCATGTATTTAAACAGATTTAACAAAGTAAAATAGTTGTTTTTCTTTAATAGTATGCAGTGTTTTCTTTTTTTATATACTTTTATTGATTTTAATTAGAAACAGATAACATTTCTTACAGTCAAGTCAAAATTCAACAAATCAAAACAAAACAAAATTCGACCCACACCCAAGAGAAAGAGGGAGGAGCCAGCAACTGAAATTACTCTATAAAAGGAGCAAGAAAAGAAGGGTATCCTTTCCCCGAAATGGAAGCTTATTCTAAAATGTTATTGATTAGATCCTGCCATATTTTTAAAATGTTTTAAACAGATTCTTTATGTGAATTTTTTTTTCCCCCAATTTCAAATAGTATAGAACATTGTTTACCCACTGACTTGAGAGTGGTGGGGTGGGATTCTTCCAGTTGAGCAAGATCAGTCTACGTGTTAGTAGTGTAGTAAAGGAAATTAAAGTTTGTTTGTATTTCTCTACTTTAAGGGCATCTGGGAGTACACCAAATACAACTGTTAATGGGTTAGGAGTGATTGTGATACCAAGGCTGTGTGATAGGGATGCAAAGATTTTTGTCCAGAATGTTGTTATTTTGGTGCACACCCAGAGCATGTGACCCAGTGAGGCTGGAGCTAGATTGCAACAGTCACATGTTGAATCTTTCCCTGGAAACATTTTGGACAATTATAACGAGATAGATGTGCTCAATAAAATATTTTAAGAATGACTGAATTCTTTGCACATATGGAGCTTGAGTGTATTCTGTGGCTGCCTTCCACTATTTTTCTGAAATATTGAGTGACAGATCCTTTTCTCAGTGTACTCTGGTATCTTTGAAAGGAATAGAATTTAGAATATTTTTTTTAAATTGTAGAGATGCTATCCGAGTCTTCAAGACTGATCAATAACTCTTCTGGAATAGAACAAGGGAGAAGATGAGGAAAATTGGGTGGATTCTGTTTATCAAAGTTTCTGGCCTGAAAGTACTGCAGGAATTGTGTTGATGAGAAGTTGTATTTGTGTAATTGTGTGTAGGATGCAAAGACATCACTCTTTTATAAAAAAAAATCCTGGGGGAGAAAGACTCGGGAAATGAGACGTGATCTTCACGTGAAGATCACGGAAGACACTTAAAAGACCCGCGAGACTAAAGAGATTGGCCACGGAGCATCTCGCGGGGACCTTAAACATGAGACTTTGTGCCAAGAAATTGACCCAGGACCGTCTCGCGGGGACGTAGAACATGAGATTCTTGCAAGACACTCCCTACTTACAACCAATATCAAGTAAGAGCATGGGCAGCAAAACACTCAGTCGTGTAAAGGCTTTGAGCCCACACAGATCCAGGGCTCTCAGCACATATAAAGCGTATAAGGACAATACGTTATAAATGAAACGTCGACGACTAAGCGAAGAAGAAAGAGCAGCGTGGAGAAAAGAGACTCAAAAGCGTTGAAGAGAAAAAAAGCAAAAAAGAATAATTCAGGTGCAAATTCAGAAAATAAGGAAAGTAATTATCATCCCGGAACAAGTGGAATTGAAAAAAAGCACATCCAATCTGGCTCAGAATTAAAAGACAGAGAGTAAAAGACAAAGTAGAGCTCCATAAAAACATTCACAAACGTTGGCGCTATACACATGCAGAGCAGGTTAGAGATTATGAAAGCAGTGGAATTCAAAAGGGAAAATAATCACCACTGACCAGGTATCATTGAAAAAAAACAGGACAAAGCGAGGTCAGAAATAAAAGACAGAGTAGAAAACAAAGTAAAACATCATAAAGAGGTTAAAAAACAAGGGGGCCAAACACATGCAGAGCAGGTTAGAGAAAATGAAAACTGGGATTCAAAAGACTCAGAAAAAACGTAGGCGCGAAACACTTGCAGAGCAAGATACAGAATATGAAAGCAGAAAAAAACGACAGTGTCAAAACAAAGAAAGTTAAGATTGCATTAGCACAAACAAAGAGAAATTATTACTCGGAGAAATAACGAAAGGGCGAATAGAGATTGAATGTATGGACATAGGTGATATGTCAGAAATATGTAGATATTGTAAGACTTTGAAGTTTAAGTCAGAGTATTTCAAAAACGGGGTTTACCACACATGCATTTATTGGTTACTTTGCAAAAAAATTATTAACTGTTGATGATGTAGATGGTTTTGTCTGTGCTGAAATTTCAAATAGAGAAACCTGTCCTGAATTATGGTACAAAGTCATTAAACATGTCTCACATACCTCATTTAAAAGATTCAGCATATTAGGACTCGAAAGAATCCTAATATTGTTTTTACCGAAGTTCTGAAATAAAAGTGAAACTAATGAAATAACAATAATTCAAAGAAAAAAAATCTTAAAAGTGTGTATCCGGAAAACCAAACACAGGGGATGGCAAAGCCCCCTAGTTATCTATATACAAGTCCCTAAGTGTTTTAATCCCTGATTTTTTCCAGACATTGAATGTCTACTGTATGTGTTTGAGAGGGTGGGAAAAGGTGGTTGTTATGTAGAGGTGCAACAAATAAAAGCTTTTCTGCCTTAAAGTGCTTTCTACATTGGTTCCATATTCTGAGCGAATGAAAAGTAATTGGATTATTGCCGTAATGAAGGTAGTTCATATTAACAGGGGCACAGAGCAGGGAATATAAAGAAGTAGTGCATGATTTTATTTCTATTGCAGATGAGGCTTATGGATATTGATCAATTTGTGTTGATGACCAGGTCTTCATAGCTTGTATATTTGCCACCCAGTAATAAAATTGAAAGTTGGGTAGTGCCATGGCCCCTTCTGGTTTAGGTCGTTATAGAGTCACCGTTTGGATGCGTGGATGTTTTGAATTCCAAATAAATTGTTACGATTGAGTCTAATTTCTTACAAAATGATTTGTTAATATATATTGGGGATGCTTTAAAATAGGAAGAGCAACTTGGGAAGGGTGGTCATCTTAACAATGTTGATTGTCCTTGCTAACGTAAGGTGGAAGATAGACCATCCAGTCATGTCTTATTTAAGTTTTTTCCATGTAGGCAGCAAAATTTTATTGAAAAAAAGCTTTATATTTACTTGTCATATTTACCCTATATATTTAAACTGCTAGAGAATTTACTGGAAAAAACATGCATTTATTCAAATAGATTTTAAGTCCAGATATCTTTTGAAAATCTGCTAATGCTTTTAAGACTGCTGACACAGAATTTTGTGGGTCTGATATATACAGTACCATATCATCTGCATATAGTGATATTTTCTGTTCAAGTATTTCTCTGAAAATCACTTTTATCTGGGATGTGTTTCAAAACTATACAGCCAATGGTTCAATGGTGATTGCAAAGAGCAAAGGTGATAAGGGGTATCCTTGTCAAGTGTCACATTCTAGTTTATCTGAAATAATGTTGTTAATACGAACTGAGGCTTCTGGATAAGTATAAAGTAGTTTGATCCATGCAAATACATTTGGGCTGAATCCAAATTTGTGCAATGTAGTGAACAGGTAGTCCCATTCAACCTTATCAAATGCTTTTTCTGCGTCTAAAAATAATAGGATCTCTGGGGTGTTAGATACAAGGTTGAATATATAATAATAAACAGACATCGAAGGTTAGAAGTTAAGTGTCTTTAATAGATCCTGTTTGGTCTTGTGATATAACCGAAGAAAGCACTTTCTCAATCCTTCTAGCTAGAACTCTGGAGAGTATCTTAGCATTGTTAATCAGAAGAGAGATTGGTCTGTATGGTGCACATTGTAGTAGATACTTGTTCTTCTTAGGAAAAATGGTAATTAATGTTTGGCGAAAAGTTTGAGGTAGAATTTTTTTGTCTTTAGCTTCTATTAACATTGCTAATAATAGTGGAGCTAAGTTATTTGAGATTTTTGTTTTTAATTCCCCTTGGTAGCCATCAGGGTCAGTTAGATTTTTATGGGCAATAATTTTATTGGGCGGCACGGTGGTGCAGTGGGTAGCGCTGCTGCCTCGCAGTTAGGAGACATGGGTTCGCTTCCCGGGTCCTCTCTGCGTGGAGTTTGCATGTTCTCCCCATGTCTGCGTAGGCTTCCTCCAGTACTCCGGTTTCCTCCTACAGTCCAAAGACATGCAGGTTAGGTGTATTGGCGATCCTAAATTGTCCCTGGTGTGTGTGTGTGTGTGTGTGTGCCCTGTGGTGGGGTGGTGCCCTGCCCGGGGTTTGTTTCCTGCCTTGCACCCGGTGTTGGATTGGCTTCAGCAGAACTCCATGACCCTGTAGTTAGGATATAGTAGGTTGGATGATGGATAGATGGATAATTTTATCTCTGTCTGTGTTGTCAATTGCTTTTATTGCATTACAGACTTCCTGCTTGTGAATTTGCTGGGCTATTGGCCTTTTCTCTGTGTTTATAATAATGATGTAGCGATTTAAAGATAAGCTCTTCTGTTCCTTTAGTAGTCAAGAGGTTAAACTGGGATTGCAAAACCTGTCATTTCCTATACAGTGCCTCATTTGGAGACCTGGTGTATTCTAGATCTGTTCTGGTAGTTTCACTGATTAACTCAGATGCCTTATTGGTTTCCAGTTTGTTTTTGTGAGAAAGCTATGAAATTATCTGACCTGTTAAAAATGTCTTCAGATTTTCCTGAGTATTCCTGCTGAGACCTCTGAAGATGCATTTGTCTCAAGACAATAATCAATTTGCTTGGATATGAATTCTGTACAGTTCTCATCAGCTAATGACAGGGGGTTAAGACACCAGCTACAAAATTAGTGTGTAGGATGCAATAATTTAAGCTCCATGATCAGAGGGCCATGGTCACAGATAACAATAGCATTGTACTTACAAGATTTGATTGTGGGCAAAAATTTTTGTCTATGAGGAAATAATCAGTTCTTGAGTAACAGTAATGTACGCATGAGAAGAAGGAGTATGCTCTTAGGTTAGGATTTAAGAACCTCCATGAGTCAGGTAAGTTATGATCAGTTACAAACTGTGTAATTATCTTTACAGTATTAGATGTTATCGCCGTTGTATCTGAGGATCTATGCAGGTCTGGATTTAAAACACAATTAAAGTCTCCGGCCATTATAATTGTGTGAGTATTTACATTGGGGATAGATACAAATACTTTAAGGAAGAAAGCTCTATCATCCGCGTTAGGTGCTTATAGATATTAATCAAAATCATTTTAGTATTAGATAAATTGCATGTCACCATGACATATCACCTTTCAGAATCAGATCTTGCATTTGACACTACAAATGGGATAGTTCTGTGTACTGTATTATGATTCCCACACCCCTGGTTTTCTTTGTTTAGCTAGAGTGAAAAATTTGGCCAGACCAATCTCTTTGCAACCAAAACTGGTCCTTGCTTAATAAGTGAGTCTCTTGTAAAAATACTGTCTTGGCATTTGGGCTTGTTAAGTGCAAGAGTACTTCCTTTCTCTTTAATTTATGATTGAGACCATGACATTCCAGCTCAAAAAGTTTACTATTTGGTCATGGAAGTATTTCTTCTGAACTTTTGTTAACATTTTTTAGTCTTAGATTAAGGTAGTACATTGAACATACGATAGTTTTGACACATATTCCATATTATTGCCAGGTGATACAGCTGTGAAGCGTATTGTTACGTTGTCACTAATGGTTATTGGGGTATTAGGGACAAAATAGAAGTAGCATTGCTTTTTTTCTCTCCCCCCACAACTTCTAAGATGATCCAAGTTATTCTTGTCCCAATGGAACTTACTCTTCCAGTTGCTCATCAGGATTGGGGATAGTCAGTTTGAATCAATGTAAAAACAAATATTCTCCCAAGCAGAGCCAAATGAATATACTGACGAAAGTTGATATTTTCATATTTTGTACAACTGCTTTATTCTGCCTTGTATATTGACTACAATCATTGTGTGCCATTGGCACCACTGTGATTGCCAGCAGCTGTCATCCATTCTGCTATTGCATGATACTGTTTGCATCAGCCAAACCATGGCTATTCCTATTTGTAATGTTTTACCATATATAGGAAATGGTGGTCAGCTTGATCTACAGCATATATTCATACACGGCTTGTCAGCCTCCTGCTGATCGATTACAATCCTAGCAGAACATTCAAATTTTTTGCCTTTTTCATTTAAGTATTCCTGGATACAGCAGTGATCATGTTTTTCGTCAGTGGCTTACCAGCAGTGAAGTATCCTTCAGCCATTTATGTTTACTTAACTTTTACTTTTTTAACAACAGTTGTACATTGCCAATAGTAGTGTAAAAGAGTAGTCACATTAAGATAGCTGGGCAACTGGGCAAGCTGGTGTATGTGCAGTTCAGCATGATGTTTGAAAAAAGGTGCTTAAAGAAAAAGAGCAGTCTAAAGATTAAATTACTTCAAATTTGTGTAAGTTTAAATGAGGGTTTTATGAAATGATTGAGTGACAATGATGCATAATATGATTATTTGTTCATTTTCTATATTGCAGGGCTTAATTATATATTTATGTAATTTTTCATGTTTGTGTTTTTTTTTTTAAGTATACAAAGGTAATGTATCAAACGCAGTTAATATAGATGAATAATAAAAACCGATACTTCTGTTTTAAAAAATGAGCTGTAATTGAGATTGTTTCCTAATTATGAGTGATTTGGCTACTGTATCTATGGAAACAGATGAGGTATTGGTGGCTATGGAAACTCATCAGAAAGGGGCAACATACAGTATGATCTTTCCAGGTAAATGTGGGATTCCTCTTTGAGATGCTAAGGGAGTTTCACCTTGGAGGACGCACGTTTGGAGGAGGTGATATTTACCAGTCTTCCGTTTCTAAGGCAATTTCACTTCCCATCTGTAAAAATAATGAATTTGTCCATGGGTTCAACATGTATTACCATGGTAACAAGTGCCTGCATTGTGGTAGACTTGTATAATCCAAAAGCCATTCTTTAAAGACAAGTACAGCAGTTAGGGAAAAATACAGCCACCCCATCCACATGTTAAGCCTAGCTTGAGGTGGAATCTGACTTTTTGGAGAATTCCAGTTTCTCTGTTTTTACAATGTTACAAAATTCTCACCCTCTCCTTAAGATAAAATAATGTTTCTGTTGTTCAAGGCATGAGTTATAAATTTATATACTAGAAAATTCTCTTCTACCCTTCTGTCCTAACATTTTCCAGCCCCTAAAAATAGGAAATGTATTTGAGAAGTGCTTGTTCAGTCCAGTAAGACTTTGGAGCTACTGGTCATTGAGGGTATCAAGGTGTATTGTCACTAAGTTTAAAGATTTGAAGAACTGAATTAACAAAATTATATAATGAAATATAGGCAGTGTCCTTTTACATAAGTAATACTTTTGAATGATTAGTAATGTGTTTATATTGTTAAGGATCCACAAACTTATGGACATTCTGCAAAACTCTCTAAATGAAATTTGAAACTAGGCTTATGGTATACTTGATGAGCTTTGCTAGCATCCTTCGTTCTACTTCCTGGCTTTCTGAAACCAAACAAAAAACATTTATTTCATGTGTCTGTTGTTAAAATCTTGGGGAAAAATATGGGGTGAACATAAGAGCTGATTTTGTTACTTGTGTTATAAAATGATATGCTACAGACTAATCAGGTTACTCTTTGGTTTCCTCTTCAGCGGATCCTAATACTCTATTCAGATCCAACTCTCTTGCTTCAAAGGCTATGGAACAGTTTATGAAGGTATGTTGTGTTTATATGTATGATCAGCTACCCAGGACTGGAATGATACATCTCTTCACCACCTCAACATGTCCTTGTACTGTAGTTTCACACAGTAACACCCCTTAAACAGATGCCAGGCATTTGAGCGTTTTCCACCTAAAAGCAGTCTCAGTTGTATAGTAGTAGCCATCTGCATAAATACCTGTAAAGGTTATATGTCTAAACATCCATATCAGTTTCATAACATTTTTTTTCTGGTCAGGCACATCTCACCAACGTGAAATGATTAAGCATTTCATTCAATTTACACATTGGAACTTTAGTTCACTTTTAGTTTATTCTGACGTTAATTTTCAATACTCTTTCATTATATTACTTTTAACTATTCCTCCTGTAAGCAATGTGACAATCAAATATCACCCTTCCCATATTATGTGTTTGAAACATGTTTTTCTTGCCTCTCTGTAGTTGTTTTTGATTTGCATTTATCATGTACTACATTGGTTAGTTTATGAAAAGCCTTATGAATTTTGTTAATGTTTGCAGGCAGTTGGAATGCTTTACCTCCATGAGGTATTAAAGCCAATTGTGAATCGAATCTTTGAGGAGAAGAAATACATTGAATTGGACCCATGTAAGATGGAACTGAACCGTACAAGGTAAAACAAGTCTAATATCTTGATTTTCGTCTGTTTTTTTTTTGTTTTCTTTTTTTGAAGTAGGCTCAAATGTTGGTGTATTCATCCTAGTGATTTCAGGGAAAGCATTTATAGGATCTCTGAGGTCATACTGTTAAGGAGAAACAACATACATAGTGCACTTCTTGACTTGTTTCCTTTTTAAGTATTACAATTTATGGATAATTGCTTAGTTTCCTTAATTTATTTATCAGCATATTTTTTTGTTAGAAATGTTCATAGATTTGCAAAACAAACTTCAAACTGCATTCTTTAATACATTGAAAGTTCTTATAACAGTGCAATAGTTTTTTAGTACAATATTGCTGACTTAGTGGTTCATGAAATAAATCTGCCATATCAAAGAATAAGAAAGTGCAAGTGATGTCATGGTCATAAATAATCATTAATACGTTAAAGAGTTGTACAGTTGCTTAAAATCACTAGCATGGATGCTGGTAATAACTATCTATATTAAAAACACAAAGCTGATGGAAATTTACTTTAACTGGCACAACTCCGCGGAAAAGTGTGAGCCCAATGTGGATTTCAAGACTTTACTTCCGATGACCTGATATCTTCTATTTTGTCTTGGTAAAAAAAAAAATCATTCAGGTTTATGGTTATGGAGGTCTCGTCCTTGATCTCTTTTTAAAGTTACAACTATCTAGACATTTAAATCCAGGTTAAAGCCATACCTTTTCCGTGGACTATTAATCGCCTTCCCCTCATTTACAAGTTTTTGTAGTCCCACTTACTCAAAACAAATGTACTATCAAACCCCTGCTGTACAACTAAGTTGATCTGTTAACCTGGAAAAGTTTGTTCAAAATTTCCGTTATTTTTGTCTAGTATTGGTGTATATTTTGTCTGATGTCTTTATCCAACAAAATTATTAGATGATCAGGATGCAATTCAGTTGCATACTGTTCAAGTAAATTAAGTGACTTGCTCAGTTCCTTTGTCACACTACACCACACCGTCACCTCTAACAATAATGACTTAAGAGTTTCCAACAGTCAAGTTTACAGTCATATGGGTTAAGGTTCTTTACTCCAGTGTTTGGATGATTTTAGCCTTAATTATAGTTAAGTTGGCCTGGTGGCTTGTTCCAGGATCTTAGCTTAGGACTGCCTGTCTAAAAGGTGTCTTAGCCTGGCATTTTCTGTGAAGCCTAGATTTGCATTATTTTTGTTCACTGTATTTCCGGTGTTCTACTGTTGTGGGGTTGTACTTTAAGTGCTCCCTCTAGCACCCCCAGGCGCTCCTGCATCTCATTAGGGTTGTCCACAGGGGTCCACACATTCTGCATTGGGATAGTACTCTGCACCTGTAGTATCTTGGGAAATTCCTAAAACGTTACTGTAAATTCCCTACCTACCACTATTCACTCATATTCAAGACATATACAGCTATGAATTGGTACCTTAGTGCCCCCTGCTGGCTAAATACTGTTTGTAACACTACCAAACTCATTTAACTTTTAAATTTGGCTGTGTTTTAAAATTTTGTTTGCACTGTAAAACTGCTTAATTGCTGTTAAAGATACTGTGTAGTATGATGATTAATGCTTGATGGTCTCTTGTTTAGTATATGAGCTGAGAACCTTTTAAATATAGATCAGTCAATCTTTTTCCATTTACTGCAGCACTGTTATCACTGTGCTCCATCACAAGGTGCTTCACAAGACAAAAAAGATATCAATTAACTATCAGCATTGAAAGTTTGATTAGTACAGTATTAAAAATGAACACCTCAGGAGGAACATGACAGTATATCCATACAGTATTTTAAACTTACAATTTCATTTAATCAAAGCAAGCAATCATACATATCTATCATCACATATATTTAAAACTGAATGGCTCAACCAGGTTAAAAATGCCAGAAAAAAGTGCCTGTGAGTAGTGCATATAAATTCAGTTCAGGTTTTGCTTGTTGTGATGGAGTGATTATCGGGCTCTCAGAATGCTTTGTCTAGGTGATGTTCATGTTGACACCTCTTTTCTAATCAGTATTGTTGCATTACTGCTTTCACTGTTTGGAATGAATTGAAAAGTATCTGTGAACATGTTACAAGTACAGAAAGAGGTAAGAATATTTTCATTCGTGATTCATCTGAGTTGTTGTTTCAACATTTAAAGCGCCAAGTGTGTTTGTTTCTTTAGCGTCAGTCTGCCCTCACGTCCTTTCTCTTACTCATGGTGTATGCCTTCATACTTGAACACCATGGAGAAGAAGAATCCTTTTATGATTATTTATCCAGAGGGATGTGCTGTCTACAAAGAAATTTAGGTCTCCTCTATCACACAAGTGTATTATAATTCCAAAACTCCAAGAGCATTCTCAAATAATTGATTGAGACAACAGCTCACAATTTAATAAGTAGTATAAGAAAACAGAAGAAAAAACTCAAGATTGTTTATGATCCCATTTGGGAAGAACTCATTTAATGAAAGGTTTCGATGAAATAATGTACCTGAGGACAGCACTGGAGTCCAGCTAAAGTCTCTGGAGTTGATGTGCTCATCCAAGTGCAGACTCCTTAAATCAGCTTCTGCACAGTCTATATTCTGTAGTTGGAAAAAGAAGCAAGTGATGGGTGATGCTAAGCCAGGGTCAAAGTTCTTCTTCAGAGTTTACTTCTTCTAGATTTTCAAGACAACTGTCAGGCATGTGACTTCCTGTACACCCAAAGACATTGTCCTCCATGTGTCTGTTCTAATTTAGTCCCCACAAAACCCAAATGACTATGTGGCGAAGACTTTTTAATCTAGTTTGTTGGAGGTGCAAATTAACATGTTTTTGGAAGTTGCTTTTAGACGAAGGTGGTTGGTGTTTTAACTTATTTATAGCTGCAGTTTCATTGAGTCTACCCTGCTTCATTTTAGTAGACACACTATTGCTTTTGCATTCTACAGACATCTGCGTAGTATCTCAGAAACAAATCAGTAGCTGAACATCATCACAAAATGTAATTCTCTTCCCCTTTGTCTTTCTCTTTGTCTTGATTCTTTAGCTGTTTTTAATGTCTGTCCAGTCCATTTTTAGTAAGACCTCAGGTGATGAGTGAGTTTAACTTGACACTCTAGAATATGCAGCTACAATCAGGTTTACTACACTCTCTCCAAAGCCAGGATCTAGCAGCATGATTCTTTTAAAATGTTCTTCTTATAATAGTATTGTCACTGTCCTTGTCACTGAAGCTTTGGGGTGCATTACAGGAGTAGTGATGAAGACTGCGGATCATACTCTCTAAGAGCCATATTCCCAGGAGGAAAAGGCTCTGCTTGGTTGCTAAGCAACTTCCTCCCACCAGTTTTCTCCCCTCTCAGAAAGAGATGGAAATTCAAACACTGTGTCTCCTCTACGCCTCCAATTGTATTTAGTAGCCTTGAAGCCCAATTAGTTTACTGGTATTTTTAGTTAAGTGATTTTTTTAAATGCTTGCCTGTAGACTGGAAATAATTCCCAGTAGTACAACTCTTAATGGCCCTTGGCAGAAAGCCTCTGAATGTTAAATGTTTCTTTTTTGACATAGGCTGCATTTAACAGTTGCTTACTCTGTTCATAGTGCTCATGGTGTTTTACTAAAGAGACAATTTTGCTTGTAAGTAACTAAAAACTATAGTAGGTCTAACCTAATTTCTAGTAGTTAACACCAGACTGAATTGCCATTAACAACACAAACAACTTCACAGTATTTAGTAAGAAAGTGAATATGGACAAGATTGCATCATGTTTCATCTGTAGTAAACAAAAATAAGTATTTAAAAATAAACAAAATTTCTGGCTTCTTTCCATTTCTCTAAAAAGGTCAGGTTAAATATGATGTGTAGTGTAGCATACTACCACACTATTGTTCAGTGCTAGTGCAATGTGTGCAGCTATTTAGGCTTTGAGTCTCAAAAACAGATCTGTCACATTGATTCAGCATGTAAAGCCTGTTAAATTTAACAAGAAGAACCATGTGTTGCTTTGGCAACTTCGTTGAAGTTATGGGTTGAGGTTCACCTTTTAGTAAGCTTTGTAAACTTCATGTTTACTGACCGGTGAATATATGTTTACCCGTATTACCTGTTTTTAATTTTTTATTTAAAAAAAAGTGTGTGTGTGTATATATATATATATGTATATATATATATATATACATACACAGTGTATATATATATATATATATATATATATATATATATATATATATATATAATATATATATATATATATATATCTATTATAAAAAAATCGAGAGAAACAGTAGGGCGACAAGTGGCGATCTTCATGTTAAGATCACAGAAGACACTTAAAAGATCCGTGAGACGAAAGAGATTGCCACGGACCATCTCGCAGGGACCTTAAACATGAGACTTTGTGCCAAAAGATTGACCCAGGACCGTCTCGCGATGACGTAGAACATGAGATTCTTGCAAGACACACCCTACTTACAACTAAATTAGGTCACGGGCAGCAACACACTCGTCTTACTCGTGTTTTGGCTTTGAGCACACACAGATCCAGGGCTCTCAGCGTATATAAAGCATATAAGAACAATACGTTATAAATGAAACGTAGACGACTAAGCGAAGAAGAAAGCAGTGTGGAGAAAAGAGACTCAGAAGCGTTGGAGAGACAAAAAAGAAAAAGAATAATCAAGGTGCAAATTCAGAAAATAAGGAAAGTAATTATCAGCCCGGAACAAGAAGAATTGAAAAAAAAGTACGTTCAATCCGGACGTTGGTGCTATACATATGCAGAGCAGGTTACAGATTATAAAAGTGGAATTCGAAAGGCTCAGAAAAAAAAAGTTGGCCGATACACATGTGGAGAAAGTTAAAGAATATTAAAGTAGGAAAACTAGAAAGTATAAAAAAAAAAGAAAGTAAAGATCGCAGTATCGCAAACAAACTGAAATTATTACTCGAAAAAGGGAAAACAATCACCATGGACCAGGTGTCATTGAAACAAAAGCAGGATAAAGCGAGGTCAGAAATAAAAGACAGAGTAGAAAACAAAAATGAAACATCATAAAGAGGTTAAAAAACAAGGGGGCCAGACACATGCAGAGCAGGTTATAGATAATGAACCGTGGAATTCAAATGACTCAAAAAAAACGTAGGCGCGAAGCACATGCAGAGCAAGATACAGAATATGAAAGCAGAAAAAAAACAACAGTGTCAAAACAAAGAAAGTAAACAACGCATTAGTGCAAAGAAAGACAAATTATTACTCAGAGAAATAACGAAACAGCAAATAGAGATCGAATATATGGACATAGGTGATATTTCAGAAGTATGTAAATATTGTAAGGCTTTGAAGTTTAAGTCAGAGAATTTCAAAAACGGAGTTTACCTCACATGCATTTATTGGTTACTTTGCAAAAAAAAATATTAACTGCTGATGATGTTGATCGTTTTGTCTGTGCTGAAATTCCAAATAGAGAAACCTGTCCTGAATTATCATTAAACACATGTCTCACTGACCTCATTAAAAAGATTCAGCACATTAGGACTCGAAAGATTGCAAATATTGTTTTTACAGAAGTTCTGAAATAAAAGTGACACTAATGAAATAGCAACAATTCAAAGAAAAAAATCTTAAAAGTGTGTATCTGGAAAAAACAAAAATGGGGGTTGGAGAGCGAAGTAAGCAGGGGTGCGAAACTCCCTAGTATATATATAATATTGTAACAGGAATAAAATAAAAATAAAAGAGTTGAGGATTAGGCCCGTATATTGTCTGCCAGAGAGTAGTCACAAAGGACTAATACCAGTCTTTTATACAGTATATCTGAAAAATAACAAAAGACAGTTAATGGAGGAACGGCAGTTTTATATAACGGTGGCAGGAAGTAGGGTGAGGTCACCAAGGAGGGACAGAAGTGAGGGCATCTGCATGAAGGAAATTGTTTAGTCTTCCTTGGTTCTGTGGGAAATAGAGAGAAAGAAGGCATTAGTACCCTTTAATAACCCTTTTTCCTGTGTTTTCACACCCTGAATTGGACCCTTAGGCTGTCACCTAATCACATGTGTGTGACTATATATATATATATATATATATATATATATATATATATATATATAT
>JANRMT010062838.1:3764330-3876202 GCA_026402145.1 Polypterus bichir lapradei | reverse complement strand
TATATATATATATATATATATATATATATATATATATATATATATATCAAAATATGTATATATGTACATGTCCCAGAAAACGGATGAATGTCCCACCCTGGTCAGAGGTGAATTCTTGAGCCAGGTGGGATGCCAGAAACAGAAGGATAGAATAACCTAGGGCAATACATGGCCGGGACGCCTTATGATTCCCTTCCTGATTGTGGTGCCCAAAGGTTTCTGGGACCAGCAAAAGAGGATGAAAAGTAGAAGTTTGTCTCCATTATACTAGGTGGCAGTGTCCCTCTTACAGAGTCCCAAGCTGGACACCTGCAGATAGTGCAGCCTTTTAGGGATCTTTGGGGGGAATGATAAGAGGGCGCTGGCCACGTCACGCCATAGGAAGTGCTTCTGGGTCCACCTTAAAAGGAGCCTACTGCCATAGCTCAGGGAGGCAGTGGGCAAAGCTTATTAGAGGAGAAAAGGAAAGCAACCATTTAAAGTCTGTGTATTGGTTGGTGATAGCACCTGATAGGTTGTCGGAAGCTTAGGAATAAAAAAAAAATATTTTGAGATACGTGACTCATTTTCTCCCCTTGTGGATATCTAGTTAAAAATATGCAAACTGCATCACAGACCTTTGCTTCTTTCTCTCTCTCTCTTTATATATATATATATATATATATATATCTATATATTTATATATATATATATAAAATGTCACACGGCTGGGGGTGGTACCCAGCCGGGATGCCCAGAAGGACCAGACCACGAGGGGGCGACCGCCCTGGTTGCACTGGGGACCACGGGTGCAGAACTTGGAAGCTCAACCCTGTAGGGGCCCGTGGCCACTGCCAGGGGGTGCCCCGGTGCCTGAAGAACCCTGGACCTCAGCACTTCCTCCACACCAGGAAGTGCTGGGGGGAAAAAGACTGGGGACACCCGGAGGGCTTCCGGGTGCGCAGCCAGCACTTCAGCCACACAGGGGAGTGTCCGCGCAGGAGTGTCGGGGAGCAGCTGGAGCCCATCCAGGTTGCTATAAAAGGGGCCGCCTCAAGTCAAGAGTCGGATGGAAGGAGACGGGAGACTGGAGAGAGAGAAGTTGAGGCGGCCGGAAGGAAGGCACTGGGAAGAGAGGCCTGGACTTTAGGGGATCAGTGCTGGAGGCACTGGGTTGTGCACGAACTTAATTTGTAATTATTAATTATATATAATTAATTATAATAATAATTATAATTAATTATAATAATTCTAATTATAATTAATTATATATATATATAATATAGAACACTATAATAATGTAATGTATATTCTACAAAGACTTATGGAGTCTCATCATTTTATTTAGTGCTAATAAAAATGAAGAGGTAATTATCTCTAGCATGATTTGTTATCATTTGTATTATTAAATATTTATTAATATTCTTGAAGCCATGATATATATTCTATTTGAACTTGCAAAGCACCACTTTTCTTAATGTACATCAAATGCTAATTAGAATTGGTGATAGAACAAAAACTCAAATAGTTTCTCAAATCTAGCCTATATTTCATGTGGCTGTTACACTACATACATTCTTTTAATAGCTGTCTGTTAACAAATACTTTAATGACTGCGAAATCAAGTTGGAGGCAATTAGTGATATGGGATATGATGATACTGATGGGCAACGGCTGCAGAAGAAATAAACTTAAATGGTCACAATATTCCTGACATCTGCTGTTTCCAAATCCTTTTAGCAGTTATTTCAGGACCTTAATAAATCTGACAACTAGGGACCTCACTGCCCTAAAACATAGATCTCTTAGCTGCATTAGTGGTTTATAAATTAAATTACATTGTCAGATGTCTTTTCTACTGTCTAGTAAGGTGATAACCTTAGTGCCTCACCTGGTTTGGCTTTAAACCTATTTGAAGTGGGGAAACTAAATATAGCAGATAAAAGGCAATTTGAAAAAATACAGTACAGTGAGATTAACTGCTAAATCTGAACTACAACTGTGTGAGTGGCCACACACCCAGTGCTACATTCTGTAGCTCTGTATCCAGGAGTACGCTATTGCGACTGTATATGCAACAATATAATGAATAAGAAGGTTCAGGAAATGGATGGATAAATACTTTTAACACAGATTTATAGCTACTAGAAAGTGATTGTGTCATGTAGGAAAACGTTTGTCAGATACTGTATAAATATGAGCCCAAGAGCATAATGCACATTCTTCTTTATGTGCCATATATAAGCTTGTGAAAAGTTTAACCACTGTAAATTATATATTGGTCTGTAATTTTTCCTCAGAATTCAGACACTGTTCCTTTGCTGTTTACCTTGAGCAACCTGACACTCTCCCAAAGTGCGTTTACATAACAGCTGAGTAAACGAGTTATAATCAGATGAATTGTGTGACTTAAATGTCAAAAGAGCATCATTTCTTTGAATATCAAGCATGATTAATGATAGCAGCGAATGACAAAGTGTACATTCAGAGTCCTCAAAGTCTCCATTATCCAGATGTTGAAAAAGTCAAATATGAGGACTCCCAGAATATGGGTGCAATGCTGATTGTTTTAAAGAAACTATGTACTTGATTTAGGGCAATGGCTTTTTCCTAAAGTACTTTCAGATGTTATATTTTCAGAGAGGTGTAAGAAGAAGTAGGGCACAGATGTGTTAATTTACTTGATATCTTTAGTGTCCCTTTAGTATAGTGTCCCTCCAAGTGGGGACGATTGAAAATGTGTTATAATTTTTAATCATGCCAAGGTTTAAAATGATTTCTTGGTTAGTAACCTTTCAACATGATTCCTGCTTATTAATAAGCAAAGTTTAGAAAAGGCATATGCCATCAGCTATGTGCGGCCATTTTAAGTATTTGACATCTTGTATGAATGACTGAACAATATGATAAATTGGAATCCTATGAACAGCTTTTTCCTGCCTGCACCCAGTGCAGCCAGGATAAGATAAAGCTTCCTTCAACCCCACAAAGAGAAAAAAAATCATGTTCATGAAAAGGATGGTTAGAGGTCTTTTTCTGTAAAGTACTACTTGGATTATATGGTAGTTTTTGTCTTTATTAAGCTTTCACCCTCTGTAGATCATATTTTTCTAATAATATAGCAGGCTAATGCAGAATTGTATGTTGATTTATAGGACTGAGCCATTCATGGGCTTTTTAATAGCTCTTGGCATCCTTTTGCCCTTGAATCCAATGCAATAAAAAAGCTAACACTTACCTGTCTGTTACAATCTGCCTTCTTCTTTCACAGCACCATAAGCAAGAAACTACATTAATGCTTTAAGAAAGTAATGGAAATGATTAATATATCATAATTCTTCTTAATTGTACATTTGCTTGCTACATAAAAGCCTTGTGATAGAGTGCTCAGGAAAGGACTTTTTTGTGAAATCAAGACTGATGAAAAGTATAGTGATGGGAGTAAAAAGAATTGAATGAATTTTAATCTAAACGTAAAATATTTGAATAAAAAAACAAATATAATATTAATATAAATGTTTAGCTTATTAAAATGGAATATGAAATATATAAAAATATTTATTAAAAGTCAAGTGATTTGTCATTCTTCTTTCCATTTTCTATCCTGTTGGCATTGTTTGCATGATATCAATCAACCCTGAGTGGGATGCTCATCCATGGCAAAGCAACTCTCACTCATACCGTGCTGCTTTCAGAGTCACCAATCTGAGGCAGAGAAAGCCCATGTGAGCATGTGGAGAACATACAGACTTCTGACAGACAGAGATGTAAGGCTGGGTCTCAGTCTCAGACTCTGAAGCAGTAAACCAGAAGTGCTGTCTACTGCACAACTGTGCTGCTCACAGATATGCACCAGTGCTTAAACACTATATGTAGCAGTACATATGTGAAAAAAGTTATTTTTGAGCATGTCTTATTTTTACAGGCGGATATCCTTTAAGGGGTCAGTCTCTGAGGAGGAAGTACGAGAAAGCAGCTTGGAGCTGTTGCACATGTATTTGTCTGACACCATGGACTCCATTGTAAACTCTGTTCCTCAGTGTCCCCCGGTTATGAGAGTGGCCTTCAAGCAGCTGCACAAGAGAGTAGAGGAGCAGTTTCCTGAACCCGAAAATGAGGTTGGTTGGTTAGATATAATTTATGAAATTGAAAGTGTGAATTCATTCACACCTGACCCTTTAGTTATGTCAAGGAAAATTAGCTGAAACCTGTACGGATTATGTACCATGAGATGAGGTCTGATTCCCCAGTCGTGTTTCATCTTCAGTGCTTGCAGATATGGATGATGTCTTTCATGAGTGGACACACATGAGCTTTAGGTTATGAACAGATTCAGCATTTTTGTCCTTATATTATGCTGAAGCTGGGAGCTCACTTATACTCATAGACAAGCAAATATTATGGGCAGCTTCACACAGCATTGACAGAGCACCTTAAATATGAGCCGTTTAATATGAAATGATCCCATTAACTGCTTAGACCTTTCACAAACTGACACATTTTTTGTTCCTCTCGTGTCTCCATGTATTTCTATTAACCCCGTAACCTCTAATTAGTTTCCCAAAGTGCAAGTGGAGTGATTTTTTTTTCTTTTCTTTTAATCCATCTCTGCCAATTTAACAGTTGGAACGTAAATACCATCAACTCTCCAGGGTCAGTATACTATTTTGCTTTTTCTCCTTTGCTCTTTGAAACTGGATGAAGAAAGATGGAGAAATACAACAAGAAAGAGGCATAGATCAAAGGTAGCCTCTTGAAAAAATGAAAAATGCATATCGCCTGGGCTGCCAAATCCTGCCATTTTTCTCAAAGTGCCTTTGTAGTACACAAACCCCACTGAAAGTGTTGATCATATTAGCTCTTTCTCGAACAGACTTAATCGAATTCACAAATGCAGGGTTGATTGCATCATATGCTTTCATAGTTTTAAAGTGCCCAGTCTATGAGATTTATCAAAGCATTTTAAATGGCAATGTGGCTTTAGGTGTAAAAACAATACTAAAGTAAAGGAAATTTTACATAAAGGTGGAATTTCCATTTAACATGTTCATTTAAGGATGTTTGCTGATAATGAGCTGCTTTTTGAATGAAACTGGTTTGCCAGCAATTTGAAAAAAAGGAAAAAAGAATATATAGTATAAAAATGTGTAACATCAAGTTCTCCTATTGGTACTTTTTTCTACCTCACTAATCTGATTTCATCTGTTACAGGATGTGAAGTACCTGGCCATCAGCGGCTTTCTCTTCCTGCGTTTTTTTGCTCCTGCCATTCTTACGCCGAAGTTGTTTAATCTACGGGATAACCATGCAGACACCCGGACAAGTCGAACCTTACTGTTACTCGCCAAGGTATCTCGATCAGGGATAAATGTAAAGTAAAGATCTAATTTTCGTATGAATTTCAGTACCATATGCAAACAGTACATTAAAAGTACTTGTGTTTTGTCTCTTGGTAGCATGTATGAGAAATTTAACAGCATTCAGTGTGTAAAGTACAATTAACCCTTTTCATACTCCCTTATTTTTTTCTTCTGGGAGGTGTCATCAACAAGTAGCTGTCACCCAGTTATCCAAAACAATGATGTAATCACGAAACAAGTGGTTCTGAAGTGTGTGCTCAGATTCAAAACAAAACATACTTGCCAGAGTTTCAACAGCTTTCCCACTGATGAAACATTGTGAAAATAGATCCATGCAATCAGAGGAGATAAAGGACCATTTTTAATACAGTATAGCAGCCTTTATGTTTGTTGGCAGCACTATATCTGATGAACACATACAGTTTACTTGCTGTCTTAAAACTGATGCTGTGCCTTTTTTACTGGAACAACTTTGTTGTTGTACTGACAAAGGAACATTTTGTGAAACTGGAATGCTCAGTTAATGTTTGAGAAACTGTGCTGATGGAAAACAGCATAGTAAGTCTTCCTTTTTTTGAACCTGACTATGCAATGGGATCTCTTCCCAGTTAGTATACAATTTACCATAGCCACAATGTGAAAAAAAAATTACTTTTTTGATTAACAATATGTGTATTTCACACAATAAGTGTAAATTCTGTATGTACTAACGTTTCACACTCGAAACTTAACTGGCATGCAACAAACATGAAAAAACTTTTCCAAGAAATGCAAAGAAAATTGGCTAAATGCAGTTAATATGTAAGATTATAGCTAATAACCCATGTCTGTTTTGTGTTACAATGCAGTGACATCTGTTAAAACATTGACCCAACATTAAATATAAAAAAATAGTTTAGCTGAAACTGTTAAAATAAAAGTTAACAAACTTAACTTTGTAATTATAAAGTAATATCTCCAAAAATAGGCTTTGTCTGTTTTTGATGCTTTTTTGTGTAGTGCTTTTCAGCAACACTTTTTATATTGCAAAAATCGATTGTTAGAAGTGAAACTAGAGAAGTGAAGTAAAATAATCCAATACTGACTAACAGCAATTATACTTACCATGCATTACTTCCAAGTTTTGTGAAAGGGCTAATTATTAAAAAGAAATATGACATTGTACAGGAAGAGGTGGTGTATGGTACAAAAATGACATTCAGCATTCTTGGCAATATTACATTGCCATAAGACAAAATTGCACTGTGTGCAGTGAACAACAAAGCTTAGATTTGAAGATCTGGTTTTTAAAGTTATATTTCGCATGACAATACAAACTGTTATCCATTATGGATATTTCACCAGTTAGGTTGTCGTTTTGCTTAGCATGCTTGAAGAATGCTGCTTAGAGTTCATCCCACATTGTTGTAATACAGGAATTATCATGTTCCTTTGAAGAGTTGGGTTTTAAGTGGATTTTGAGTGGCTGCTTTTACCCATGAAATGTGTACATACCCCCCGCTGCCCCCATAAGGACTGCAAAACAGGCTAATGCAAGCAGTTTGGAAATATGCTGCTGTGCCCAGGTGTATGCTGAACAATACATGCTGGTGTATAGCCTCAGATGTCGCCTGGAAGCTATAGCTTGATAAAGAGCTTTGGCTTTCATATGTAGAGTAGAAATTTAAAAAAAATATATATATATATATATATATATATATATATATATATATATATCAGTGGGTACGGAAAGTATTCAGACCCCCTTCAATTTTTCACTCTTTGTTATATTGCAGCCATTTGCTAAAATCATTTAAATTAATTTTTTTCCTCATTAATGTACACACAGCACCCCATATTGACAGACAAAAAAAAGAAATTGTTGCAGATTTATTAAAAAAGAAAAACTGAAATCTCACATTGTCCTAAGTATTCAGACCCTTTGCTCAGTATTTAGTAGAAACACCCTTTTGAGCTAATACAGCCATGAGTCTTCTTGGGAAAGATTCAACAAGTTTTTCACACCTGGATTTGGGGATCCTCTGCCATTCCTCCTTGCAGATCCTCTCCAGTTCTGTCAGGTTGGATGGTAAACGTTGGTGGACAGCCATTTTTAGGTCTCTCCAGAGATGCTCAATTGGGTTTAAGTCAGGGTTCTGGCTGGGCCATTCAAGAACAGTCGCAGAGTTGTTGTGAAGCCACTCCTTCGTTATTTTAGCTGTGTGCTTAGGGTCATTGTCTTGTTGGAAGGTAAACCTTCGGCCCAGTCTGAAGTCCTTAGCACTCTGGAGAAGGTTTTTGTCCAGGATATCCCTGTACTTGGCCACATTCATCTTTCCCTCGATTGCAACCAGTCGTCCTGTCCCTGCAGCTGAAAAACACCCCCACAGCATGATGCTGCCACTGCCATGCTTCACTGTGGGGACTGTATTGGACAAGTGATGAGTAGTGCCTGGTTGTCTCCACACATACCGCTTAGAATTAAGGCCAAAAAGTTCTATCTTGGTCTCATCAGACCAGAGAATCTTATTTCTCACCATCTTAGAGTCCTTCAGGTGTCTTTTAGCAAACTCCATGCGGGCTGTCATGTGTCTTGCACTGAGGAGAGGCTTCCGACAGGCCACTCTGCCATAAAGCCCTGACTGGTGGAGGGCTGCAGTGATGGTTGACTTTCTACAACTTTCTCCCATCTCCTGACTGCATCTCTGGAGCTCAGCCAAAGTGATCTTTGGGTTCTTCTTTACCTCTCTCACCAAGGCTCTTCTCCCCCGGTAGCTCAGCTTGGCCGGACGGCCAGCTCTAGGAAGGGTTCTGGTCGTCCCAAACGTCTTCCATTTAAAGATTATGGAGGCCACTGTGCTCTTGGGAACCTTAAGTGCAGCAGAAATTTTTTTTGTAACCTTGGCCAGATCTGTGCCTTGCCACAATTCTGTCTCTGAGCTCTTCAGGCAGTTCCTTTGACCTCATGATTCTCATTTGCTCTGACATGCATTGTGAGCTGTAAGGTCTTATATAGACAGGTGTTTGGCTTTCCTAATCAAGTCCAATCAGTATAATCAAACACAGCTGGACTCAAATGAAGGGGATCTCAAGGATGATCAGAAGAAATGGAAAGCACCTGAGTTAAATATATGAGTGTCACAGCAAAGGGTCTGAATACTTAGGACCATGTGATATTTCAGTTTTTCTTTTTTAATAAATCTGAAACAATTTCAAAAATTCTTTTTTTTGTCTGTCAATATGGGGTGCTGTGTGTCCATTAATGAGGAAAAAATTAATGTAAATGATTTTAGCAAATGGCTGCAATATAACAAAGAGTGAAAAATTGAAGGGGGTCTGAATACTTTCCGTACCCACTGTTTATATATATATATATATATATATATATATATATTCAAGGCATTCATAGTCTAAATCACAATCTGATTGTATGGGTGGTTACCTATCAGGTAACGCTTGTGGTTGGTCAGCAAGTCAGCTAACATCCGCCACGGCGCCATCTCAGTTGCGAGAAGCAGATCATATAGAATGGTTGAAAATAGTTTTACTGTCAAATAATGCAAAGAGTACACAACACGTGTTTCGCCCTAATTCTGGGCTCATCAGGTGTACACACTCACTGCACTCCCTCTCGGGAATCGAACCTCGGACGTCAGCGTTAGAGACGAAGCCCCTACCTTTTTCAGGACTGTGTATTTCAACAATAATGTTTTAAAAATCCAAATAACTTTACAGATCTTCATTGTAAATTGTTTAAACAATGTTTTCCATGCATGTTCAATTAACCATAATCAATTAATTAACATGCACCTGTGGAATGGTCGTTAAGACCTTAACAGCTTACAGAAAGTAAGCATTTAAGGTCACAGTTCTAAAAACGCAGGACACTAAAGAGACTTGTCTACCGACTGTGAAAAACACCCAAAGAAAGATGCCCAGGGTCCCTGCTCATCTGCGTGAACGTGCATTAGGCATGCTGCAGGGAGGCATGAGGACTGCTGATGTGGCTAGGGCAATAAATTGCCATGTCCACACTGTGAGACGCCTAAGACAGCGCTACAGGGAGACAGGAAGGACAGCTGAAGACTGTGGAAGACCATGTGTAACAACACCTGCACAGGATCGGTACATCCGAATATCACACCTGCGTGACAGGTACAGGATGGCCACAACAACTGCCCGAGTCACACCAGGAACACACAATCCCTCCATCAGTGCTCAGACTGTCCGCAATAGGCTGAGAGAGGCTGGACTGAGGGCTTGCAGGCCTGTTGTAAGGCAGGTCCTTACCAGACATCACCAGCAACAACGCCGCCTATGGGCACAAACCCACCTTCACTGGACCAGACAGGAGTGGCAAAAAGTGCGTGAGTTTCTGCATGACAGCAATGTCAGTGTTCTGCCATGGCCAGCGAAGAGCCCAGATCTCAATCCCATTGAGCACGTCTGGGACCTGTTGGATCGCAGGGTGAGGGCTAGGGCCATTCCCCCCAGAAATGTCCAGGAACTTGCAGGTGCCTTGGTGGAAGAGTGGGGTAACATCTCACAGCAAGAACTGACAAATCTGGTCCAGTCCATGAGGAGGAGATGCACTGCAGTACTTCAAGCAGCTGGTGGCCACACCAGATACTGACTGGTACTTTTGATTTTGAGCCTCCCTTCATTCAGGGACACATTGTGAAACATTTTTAGTTTATGTCTTATGGTGTTGACTCTTTTAGTGTTCATACAAATATTTACACATTAAGTCTACTGAAAGTAAAAACAGTTGAAAGTCAGGGGACGTTTCTTTTTTTGCTGAGTATATATATATATATATATATATATATATATATATATATAAAATATATATATATGTGTGTGTGTGTGGCTTCAAAATCAGGTGAAGCAAAATAGAAAGGCCAAAACCAGAGCATTTAATAGGAAATGGGTACAGTGAGGAGTGGCTTATGAATGCTGTCGGAGAACATTATCATAAAGCAATCTGTAGTATTTAATAGGGGCTACATACAGAATTTCTGTCTTTCATTCACAACAAATTCTATAAATGTGTGAAATCCATCTGAAAAAACATTTTTGTAGAAAATAATTACATTTATTAACAAGAATGAAGCGCAGAGGTGGTCAAAAGTACTTCCATTCAGAAAGAACAATCCATCTTTATTTCACAGTTTTTACATTTTTTCTTGGTGGCAGTCATTTTTTGAACAGAATGTGAAGTACAGTATTTCTTGAGCACTTTCTGAAACTGTAAAAGGTCAAAGTTCATGTGAAAAGACAGTTTCCCTTTTCCCCTTGGTTATTCATAAAATGTACCAAATACAAAAAAAAAAAGAAAATAGAGGACTCTAAAAAGGTTACACAAATATTTCTATTATAACAATAAATAAAATAGAAGAGGATCAACAAATAAGTATCAAGTATAAAGGAAAAGTAGAAAACAAATCATCTTTGCCCCTGTGGTCCTTCCAAGACAAATTAGTGATCCTAATTAACCCTTGGACTGCCAATGCACATAGCTACACTATATTAGAAAATCCACACTACTTACACCTTCTTTACCTCTTTCACCATTTTAGCTGAGCAGTTTTCAATACTCTTTTCAGCTGACTTGAAGCTCATTGGATAGCATGTGCTAAGCCCTAGTCAGTGAGCACATTCATGGTCACTTCTAGTCCCCTGCTTATATAACACTTGACAAAGGGCCCAGGCCAGTACTTAGTCTAGTGGAGCATAATGTTCTTGCATTTCCACAAGAGGCTTGACAATACAGTAGTATAAATATAAATTTGGCTTGAGCCATCATGTGCAGCATGACCGTTTTAATCTAGGCAGCAGTAGTTAACTTGTTGGTCAGCACCATCTCTTCAATACAATATGCACATTCTTTGTCAGTGCTTCTTGAAAAATTTGTACCTTATCCTTAGACATTTATTCTCTGTTCAACATTGATAAACAGTAGCCAAGAGTAGTTCAAGAGGATACAGAGTCTATCTTCTTGTAAGCCAGTCTTATGTCATTAAAGTCTGAGCTCATTTTATGGTACTTCAATAAAAATTTAATATTTATATAAGATAAATATTTAAATTATATATTTATGTACATATCATTTATGGTATATACAACTGAAATTGGTGTACTTAAAACATTACAGTTCTCATAATATTGAAAAAAATACTCATTTGTTTCTGTTAATTCCTCTTTAATATTTTATCACTGACTTTGGTCTCCTTTGATTTAATTTAGTGATATTCTGTTTTCCAACTAGTCTTTTTCTTTCTAATCATATAATGTTAACATTTCACATTGCAGCATGGCTTCTTAGGTTAAAGAGTGCTTATGTGCTTTATGTCATTACATTGTGAAGATTTATAAATTTAGTGACACTGATCAATTTATTCCATTTTGCTCCTTCCACAGACAAACAAAAACACAAACGCCAAAAAAGTAATATCATTATCAGATTGATTTGTCCAAGTAAAAAAAAAGTGTGTCGCTTATGGATTTATTAACTTTACAGTATATCATTGGTGGCAGAAGTAAAATTAAAATCACTTAAATCAGAACTGTTCCTCTGGATGAACAGTGTTGGATTAGTCAAACTAGGAACTGTAGTTAAGAAAGTAAAATAATTAATATAAGAAGTCCTAACCAAAATAAGTATCTTTTGTTATTTTAGAATGATTCAGACATTCCTTTATTTTTTTACTTTACAGTACGTACGAACATTCCCTGCAAATCTTCTTAAAAAATTAAAAAAACAAAACATGGTGTCTGATACAGTACGTCATCAATTGATACATGCACAGTGACTGTGTGGGCAAGCATCCATGGAAACAAGGAATATGAAAAGAGAGTGACATCATGAAAAAAGCAACAGAAAAAATGAAAACTCTAACTTTCATGGAAATAACATATTAAAAAAATAATCATAAAGGAACATAAAGTATTTATAACCTGTTAGCTACCCTGACAACTAAATTGTTAGATCTGATGCTTAAACACTTATAAGGCTCCTTTACATTGGTTGCCTGTTTTTTGCCAGATATGCTCTCCTAAAATTTAAAAACATGTGTTTGTCATCATTACTTACATTACTTAGAAATCTGAATGAAAGAGGAATTTTTTTTTTAATATATACAGATGTTTTGTTACTCCCCAGTCACTGTATTGCTCTCTACTGCTGTGTTGCCTATTAAGTGAAAGTCACCTAGCCAACGTAATGGAAAACCATGGAGGTGCTAGTTTTTTTTTTTTTAACCCTTTTCTCTATATTAAATTTAGGCAAATTTAATCATTTTCTTTTGTTAAAAATAATAATCTTTTCAAGCACATTGCAGTTAAAAGCTAAATTAAGTACACACTACAATTTTGTTCCTCCTTTGGTACTTTCACTGTGTTGACAGCTGAGGCCAAAATAGGGCTTCACCTCAGCAAGCTGCTTGGCTCACTGTGGGAGTGTGACTCGTGTGTAAATACAGAGGCATACAGGGCAACAGTTTAAATACATTCATACAAAGCTCATTGATGAGTGAAGAGGCGGCCAAGGCCGTGGGCGTTTTGTAAGGTTTTTTTAGCAATGCACGCTCAGACAGATGTGTGTTTCGTTTCTAATCAAAGAATTTTTTTTTTAGCACACAATGAGATTCATATCATTTGCATAGATGCGTCGTGTTGTACTGAGAGCAGATAAAAGCAGATTTGTTTGCTTATAGTTGTACTTGTTTCTTTATATAAGAGAAATGGCAATATTAGTTCAGGTATCATTCACAATTAATTCTTTCTTCACCCCACCAGCTCTTTCAAATTAATTTCACTTGAGTCTGCAGTGTAAGAGAGCAGCTAATAATTTTATGTAGAAGGCCACATTGAAGGGAGTGGCACTCCATGTAAGAAATACATTGACTGCTATCCTTTGAAAATGTCTTTGAGCTAAATGATGTATTAGCATTATTAGAGCAGCTCTCTTTAATGTAAGTATCCTAATAAAGTAACAACAACAACATTTATTTATATAGCACATTTTCATACAAAAAATGTAGCTCAAAGTGCTTTACATATTGAAGAATAGAAAAATAAAAGACACAGTAAGAAAATAAAATAAGTCAACATTAATTAACATAGAATAAGAGTAAGGTCCGATGGCCAGGGAGGACAGAAAAAACAAAAAAAAAACTCCAGACAGCTGGAGAAAAAAATAAAATCTGCAGGGATTCCAGACCATGAGACTGCCCAGTTCCCTCTGGGCATTCTACTTCACATAAATGAAACGGTCCTCTTTGTATTTAGGGTTCTCACGGAAGGACTTGATGATGATGGTCATGTAGACTTCTGGCTTTTAGTCCATCAATGTTGGAGCATCATGATGCTTTGAGTTGGTGGAAAAGAAACCGGAAAAAGAAACAGAAGAGAGAGGAGGGGTTAGTACAGATTTTAGAGCCACCATGAATAGCTATTATAATGAATTGAACATACAGAGTATCAGGATTAAGTTAAAGTGAAGTTATGAGAAGGCCATGTTAAAGTAATGTGTTTTCAGCAGTTTTTTAAAGTGCTCCATTCTATTAACCTGGCGAATTCCTATTGGCAGACTATTCCAGATTTTAGGTGCATAGCAGCAGAAGGCCACCTCACCGCTTCTTTTAAGTTTTGCTTTTGGAATTCTAAGGAGACACTCATTTGAGGATCTAAGGTTACAATTTGGAATATAGGGTGTCAGACATTCCGATATATAAGATGGGGCGAGATTATTTAAGGCTTTATAAACCATAAGCAGAATTTTAAAGTCAATTCTGAAAGACACAGGTAACCATGTTTTTTTTCAGCTGATAAGTATAATGTTAGAGCATAATATGGTGACCTCATTGAGTAGCCCTATTACAAACAAGTAAATTAAAGCCGAATTGCCATTTCAGCTGAATAAGGATCAGAAAAGTTGTAGAAGAACCTATGGATACAGGCAGTGATTTTTGTCAATGGTTTTTGTCTATTCAGATGTGATTTTCACACAGCTGGGTATTATCTTCATGGCACATGAGGTAGTGTAAGTGAATCAAGCACACCAATAACAACTTGCAGTTATAGAACTGAACTAAACAATAAACATAAAAAACTCCAGACATACTTGACAGGCTGTGAAGAGCTCAGTTCAGCAGGCTGCATATTGTTTAAGTGGTAGGAGCACATTCAAGCAAGCCAAAGATTGTTCTTCAGGTCATATGGCAAAGAATGCCAGAAAATTAAAGAAAAATTAGCAGACATATGGACTTAGTATCAGCAATATAATTCTGTCATACTGTAGCTGTCTCAGGGCTATGACGAGGGAACAGTGATTCAGGCAGGTGGTTGTTGGTTACATCCTGAGGTATCTGAACATAAATTACTGTATATATATATATTCTTAGGATGTGGAGAAATGGAAAATTTTAAATCAGATTCGATTTACTCAAAACAGAAGAGTGCAGGTGTTCATGTCTGCTTGAGTGCAGCAGGAGAAGAGTCAAGGGACAGATTAATGTTGCCTGTGATAATAAGGAAATCTCAGCAAAGGAAAATGTGAGAAGGTGGGTGTTTAGAGGATCCACAGAGCAGGTAGCCAGTATGTGGAAAGTGAGAACGACTGCAGGTGAATTAACTTGCTCAGGGTCACTCATCTGTGGTGGAGATTCCACAGGCAACTTTTTGTAAGTAACCACTAAGCCAGGCTTACTGTCTGCCTTCCTTCCTACAACATACAATACAGTTTGAAGAAAAGACAAGAGAAAGTAATTTTAAGCACTTGATCTGGAATTGGTTCAACACATGAAGCCCAATAAAATCACAAAACAGTGCATCAGGCGTCATGGATAAAACTAAACTAGGCATGGGGGATGGCACATACTGTACTACAAATGAGGCTTTGAGTGGGTCTTCAGTCAAAGTAGATCTGAACATGGAATAGGACGTCATCCTCATTAAGACAGTATTCAACTGTGTTTTTAGCACTTGTGGCATGCTCTGGTTTCTCCACATGCTTTGTTATGTGACAATGACAGAAACTGTTTTTTTGTTTTGTCTTTTATTTCTGTAAAATGGTGTTTGCATTCAGCAACATTTTAATTGGTCTTGAGCAGTATTTTAGTTTGCCCATTTTCTGGCTTCTCCATAAATCATACAGTTCATAACTTTTGCTTTTGAGTTTTATAACTTCCTCCCAAGGCAGTAATAGTGTAATATTTTTTTGCTTAATTTATAAATTGCCTATTTGGCATAACTCCTGTTTTTTTTTTTTTAAATAAACAAAGTCTGTTAAAGTGATCCAAGAAGAAAATAGTAGTACACAGAAAAATAATAAAGCAAAGCTTGCTGATAAAAGCTGAGGGTTATGTAGGCATTGAGAAAGGTGATATATCAAGTATATACTGTAGCCAAATGATGTTATACTCATCTTACATCTTGAAGGAGTGGGATCAAACAATCATGATAAAGTGTAACAGCTTATTGCTAATCTTAGATTTCATACTGGTTGGCTTTCTGGTGGTTTTCATTTGTACATACATTGAGTCACATTTACCTTATATTTTAAGTTTGAACAATGCACCAACCAATCAAGGGAGTTGAAATTTGATTCTGAGTATTTTTCTTTGAATATGTGTTTTATGTATGTGTAGATGTAATAATGCTCTGGTACATTGAAGGTCACTTATTCCTGAGGGCAGGTTGTTGTTGATGACACTGGCTCTCTCGAATCAATAACACAATGTCTTACTGGTATTTCTGAATGGATGAATAGTAATTTTCTCAAGTTAAATAAAGAGAAAACTGAAATTGTATTGATTGGCAAAAACGGATTAAGTGAGGTTATCAAAAATAATCTTGACGCATTAGGATTAGAAGTTAAGACCGAAGTAAAAAACTTAGGGGTAACCGTTGACTGTAACCTGAATTTTAAATCACATATTCTTCAGACCACTAGGACAGCATTTTTTCACTTAAGAAATATAGCAAAAGTTAGACCTCTTATATCATTGAAAGATGCTGAGAAATTAATTCACGCTTTTGTTTTTAGTCGATTAGATTACTGTAACGCACTCCTCTCTGGACTACCCAAAAAAGACATAAATCATTTGCAACGAGTGCAGAATGCAGCTGCTAGAATCCTAACTAGGAAAAGAAAATCCGAACACATCTCTCCAGTCTTAATGTCACTACACTGGTTACCTGTGTCTTTCAGAATTGACTTTAAAATTCTGCTTATAGTTTACAAAGCCTTAAATAATCTCGCTCCATCTTATATATCGGAATGTCTGACACCCTATATTCCAAATCGTAATCTTAGATCATCAAATGAGTGTCTCCTTACAATTCCAAAAGCTAAACTTAAAAGAAGTGGTGAGGCGGCCTTCTGCTGCTATGCACCTAAAATCTGGAATAGCCTGCCAATAGGAATTCGCCAGGCTAATACAGTGGAGCACTTTAAAACTCTGCTGAAAACACATTACTTTAACATGGCCTTTTCATAACTTCACTTTATCTTAATCCTGATACTCTGTATGTTCAATTCATTATAATAACTATTCATGGTGGCACTAAAATCCGTACTGACCCCTACTCTCTCTTCTGTTTCTTTTTCCGGTTTTTCTGTGGTGGCGGCCTGCGCCACCACCAACTTACTCAAAGCACCATGATGTCCCAGCATTGATGGACTAAAAGCCAGAAGTCCACGTGATCATCATCATCATCAAGTCCTTCCGTGAAAACCATAAATACAAAGAGGACTGTTTCATTTATGTTAGGTAGATTGCCCAGAGGGGACTGGGCGGTCTCATGGCCTGGAATCCCTGCAGATTTTATTTTTTTTCTCCGGCCGTCTGGAGTTTTTTTTTTTTGTTTTTTCTGTCCCCCCGGCAATTGGACCTTACACTTATTCTATGTTAATTAATGTTGACTTATTTTATTTTCTTAATGTGTCTCTTATTTTTCTATTCTTCATTATGTAAAGCACTTTGAGCTACATTTTTTTTGTATGAAAATGTGCTATATAAATAAATGTTGTTGTTGTTGTTGTTTCTAGGTATAACTAGCTGCCTTAACAGGGGGTTTACTTTTTTTTTTTTTTTTTTTGCTTTTTTGCCTACGGGCTGCTTTCAATTATTTCTCCTCTTTCATTTTCTATTGCCAGGCAGTGCAGAGCATTGGTAACCTTGGTTTACAGCTTGGACATGGTAAGGAGCAGTGGATGGCACCTCTGCATCCTTTCATCCTTCAGAGTGTTGGTTGTGTGAAAGACTTCCTCGACAAGCTTATCGACATTGACAGTGATAGTGGTAAGTGGATAACTGCGTTGTATCATGCAGGGAAAATCTCCAAAAGAACATCTACATTTCCTTTTCCCTGATCTGCCTAGTCATGGCAGCAGCACAGTTTCTGTATGTAGTAGAGGGTCTCTGATCCAGGATGCAGTAAGGCTCAGTCTCCCTTTTGAATTTGATGTACTCTGTTAATTTGTATTTTGTTTTAGTGCTGTGATGTAGAGTGAATCTTTAATATATTGTTAGATTTGATTTTGGCCCTTCAAATAATTTTTTTTCAACCACGTTTGCTATTTTAATTTTTGTTATTCATATTATTTGGGAAGTGATGTTATGTGTAATGTTTTGTGAATTTGGTTCATTTGACCAGAGTTTCTAGATTTTCCATTGAGGTAGTCCTTATTTGAGGACAGCATCGAGTTCTGCATGGCTATGTACAGATAAGATTCAAGTGCATCATCTACAGGCAGGTCCAGAAGTCAGTGTCTTCATGATATCAAGAGGTGGAGGGTGAATTAGCATCAGCTGGTTCTCCTACTTTTTCCATTTTTCTTCCTGAGTAGCATAAATGTTTGGAGAAGAATACCAGTTGGTAAAATAGCCATAGACTACAGTGTATCAAGAAGTATTTTTTTTTCTGTCGATATGGGTATCCGCCACATAAATATAAGGCAGCATATCATGTAAACAGATTGTTTGATATAACAAAATCATTGTATGACTTCTCTAAAGGGTTAAGGTTGACCTTGTTGCCTGCATTGGTCACTTTGAAGTCCTAACTTCTGACAGTCTTTTTGAGTGTAACATATTGAATGGCGGTGTAAAAATTCAACACCAAATATGTAGAGAAATAGTATTGGCAAGCAATAATACCAAGCACTTTCTTACCTAAACTTCATTTGCCAGTCTGAATCACTGATCTCTTAAAGAAACCCAGATCAATTTATTTCTGTAGTAGAAATGCCTTAATATTGAGTATCTGTATCTTGAGATTGCCACAACTGTTGTCTGGTGAAAGTCATACTAACAGGGCCATGTTCTCAGTTAATTGACTGGCTGGCAAGGAGCCCTGCCTGGATCTGCTCTTTGTAAAGCTGCCAAGGTAATATAGAAATCCTAACAAAGCAGCCTGTAAAATATTAAACATGGGTAAAGAGCTGATATCAATTTGAAGAGGCCAAAGCATGCTGCTCAAGTGCTGGACATTAATCCCTGAATGGAGACTTTCAGCGCTTCTATTGATTAAAATAGACAAATTTAATATTGTTTAACCACTTGTGTATGCACTTGGGGGAAAACATCTCACAATTTTTGAAAACTAATCTAAGTATAGTGGATGAATACAATTTCTAACATGTCATTTTTGATATGGCTTTTCAAAGTATTGCCTCTACTCACAGTAAGTAGTGAAATCTGTACATTTTCTTTAGTTATCAAGTGCCTGCCTTCATTTAGGCTTGCCAGAGATCCAGGTTAGGCTCTCTATTGTCTAGTAAGCTGGGAATGATACCTTTTTCTATATTGTCACATATTGTTTTTCTGTGTGCCTCCAGTGCAGCCCTATTTAGTGTATATTTCCCAAGACTTAATACTTTATGTGTAAGGTTGTATGTGTATGGTAACAGAGTGCCACTTAGATACCAAATACCAAGCAATGAATAAAACCAGCGAAATCAGTCATTGGTTTATTGAATTCACTTAAGCAGAGGCAGGATCATGAAAAGTGCTATCCAAAGTAACCAAAAATAAATGGAATTTCAAAAAATTTGAGCCTTTCTGTGGCCAACTAAAATCCAACTTTGTTTTTTCTGTTGACATATTTTCTTCAATTGCCAGAGCAGTCATTGTTGCCCTTCTTTCTTTGCATTTTTTAGTTCTTGTTGTATTGTAGTACCTAATGGTACATATTTCACCTGGGGACATACCCTGCTTCCTACTTTAGTACTGGAATGTCTCCAACTGATTGATGGGCAGTAAAATGGAAAGGCCCAGGGAGGGACAAGCACATCAGATTTATAGTGCAAATACCCCAGCATCATTTTTACTATACACCATCACCCAACAAATGTATTTTTCACACTCTATTGCTAAAAGCCAACACTTACAGTAACTTTGTCCTTGTGTCATTTCTTTACCTGTAAGATTTCTAGCTAGGCCTGACTGCTTCATTCTGTCTAGGTTTATATATGGTTATATCCATCAGCCAGCCCCATAACAGTTTAGTATTCCCAGTTTGTTTTTAGTTTATTTGAGCTTTGGGGTGCTTCTGTGGTTAGTCTTCATCTTTTCCATATTTTTTTGTAGCGGGTTTTTTCATAAGCATAAAGTTCTCCATTAGTACATCTTAATAATACGATTGGTAGTATTCCTGTTTTTTTGACAAACATGCTGACTGATTTCCTCACCATGTGACCTTTTTTTTTTTTTTTTACAATGTTTCTTATCACTTTTTATTGTCTTCATTTTTATTGCATTCCTTTGTTCTCTGTAAACACATTATATATTGCAATTTCTTCGGTTTTTCAATTTTTACCAAAAATATTTTTGACATTTATCTTGTTCCTTGAACTTTCCTATATTTCCATAATACTCACACCTTGCATTTCTTTTTTGGATACTTATAATCTTTTACTTTCCACATTTTATATTGTGATCATTGTGATAGTTTTCTAGCAACAATTGGCAAGAACTTTATGATTAACTTTATGATTATGAAAGCAGTATAATTCTTTTTTAAGGGTTGCAGTGGGTAGAGTCAGTACCATCCATATCAGATAAAACAACCCTGGACCAGGCACAAGCCTATCAACATTTCCAAATGTGCACAGACCCTCACATTGGCATGGGGCCAATTTAGAATCACTTCTTTCAGCAAATATCTATGTTTTGAGATGTGTTAGGGAAACTATGCAGATTCTGGGAGAACATTCAAATTCCACACACGCACCACTGGGGTTGCAGATACGGATTCTGGATTTATGAGACAGCAGCTTCAGTAATAATATTTTCTTTTTGTGAGCATAGCTCTTTTCCCTCCTCACACACACCTTTTTGATTTCATGACTTTCCTTTTAGTATATCTTGTACATTTGGGATCTTTCCTCTTCCTAACAAATGGCTGTAATGACTTGTATGCAAATGGTAGCACTCAGTTTTAAAGAATAAATATGATTGTGTACTGTGGTCTAAAGTTTGTTTGGCCCATATTTGAAAAGCTGCTGGCATCCTAACAGAGAAATTACACCAAACGCTTAACTGGAATAA
Organism: Polypterus bichir lapradei; assembly: GCA_026402145.1. Classification (NCBI taxonomy): domain Eukaryota; kingdom Metazoa; phylum Chordata; class Cladistia; order Polypteriformes; family Polypteridae; genus Polypterus; species Polypterus bichir. The sequence continues at coordinate 3,855,330 of JANRMT010062838.1, read as the reverse complement.
AGGTGAAATTAATCAAATCTTGCTATTTAGCAGAGTGCCTTTGAGGGTGACCAGACTAGAATATTGCAGATGCAAATTAGCTTTTGTGAAGAGAGAGAGAGAGCAAGAGAAAGGGAGGCCGCTTTCAATAAACTTGAGTGCCAAGGCAAATGAGAGAAATGAGAACAGCTGCACAAAGTCATTTCATTGAAATGGTCTGCTGATGAACACTGACACTATCATTCTAAATACCTTACTGAGCAAAAGAGCGGACTTGAACAAAGTGCTAGACATAAAAATATATAACATAATGAAAAGTTAAGTTACAAAGAATGTGAATATTTAAAAACAAAAAAATACAACTTTTAAAAATATGAAGTTGTTTTTTAAACTGCTAGAGGTGAGACATGGCTCTGCATAGATTCCCTAGAGCCATTTTAATATAGAAAGTAGTGCATTACTTATTCATAATAACTTCATTTTTCATTGGAAAGAGTTTTGTTTTAATAAATTAAGGGAATTGCAATGTGATTCAGTAAAGGTGCAGTACATGGCTAAAGAATACAGTACTTGGTTCATTTGCAATTACCCAACCTACTGTAACTTCACTTTACTAGAAGAATGAAAGAAGTCATTTCTAATAATAATTAAAATAAAAACTAAACATAGCAAAATTGCATGTTAACTACTCGGAGTGTCAGAAAGTTAACTGACTTTTTAAGTACTTTTCAGTTACATACACCAACCACAACAACAAGAACAACAGAGCAGTTGGACTGAAATGAATAGGCATCTGCATGCTGCCTGCTTGGCAGACTAATAGTCTTGTCTCTTACTGTAGAAATTAAAAAAGCTTTGGAATTGTGTTAAGTATAGAACAGGGATTATATAAAACTATAAGGTATTTTGTTCTGTACAAATTATTGCAAACAAGTCAAAAAATGGGAACAGTTGTACTGAACATTTAGGCTTGTGTAAGTCATTTTAGATAAAAGCCTACACTTAGTCAATAAATATTGTACACAGATGTTAAAAAGACGTTATGTCGTATTGATTGACAATAACGTTTTTGCCTGTGATTTGCTATTTCTTAACTCAAATTTGTCTTTAAAGAATCAAATATCACTTTACCAGGTTGTCTTAAGTCTGTTATGCATACATAATTTGACAATATACTAACTTCGAAATGTTTTATCCATAATGTTGTATTTTAGTTAAAATTAAGCAAATCCAAATTTCTTTTAACATTTTTTCTTTCAGACCAAAATTAGTCTCTTAACTTAGAATTAGTAAAATGCGAGCTTCGTAGACAAGTAATCCAGCACTACATGCAGGGTTAGAACCTGGCAGTAATCTCACATTGGATGCAGTATCAAAGAAACAGAATATTTCTCTAGACAGATAATATGTGGTCCCAGGTGTGGCTTTGCAGTATTTCATATCTCGGCTTCTAATATATAACATCTTGGGCATTAGGGGCCTACACTCTCTACTTGTGTAATCCCACTTTTTCTATCTCTGAATCTGTACACCTTGGTGACTAGTTCACTTGCCCTTTATCTTCTCCTTTTACCCTGAGTTTATTTTGCCCTGTGTCATGCCCATAGTCAGGAGTCAGAAGTTGGCTGTGGTCAGCATCTAACTATATCTGCAAGTAAGAGTTTCACTATACTGCTGCTACTACTGCTCCTGCTCTTCCTTTATTTTACAGATTGCCCTTGCCCTCTCCTCTTAGTTATTACAAAGAGAGTTAAAATAGCAATCACAGTAAAAGGAAATATATCTTAAATCAATAGGCAGAAGCAGAATTCAAAAAAGGCTGTCACAATGTCAAAAAAGCACAAGGAGCTTAGAACTGAGTAGAAAAGAGATGCAATCAGTCTTTATTTCTCTTTCCTCTTCCATCATGTGACTGCCATCTGATTAGTCTTGTATGGCCCTGATAGGGAGGCCAAAGGCAGTTTGCAGCTAAAAGAAATAGCTGGGAGGAGGGGCTCCAGACATCTTTTAGCATCAGGTGGTCTATGATTCATATCTACATGCCAAGTTTTATACCTAAGGCATTGTGTACTTGATACCATTGTTTGAGACTGAGCACTGAGATCATCATTCACTTCCTTGAGTCAAAGGAACCATGACATACAATTTGTGCAGAACACTAGAATGAAGTAGGACTAGATATAAATAATTTGGAATTTCTTCATAAGAACAAAATAAAGTTGTAGTTGTCAAACAAGTAATATTGCATGAGATGGTAACACAGGATTCCCAACAGTGTGAAAACACAGAGGACCAAACTTCTACTCGTGTGAAAGTAAACATCTCCCCTTAATAACATGGTAACAAGAGCTGATGCTTTGCAAATTAGAAAACTGATAACTGAAAATGAAATGGGAATAATGTAGAACAATGTGGTAATGGCTAAGGATTTTGCCAAATCCCAAATCTACCCTTCTTCATTTAAAGTCAGACCTACATTTATTACCATCACATGTTTCAAGATAACAACAGTGGATGGAATGCAATAGAGCAACCAGAAATGAATTTGGTGTTGAGTGTCTTTGTCAAAGTATTGTCTACTAAATTGAGAATACCCTTCTTTAGAGTCTGATCTCATGAGACAGTAACAGATGCTGATGTCCAGCAAGAATTAACTTTTTTCTTTGAGACTGAGATTTTTTGTTTGCTAAAATACAATTTTCATGGTCTATTGTTCTTGTTATCCTGATTTTTTGTTACTTGGCCTGCATATAGTGGAGTTGTATATAATGAGTGTGTTTATATGTAAATTTAAATTTATAATGCATGCAGGGTGAGAATTTCATCTGTGGAATGGAAGTTAAAGTCTATTGCTAGCTTCTGTATGAAAATCTGCGTGTTCTCTGTGTGGCTAGGTATTATTATAACAGATAAATAAGCGTGCTTACATAGAGTAGGGCTGCCAGTGTGGAATGCAGTTCTTGGCTACTTTATCGTCCAATTAAGATGCCAAACGTATGACAAGTTTTCTGATAAACTTAATTAAAAATATAAGAAAAGACTAGAATTTCTGCTTTCCGTTGTAATCAACAAATTGTGTAAGAATGTTCTGTGACCTTTGGATGAAACTGAGCTTATTTTTTCTGTTTCTTTGAAGATTTCTGTTATAAAAATGCAACAAACCCCCCCGAGGGGACTTTTTTGCACTTAGAGCTTGGTAAGGCAAAAACCCTCTACTCATCAAGTGTAAGAATAAAAAGAATTCTGCTTGTTTGAATTGGTTTCTTCCTGCTGTTGTCTTGAACCTTCGTCCACACATCTTAAATGGGTCTGCATGTTTTAGGCCACTTTTGTTGTTTTGTGTCTGTGTCAGGATTTGACTGTGTGAATGCAATCATTCCAAGTCAAATCACTCAAGCCAAAGGAAATTTGGCATTGTAATTGGCAGTGTAATATACCAGAAGCCTATTCATTTTTGGCAAAACTGCTCAAAAAGATTGTCTTTATATGGATAATGATGCTACATTTTATTGCACACATTGGCTTGCACAATTTCACTGCTAAAATCACAGCTTTATATAGCTGTGTGTTTATAGGGGCTGCACCAAAATCTAGATATTTTTTTTATTATTATTATTGAAGTAGTGCTGGTGTTCCCAGAAGGAGGTGTTTCATCTCGCAGGGCACCCTGGATATCATCGAGAGGAGTCGCAGCGCACGGCTCAATGGCAACTCTGGTCTTTACTGGTAACTGAGAGGGATGGCTGCGAGGGCTCTGAGGGCAGATAAAGAGGCGTTTGTTAGAGGAATCTGTGAGCAAGTGACACACCATCTGTGGTCTAGCGACCCACGTCCTGCTTACAGAGGAATCAGAGCATTACGCACATCTGAATCTGTTCCTCAGAGAGTTGCAGTCAGGGAAGCTGATGGAACGGTCCTTACGGATGACACTTTAGTTGTGACCCGCTGGGCTGGCTACTTTGAGCAGTTGTTCAAAGCTGATCCTCCGGCTAGGACGTTGGATATCTCTGGGTCCGCAGTTCTTGTGGCTGATCCTCCAATTAGCTGTGAACCACCCAGTCTCACTGAGATTGCACAGGTGGTGAACCAGCTGAGGAGGGGAAGGGCTGCAGGGATCTGTGGTATCCGGGGTGAACTTCTCCAGGCTGGTGGTAAGGCTGTCCTCCTGGCATTGCAAGCAATCTTTGCTTCCATTTGGGAGACTGGCATCATCCCAAATGACTGGAAAAGGGGACTTATCCCTATCTAGAAAGGGAAGGGTGATTGCCTGGATTGCATTAACTACAGGGGGATAACACTGCTCTTGGTGCCAGGTAAGGTCCTTGCTAGGGTCGTCCTCAATAGGATCCGTGATCACTTGCTCACCTACCAGCGACCGGAACAGTCTGGTTGTACGCCTAAGATGTCTACCATCGACCGCATCCTGGTACTGAGGGGTACAAGGGGTCGCCCACGTAACACCTAAGTGCGGCAGATGGAGGGTCATTTCTGGAGGGTAGGACTGGACCGCGTGCCTGCCTGGGGGGTTGCCAACTGGGATCCCGAGTTGTTTCGCTGTGTAGTGGGTGCGGCAATGCACTGTACCAGTGCATGCTCCCCAACTTTATTTGACTTGACTTGACATGTAGTAGTAACACAGACAATGAAATTGAAAAACCAAGAAGTGTGGTTTTAACAATCTTAGCTGTCATTCTGACTTGTTGTCCTTATGTTGTTCAGGTTTAAAATTTTCTGGGTAGGTTGGCCATAGCTTTAGAGGCTGATGGAAAAGAACTTTGTACTCCAGTTGTGTGGTTTTTTTGCTAATTGAACTTCTATTTAGCCTCAGGCAATAAGTGATTATCATAACTTAAGTGATCTTTGTCATGCAACTTTTGTTAAGGTGCAAGATAAGATTGACCTAGACTGGAGTTGACTCTAGGAATGAATTCTAATTATTGACAAAGTGATCAATGGTAAATTGATTGCAAATAGTGTTTTGTAAAGCACACTGCTTTTGTGTCTCTCAGCAAAGTGGCATTAAAGGTACTATGTGTTACTGCCCTTTGCATATTCTATTGCCTGCAAAATGTTGAAGAGAAAGCCCTGACTCAACATACAAACACTTTTTTAGGAAACACGTTTGATTTATCTTGTAGCTGCTTGTGGGCAGCATCCACACATTGATTACTAAAACTAGTGTAAAAATCAGTGCTCTTTGGTTCACAGATAAGCAGATAGTTATTTATAAGAATAAAGGCTATTAGTAATTGTCAAATAGGCTGAATGGATATTAACACAAAATGCATGAATGATACCAAGAAACCGAATATGCCGAACATGATATCTGAGCACAGGTGATTTTAAGGGCTGGTTTGGACACCAGCATAATTTAGAGGGTTGCAGGAATTAGTCTTCCTTGAGAGCTGCCGTTAACAGCTAGGCAGACTTTTTACTAGAACTAATTCAAAAAGGCACTGCTTATTGAAAATATGTAAAATGAAATTTTACTGACTGAACACTTGAGCTTACAAAGATGGGTACCCTTTGTCCCTTTTGGAACCTGGCCTGCTGCATTTAGACTTTCAAAAATGCTTTATCTGATATGCTCATGTGCAGTGGGAATTTTCTTAGTTTGTTTCTTACATCACACTTTCTCACGTTGTTTTGTTCATTTGTCATAAAAGCAAGAGACCAGTGTTGTCATTTCTGTTAAAGCAATTGATTTTTGTATTATAGGTTAAAGTGAGGTGAGAGTTGAGCATTGTATCACAACCTTTTGGATGCAGGTAGAAAAGTTATACCCTGCTGGGAGGGCATTCACATGAAATTTTCTTTAAGATGACTCAAGATGCTCTGTTAGCCTTGTGCAGCATGTGCACTGTAATACTTACTTGTTCAGCCATATTTGATTTTAGAGTATAGTTGATAATACATAAAATCATTAGTAGACATTAGTGAAGAACAGCTAATGCCAGGGCCATTCTTAAGCTTATTGGAGGCTCTACGTGGTTTAACCTATCACCAACATTATATTTTATATATATCACCATAACAGTTTGGATGGGGCCCATTTTGGTGGCAGTCAGTTAGCTCACTTACACCTAGGAACATATTGGACAGAGGGTTAAAAAAAGTCCTGCTTATTTAAATTCTTAAATTCTGCTTATCAAGGTTGGCATTGACACAGGTTCCTGTAGTGGTGAAGTCAACCAGGTTTAACTTTCTAAAATGTACATGGCTTGGTTGCAGAATATGTTCTTGTTATTGGTGTGAAAACTTTAAGCCTGACTACGGAAAGGAGAGCAGGTAATTGTTCAGGTGCTTTGAGCTCTGTAATAGACCCTGAACCTTGTTGTGTCAATGATCAAAGTTTATCCCATCAATTGATGGTAACTGAGTCTCTTTGGGAGGACTGCACTAACATCTGTACTTCTGCTGGTTAGGGCCTTTTCATTGGTCGTACTTTAAAAGCTTGTCACAGTGGTTTTGCACATTGCCACTTCCTTAGCTATCTCAGGAAGTGACGATGCAGATAAGCCTTAGGTTCGAGTTTATTATCAGGTGCCTATAGTGCACTGAAATTATTACCTGCATGTCTCAACAGTGGATAACGCAAACACAGACAATCAATACATCATTATCATGAAATTTACATCAGACGATATACACAACAAACATGCAGTTGTCAGTACAGGATGCTGTTGACAGTAAAAACTGTCCCTGTATTTGATTGTAACATTGTTGAACGTTTCCGCTGGAGAACCATTAGCAGTGATCAGTGTGTGTCTCTCACTCTGTCCAGATGTCCATAGTGTTCTCTGTGGTTTTACTGTTGCTTTGGGTAAAGTCTGTTAGCTGAAGGCCAATATTCTGTACAATCTGTGTTAAAAGCAGTATCTCTTAATTGTCAATGGACAAAGTAGTTCACATTTTGCACATTTCAAGGTTGGAAGATACGTAATCTTAAAAAAAATATTCTTAGTGAATCTTGACTTTCTATGTATAGTCTTATCTGTCTTTCAGTTAAGATTGTAGACAGGGGTTGTGGACTCTGTCATAAAGACCTACTTCATAGTCCTCTTTTGATACTAGCTGTCTTTATGTCAAGCTTGCTTTTCTTGCTTCTTATGTTCACAGTAAGAGGAAGCTTGCCCCTTTTTATATGTATGTTTAACAAAGACTGGAGGTCACTAGTGATGAAATACTAAATCTTTTTCATGGTAGCTTAAGAGAAAGTTCAGAGATACAAGAGAAGAGAGTCATAGTGGCCACACTCACTGAGGCAGTAGGCATGAATCCAAAGATGAGAGGACTACTGCTTTCAGAATTTCATTCAACCTGCCGTACCAGGTGCTTACTGAGCTGTCAAGTTCTTCTGGCCAGAGTGACCTGTGGTGAACTTATGACATAGGGTAAAATGAAGCTGCTTGTTTAAGAGCACTCTCATACAGAAGTACTTCTTGTAAGTGATCAACAGGCTGAGAATGTCCTACAAAGAGTTAAAAGTGAATAGCAACCCCTGTGAGAGCCAGTAGGTAAAGTTTGAATATGTTTTGAATTGAGCAAGAGTCAGCCAAAGTAGCCCCAGCACTGTGAGCCACCTTTCTGAGTGGTCATTTGCATCTGTTATGAAGTGAGCCTGAAAGAAGGCACTCCTTTACAATGATTTGACATTCAGAGGCCAACTGACGTATCCTAGGTTTGGTACTGACATGTTTATTGACTGTCAATCCAGTCTGTAATGTGCCAGTCCAAGTTGGAAATCTAATGGCCATTTGATCACCCTGTGGATCAGCACTGAGGGTGCTTCAATTAGAAGGCCTCTGCTGGACTCCACTAGTTAGTGTTGAAGCAACCTCTAAAGGAGAATGGTAAACCTCATGGTAAATTCAGAGGTCATGGTTTTAATGGAATGGTTGTTATTATCACGTAGTGAATTTGGGGGTCTAAAATTAGGTGGACTCTAAACAGAAACGTGTAGTTCACATACTCAATACTGAAGTGGACTCTAAAAGAGGTTTGTAAGCCAAATACTCACTTCAGGGGTCAGTACTATGTGGTAAGTAGCCCTATGGTCAGCACTAGAGTATACCAGAACAATATATTTTCATAGATGTTACATAATGATAAGGTCACTTCTTTAGGTGAACTATAGAAGACTGTAGGTACCATGGTCAGTGATGTGGTGGAGTTTGCTGTAAGGCTGATGGCCATATCATTAGGGGTTTAGTGGGTTTATAGTCACTTGGTTCTGAATGTAAATTGAAATATGGTGAAAGGCCATTATCCATGTAACTAGCATTAGAGTGGGCTGTTGTGGATGGCTGGTGGATGAGTGTGGTGGAATGTGGGTGATTGTTACTGCCCTTGAGATCTCTAATTCTTTTAACTTTTTCAGAAGGCTATCAATCAAATGTTTGGTTCAGAGGTCTCTGGGATGTGTGACACAGGAGGATGACTACCAAACCTTTTGTCCAGTATTGTAGTAACAATCTCCTAAAACTTTGTGGTGGGACTCCTGTAAGGCTCATGGTCAAATTGTCATTGTGGAGGCCAGTGCTATGTGCATTGTTTCCTGTGTTTAGACAGTCACATCTTTAGTTTCTCAACTTGCTTCATTTTTGAAATACTGTATATCGGGGTTGTGTAGTCTGTAAAAAGTACATGGGTAAACATTTAATTCACCAGCCATTAAAATTAATTACTTTTTTCTACTCTGCAGATTAGCTGAGTCTGTAAATGACAGAGTATCTTTATCTATTTTAATCCCGGAAACAGGAGTGTTGACCTTTCTTAAGAGCCACAGACATGATGGTTTTAATTGAACAACAGCACCCCTTTGTGGAATATAAGATTTAAAGTTTTTTAGTGAAAGTGATGAAATGGTATTCCTTCATACTTTACACAAAAATGGTTGCACATTATAATTACCAGATTTTTATAATTGACAGCAGTGCATTATTAAGATTTTCAAATTCATGCTGTACTAGCAGAGACTTCAATAACATTTCTTTGTCATCACGATATGCTACCATCATCTGATCCCCTCACCACTCCTAATGAGCATGTGAGCTACAGCTCAATATGCTTTTCAGCTCCCATACATCACTACAAACAAACACAGATATAATTTAAGCCATTAAATGTCAGCCTGCTCACTGTGTCCTTTAAAATGGTTTTAGCACAAATGATGGAAACAAACACAATCCGTGAGAATAACCACTGAAACAGCACCATGACAGGTGTTAAAGAATACTAAAGCTACTTCATGGCTCATCTTTAATGATTTGCCAATTCAGAGTCAAGCCTGTGGAGGTGCCTTTTATTCCTTAAAATCATGTCCCATATGCTTATTGTAAAGGAAAGTGGCTCATTAGTGTTGGCGGTAAGACAGTGTTCTGAAAGGTACAGGCTGATTGTTTTAAGGTGGTACAGCATGAGGAGAAACAAGAAACTGAAAGTCACCAAATCGGTGAAAAACACGGGAGACAGGAAAGAGATGAGATAAACAGAGGTGTGTGCTGCAGTTCAAGTTGGCCAGGTTGGATCAAGCTGGTTTTTCCAAGGATATTCCAAACTACTCCAGTAGGCTTCTATCTTACAGTCTGATGTCTGTCAAGAAGAGGTTAGTGAAAAGGGCATTGTGGGATTCATTTGCATTTTGTTGCAGGAGCATGCAGATAGAAACTGAAATCATCCAGCCTGATGATCCCTGCTACCAAATTTTGGTCTATAGCAGGTCAGCTTTCATTTCCAATCAGGTATATTCTTGTCTGCTCTTGTCTGATTCTCTATGGACTTTTTACTGCAGATTTGAGGTGCTGATCAGTTGATATCAACTACACAGTGATATCGTCTACTGACAGTGGTGCCAGCTGTTCACTGGAGTAAATGACTTGTTAAGTCTACCTTATATAGAGTGTTTATAGTACATAACACCCCGGAGTTCACCACTTGTCGAATCTATTGTATAGTTCGATAGTGTCATTACTGAGCAGGAAAAGTGACCTACAAGGTGCTACACAGGAGGAAGTCTGGAGTTGAATTGTAATTCTGCCTGCCAGTCAAGACAGATAAGGCCGTACAGGTAGAATGTGTGTAGTGTAAAGCAGTAGCAGACTCTGTTGGTGTTCTTGTGCTGCAGCTGTCTCCTATAACATGGCAGGCATTTCCTTCAAACAGGACATACCTCTTCATTGCTTAGATTATGTCTAGTTGGAAAATCTTTTGCACACATATTCTCTCCACTTTTTCCACACAGTGGCCGAAGCCCATCACCGTGCTGTCTTCCTTCCTTCTGTGACAGTCAAAGAAGGCTACCTGCAAAAGCACAAAGCTGAGGGACAACAGCTGCTGCCTCGCTTTGCTTTCAAGAAGCGCTACTTCTGGCTCAGTAGCGAGACATTGTCCTATGCCAAGTCACCTGAGTGGCAGGTAAGCAATTGAAGAAATGCTGGGTGAAGGTCCAGTGTCAATCTGAAAGTTGTACAAAATCGTAGCCACCAACTTGTGAAAGGCACCTGCAACCCATTGCACATAGAAGTGTAAGACTGTTTTTGCATGTGGTCACCTGCATAGTTATTAATTGGGCCTGCATTAAGGCTGAATTGAAAAGGCCTTTTGTTTTTATTTAATATCTGTTAAGACTTGTGCTTGAGTTCCAAAGTTTCCATTGTGAATGGAGTGCAGTCTGTGTTTACATGAGAGTCCTATACATACATACTGTAGATAAAAGCACAAGTAAACATTAACAGCGTCCCATTTTTTGGATTTCATTTAATTTGTAGCAGAGGTCTCCCTCTCTTGTTGTGCTGTGTTTGTTTCCCTGCATCTTCTCTGACATTATTTGAATGCTTTCTGTGGTTTACATGCACTCAAAGGAACCACTGCACAAGTTATATTTCTCTTCGGGATTTCTTTGTCAATGCCTTCTTAATCTTTTGTTGACTTCCTGCAGATGCACATTTTCTTCTGCATGTGTTAGCCCAATGACCCTTAGGAATTTCTTTTTGGAATTATAATCTACAGTTTTGTGGAGGGTGTGAAGAGGAGTTGTTTAGAATGAATTTCCATGTGTGAATGGAGGACTAAATGGCTGTGAGGACTGCAGCAGTCTCTGGCCTAAAAGACACCATTTTATAGTCAACAGCCACTGCAGGAATGCTATCGATAGCCATGGTGTGCTGCTTTATTGCTGGCCTTGTTGACAGATATGGCTCTCCAGAATGGATGACAAAGCAGATACTGTGATACCATGATGAAGACTAGAATTATATAGAGCATAGTTTTAGATTAGAAAGGAGTGTATAGAGTTAATTATTTGTAAGTAAATTAGTAGTATGTTCTGGGTTCTACTGACACCTTATGTGAAATGCGAATATAAAATTTGTTTGTGGAGAACAAGATATTCAGTGCAGCATTAGTCATTAGTAGTCTGTTATTAACTATTCCCATAAACTTTTCTAAATTATCAGATTGCAATTTGAAGGTCATTACATTACCCAATTAATTTTACTATGTATTTTGCTTAAATGAATCATCTTTGTATCACGAGGCATACTTTTGTGGACTTTTTTTTTGCCAGTTTCATTATTCATTAGTACATGTACGCGCTTCACAAACTATTTGTGTTTTTGTTGTAATTTGTGTTCACTTAGGTTAGTTTTTGTCATCCATTTTTATTGGAGAGCCTGCTTTCTTAAAGATTCTGCCTTTTGACTGTGTGAACAAGACCATACACAGAAAGGAAGCCAGTGGGCAAAAGTAAACGTTTCTTGTATTGTTTTGCCTTAATCAGGCCCCATTCAGATGTTTTCTGTACTCTATACTAGGTACGTTCATCAATTCCAATACAGCGAATTTGTGCAGTTGAGAGAGTGGATGAAACAGCTTTCCAAATGCAACATATGATGCAGGTGATTACACAAGACAATGATGGACAGCCTCATACCATGTACATCCAGTGTAAGGTAGGAAACTGGAATCTGTTCATTTTAGTGTAATGTAGAAATAGAAGTAGTAAAGGATTTTACAAGAAATGAGGTTGATAGGTTAATGGAGTTGGAAGCGAACAACTATACTATGCATTCATCTTTATTTATTGATCGGACAGAGAAGAACAGGAAAAAGTAAAATATACATAACCCTTGGTATATAACATTTACAAAATTTTTATATCAAATAATTTGATAGTAGTTGCAGTTTTCGGGTTGGTATATAATGTCCATCTCTTGCTGGATAATGTCTTTCATTTATGCATTAGTTCACTTCTGCGATTATAGGCTTTCTTGATCTGGCTGATGCACACTGAGGAGAAAAAAAAAAAATGTAGAAAATTAAGCAACATCTATCCACAGTGGTTACTAAAGAATTTAAACAGTACAGTCATCTATATCTCCAACCCCAAAATAGGTTAGTTTAATTAATTAGTTAGTGTTAATTTAGTCACTTGAGTAGCAAGTCTCTGCTTTAACTTGCATGCAAGACCGCATCATTTTTGGCTACTTAAGTACATTTACTCGGTTTTCTTTCCCATGGACATAATCTCTGGAAACGACTCTTCCCTATTACTGTTTTTTTTTTTTTTTAATCAGAGTACTCTCTCTGGGACAGCTAGCCAGAATTAAGAGATATTAAGCATACTACTCGAGATATATCTTGAATTGATAGGTTGTAATATTTTTTTTTGATTTCGCAAATGCAATTCAAGATATCATGAAACAATTTACTGTGCATTTTCAGTTCATATAAAATTTTAATTTTTCTCTCACTGGCTCTTCCAGTCTTATTTCCTACATTTTGAAATGCACAGGAAATTACTTTCAGGTATGCCTACAGCCATATTTTAAGATATCTGAAAATACACAGTAACTTGCATCAAGCTATCTGGAGTTGCATTTCCTATGTCAAAAATAGCGTGTCATTAAGATACTTTGATATCTTTTGGAAGTATCCTATAAAATATTTCACATATCTTTAAATATTTTCTATTAATTATTTTCATCTTAAATGCATTTTAAAATTTTTTTAAAGGATAAGTTCAGTATTTTTCAAGTCCAAGTTATTTCTTTACACATAGGCTATATATGGATATGGCACTCGAAATTGTGTTCTAAAGTAATTCACTTTCTATAAATTAAAAAAAAGAGAAAAAATATATTTTGCCTGCAGTGGTGCTTCACATTATAGTCTATGGGGCAGACAAAAATCTTACAAGTTTTTTTTTTCTTTCTAAAACAGCTGTTGCTCCATATACTGTATTACAATTACACACTCACTGTAAAAGTGATGCAAGTTATTTTAAAAAAACTATTATGAAGTTCATCATAAATCAGCACTTACTCTTCCTGTGTAGCAGCCTTTAGCCCTGTTGGTGGTGGGTGTGGGTTCCTTTGAACAAACCCAATAATCAGTAAATTTTGTTGCACATGGTGGGTTTTGATTTACTTCCAAATTTACGTGATAATTCTTAAGTAAACAGAAAACATACTTACAGTGGGGGGGAAAAATACCTGGAAAAGTCGATAAAATGCATATTTCCAGATTCCTTTTGTTGGGAATAACACATGTTGGATATGTGGAATGTGCGGATCAATACTTGACACCTGTCTTTCCTTGAAAAGTGAATGCATTTGTTAAGTGTTTAAAGTTTGCTCCATGCCTCATACCATCCATTGTAAAGCACCAGAGAGGGCAAGATTTTTTTAATTTCTAGTATGTGTTTTTACTTTAGAACACAATTTTGCATGGCAAATGCATATGGAATTTGTTTAAGAAATAACTTTGACTTGAAAAATACCAAACGTAATCTTTAATTTGCATTTTGAAATATCCACTGCTTGTACCATTGCGGTACTCAGCAGTAGATGGTTATGGCACCTTTTCTTTGTATACCATTGAGTAGTGGCACTTTATTTTTGGCGAGGGACCTACACCTCCAGCCCCAGCTGTATGTTAGCATATGGTGACAATCAACACTTCACTGTACCTGCACCTTTTCGGAACATACTTGTGAGTACTGGCTTGTTTTCAGGGATCTTCACCAATGTCCCCAAACTCTCACTGTTTGATACATTAATATTACAAGTAACTGCTTGTAATTGGCTTCCATTTCACCCACTGGAAATATCTAAATGTAAATTAACTTGCCATGGATGTCACTGATCTAAGGATGAAAACACTTGTATTGATTCTCTGGGGGGAGGAGGGGTGGTGCTCTTCCACCAGCTCTGTCTTAAACCAGTACCTACCATCGTTGGTGCAGTTTTCAATATCCCCCTGAAACAGTAGATTTCACTATTTGTATCACTTTTAGCTTGTATATCTATTAAAAAAAAAAAAAAACACATCTTAGAAGGAGACGATACGTGATTTTCTTGGAGGCACTTTAACGTGCCGTGAGACAAAAGGACAGCTGCTGTACAGGCTTTTAAATGATCGACGTACAGCGCGACAAGCAAAACACGCAGCTGATACAACCGCATGCACGCAGCATTCCCCTTCACATCACAAGCGGCAAAGATGCGAAGGGGGTAGGTGAGCAAAGCCCCCTAGTCTTCATTATGCAACTCTCGTTCCACTACAGTTTTGCATTTCTGCAACACCCAGTGGTAGAGGTACCCTATTATCTAATCAAATTAACTGCCACAACCAACCCTGCGCTTGTGCAATTCTCAATATTACTCCCAGGCAGTCACTGTGCATAAACCCAGAGCCATGTTATGTTTGTAGTCATGCTCTCATTTTAATAGTCACTGCCTGCATGTACAGTATTGCCCCCCGCAAGTACAGTGATCCCTCCTCGATCGTGAGGGTTGCGTTCCAGAACCCCATGTGAAAGGTGAAAACCTGCGAAGTATAAACCCTATGTTTATATAGTTATTTTTAGATTTTTAAGCCCTTATAAACTCTCCCACATTCTTATAAACATTTCGAACACAGTTATACAGAAAATAAACCCTTTATATTCTCTTAGATATTAGATAAGAATCATTGAAATTATGTATGTAAACACACTGTTTATATACTACGCCTAAACATACGTATCGTATATCATGGAGGAGTTTTATTTAGTACGTAATACAGTTTAAAACGTTGTAATTGATTAATATAAAAATAAATAAAAAATCTACATTTAAATTTAAATAAACCCTAAATGTTATTTTAAAGATAGAGCGTCTCTGATATCACATATGTTACAGCCATTACGATAGACAGGCCAACCAGCAATAAATACGTACAATGCAAGAAAAATTGTATAAAATGTGTGTACAAAGTACATAGAAAATTAGTTGTGTACTCGCCAACAATGACACAACGAGACATAACGAAGTGCTTGACTACGCACAAAGATGAACACAACAGTTAACTCATTACACAGCGAAACTCACTGATGCTGAATGAGCTACACGAGATGCTGGATAACGCAAAGTGGAATCGAATGCAGCTGTCCGTTGCTGAGCCAATCAGCACCCAGGAACTTAACTGCGTGCTCAGATTGGGTAGCTTCTCAGCTATCCGCCAATAGTGTCTCTTGTATGAAATCAACTGGGCAAACCAACTGAGGCAGCATGTATCAGAAATAAGACCCATTGTCCGCAGGAATCTGCGATATAGATTTAGATATGCTTACATATAAAATCCGTGAAAGTCGAAGCGCGATATAGCAAGGGATTACTGTATTTTGCATCAAACTTTAATCACAACATTCAACTTGACATTAGCATAATCACAGAAAAATAGTATGATAAAATTCATAAAACGTGGTAAAGTTAGTAATTTATTTATTTATTTATTTATTTTTACAAGGCTGCACAAGATTTTTTCTTCTTACGTAGTAGAGACAAAGTTTTAAGATGCGCAGCATACCCTCTTTTTTTTCCCTATTTGTTCATATTATGCTGGAAGGCAGCAGCAAAACAAAAGCAAAAGGTCAAATGGTAAGGAGTGTTTGCAAAGTCATGTTGGTTTTTAAGCTTTCACTATTATGTCCGCTTGTTAAAAAGGGAATAAAGTAATGCACGTAAGGGGTGTGTGACAATGCTTGTTGTTTAAAACCAATGCAGTTGTAGTGTGGCGAGCATGTGCAACTGCAAATGACCGTGGATGTTTAATGGAGAAACGTATTAATGCTAGAATCCCTGAAGCTAACAAAAAAACTCGTAATCCTGGCCCACCTTAAATTCCTTCGTACTTCCTCACCAGCGTCTTTTGTTTTGCAAATGTGTTGGATCAGGACAAGCAGCCTGCTATCCCATCACCACACCCCCGACGGAGCTGTAGTCTGTCGTAAAATTCTCACAGCTCAAGTGTGTTTATCTGGGTGTGAGGTGCCTGGAGTTGTATAAGGTTAATAATTCAGTATTTTGTTATTTGGAATACATACATTTCATGTGTGTTCCGTGTCTACAACAATCTGTGTTAAGTGTAAGATGACAGGAAATGCGAGGCAAGAAATGCTGAACACATACCTAAAGTAGAAACTTTTTCCATGTTATACTAATAATGACATGAAGCGTATAATGTGTGAAGACTTTAGTATAAATAAATACGTCTGCTTTTATTCAAGAATATAACCAAAGTTTAAATTAAAAAAAAAAATAAATTCAGTTTACATGTTGATGTCAATGAGTTAAAAAACCAAACTCAAATGTCAATTGACAGAAAGTTGATATGCATTCTTGGATGGTGCAGAGTTAGGAACTGCTTCCTGCCTTATAACCAAAAGGTTCCAGGTTCAAGTTCGGGTGCTCCTTGTTTTGATTGGTGAGCTGCAATTATTATTATTATAATAAAAATGCACGTTTGATTTGAGTCTATAACACCCGGTGTAAATTTTGGCTACTTGTTAAAGTTAACGCCCTTTTTTATTATTCAGTTTTATTCTGTCAGTGACATTCATGTGGTACAATGAACTTGCCTTTCCCACTCCAAGTTGATGGCGCTCATCTCTTTCCTTTTCACAAGAGCAGCGATGACCACAGTTGGTGTTGTGGTTAATGCCAGCTCGGAACTATTTGTTGTACTGGCAATCAGAGAAGTGACATCCCGTGACCGATATAAGACTATCATACAGCATTTGCACTTTGACAACAAAGAGACCCATACAGAACATGTGAAAAACTACAGGTTTGCTGCGAGCTGTGTTTTGAGTTAAAAGCCAGGGCAAAGACTTTCCGAGTCTGTGGTCGTAAAGCTTATGGAGCCGTTTCTGGACAAATGTAGAACTGTAACAAAAGACGGCTTCTTCACAGGAATTAGGCACCATCACCAAATGCTGCACGATAGTCTGACAGTGGTCACGGGACATTGTATCTTTGATTACTGATTCAACATATAATTCTGAGCAGGGATCATCTATAGCACCAATTGGGGGGGCATGGGGGGGCATCACTGCTCTTGTGACAGAATGGAGATAAATGTCATTATCTGAGAGGGAGAGGCAGGTTTGTTGTACTACTTGAACGTTACTGACAAAAAATCTAAATAATAATAATAATAATAAAAAAAAAAAGCCTTAAGTTTTACAAGTAGCCAAATTTTATACTGGGTGTTAGACTCAAATCAAAAGTTTTTTTTTTTTTTTTTTTGATTGTATTGTAGTAATAGTACCTCACTACTCAAAAGGTGGAGTGCCCAGGCTCGAACCCGGAACCTTTTGGTTATAAGGCAGGCAGTAGTTATTACCTCTGTACCATCCCAGAATACAAAAGGCAAAGCCCTCACTGACTCATCACTATTTCTCCAACTTCCCGTGTAGGCAGAAGGCTGAAATTTGGCAGGCTCATTCCTTACAGCTTACTTACAAAAGTTGGGTAGGTTTCATTTCGAAATTCTACGCGTAATGGTCATAACTGGAACCTATTTTTTCGTCCATATACTATAATAGACTTCTGCTCGATGCCCGTGGGAGGCAGAGTTACGCCTCCCACGTAATTTAGTGCCTGCCCATATAAGGCTGTCCGTCAGTGGCAATCCAATAGAAACACTGCCGCTAAATATTCACGGGTGAAGGACTGTGCTTATGCAGATGAAGATCAGATAGTCAGGGTGGTGTTTGGCACAAACTCGGCAAAACTGCGAGAGAAACTTTTAAGTGCTTGGTCTTAGCTAACATTAAATACAGCCGTGGACATCGCACGAGATGGCACCAGCACAGCTGGGAACCTTCGATACATATACACCGAGCAGCTCACGTGAAATGACACAGTTCACAGACAAAAAGCAACAGTTCCAAAGAGTGCTGAACAAAAACCAAATTACACAATTGAGAAGGCAGAAAAAAATATGAAGCGTGTGATACATAAAAGCATATTCATAAGTGCAGCTACTGCGGAAACAAAGCACACAGTGGAAAAAGTCAATGTCCCGCTAAAGGAAGATAGTGAGAAAAAAAAAAAAAACCCGTGCATGCAGTGTGTCACGTCTCAGATAAAGAGGAAGACGAGCTGTTTATTGATGCAGTAAGAAACGAATCGATGAATGAATCCTGTTATCTTTACAACGATTGACAAACACAGAATGTAACTTGAACACGACACATCCTACAAATACGAACCTGATTGAAAGAAATAATGATAATCAAATCCTTGATGACAGCAACACTCATAACACTCACAAAACAATTACTGTATATTGACAATCATGGTACAGTGAACCCTCGTTTATCACGGTTAATCCGTTCCAGACTCTACCGTGATAAATGAATTTTCGCGAAGTAGGATTCTTTATTTATAAATCGAATATTTTTGCAGTTAGAGTATAGAAAACCTGTTTACGACCTTCTAAATAAGTTTAACATTATTAGAGCCCTCTAGACATGAAATAACACACTTTAGTCACCATTACACTCGTATTACCCAATATATTAGACATAATAAGAGAAAAGACATATTAGACGTTACAAATATATTATTACTAGGCTCACCCGCCTTTTATCCTCAATTTGTGTGCGCTCCATGTGTACATCAGGCATGTAAGTGTAGGGAATGAGAACATTAAAGTGCCCATTCATAACATCTCCCGAAAACCTAAGCTTTTATATAGTAGGTTATTGTACTGTACATTTAATTACACACACACAGTTCTTACACACAACCACTAACCTATGAAGGCACAACGTCAGTAGGAGAGTCTTCAGGTGGTGCAGTATATTCAGCAGGTGCATCGTTGTCTTCTTCCACTGAAGGAGTACTAAGAGTAAGCAGTGGGTATCTGGGTGTGCGGCTAAAGAACATCTTGATAGGCAGTTGCTGCCGCTGTCTTTTCATATGCGTGAGGAGGCTTTTGTAGGTTATTGCCATCTTTGATTATATCCAAGAGTTTCACCTTCTCCTGGATAGCAAGCATCTTCCCCCGTCACTTAGTTTTATTGTCAGAAGGCTTAGAAAAAGCAGCACGTTTATGAGCCATCGTGGGGCTTAGATAAAAGTTCTCAGAAAGCGCATGCGTAGTGACGTAAGCGTGTATGAGAAAAAAATCACGATAGAGTGAAGCCACGAAAGTCGAAGCGTGATATAGTGAGGGATCACTGTACGTTATTTTTAAAATGTTCCCTTTTCTTTTTCATAACTTCTTTAACACACTACTTCTCCGCTGCGAAGCGCGGGTATATATATATATATATATATATATATATACCCCGATCTACATACTCTCAAATAGACAAACCACACGCCATGGGGCAATGGTAGAGGCTTCGCCTCTATTGCCGATGTCCGAAGTTCGATTACCGAGAGGGGGTGCACTGAGTATGTACGCGCGCTTCCCAATTCATTTTACCCTCGCATCCCCTTGGTTTGAGACGTATGAAAAAATATGCGGTTAACGCAGAAAGACAGATCACCAATTGAAGCTTTATGAATAATGGATACTTTATTCGCCATCAATGATTGTTTTGGTAAAGCCATACTCAGTGTATTCATTAGATGAACAGTAAAAAAGTAAGAGCGAGGGGAGGGTGACTTATTGAGGCACGCGGGCTCGATGCGTCGGTAAATATATCTTTTCAAGTTCTATTTAGTCGACACAAATATCTTTGGTTGGAATGTAAGGCGAATTTACTCTTTACATTTGTATAGTGAAGAAAAATTTATCCAATGATGCCTACATTTAACTTACATTCCTACCAAAGATATTTCTGTCGACTAAATAAAAATTCCTTTTATTTAAAATTTAAATAGAACTTAAATAGAACGGGTATTTTGCTAGTTCTTGAATAAAAAGCACATGTGTTTAACATTTGGACTAAAGTCTTCACACATTATATAATTATTAGTATAACAAGGAAGAAGTTTCAGCTTTAGTTATGTGTTCATTATTTTTGCCTTGCATTTCCTGTCATCCTACACAGATCGTTGTAGACATAGAACACACATGAAATGTATTGTTTACCTTATACAACTCCAGGCACTTCACTCCCAGATAAACACACTTGAACTGTGAGAATTTTTCAACGGACTTCAGGTCCGTTGGTGGGTAAGGATGGGACAGCAGGCTGTTTGTGCTAATCGACACATTTGCAAAACTAAAGATGCTGATGAGGAGGTGCAAAGAAATTTAAGGTGGCCTGGGATTACGAGTTTTTTTTTTCATAAGCTTCATGGTTTCCACATTGGCACTCCATGAAATATTTATTAAAGTACTTGTATAAAATAAGGCGGAAGGGAGGAAATTGGGGTCATGAAAAGAAATCCAAGTGTGAGCAATGTAAGGCAGTCAAGTGATCAAGGGAAGGCACTTTAAGAGCTTAGTGAATGATGTTCCTGCTGCACAGTCAAGATCAGGAGTGAGCAAGGAGCGCATAAAGATCATGGTGGATGCCAAAGGAAGGTAACCAGGGCTAAAGTTAAAGAGAACTGCTTTCACCAAGGTCATGCTGGCTATAAGCATACCCAATCATGGTGATGTGGTGGGGGAGGGACCACATAGGCACACTGGCTGAGGAATGTAAAAATGATTGTGTTTTTTTCCCCATTTGCTTTTTAACTTACTTTCAATGCACTTGCTTTTATAGATATTTATTTACAACCTACACTGCACAGTTTATTGGACACTAGCAGAATACCCGCGCTTCGCAGCGGAGAAGTACTGTGTTAAAGAAGTTATGAAAAAGAAAAATTTTAAAAATAACGTAACTTGATTGTTAATGTACAGTAATTGTTTTGTCATTGATATGAGTGTTGTTGTCATATCTATCTATATATATATATATATATATATATATATATAGCAGAATACCCACGCTTCGCAGTGGAGAAGTAGTGTGTTAAAGAAGGTATGAAAAAGAAAAGGAAAATTTTTAAAAATAACATAACATGATTGTTAATGTAATTGTTTTTTGTGTGTGTATATATATATATATATATATATATATATATAGCAAAATACATATCTATATACATATCTACATATACATATATATATATGCATACCTATCTACATCATATATACACACACATATACATACATACATACACAGACACACACATATATATAATTTGTGTGTGTGTGTGTGTGTGTGTGTGTGTGTATACACATACATACAAACATACACACAGGTATATATAAATATATGTGTGTATATATATATATATATATTTATGTGTCTATATGTGTGTGTATAGCTTTGATCACTGAGTGCAAGGGAAAAATAATAAAATGTAGTCTATAAGTTATTAAACAGTAAAACATTAACGTTTTAAGAAGTAAAGGTACATTGAGCACTACTGGAGTGGTTGCGGGTAAACTACATTTTAAAGACGGTATAACAGAAGAGGTAAGTAGTACTAACAGCAGCTAAAATGTATATGGATCATCTCTCGGTAGTAGATCCCTTTTGAAAGGCGCTACACGACGGCTGTGGTATAGAAATTACATTTTCTATGTGAAAGTCCAAATTTCTGCCTCTGGTAATGTGCCTTACCAGCAATTAAGAAAATTAGTTTTGTGTCCTCTGCAGTGTTAAGAGAGAAAGGCTTTGGTTTGGGATAAAAGGAAAAAAGGTGTAAAGAAAGGAAAGTTGCCTTTTCCTTTTATATAGTATAGAGAGATGTGTTCGCTGACGATATGAGCGCCTTTTGGGGACAGTCGCGGTGGGTCTTGTGGAGACTGGTGAGACGTCCCAGCTATTAATCGGCTGTGATGGCACTGTCAGTCCTTCACTCCTGTGCGTGTCTTCATAATCCGAGCTGACGACCTCATAATCGTATACGTGCAAAATAAAGGGCGAAGCGCCTTAATATTATTTTGCCGCAGAAGCGCAGTCAGCGTCTGAAAGGCCGGCACAGCTATGCGCGCGCGCCGGCTGCTCGAGTTTTGCTGGGCAGGAGCCGCCAGTTTTTGCAGACACGTTCACATGATCAAAAGTCTCCGCACTCTTTGGAGGTCATTCATATACAAAATACCCGCGCCTCGCAGCGAAACAGTAGTGGGTTAAAGAAGTAATGAAAAAGAAAAAGGAAACATTTTAATAATAACGTAACATGATTGTCATGAGTGTTGCTGTCATATATATGCCTGCCTAAATAAGTCACCCTCGCTTCGCTCTTACTTTTTTACCGTTCATTTAATCATGGCTAGTGGCGGAAAAATTATAAAATGGAAGGAGGATTACACTGAGTATGGCTTTACCAAAAACAATTATTGATGGCGAATCGATTATTCATAAAGCTTGAATTGGTGATCTGTTTTTGTGTGTTAACCTCATATTTTTTCATACTTCTTCTCAAACGAAGGTGGTGCGAGGCTAAAATGAATTGGGATGCGCTGATCAATGTAATCGGTGTACCAGGAAATCATGCATTGACAAAAGTTCCCCTTTGATTGTAATGCAAAGTGTGATTAAATGCATTATTTTTTAACGCGTTATGGAGCACATGCATCGAAGCTTCTCAGCTGTGCTTGTGCTAAGAAAATTAAACATTTTAAAAATAACATAGCACAATTGTCAATGTAACCTTTTGTAAGTAGTGCCTGGAGGATTCAGTGTGGAGAAAGTCTAGAGACAGAGTGTGTATTAACTTGTGGATTTCTCTGTATTTGGTGGCAGTGTGACGAAGTTGCTTCGGAAGACAGCGTTAGCCGCGGAGCTCAGCTCAGAGCGAAATGAGGTAAATGGGAAGGGAGATGATGACGTGACTCCCCCACCCGCCTTAACTGTCAATCCCCCACAAACACAGTCTCTCGGAATTTGCATAAGCACACCCCTTCACCTGCAATTTTAACTTAGTTACAAAGTGATCAAAACTCTCGTTTATATCCTGCGTCCTCTCATTAAACTTGTATCCCGCATTACCCGTGGGCACGAAAAGCACCAGCGGCAGCCTGTCTATTAAGTTAATTTAAAGTTTAGGTTTATACCGCGCTTTGTTTCCGAAGTAGCTGTACTGATGAATATGGTAGTATGTCACTCGCTCGCTTCTTATTGTTTCGCTGCCTTCTCACTTATATAATGCATGTTTTGTTCAGCGTATTTTGGAGCTCTTCCTGGTTTTCTACATAGTGCGTTGACAGTCAGTTCACGTGATTACGGGGGCGGCGTGATGATGTCACACGAAACTCCGCCCCCACGGCGGTCAAGCTCAACTCCATTACAGTAAATGGAGAAAAATACCTTCCAGTTATGACCATTACGCATAGAATTTCGAAATGAAACCTGCCCAACTTTTGTAAGGAAGCTGTAAGGAATAAGCCTGCCAAATTTCAGCCTTCTACCTACACGGGAAGTTGGAGAATTAGTGATGAGTCAGTCAGTGAGGGCTTTGCCTTTTATTAGTATAGATTGTTTTGTAATAAAAAGCAGAGAGAACTTTTTTTTGCTTGAGTGCTCATTGCACTACTCTAGCTCAGTTCAAGGAAATGCCATAACCCTGGTATCACCGGGTAGATTTTATTAAACTAAGACTTATTTACATAACGTTTGCCTGTTTTAGTTTACACACATGCACTCATCTTTCATTACAACAAAAACTAAGAAGAAAGCAATCAGTGTAGGAGTGCTATTATGACAAACCAAATGAAATGTTAAAGATCTTAAATACCTTTTATGAGATCATGAAAGTGATTGAGACTTAATAGACCTGAGGTGCCATTAACACTAGAATCCCTGAAGCCTATGAATAAATTTGTACTCCTGGGACAACTTAAATTCCTTCGTACCTCTCCATCAGCGTCTTTTGTTTTGTAAATGTGTTTATCAGCCCAAGCAACCTGTTATCCCACCTGCCCGTCACCTCTAAATTGTGTTTATCTGGGTATGAGGTGCCTGGAGTTGTGTAGGGTAAATAATAGGTCATTATTTGGAATAAATACATTTCATGGGTCTTCCGTGTGTACAACGATCTGTGTAAATGTAGGATGACAGGAAATGTAAGGCAGGAATTGTTGAACACATAACTAAAACAGAAATGTTTTTCATGTTTTAGTAGTAATTGATAAAATGTCGACATGAAGCATTTAATGTGTGAAGACTTTAGTCCAAATATCAGATAAACACTTTCATGAAAGATACAAGTATAACAAAGTAATGGCTCTTTTATTCAAGAATATAACCATAAAAAAAAGAAGTTGTCTTTGGGTACAAAGTAGATATGTCCACTTAGTTGGTGCAGCAGTAACAACCATTGTGTCCTAATCAATAGGTTGTGGGTTCGATTCCCAAGTCCTCTAAAATTTACCATTCTAAGTAGTGAGCTGCTATCTATTAATATATACAGTGGTACCTTGGTATACATCTGCTTTGGAATAAGTCCAATTTGGTATATATCCTGTTTGGATGTGAAAAATTTTGCTTGTTATACAACCTTTGTTTGGAATACGACTCGCGTGCTAGAACACCACGTGCTACCCTTGTTTACCTCTCTCGAGCGTCAGTATGCCAGTTGCTAGCATTCAGTGAACAACCCATGCTATAAAACTGTGTGAGTTTTCACGTGATTGTGTTTTTTTTTTCGCGTAAATTTGAATTGATTGTTGAAAAGTATGAAGGTGGCATGCGTATGCAGAACATGGCTGCTGCATACTGTATGCCGAGAATGACGGAATCTACGATTCAGAAAAACAAAGACATTAAAGTAAGGTTAAATTTTGATTTATTTCATCTAATTGCTTTTGTATTTATGTATTTTAGTATTAAGCAGTGTTTAAATTATTTTATACAACCCCAATGTATAACGTGCCAATAACAATAGGATTTTTTTTTCCCCATAGGAACTGATTAATCATTTTCCCTTTATTTCTTATGGGAAAAATTTGTTTGATATAAGTCAAAGGATCTGGAACGGATGAAGGATGTATACCGAGGGTACCACTGTATATATTTTTATGTCTTATTTGGTGTCACGCTTTAAATTGGCCTGATTTTAAAATCTATGTATTTACGTTTTGTATCACTGTTCAGAATTTATCAAACTTTAATGTGATGTTGTTAGATTTTCAGATTCAGTTTTTAAATTATAAACTAAACAATATCAAGAACTTTGTGCCAAAAGATTTAACCACGCCTGGAGCTGGAAATAAAACACAAGCAGTAGAACAGCTGCTGCACAGGCTTTTAAATGTTCAAAGCGCCTCAATAGATGCAGATCATGCGGCACGGCAGCAGCTGTTCGAGCAAAGAGGAAGTAAAAAAAAAAAAAAAAAAACCCCACACGCTATTTGTTTCCCATTGTATCACCATTTAATAAGGGGTTTTGGAAGAGCAGCTGCGTCGACTTCATGTGTTCAGCCACCCCTCTTCACAATGCGAGCGGCAGAGACGCAAACTGCCTGGCGAGCGAAGCGTGCGTTTCTATTCAAGAATATAACCATAGAAAAAGAACCTGCGTTAGGGTGCGACATTGACACACCTTTGATACGACTGCTTTTGTGGTGTAACGATAAGAACTGCTGACAGGTATTCAAAAGGTCACGGGTTTGACTCAGTTTTGAGAGGTGAGCTGTTCTTATTCTTACTATTTTAGAATAAAAACATACATTTGATTTGAGTCTAACAGCTGGTGTAAATTTATGGTACACGTAAAATTTTTTTTTTTTTTTTTTTTTTTTTTAAATTCACTTTTGTTCTCTCAGTCATATTCACACTCCACCCGATCCAAGACTGCTAGTTTTCAAATAAAGGCATGCTATAACAGAGGTGAATTCGGATGATGATGATGAGGGTTCTACACCGCACAAAGAGAACAGAAGCCCTCCCCACAAGAAACGTCCCCTCACGCATAAGAATAAAACGCAGCTGCATCAGGCGCAAAGGCGAAAGATGGCAACGTTTGGATTTAGTGACGGGGTGGGCGTGATCCTGTCAGTGAATCTGTCCCACGCATGTCCTTCAACAAAACAGCAGGGCATGCTGAGCTCACAAAAAGGTATGGTGCAAAGTTCTGTTTGTGATGGTTTAGTGATGTTCTTTATATAAAAACCACATTTATGTTACTTATATAAAAGCCAGATTGAATGTTATGCCCGTGTCGATCAAACACAGGAAGCTCTGAAGACTACTTGTGACTTTATGCTGTAGGAGGATAAGTAAATAAATCAAAGTGAATAACATTTGATCTGGCTTTTACTGTATATAAGTAACAAATGTTTTTTGTATATAAAGACCATCACAAAACAGAATCATAAACAGAACTTTTCATGATAACTTGGTGAGCTCTGCAAGCCCTGCTGTTTCGTTGAAGGACATAAAGACAGCTGATGAGGTGTGAAGGAATTTAAGGTAGCCCGGGATTACGATTTTATTGTAGGCTTCAGGGAGTGTAGTGTTAAAAGTAGTAAATTTTGAGATTGCTTAACATGAATTTCAGACATGTTAAATGCTTGCAATGTCATTTTTAGATCTCACACTCTGAGATATCTTAAAATGGGATTGGAATTTATCCTTGCAACAATATAAATATTTGTAAGTGTAACCTAGGGCAAGCAAAATAATTCAGAGAGAGAGAGAGAGAGAGAGAGAGAGAGAGAGAGAGAGAGAGAGACCAAAAAAAAGTCCCCAAAAGTGAGATTTGCTTATTTAATACAAAAATTAAAATGCACACTCATTCCTGGATGATTACCGTTTGAAAGGTGCAACCCTGTCAACTTTATAAAGAGTAAAGAACACAAATGTGGTTGTACAGGCAATGCTTAAAAAACAAAACAATTTTTTTTTCAAAGAATAAAACCATTGCTCTGCGCATAACCAATTTATCTATGAGCTGAAAAAGCTACTCAATTGAAAGTTAAGTCACCAGTGGTTATACTTTCCAAAGGAGCAAGAACTCATGAACATCAACTACTGTATCTGATAAACATTCAATAGAGTATAAACACACACTTTCATAGAGTAATACTACACACCCATGTATTTGTCTCAAGCTCTATACTTGCCACACTATAACCTTACCATTGCTTCCATGCCAGTATTAATATAAAAAAAAAAAAAAAAAAAAAATTACAGTAATACTGGATTTAGAAGACTGTTGCATAATTTTGATTTATAGAAAGCTATAATGGAAATTTCTCTATGTGAAACATGTTTGGGGCACTGGGCTTGAAACAGAGACTCACAGACACATGCAAATAATTGACAATAGTACTTCATGGATCTTCTAAACTAGTTGTAATTTTTACCAAAAAAATTTGGAAGAATTGTGGAGACCAAGATCAGCTTAAAGATATATATTTTTTTTTTTATCCGACTCCACCACATTTCTTTGCAACAGCACACATATTCCGAGGAGACAGTCGTTCAGTGTAAATCCATTCCTCATGTGTTGTTCAGATGTAACCCACGAGTACTGAGGTTGTATAACTTACTTTAGTGAGCAAAGGTCTGACAGGTATGAGTACTTCCTAAATTTGAAAACATTCACAGTTCTCTTAATATTGAGGTATTCTGTCACATGGAAACTTAACATGAAAGCATCTGTATCCTTTCAGAAAAGTCCGTCAGATACAGCACTGGTTTACTATTGCACTGTGGGAACATCTCCATCCATAAGACTGACTACACATTGCTTAAACTAAATAATTGCATGCAAGTTCATATTTCGCACAGCGCAGGTACATCACATGGGACTGTTGGTCAAAACTCACATTACTTCAACATTAAAACAAAAATCTGCACAAATACAAGCAATTCTTTTTCAGACTGTAAAAATATTACTTGTTCTTCACAGGGGTTATTGTCCGGAACCTCAAGAGCAAAAAAGAAAGAAAAAAAAAAAAAAAAAACCCACCACACACACACCTTTACCTATATAGTATCAACCATAGCACAGTGAGTAGCAGTTCTCCCTACCTCCAAACTTTATAAGTTTTACTAAATAAGAGCATTCACAAGCACTAAGTGGTTCTGAACTTTTTTTAAATTAGTTCTATGCTGCATTTAATTTGATTTAAATGATAGCAGTGGAGACCAAGTAGTGCAGTGCTACTTACGTTTATACAAAAAACACACACCAATTGTAAAATTGATATATTAAAGATTAAAAAACAAAAAAATAGAAAAAAACCAACCACACAACCCCACACACTACAAAACATGATTTTTTTCCCCACACAAGAGTTGTGGCTTCCAAAATGGATTATTTTGAGCCTTGGCTGTGCATCAGTATCTTGTCAAGGCACACTTTCCATCATAGTTTGACCAGAGTCAGATTAAATTCAAGGGAGTGAATTCAACTCCTGCTCCTTAAACTTCAGAATGTATTTATTTAAAAAAAAAAAAAAATAATTGCATCCTATAAAATTACCAAGCATATGATCTCATTCTGCCATTTCAGTTCCTGTCTGATAACCTCTGCTTCTTTTCCAGTTTAGAGCATTTAAAAAAAAAAAAAAAAATCAATCTATTAGTTTTTGGGATTTAGAAATTCCTAAGATTGCTGAAGTAAATACATCAGCATTTGCATCATTCTGTTCAAAGCCGCTCTACAGTGGATTCTGCTCCGATGCGGTTGGCTATTCTGAACTTTTCCCATCAAAGGCAGAGGTATTCATTTACATTGGATTGAACAACCACCATCTGTTATTCACAGCAGCTTCTTCTAGTCAAGTGGCAAGCCAGGGTCCATTGAGTATATACCATTTAAGTCTATGGAGAAGCAGTTCTTGGACACTGCTTCTCTGACTTGGACGTCAGAGACCAGCAGAAGCTGCATCACTTTCACTCAATTTCTGGAAGTGGTAATTAGTTAAAATCCCAAGAGCCTCCATTTTGAAGGTTTAAGCGCAGATCGGCCCAGTCCTTTTCTAACATTTGCCCTTATATAGCTCCTTTAGATTGAGTCCAGATAGAAGATGCAGCAGCTCGTACATTACTTATCAACCAATACCAGTGATAAGTGTCAGGTTCCCCATTTCAGATAAGGCTTGAATACTACACTAATCTAAACTCTAGGGTGCACATTGTCTGCCCCTGTACATGTGATTTTTTATTTGCACTGTCTTAGCCTGGCATGAACAGGCACAGTAAGTGTCAGTAACATCCAGTCAGTTCCTTAGTGTTGCAAAAGTTGAACACCAAGGAGAGCTTAGTTAGATTAACAAAATATGGGAATTGATAAAGCACGTTCTGCATGGTACAGTAAGAGAATCTCTCATGACTGATCTCAGGTTTGTGATTCCATGACCAACACAAAAAAAAAAAAAAAAAAAAAAAAACTGAAGAATTGGCTGTCAAAGTACAGTAATCTTACAATACTTAGTCCCAGGACTAGTGTAATCCTCTATTTAAAATAATTCAGGAGTGGTTAAACATTTAAAGCAAAAAAGTCTCTCCAAAGCAAGGTTTCATAATAAGAAATCTAATTAGTTATAAAAACCATTCACAAGTTTTGCATCTAAAAAACAATTTATAGTACTCCTATACTCTGGCATGGTTTTACTTGTCCAGTTAAGTGATGCTTTGAGTGATGTGGTCTAGGTTTTTGTGTTTTAAAGAGGTTTATCCATAGTAAAAATTACTCCAACAACAGATACCAGACTACAAATACAAAAATTTAATTTGGTTTGTAGATCCTTAGTGTCTGATCCGGGGACTTGCTTTAAAAATGCTGAATGGGGACACCATTTGACCTTGCACAAAAGAGTGAAGATGTGGAAATTTGGAGCACTTTATGTTCAAGCAGTTTGGGAAACTGATCTGAATACATCAAACCAGGTTGAGGAGCAGAAGCAGCTGGTGTGTCATTTTCCATTACTGGTTAAATGCAGGTTTACTCTTTCACCTGTCACTCTGGAATAGACTCCTAATGTGTTGCAAGGAAAAGTTGCATTACTGTAGCTCCTAGATGAAAGATCAAACCATTGAATAGTTTTTAGATGTGTAAATACTTCAGGTTTACCTTTTTACAAAGCTGCCTGTTAAATCAATAGTTTAACTTGTACACTAAAAAAAGCAGTGTGCAATTCCAGGAACTGCTAACAGACATAATTAAAGATAACTCCTTTGATTTTCTAACTCTAAAGAAAAGGTTTACAAGCAAGGTTAAGTGGTGGTAGCTACATTGGTAGTTGATAGATAGGCCAGTATGGCTAGTTGCAAGCTAAAGAGAAAGATTTTTGGGCAGCTACAATGGGGTTGTGGCAAACAAAATTTGTATTTTACAGTATAGCTGTTTGACTTTACAAGCGGGAGATACAAACACTAAGAAATTTTTGAACTGGCTGTCTGTTAGCTCTAGCGTGGCTGAGACCTGGATAGAGATTCTCAAAGCACTAGATACTCAAGGTGATTCAGGGGTTATCAATATAAAAAACAGGGATTAGGAAATGCACAATACCATTCTGAGGTGGTGGCTTCCATTTTCAATAGAGAACTGCTAATGAGACCTGGCAAAGCTCAATGCAAATACTTAAACATCAAATACAGAACAGCTTTGTCTTTTCAGATAATCAAGAGCACTTTTCCACAGTGGTGATTCTCAAAAGGTGCAAACTTGCAGGTACATTTTCTAGCCAATGGTAGATGCCATTTCAGCAACCAGAAAAGGAGTCTGTTCTTTGGGGATGTTGTTCTCAAAGTATCTATCACAACAGTTCACAGCACAGTGTGATGCAGATGGACGATTTATTCCTCTAAATCTAAGAAGGTTAATATTCTTGTCCTCGGATAACAAAAGAGCATGTACTCCAATTGTATAGCTCAGGCTGTTTGGCATAGGTAGAAGCAATTAAAATCAAAAATGGTTTTGCAAACTGATGACAATATGGTAATCATTTTAAAATCAGATGGTTGGGGGTTGGAGTGAAAACTTACTGTATGAGAGAAAAGAGTCTTAAGAATTTTTTTTCTTACCTGTCCTTCCACGATTCCATCGTCTTCACTTATGGTCAAGATTGTAGGACGGCCACAGGTAATTAGCCCAAAGGATTTTTCTTCATTTGCTGGGGTCACTGGATTAGGGAGTTGTTAAAGAATTTGATGAGCTGGAAGTTGCCTTGTCCTGTACATTATAAATGTGAGCCAAGAACCTGGGAAGCATGGTGAGAAGGGTGCTCCTGTTTAACCGACATCTGAAATCCATCACACACCCCCATTGGTGATAGGTGGCTAAGACAGCAAGTCTGTGATGGCAACTCATTTCTTGCTTGAGAGTTTATACCAAGGCAAAGCTGCGTATAAAAAGAAAAACACAATGCAACATTTATATTGACTTATGCCAATATGGATTCAAAGTTTGGAATCTAGTTTGGTCACAATCTAGGATACGGTCTTTCAGTCCCTGTTACTCAAAATATTCTCTAAAGAGAAACTGGACATCCCCAAATGTCCCAAGTTGGAGCAATTCAAGGCTACAATCTATTAAACTGGGGGAGGGGGCAGGTAAAAAACACAGCAAAATTACAACCTCGCACATTCACCCTGCATTGCAGCCTGAGATTTTGGGGTCCTATTGGATCACCGACACTTTCACAATGCATATTCTTAATGAAACTTACAGTACCAACATTTCCAGCACATATCCAGCATTAGTACAATTTTGTTTGAACAAGAACAGAAAAAATTAAAATTATATATTCATAACAATATCTAAATTATTGCAAGGTGCTTTAAACAAACAGGTTTGTCCCTTGCTTATTACAACTCAAATTCATAATACACCATTACATACACAAACAAAAGTAGTACAAGAACTGTGGTCATTTTACAAGTTTGAGAAAGTTGATATATTAAATGACCATTCAAAAAGGTACAGCACTATAAAGGGTACTTCACCTTAATTGATATACACAGTAACAGAACCAAGTTAAAATGATAATTTGCACTAAATTAAGAGCTGTCTGCATTAATGTCCAGTACAGTCAAATAGAATATTTAAAACACAAAGAACAACCAGTTAATGTAGAGAGAGCTATGAGAGGTGGAGATCAGTCTGGATCCAATAGGGGTAAAGGAAGGAAGAACTAAAAATCCACCAGTGCATAATGTGCAGTTGCTAGTTTCTCAGTAGGATTCCTTAATGGTAACATCAATCTGTGATCCTGTGCCTTTATGCTTCATATACCATTTAAACCAATAAGCAGGTCTTTAAGTATTATAACCAAAGCCTTCCTTAATCAAAAGCACAATTTTACAGAGAATTTGAAAAATAAGTCCATATAAAAAGGCATGGGGGGGGAGAAAGAGAGGTGCTTGTTGGAGCTCCGTTTTCAGGTTAAATTGGTAGAGCAAAAACGTAAATTGTAGTCTCAAAAGCATAACCAGTGTCCAAAATGCAACAGGTATGGTTCATTATCAGATGTGGTAGTAATAACAGAGTTAAGAAAAAAGTTCATCTTCAATATGTAATATGTTTCACAGGGAACAGTCTGATGAAATCAAAAAAATATTTTTTGTCCTTTACACAAGGCAAACTGAATCAAATAAAAAGCTCACATGCAATGCATGATCTGCCACAAGTATTGTCTTGTATAGTTCCTAGAAGTCAGTAATAAACAACTGGCACCATTAACCAGAGAGTCACTTCACAATATACGAATTAACAATTGCATGAAGTCAAATACAAACACACTATACAAACAGCTTGTGGGTTCAGAGATGAAAAAGGAGCCACATTACAAATGTCTCAGCTGGAAGACAGCAGTTTTTTTTTTTTTTTTTAAATGAAGAACTATATCTCAATAGTTATGGATGTGATGGTGACCAGAAGACAGTTTTTAATCGTTGTGGTCCATGAGGGATGTCAACAAACAGTTTGAAAATGCTGATGCAGGCTGGGAATAACAGCCAAATCAAGAGGATTGGGAAACAAGGGCCATTAAAATGTAAAACGGATGGCCAACTTCGTTCTTGATGTCTTAAAGCTCTCTGATGATAGATTGTAAATGTCCAGCCAAAGTACCAAAACTAGCAAAGTGCCAAGGATGTCATCTATCATGGGTAAATTCCATTCATAAAATGTAAAGAAACCATCCAACAGTCTCAGTTCTATTAATACTCCTATTTCTTGGGATCTTTAAAGGGCTTCTGTTTTTGAACACATATGGGTAGAGATGTCACACTGTTGGGAGAGCTTTAGCCAGAAGAAAGGTGGCCTCATTTTTGTCCAAGTCTGTCTGGAAAGTTTATTCACATCTCCATGGAAGGATGTTGACTAGAAAAGTAAAGACCCAGGAGGAGATCTGTGGGTTTGAGGAAAGAATTCCACATTACCAATAGTAGAGCAACATGAGAATAGCAGAACAATTGAAAAACAAAAGCACAGACTAGTAATATTTTTTCTTTCAAGTTATAAAAATAAAAGGACATTTTTACTTATTAAGCAACTGCAGTCAGTCACTTAAGTACATGAACAATAACTATGGAGCAGCCTTACAAGGGAAAGGTTTTTGGAACACCATTTATAATGTCGACATATTAGTAAAGGGTACCTGACATATTACTGCAAATTAGTGTCAGCTAACCAAGATATGTATATTAAAAAAATACAAGTAAACCTTTACAAAGACATGTTCTTGAATATATAATAAAACTACATTTTGTCCAATTATTCCCAGAATGTGAATGAGCTGAACCAGTGGCTATCTGCCATCAGAAAAGCCAGTATCTACAATGAGAGGATGCTGCCAGCTTTCCACCCTGGAGCCTACAAAAGCGGCAAGTGGTCCTGCTGTCTGCAATCTGAAAGGACAGGTGAGATGTGGCAGCTTGGATCGTCATCAGCCAAGTAATCAACATTTTCTCAGGCAGATCAACTACTTTGCCATTTTTGTGGCATGGATGGTGTTCCTGGTATATAAAATGTTAATTTTGACATTTGTGTCTCTGAAGTTTTGAGAGGCTTTTTATTAGGTAATGAAATACAGTATCGTGCTCATTTAAATTTGCACTGTGTTAAAGGTGATATACTTTTTTTTTTTTTTTTTTTAACACCACAAGGATCTTTAGAACAGGTCTGTTGAATGATTAAGACATCTTACATTCCCATTTAAACAGATCATGTACTGTATGCAGCACAGATTGCACAGTACTTAAACATTATTGATCCATATTTTGTAGTTATAGGATGTAGCAGAACACACTCTGCAGTGACACTTGGCGATTGGAGTGACCCACTGGACCCAGATGCTGAAACACAGACCATTTATAAACAGTTGCTTCAGGGCCGTGACAAACTAAGGTGAGTGAGCCTACTTTACCAATCTTCTGCACATCTTAAAGAAATGGTGAGATACAGCTGGCATGTCAACACCTTACCAACACATACTATATTTGCAAGGGTTACTGTTGTAGTCAGAGTAGAGCAGTTAGTAGTATAATGGATTTTACTTGCTAGAGGAGATGCAGGTTATCAACATTATGTGGGATCAATATAATGGATACTAAGAGCATTTCTCTTCTACAGAAGTAAAAAATTAAAACCCTTAACCACTGTGTGTGCTTGGATCCTACTATCTCAAAATATAGGTTGAAATACTTTTCAGGGGGCCTCAAAACTAACAATTATTAAAAAAAAAAAAAATTATAATTATATATATATAAATTTATATACACACATACATACATACCTTGACATGATTGTATTAACAGTGAATGAAAACCAAGTTCATAAAACTACGGTAGTAGGAACAAAATAGCAGAACCATCTGACCTCTTACTACTACCCCTTTCATTTCCACTACTCACTTTGCAGTTGTCTTATATAGCTGGTGTTCTGGGTAGAGTTTGCACTGGCATCAGTCTTTCATCTCTAAGCATTTCTCAGTATTCTCTTGAGGGAAAAAATAAATAAAATTTATAAAATATATATCTCTCCCATTAGACAATTGTCACAAATCTGACTTACTCACCTCTTCCATACTAAAGTCTCCAATCTGCCATTATGCAGTGAATTGTGTTGTCATGACTGAGATCTGTACGCTGTCCCGTCCACCGTCTGAAGAGCTGTAGTTCAGTCACTTTACCATGTAAAAGACCTTTAAGTTATAGGAGGTACATTAATAAATGAGTATTAGTTGGTTACCAATTTAAACTCTCCCTCACTTCCCCCACCCCCCAAGATGATGGGGGATGCCCCCCCCCCCCCCATCCCTCCCGAGTATTTGTTCCCACCTAAATCAACATCAGTTAGAAATGGGAGACAGGAGACTTAAAGGGAATAAAGACAAGAAATAAACACAAAGCAACCCAATTTAATTCCATCTGCTACAAAAATACCTTTTAGAAGAAATGTGGAGGCGGTTCTCTAGAATCATCTGCAGGGTTGCACAGGCACACTTCCTAGTTTAAGGAGCAAAAAAAAAAAAAAAAAGATGTATACACTACAATATAGGCATGATGAGGCACTGCCATTCTCTCTAACAAAACCGGGGGGGAACACACCCCACACACACACACATTCATTTCTGGTGTGCTGCTCATAGGGAGATTTGCCAGTACCAAATTGTTCTAGACCAGAAAAAGATACATCTTCAGGTTCCCCAATGAGATGGTCAACCTTACCTCAAATGAAACAGCACCTGCAGAACAGCTGCCAACACTCTAATCTGCTTGTTGATCTTAAAATTTCCTTCTTCCATCACCGATGAAGAAAATTAAGAGATACTTAAAATCCCTTAAGGGCAGATGTCATTCTCCAAATCCAGGAGTGAGCAATCCACTTTTTTCTGAAAGAGAATCAGGACATCAGAGTAGGAGCTGATGATCCTCATCCCTGTAGCAGATCATTTGAGTGCATTTCAAATGTCACAGACGAAACAAAGAGGACATTCTTTTCCCAACTAGACAATCTAACACCCCCAGCTGCACCTTCAGAGGTCCATGAAAATTTAATAAAAAAAAAATAAAAAAAATTTAAAAAAAAACCCACACACACACCTATAAAATGGGACCCATCAAGGCCGTCTCTTGTTAACCCTTCCATCAACCTCAGTGAACAAATTACATGCAATAGTGACACTGTGACCCCCATATCCCTGCAGCACCTACCACACCACATGCCAAGGGACATGCTCCTATACTTACAATTCTTCTAAATCTACAAAGCACAAGTAGTCTGGGTTATCATACTCTCACACAACTTCCAATAAATGTGCCAGGGAGAAGAGCTGGTCCGTTTCATGGCTAGGACAGAATCCACATAGTTTTTTTTATCTTTGGCTTAATCATCTGATGGTTTCATATTTCTGTTACACCTTCAAGTGGGACAGCATGGCCATCTGAAATACTGTAGTTGCTGGATCTCCTTGCCTTGAGGATGTCAAATTACAAAAATAGGAATCACAGGGAATGGCAGATCACAGGACTTGCTCAATGACTACTCAGCACAGTTTTAAGTTTAGAGTATTGCAAGTGTACCTCATTTTGACTGCTAATTTGCTTGCAGCCTAACAGTACCAGTACTCTGTCTTAGCTCACATTGACAAATCACGGTAGTTGCATAAACACGATACATCAGACAGATGAGCTTCTTTTCTGTTTGTTTCCGTTTCCAAAAAAATACTTATGACTGAAAGAAAGCAGTAGTGATATTCTGGAGTCAAAGTGGATCTCTCACTACACAATTAACAGGATTGCAGCAACTGTACCCGATACAGCTCATACTTTTGTTCTCTTTTAATCATTATATCTTCAGATTTATAATTTTATAATCCTGTTGTGGAGGTATGTTTTAGCCAAACTGCAAACGTTATGAATTAAACATACCTAAAGTTTTAAAAATGACCTAATGGACAGATTGGTCAGATGTAGCAGCCGTACAACAGTGTTAACTAGGACCAGCAGATGAATCAAACCGTTCCCCTCATCTCAATGATTTGCTTGCTTGCTTTTTGTTCCTCAGTCCTCTGCGGTGCGAGATCTTGAACCAAATCCAAGGCCAGAGGAAAACTTTTACAGTTGCTACCCACCTCACAAAGCTGCTACCTCACCAGTGGGACCCAATTGAAGGACTGCTTTCAATGCAGGAATTCCAGGGACAGCTCCTCTCAAATTTTAAGCTTTTACTGCAGCTTATTTGGACGTAATTTTTATGACTCCCTCAGTGGCTTGTGGTTTTTTAGGGTCCCACTGCCTCTGTAGTGACAGGTGGTGAGAACTCAAACAAAAACAGTTACTTGTAGTGCCACAATATGGTCACACTACCTACTTACAAACATTTTGTACTGAATTTCTAGTCACTTCACATTTATCCCATACTACTACTTTAGGATGCTAGGAGCACAGGTTAAATCCTTCCAGGTGCAAGTGTGGTACTGTTTTGCTAGAGAAACAATATTGATGTGACCCTATAGAGATCATGTTTTAACTGCTGAACATCCCATTCCCCACCTCCTGAAGTGTACAGACTACCAAAGAGAAATTGAAGTTCACTGTATTGCTAACATACCAGACTCCTGCAATCACAATCTACACACAGAACATCTTTCAAGCATTTCTAATTAAGTTATTGTCTGTGATTGGGATCACACTACTCTGAAGCAGCATCAACTTACCAGCAATAATGCAACTGTTAAATGTCAAAAATATGCACTGTATGTGAAAGCCATAAAGAGCTGGTTTGTTTTTGCACTGCCTCTTCAGCTGGTTCTGTCTGCTCACATGGTGGGGTATGGAATAGCTACAGCCCCTAGCACACAATCACTAAGGCAGACAACATACAGACACCAGTGGAATAACTGATATAAATGCAGAAGATGGAATAGTTACAGCAACTGTAGACTCTGCTATTTAACATACTGTAGATAGTGTTGGTTTGGACATGTGGAGAGGAGAGATGCAGAGTATATTGGGAGAAGGGTGCTAAGGATAGAGCTGCCAGGCAACAGGAGAAGAGAAAGACCTAAGAGAAGGTTTATGGATGTGCTGAGAGAGAACATGCAGGTGATGGGTGTGACAACAAGATTTATTTATATAGCACATTTTCATACAAACAATGTAGCTCAAAGTGCTTTACATGATGAAGAAAAAAAAGAAAACAAATAATTCAAATTAGGGAACACTAATTAACATAGAATAAAAGGTCCAGAACAAGATGACAAGGACAGGAAGATATGGAAGATGATCTGCTGTGGCAAACCCTAATGGGAGCAG
This sequence comes from Polypterus bichir lapradei, assembly GCA_026402145.1. Taxonomy (NCBI): domain Eukaryota; kingdom Metazoa; phylum Chordata; class Cladistia; order Polypteriformes; family Polypteridae; genus Polypterus; species Polypterus bichir. Next base: position 3,816,854 of record JANRMT010062838.1, on the reverse strand, counting down.
CTGAAAGAGCATTCTAGGACACACTAGATCCAAAATTAGGGTTTAGTGCAAGTACCACTGAACACAATGCAGAAAACTGTTAGTTGTGTGTCCCAAAAGTGAACTCGCATTTATAAGGAACACAGCGCAACAAGTCTTCACTAATTGGGATGGCAAGACATTAAAAAGTGCTTATATGCAAAAAAACTCCTAACCCTAGAATGCAGGATTTTACAACATTCAACCAAGTAACACAAGATTACGTAATAGTATGCTTCTCTATTTGAGCAGAAATGCACTGCACATCTCTGGAATTAATTCCACCCGACCCCCCTATAAATTGGTACTTCATTTTAATTAGGAACATTAGGCCAATGGACAAAAGTCACGCAGCAGCTTTCCTTCAAAACAGAACAATACACACAGCGTACTTACAAGTCTGAAGCCAGCACTAGACAGTCCAAATTCAAAGCACATTTATGCTCAAATTCACACTCCTTTGTCTTTAACCAGTTTAAAAGTGGACACTGGTCCAATATGCACAATTTTGGGAAATGTTAAAATGAAGAAAGGACAATAAGCACATCATGCAGATAGGACAGAAGAGAGAACTCATCACAGACAGATGCGGTGGATGCACAAAGTGCAAAACCCTGGAAATGAAACCCCTAGCCATAGCTAATCCTGTCGCTTTACATTTTGCAAGTTTAAAAGATCACATGACAGTTTACAAATATTCTGCTATTTTTAAAATTTTAGACAACACACACTTTAAGCTCCAATGTACATTTTTCATTCATCTCTTCACCTCAATCACTGCGATGACAAAATTACATGAAAGACACTTAAATTCATACTTCAGTGTGTGACTCTGTGTCTGTAGTTCATTCGTGCCTGCACCTTCGTGGTCCTCCATTTGCTTCCCAGAAGTCATAGCTTAAACACTTTAATGAACTCTTATCTTTTGTTGACAAAGGGTAGAATTTTACCATTTCAAAGTGTCCTCCCAGAACCCAAGAGTCTCAAGTTCCATCTGGCAAATCGTGAACCACTGGCCTGGGGCCTACAGAAACAGTGGTTCAACTCAGAGGTCTTGTATTGCCAAGCAAGAACAGCAGGAACCCAATTTTGTCCACTTCATGTGATTGTGAATTCAAGGAACGAGTTCACAGGATTAGTAGGAAAATCCACAGCTTACACCTCACCACTGCTGCACCCGTTCATTACTCAGTCCCAGTCACCACCAGGTTACATGAACCACTTTGGTCAACTGCCCCCTTCCTTCATCATAAAACCCAAGTCACTCTTAGGAGAGTACCAAGACCGTAAATCTCACACCATATGCACACTCTAGCAGTTCACAGCCAAGTGACGCATGTAGTGGTCAAGAGGAAATTCACCAGAAATAGCCAAGACCCCCACCATCCTACAGCAAACGTCCAGCTTTATAGGCCTGACCCATAGTTGAGCCGAATGTTCACAACGACTGAAGTTGAACACAAACCAGCTGTGCAAACACGGGTCACAGTGCCACTTTAACACGTTTTTATAAAGAGTGTTCCTCAAAGTCCCCACGAAAAGTAAAAAACTTACAACGACAAACAAAAAACAGGTAGAAATTTGAAGACCCCCCAATAAAAAAAAAAGCACAAAAAAAAAATAAGTAAAGAGAGCTTATAGAATCTGGACAGTCAGGAGGACTTCACTGTATAAAATGGCAAAAAACAAAGGTGTACTTCCCCAGTATGGCAGGACAAGGGTCTTTGTTACCTAGACACCCCTGAAATCCTAGTGCTGTACAGACTAGACATTCAAAATAAAATTGCACACCTGCTGATCTTTTACTGTCCATTTTGATAAGTAGGTAAAGCAAAATCTTTAACACAAAGCTTACTCTCCACACAGAAAGAAATATTTGGAGTCGGCCGATGCAGAGACAGCAATGGATCAGAAAGAGAAGCAGCAAGGCACCGGCTCACAGACAGGTAAGGACGGCGACGATCTCTCAAAACACTGGAGGTGACAGTCTGGGTCCAGCAGGTTTGGCCAACCTTCTCCTGGCCACCACTTCAATCAAGGACTAGAGACGGTGGCTCTCACTACCGAGGATGACAAAAGATAGAAAGGTAATCAGGAGGGCCATCACCATTCTGGACACTAGCCCAGACACAGGAGAGGCTGGCTCTCAAGAAACCAGACACATGCAGTTAATCTGGGGGGCAACTCCAGCACAAGCTAAATTCTACCATGGTGGTCTAGGGGACATCATCAGTATTGTAACCAGTTGCCACCAAGTGTCAAAACACATTTTCTACACATACTGTACATGGCATTTACCTTTCTCTCTTATCGCGAGTCTATTCCTAGGTGGCACAAAACATTTTTATAAGGTTTGATTTTTATTTATTTATTTATTTTTTTTTTTTTTAAAAAAACAAGGTGAGTGGGTACTCGGAGGATAGTAAAGTTGCAACTAGGAAGAGATCATGCGACACTGTATTTGACCCTTGACGCACCTCTGAGGTGGTTAGTCAGTCAGAGAGTAGGACACCCAGTACCCCTTGACAGACCTTCATTGTACATTCAGTAATTTCTATAGGCACCCTGGCATTTCAGCCTGCATGTCCATTGCTGGGGTATGGAGAGCACTGGTGCCACTTTCACAGCTTATCAGTCCTTCTCTCGACAGATGACATGAAGAAGAGCCACAGCTTCTATGAGAGGAGGATGGCGGCGGCGGCGAGACTTCTCGATGTGGTTCAAGACCTAGAGCGGGCTCACCTGGCCTTTGAACGCAGGGAGAAAGAGGAAGCCTCCAACGACATCCTTCCTCCTTAGGTTCTCCTCACTGTCACCCACCAAGGGGCAGGGAACGCCCAACACAAGGACTGACCCAACAGCCGTCTTTGTTGCGTTTTGCTTTGGTGCCCACACGGAGACCATCTGTATAGCAATGCATCACTGACGTGCATCTCACAAAAGGTGGGGGTCTTGTGATATCTGCCAGTACAAGAACTGCTTATGGCAGGCTGGGGGGCCCGGTGGGTGTTTTAAGTGCCGAAGAATGGCTGTGATTTTAAGATGAACACAATCCTTACGAGCTGCTGACTTCACGCCATTGTGCGTGCAAAGCTTTTCAAGCCAATTTGTTGGCACTGTTGGGCAGTTTGACAGAACTCTGCCCATCCAAATAGTGGCCGTCGAGGTGGTCAGGCTTTTCAGCCTTCACCATGTGGACCACAAACCTCTCACACCACACAATTAAGGACGGTGTCGTACGTCTTTGTTATACAGGGAAGCAGAGGCTGGATACCTCAAGGAAAGAGCAGGAGATTGAAACCTCCGTGACTTTGGACCCGAATTGTCATTTTGTTCTGCTGTGCCTGGCTTCCTCGGGCACCCAATGTCCGCAGGCTCAGTGTTAACAAACCCAACTGCTTGCTTTTTACTACCAGAAGGCTGCCAAGGCCCAGCATGGCCCAGTTTCTGCTGTACAACCACCACTAAGAGGAGCGACGGTGAAACACGTCAGTCAGTCTGCCAAGAAGCCCAGAAACGTGTCTGCTTGATTCACCGTTCAGCATGAACACAATCGAGTCTTCAGGAGGTGTAACCCCATCCTCTTTTAATGAGATGGCATACTTGCCCTCGGTTTTCTTTTAAGTGTTACTGCAAATGCTTGGTCTGCTGGCAATGATCCTGTTTGTAAATCCAAGTCACATATCATAAACCCAAAGCTCACACCACTGCAGTAGAAACTCCAGAGCAGGCCACCAGCAGAAGGAGATTTAGGATCCCAACACGACGGCACTAGAAGTCACCTCTGGGGAGGACACAAAGCCTCGTTAATGTTTGTATACAAAGTGAACAAAAAAACGCTACTTGGTTTCCATCCGAGACGCCCTAAATGCCCAGCATGTGCCAACTGGGAGATGGCCACAAGTAACAGCACTGCGTGACATCACTGAACAGCATGCGTTTATGAACAGGACCAGAACCCACAGGCAGCCTTAATCAATGCCAAATGAAAGGACAGTGCGAGGATGCCAATAAGGAGCAACAGGTGGGCCTAAGTGAGGTCATTTTGAGTGGACATAGCTAGCCACGTTTAGGATGCCTACACACTGAACTGCAGGGCCCACTAAAGGCCCATACAGAACATGAGGGCCTGGTGGTATCCAAGGACCCCTATTACCTCTCTCCTCACATTCCCTAAACCCCCCCACCTCACGACAGGCTTTGGCTCATCTTCTTAGAGTCGCCACACACAGAAAACTGGGAAACAGGATTTTAGTTTAGCTCCACCATGGCTATGGAGAGTTTATTAAATTTAAAGAAATATTGTAATTTGAAGCTAACAATATTGACATAATTTGAAGTGCATTCCCCTAAGACACCCTTTTCTCAGCATTTTAAAACCCATCTCAGTTCTTGGTGCCCAACAGGTGGCACAGCGGGCAGCCTTACCTGCCACCCCAGCATGTGTTTTTGTGCAGTTTGACCCCAGGACTCCTCATCGAGCACCTTTGCCTGATGGGTCTTTGTACTCATTGCATGCGCTTCAATTCAACTTCCACGCATCGATGGGTCCGGTGACTTGTGTGGGGCGGCACAGGCGGTAGGGGACACCTGCTCACGCCAGTGTGACCGCACCGGCCCTCAGGCACACTACAGAGTGCACGCCACAGTGGAGAGACGACTCCTGCTGTCGACTCCCTGTGATCCTCCCTTGCTTTACGGCACAGCTAAACACTAAAAGATTTTTCAAGAGAAAGGCAGAATGGCCAAAATACTCATCAGTATGCAAAACAGGTGACTTGTGATGTGCTCGTGTCTGCGTTTACATTTGGGGTGCCACTTTACTGGCATGTTAAAGGAGGGCATTTCTGCCAAATGTCTTTTGCCAAAAAGTATTTCTATACATGTACAGAACACTGCGTTGCCCGGCGCTTACTGTATGCCTTGATATACAAGCAGAATAAAACCGTCTCTGTGACAAAGTGCCTTTGGTGTCCACCTTCTTCAGTCCGCCCAGCCATATTGAAGAACAGTATGCTAAACGTGGAGGGCGACAGACTTGAGCAGCAAGCACACCCATGAGTTGTTTAACTTGGCCATTGGGGACCCTAAGGGCCCACCTGATGATTTAGGGGAAAAACCAGAGGATGTTGGGTAAGTGCCACCCAGACTGGTACACCACATTTGAATCCAGGACACTGGAATGGTGAGGTAGCAGCTGTCCCTTATGTCTGGAGGTGACAGAAGGGACTTCTTTCCGCATGGGCCATTAAAAGGACACGTTTCACAGCACAACTTGGTCTGTACAGCCAGAAGACAACCGCAAAATGTCAGCCAGCTGTGGGCACAATGGCCAGTAAAGATGGCCACACACTGTCATCATACTGCACTGAAATAAAAAGGCAAACCAACCAACCGTCCGCCATAACACCTCAAGAGGGCGCTGCAGCACCACCCGCACGTCCTTTTTTACCACAGTGAACATTTGCTGTTGTGGGGGGTCGAGGTTGTGTGGCACATCCCAAGTTCCAGGGGGTCCCACTGCTACTGTCATGTTCATATAGCACAACAAATGGAGAAAAGATGCAAGTAATAAGAGGTGGGAAGACAAAGGGCCGACTCCACCAATCAAGTCACAGCATGCCATAGGAGACAGTCGAGGGCAAGACAAACGTCCTCACGGCCAACAGGGTGCCAAGGCTGAGAGAAGCTCAAGACAGGAGGGGGCACAGCTCCAGAAGGCCCAAGTCGATCAACAACATCGATTCTGACCCATTTCAATTACACGTTTGTTTTGCCCAAATTCACCATCACATCCACAAACTGGCATTACATAACTTACATGGGCACAGGCTTGTAATAAGTAGCCCACCCATCAAGATTTTTGCCCAACCCAATACCTCTCCGCTTATCGGATTCATTGTCACACTGGACAAAATTTGCCCTCCTGTGACAACAGAAAAGGGCAGGGAGACCTGAAGAAGAAACGGGATTGGCGCACCTGGCAAAGCCTGGCATTCTAAAGATACAATGAAGGGCCATCAGTTGCCCCAAACCGCTAAGCCCATCAGACACTGCACCAGGATGCCAAATTTAATGGCCATTGACTGGAGCAAAGTTCACATGCAATCAAAATGGAAACTTATTGCTGTGCAACGGCACCACACAGCGTTTGCCATCTCAACCTTGGACTCTGTCACCACAAGTCCGTGACCTGCAGTCATGAGTGTGTTAAGGACTTGGGGTGGTGGACCATTTGGGCCTCACAAGCCTGGGATTTGGGAGTGCAAAGGCTACCAGTGTCACCACGACAACACATCGTCATGTTAATGTTTCCCAATAGCACATCCTCCCTCTAACAGAATAAACCCACTTAAACCAATTCAGGACCACCCTGGCTTGGCATCAATCCTGGAAACAGCCGTAAAGCAGGAATTATCCTTGTAAAGGATGGCAGTGCCCACTCACACCCCCACCATGCTGCTCAACCTGCCATTCTTTGAAAATGCGAGAGAGAGAAACCCGAGGACCAAAAATCTCCACGGCAGTAACTTGCCCGCCCAAAGCACTGTGCCACCATGCCACCCTCACACTATCATGTCCGGTTAAAGGAGACCAAAACCAATTTGGCAAATGCATACAAAAACAACATTACACATCTTCAGACATTACTTAAAGCAGCAGGCACACAAACACAATATGGCGTCATGCATGACAGGGCACAGACACCAAAACCATAAAACTGCAGTCATTTAAATAAGAGAAACTGAAATACACAGCCATGCCGAGGGCACGAGCGCGAACGGAACAAAAGTTAAAACGCTGCCAATACAAATGTGAACAAAAAATGAAAAACGTGCAAAGAAAGATAAGCAGACAACTGGGTGACACGCTTGTGCAAAGACAGGCTAAAGCGGTCGATAAGAGCCCGTCTATATAGCGCCTCTCTCATGAAAAAAGCACAGAACACAAAAGGTACAACAAATAAATAAATAAATAAAAGCACAGAAAAAGATCAAAACCATGGACACAAACTAGCAAACACCACTAAGCCCCGCACTGGGGATTAAAACGTGAAACACAAAATCAAGAAGTGGAAAAAAAACTAAAAAAAAATGATATATATATATAAATAAGCATAAAGTCTAAACAAAATAAGCTAATTTGTGTCAAAATGAATATCAAAGCAGCCAGGACTGATGAAGGACAAACGAGCCGAGTCGACCATTCAAGTCGCATCACTTTCTGGGTTGTGGAGGACAGTGAAGAAGAACGAGCAAAACCCTCCGTGGCTACTCTTCTGATGTTCAGGTCACATCTAACACTTACAGCAGACCACCACCCGAACCCCGACTTGGAGACACTGAAGAGTAAACCCACCCGACGGCACGGCGACTCCATGTTTAGACGCAACCGTACTGGTGGTTTGTCACACTTCAGATAAGCCCCCACACATAGTGGCTCTCACCCATACGGCCCCCGCCAGACACAGTAAGTAAGCCCAGCAAGCAGCTCAGGTCCATCGGACTGCCAACAAGACTGTTTAACAACCACTAGGTGGCGCCTTCAGGTGGATTCGACTTAACAGGCATTCCACAATCTACATGGACCGCTCACTGGAGCCGGAAAGTCCGTTCTTGAATGTTTTTGGAGCTCCAGCTCCACATTCGGTCCCCACTTCTATGCGGTCACCCCCGGTAGCCAGACGCCCTGGACCACTTGTGGATTCTTATTAAAAGATGGTCCTCCGTGCAGACTGGAGGTCTTTCTAAACAAGCACCTTCTTATACAAATCCCCCACCCCTTAAAATCAACACGCATGTGCCATTTGGATACGAGGTTCGCTCGCACAGACAGCATGCAAGACTTGATGCAGCTTCAAACCCCGAAAACGGCCGATCGACACACAAAGCACGGGGTCACACCTAATGGGACTGTTACCTATATTTTCCCACGGGAGCGCCGGCAGGGCGATCGACTCGGGCCGTTACTTTTCTATCGCCTAGAATCGAAACTTCTTTTGCAGTGATAAACCACTGTAAGGCCCTATACATGCAAAAATGTAGCTTTCTTTAGGTCTATGGAACTTCAGTACAATTCAAGAACTTGGCCGCCAGAGGGCCACAATGAGTTAGAATTGCGCATACAAGAGGGTGAGCTAAAACACTTGGAAGTCAGGCGCTCGTGTCAGTTGGGATTCGAGCTTAAGGAACTTTAAAAAACGTTATTTCTACTAAAAAGAATTAATTCTGGGGGGCACAGTATTCAGCGCTGCTACCTCGCAACCAGGGTGGCGCGGTTCAAGCGCCGAGTTCCCCCTGTGTATGGCCCCAGGGTGTCTGTGTTCACCCAGCGATGCGCTGGTTTCCTGGCCAAGGATTATTCGTGACTTGCACCCGATAATTGCTGGGAAAGCTCCAAATTCTCCACCACCCAGTTGTGAATAAGCGGCTGTGCAGGCGACGATATTACATTTAATTAGCGCTTTACTTAACCAGTAGGGAGCCACTTCAAACACTACTTGGAGGTTTGGAAGATGGACTGGAGTTTAATGCACTGAACGTAAAAACGGAAGCAAAACCCGAAATGGGAACAAATACCACCCCAGAAACCAATTTGAAGTCACTAATTAACCTAATTGTGTTCCTGTGTATCGCCTGAAGGGGGTGCTGTCCTACTTATATATTACACCTGCTCTCATTTGCGAAAAATAAGACTGAGCGTCAAACTCTCAATCGGACACCACGGGATAATATTACATGAAGAGGATCGTCCATCTCATTCGTACAAATACGGGAAAGTCAAGACAAGCAAAGAACCACCAACTTCCAATAAAAGCCCGGAGATAGAGATATAGATATGTATTTTTTTAATAAAAACAAACACCCGTGGGACACGCCAGGCCCGGCAATGGACTCCTAATTTGAACTGCAGCAGGGGAATCGACGTCACTTTGCCACTTTTGTTTATTTTGAAAGCCAATTTCTTAAGATCTATGGATACAATTTAATAATTTAAAGAAGGACAGGCCATTTACAATTGCCGAAATAGTAACTAACGAGATGTACCGTACGGGAGCTCGAGGGTCACTACTTTTGGGGTATGAGCAGCGAGTTGGAATTAAACTGTCAAGACAAGTCTACAGCCAGGCTTCCACAAAAAATTGAAGAGTGAGGTAGGAGCAACATGTAGCAAGTACAAAACTCACCGAACTAATCATAACAAGCAAAACCCAACATGACGTTACCTTAAGTCTTAGGCGCCACAGCCCCTTCTTTAACTCGTTCGCAGATGAGCCGGCTGACTCGCATTTCGAAAAAACAGCTGCCTCGCGCCGTCCAATTTATTGGGCTACTGTGCAGCATCATGGGAGCTGCGAGCACCCCTGGGATTTGGAGTCTCGATGCTCGTTTCGCTTACACCTTTCGTTCAGTACGCATTCGGTTGTTTTGCAACATACAGTAGGAAGAAGTTGGAGCTTTTTTTTTTTTTTTTTTATAACAAACGAGCAGCACACCGCCAACAGCAGCGGCTGGTTTCCTATGTATTGTCTCGGGGTCGAATCCCACGCCCGGACTTTTTACGCGAAGAGTTGCACATTTCTTCGCGGATTCGCATATTTGCACATTCTAAATGTGTTGTTCTTAAACTAAGTCTGTATTGAAAAATATGATTTGGAACGGTGGGGTTCAGTTCTGGGGACCCCCAAGGATGTTCTCCCCCCGTCTCATTGGACCTTAAATGGATTTCAAGTAATTAGCTCGTCTGTTTTCTTCTCTTCTGTATCCAGACGAGCATAGAAGTGTATTTTTTTACATTTATAAATATTTGTATTTTGATTTTAGTTTTAAACATATAACCCTCTTTTGTCTCTTTTTTTTTTTTTAGTTTTTTTCCACCTCTTGATTTTGTGTTTCACGTTTTAATCCCCAGTGCGGGGCTTAGTGGTGTTTGCTAGTTTGTGTCCATGGTTTGCCATTTCCTGTGCCGTTTTGATTTCTTATACTCGTGTGTGTGTGTGTGTGTGTGTGTGTGTATATATATATATATATATATATATATATCCACCATGGCTAATTGATGCTATTTTATGTTGCTGTGGGGCTGAAGGCAGACGGCTCCACTTATTGTTCATTTGTTTCTTATTTATTATCACCTCTTAGTAGAGCAGAAGGCCGGCCAGATCGTCTATTGGACATGCAGTAGCAATTGTGGAAACGGCTTGGTCGTCTTGATGGTTCGCCATTTTTAGGGATTCCATCCCAACAACAGAGGCGTTAACGTTACTAAAGTAAATGTCCAATAAAGGTTTGTAGCTAACGAGTTAGATTTAACTCCACGGACGGCTAATGTAAGTATATTCATAATCAACGATAGCGGTGATTTAACGGCCCCCGTCTTTAAACCTGAGAGACATACTCTACTGGATTAGTTACGGATTACTTTACTGTTTCCAATTCACATTCAGAGAGGGCACTTCTACTTTTTTTCTTTTAAATGGACTTTATATTCAGTATTTCGTCTTTTACACGTTAAATGGCTGCTCCTCAAGTAGCCATTTAAATGACCGCAAAGTCAGGCGCTTGCGTGCAGCTTGAGCAGACTGCGGAGCTGCGGTCCGTTAAACCTCAGGCACACGTCACACACACACACACACCCACCCACCGGGACAAAATATGTAAATCAACAACAAATGTCTCTGAAGTAAATCGAGGAGTAATAGGGCTGTAACTTTACATTAAATCCCTTCATTTTCTGACCACACATAACCAGCGCAGCGGCGCCTAAAGCCCGATTTATATTTCTTTAGTGCAGGAATCCTGAGCGCGACTGGAATCGCAAAGCGCACGCGCACTGAGTGACCAAAACACGCTATGTTCTGGTGGCCCGTCCGAACGGCGCGTTGATATTCTCCTGTCAGCAAATGACGATGTTTGGGTCAGTGTCGCATAGCTAACAATGCCGTAGCAAAAAATGTGAAACTCTGCAAATGTAAATGATTTGTCTCTGCTATTGAAGACTTTGAAAAGAAGAAATGGAGAAGGTGTTTAGACTCATCGACCAAAGGTGGGGAAGGAAGGGCGAGAGTAATATTCTCGTGAGTGGTTCACCTGCGTTATAATTAGATGCCTTTCAAATATTTTTGCAGGTATTTTTGCCCTTCGATGACTTGTTCCGTTATATTCAGACCTTTGCTCGTCATTCTGGTAACCCCGTAACCAGCTCTTTCCTGAAATTAATCATTTTAGAGAGACGACCACCGCGTCCGCATCTCTGCTAAATTAGGAAGGCACGTGGTGGGAGGCGAGTCTCCAAATCTGACGTAATTTCCCCCGCGCGCCACAAGTCAAACTACACACCCAGCAAGCATCCTGTTAATAGATTTCCACGTTGTTCGTGGAACTTGTGATTTCTCATCATTTCAGTTTTAACGGGTTTTCTGTGTGATGTGATCCATATTGTAATTTTATATAATGAACACTTCATGAAATGTGACTTGTAATAATAATATAAATATTGAGCAGTACGGCGGAGACTATAAAATGTTTTTTTTGTGGTTCACCTGCCCCTATTGGGCCCCCATCCCAAAACCCAAGTGTCAATGCGCCCCCCCCCCCCCCAAGCTTATGTGGGAGTGTATGGAAGTGAGACTGCAGATCTCCGTGCAGTAAAAAGCTTCCACTAGCCAAACTGCATCCCTACACATCACCTTCTTCTTCAGCCCCCAGCCCACTCCTCCCTGAAACTGCTACATTAATATTTCTTATCACAACACAACTTCCATTAAAACAATAAATAATGAATAAACAAAGAAGCACAAATTACACACTTTAACTTTTTCAAATGATCAAATACATTTTTTTAATAATCAAAACTTGAAAGTGAATATTTAGGGGTTTCTCTCTGATGAAGCCCACAACAGCTCGCCTCTGGCATTTTCTGAAGGGCAAGTACTTGATGAGGTCCTCACATGACAGCTTCCGTGCAGGTCTGAGCTGAGGCTGGTGCCGTGCCATGGATGACCTCAAGTGTGTCGTGATGAGCGCAAGTTTGGAAAAACTGGTACGTTGGAGGAACCCGTAGATTTGGACTTGAGTGCCATTTAATGGCAAGTATTTACCAACTGAGTTGTTTCCTTTACACAAATACCCAATTAGTAATAATAACAGTAATGGTCTGTTCCTCCATAAGAAAGCCCCCCTCCCCCCCAATACATCAATCAGCCCCTAACGGACTCACCTTTGCCCATTCCTGCACTTTATCTCGCCGCAGGTGACACCGGCAGGGCGCGTCACTGTGCTTCGCTGTCTCTTCTCTAAATCGCTGCTGCTGCTGTGCAGATGTCTTCACGATGAAAGCTCCAAACTCTAAACGACTCATTAACAGCAGCACAGCACTCCCCCGCACCCATCACTACTAAGGATAAAGAAACAACACGAAGGACGTAATGTGAGGATGACAACGATGAACATCCCTGGGGAAGACTCGCTAGTGAATGATGTGGCTCGGGCGTCGGAGTGAAGCAGCGTTACAGAAAGGAGACAAATTCAACTGAAGTCTGCAGTGAACTGAAGTTACAACTTGAAATGAGAGACAGTGGCCACTAGAGGGAGACAGAACCACACACAATTGGATGCGCTCCCTTCAGCCTTCGGGGTGACGCACATTGGTCCATGTTGTCTCTTATCTCCTATAAAACAGAAGCCTTCACAACCTTCAAGAAGGATCTGAATGAGACATGGGGACAGCTTGGCCATTAGCTAAAGAAACAAAACAAGGGACAAATGGACTGAATGGCCTCCTCTTAGTTCTTATGTTTAATTTGTCATTTTGGCCTCCAGTGGGTGTGTATGCGTGACTGGTCTATACAATGGAGCCTTACCCTGTCCAGGGCTGGCTCCACTGCTGGTACTGACTTGGGCACACACCAAGGTGAACTAGACATTTCAGAATGTCTTGGGAGATTTTTCCCATGCAGGGTGTGAACTCCCATTTTGGCATTAACAGGGCAAGGCAAGAAGCAACCCAGAATGAGACACTGCAAATATAGAGACCCCAGTCGGTATTGTTTTAAAAGGCAGTGGAATTAATAGACCATGCAGATCACCAGGAGAAGCAACTGTTCTGACCCCTGTGCCATCATGTGGCTGCTCTACAGTGGCATCTAGAAGCTTCAAATCCCACGTCAACTGCCTGTCAGTATGCAGTTTGCACATTCTGAGGTTGGCCAAGCAGGCTGAATGTATGACTGTATGGAGTTTGCATGTTCTTCAAATGTCTACATGGTTCTTCCTCCTATATCTCCCAACACTAGGTAGTCATTCCAAGGCTGAGTGCAGTCCCTGTGATGGTCCAACACACTCACCCAGTGCTGCCAGGACACATTCGGGTCTCCCATGACCCTGAATTAGACCAAGGAGAGCTGAGGGGTTCTGTGGTATGTTATTTTGACAGAGATACACATTTCACATTTCGTAAAAACTTAGCATTTTATTTGCTGCCACTGTGATTCCATGTGGGTTCAATTCTCAGCTCAGTGATGGTCATCGTGTCCTGTCCAGGTATTGGGATTGTGGAAGACGTTTAACAGACACCAAGAGAGCCCTCGGTCCTGGGCACAGAAAGTGGATGTAACAGCTGAGCATTTGACTTTCATGCTGGTGTGGTAAATGTGAGGTGCCAACCCAGTTGGTTTTTTCTGGGGTTCACACACATGGTTTTGACCTTAGGTGACAACACCTCCACCAAAAAAAACCTTTTGTAATCCTTCTGATTAAAACCTTAGTCTATTTCTTTGATTTTTAGGAAGCTTCCAAGTAGGAAGGAGTAAATAAGACAGACTGAGGAGATGCTCTGCCATAATCTAACAAAAACTGACTCCATTATTTCCCATACAACTTGGTAGCTGGCCGAACCTTTGTTCCCGTTTCATCATTTGCTCCAAAGGTGCTGCAAATTACCCATCATGCTTTGTGGTGCCCACTGCCCCTCCAACCGTGTGTGTGACTTCAGTGCTGCTCTACAGCCACTTTCTGCCCAAATAGGGTTGTCCAGAGTAGGTGTTCCTGGATAATCTGTTGTCGCTCTAAACAATTTAATTGAAATCTGATTTTTAAGGTTAACAGTCAGGCCACTTAAATCAGTGGAAGTTCTGAATGACAAGACATGATTTGAACCTTGACTGTTTCACATCAACACACCGGTCCATCCATATTGGCTGCTGGGTCAGAATACAGTGTGGCGAGCTACCCAGCCAGGATACCTGGAAGGACCAAAGGAGGGATTATGCCTCCTCCGGACCATGAGAGGGCAGCAGCTCTGGTTGGTATGGGGACCACGTGAACAGAACATGGAAGCTCAACCCTATAGGGGCCCGTGGTCAGCGCCAGGAGGTGCCCGGATGCCTGAGGAGCCCTGGCCCTCAGCACTTCTGCTACACCCGGAAGTGCTGGGGGGAAGAAGACCAGGGACACCCGGAGTGCTTCTGGGTGCACAGCCGGCACTTCCGCCACACCTGGGAGTGCCGGCAGAAGATCATTGGGAGGCACCTGGAGCACCGGGTGGATATAAAAGGGGCCGCCTCCCTCCATTCAATAGCTGGAGTCGGGTGGATGAGGACGAAGCCTGGAGGAGAGGAGAGGAGTGGAGGTGGTCAGGAGGAGAGGCATTGAGGAAAAGGCCTGGACTTGAGGGTGATTGGTGCAGGGGCACTGGGTTGTGTGCAGTTTACCTTGTAAATAATATTGTAAATAAACGTGTGTGGTGAGTTTAACGATGTCTGCCTGTCTGTGTCTGGGCTGTTCCCTACAACAGAAACAAAGATGAAGGTTAAGTGCTTAACAGGAATGATGATGATAAAAGGAAAAAATAAGCTAAAGTCGCAGCAGACACCAGCAAGGTGAGAACCCCCCCCCACTCCACCTTGAAGTGAAAAATCGGCAACCTGACATCAATCGAAGGAACTGGTAGGCACTCCAAGTTGACAGCCCATCTAAAATTTCTAAAACTTCCCATTTAACAGGATTATGGAGCTTGCTTCTCCAAATGCAAAGGTGCCCCATGTCGACTCCACGTGAGATCCTTAACGATCGTTAATTTCATTACAAGCAGGCAGTGCCCCCTCCAAGTTCTTCAGACGTTGCGTTGTTTGTTTGCTTTCGCTTAGCCACCCCACGGGTTGTGTAACTGATGGCCAATCAGGAGCATTAACTTGTGTTCTGTGTGTCCAAATTCCCAAGTTCTTGGTCCAAATTTTCAACTGGAGTGAAAACTTGAGGCCCGTCGGGGAGTTTGTCCAACTTCAGATTTTGATGTCAATCTATACTGGTGACATCAACCATGAACCTTAGCGAAAGCCACAGTCTTATACCATTTGTTACAACTTCTGTCTGTTTGTAATCAGCTGTACGCACAGTTCTGTCCGCCGCCTATCCAAGCACATGAACCAACGGTGTTTGGACGCACAAAACACTGCATAAGGCGTTGTTATCAACTGCTATTTATTCTGATGGAGCCATCACAACAAAGGTTTTCCTGTATGTGTTCTTTTTGGTTTTCCCAATGTTTTACTGGAATGTGGTCAACTCGCATGTGGCATAATTCCCAGCTCCAACTTCTGAGGTAAATGTAATGCAGCATTATCACGCCTGTCAAGTGACAAGTGAGATATCCTTTGTCCGTTCCGAAAGAGGGTGGTCACCGCAGCAGTAACGTCACAGTGGCCCACACCACAAAATACATGGAATGTAGCTTAAAAAAGTACAAATACACATAACAGAACTACGAGAAAAGTATTAACAAAATTTACGTAATAATCAAAAACACACGGCTCTGTCAACAGGTGTAAAACAGCAGACACTGGGGCAAAAATAATGACAGGTCAGAAGGTGAAACGAGAGTTGAGGAAAATGAGCGTTAGCCAATCAGACGTCAAAATTCAACACGAGAATAAAAAAACTCTGAGACACCTGAAGACGTAATTGGGATTAGTTACACTTGGAAGATGAGTATCCCGAGTTACTGGCATAAATAAATAAATGATCTGAAGTGACTTCCATGACTCGGTGTCTGCACACAATGGCAGCACCCATTACCAAATAAAAGAGCATTGCGGTAACTTCAGAATAAATCATTTTTATCACACCAAAACGCTATGTCAAAAGGAAAATAATTATATATTTAAATTTCTGGAACAAATTTGTGAAAAAAAGCCTCATTATAAATGAACAGGAATGACAAAAACTTGCTAGCATTCAAAAATTTAAACAATCACTGTGTGCTGATGTCACCAGATGTGACTTCCATGACCCACACCCACAACAACCACACAACATGTCATGGCACTGGGACCACAAAATGGCAGCAATTTCCACAACAAGTCACACTTTGAGCATTCACAACACTTCTGGTACCAGCCCATTTCAGTCTCAGAAGACATTTCTGGTTTTGAACTCTTGCTTTCGTTCACGATTTGGTTTGTGTATAAGAACCGCCACTCTGAACCACACTCAGGTTTTCATGAATCTGTTTGGAAAAAATGTTCGCTCCTTCCTTCTGTTCTTGATTCCTTTTTAATCAACTTCTCTTTTCGACCAAACTAAATGTAGTGTGGGGGTCACACTGACATACCTGTCTATTCTTCTTTGTCATCCTCGGTAGTTCAGTGCCACGTGATTCAGTCCAGGAGGTAGACATTGTCAGGAGAGCTCCAAGTATGGATTATTCCTGTCCATGAAGACCACGGTAGTTGTCACAGGTGTGTCCCAGAAGTTAAACATGTGACAAAAGAAGCTGAAACATAAACCAGAATTAAGCTTGCCTCCCCTAAATTTACAATATCTCAACAATGGATTCTGACACAAAAGCTAAATTAGCGACAACAAAACAAGCTCTACTTACTCAAAGCAGCAAATGAAAAGACTTCCCCTTTGGTAAAATAAGAAAGTGGAAGACTGCTAAAACTCCACTGGGAGAGCTCTTTATTAAATGAGCACCACAGGGAAGTCCTTTACTAACCACCAGGAATCCCTCCAGTGACAGTGATTATGGGGGACTCTGCTAATGTAAAGGAGCAGAGAAATCCCTCGCTGAATGAAGTCAGAGCAGCAGCGCAGAGTAGCAACCGCCGGCCACTGCTGATGTAGATTTCCCCTCAAGAGACCTAAAAAAGGTAATCTGCTAAAACTACAAAGAAAATAAAATAGTACAATCACCTTTATGGAATGCAAAAGAATAATAAATTCCTCAACCAGTCCTTTCCAAATAATCGTTAACATCACTTCACTCTGTCAAATTTTACACAAAATGGCAAAAAAACTCAGCAAGTTGTCACCTGATCCAATAACAGAAGCTTCAGAATGAGGCATCAGGCCTACCAACGAAAAACGGCAGCTGTTGGAGTGTGGGGGTGGTAGATTGCTGGACTGCTGGATGCCAAGGACAAATGTGGAATAAAAAAAATGTCATATAAGCAAGCTAGAAAGATTGGTGCTATCCAGGAGGTGACAGGCCTTGCAGGTGTATCGAGACCTGCCTGGCAGTATAAACTTTACAGAGGGCCTTACGTGGTACAAAGCCAGGATAACTGGGACAAAAGAATAACAGGAGACCAGAAAGTCAATGGTGGTACAAGGTCCTTGACTGGGAGATGTGAAATTGGACTTCCCAGCCAGAGTGATCCAGCCCTTTGAAGGCTACAAGGAACCATTGGAGGAGGCCAGTTCCTGAAATCTTGTTGCATGTTGCTCAGACATGAAAGCAAGAGTTTCACTGTATTTTGAAACGTGGCATATGTCACCTACTATAAAGACCCCAAGAATGCAAAGGTTAGGTGCAGAAAAAGTGCAAGGAGCATAAAGATGCCTCAGACAAGAACAGTAGTCCAGGGGTGAAGGGAAGAGACTACAGTGTAGAGCAAAAAAGATGGGCTGAGAGAAGGGGCTGCTGTGCTGTAACCCATGACCAGTGGCCAAGAGGACCAGCCACACCACTAAATGGCAGATTACTGAAGCAGCGTTTTGTGTTGTCTGTTGCTCTGCATTTCTCTCTTCTGTACCTTATAAAAGTATCCATTTTTGTGAAATCTGTACTCCACTGTCCCCAACACCATCATGATCAACACTGTGAAACAGCACTGGTACTGGTATTGCTTGAAATACGGATCCCACACGCAGACAAATACCTTGGAAACGCCTGCCAGATAAAAGTAAACAAGATGAAAAGAGAAAAAGGTCATCATGAATTGGAAGTCCTCCAGCTTACAAATCTTCTTAAGTTCATTTAGGGCTAGTGGTCTGACAAAAGACACACAAACACAGTGCCAGTCAATTGTGCAGCTTGGACTTAGGAAGAAAAACAAAACCACAGTTGAACACGCTCATTCATTTAATATAACACATATTCAAGGCCGGGGTTGTCCTGGGGTGGGCTGATCCTCCCATAGATTATATTTTTATTAATAAAAAACTGAATTTAAAATTATCTACAATATACACATGTGCACATCATTAGTGATTTATGTATATATATATATATGTATGTATATCAAACACAACTAATGGCTTCAGTCTTACCACAGTCTGCAGCAGACGTGTTCCACGTTGTCAACAAGTCCTCCCAATGGAATCACGTTATCCACACCTGCTTTGGCAGAGGGCATACTCTCATCTGACAACTCACAAACAAAATAAATAAATAACAACAAGAAATGCAAGAAAGACACTTTTCAGACAATCACAAGGAACACAGGGGGCCACAGTTCTTTCTCTAATTAAATTGTTAATGAACAGCACCTGCCTTGGGGCAGCCGAGACTCCCTAATTGGTAAACTAATTAGCTGCACGGGTAGAGGAACTCACAAATGCAATACTCAAACAGCAGTGGGCACGGCCAATGCCACTGTTGCCTCCACCGTCTGTTGTTCTCCAGCAGCTTGTATAAACTTTATGAGCCAATGAGATACTTCAAAACTACATATGTTAGGGGTCATGGGGTGAAGAAGAATAGGACAAGAGGGAGAAACAAATATACTGGGGTGTTAAGAGAAAATCCAAGAGCTCTGACAGCCATCAAGACTTCATGTGCCACTCAGCTCAATGGGAATAGTTTTGCTCATTCTGACCCCAAAGACATCAAAATTGAGCCTGGGTGCAGCTCTGCCTCCTCCTTTCACATGGTATTTGCCCTGGCCATGCCAATCTGCCTCTGCCTTTCCCGTTGGGCAATGCCAGTGTTCCAACACAGGTAGAACTGGCAGGCCACAAGGACAAGGTGATAAGGGATCAGGAGATGAAAATGAAATCAATAACTCGCGGGGCTCAAAACTGGGTATGGGCAGCTAAACCAGAAAGTCTGAATACTGAATATCAAAAAGGAAAAGCAGTCAAAAAAGGCTCTGCGTATACATCCACCAACTTGGACAACTTACGAACACAGAACAAACACCATCATTTAAGTAATGACTTCCACGAAAAGACACATTGCAACGGAGTTCCAAAATTCAATGTATACTAAGTCTTTAAACAAAATAGCAAAACAAAACCGTTAACCAGAAACACCAGCATTCAAATTTAAACAGGATCATCTCCAGACAGAGGAGCAGCTTCAGCGACAGACTGCTGTCACCGTCCTGCTCCACTGACAGACTGAGGAGACCCCACACTATGCGACTCTTCAATTCCACCCCGGGGGGATAAACGTTAACATTATACAAGTTACTGTGTTTTACCTGCATTTTTATCACTCTTTAATTTAATATTATTATTTATTTTTTATCAGTATACTGCTGCTGGAGTATGTGAATTTCCCCTTGGGATTAATAAAGTATCCATCTATCTATCTATCATATAATGCCTTTCAAATCTATCTATCTATCTAAATAGCTAAAAAAATATAAAGACTTCCAAAAGAAAAATAAAACACTAAACAAAATCACAATACCCAATCATATAGCTGGGGAAAAGTAAATCGAAAAGGCATACCTGAGTGTTGTAATGTGTGATGACAGCCCGGTAAAAGTCCTCTTGTCAAATCCTTTGAGCCTTCGACTCCTGGCTTGTTTTGGTGTTTTTCCTGTTTCTACAGTTCCCGGATATCTTCACTCTATTTTATCCTGCTGACCTTCTTTTTTGGCAGACTTGAACCACATTCAGAATACTGAACTTTAGCTGCACACTGTAGCTCCACTCTTTCCTCACTCAATCTACTTCCCGACTCGTACTACTTGCCTTCATGCTTTAGTTTTTGGGCTGAAAGGGTGGCCATTGTTAACATGCAGCTGCCTCTAACATCCCAGAGAGGGCTGTCAGATACACATTACATTGCAAGGGGCAAATTTGAGACCAGAAGAGTTAGGTTATTTTGTTAAAACAGCTTCCTTTAGATGGTTGCATGCGTGTGCATCATTTAACCGGGGAAGAGATGGCAGCAGGATTCACTATGGGAAGAAGGCAAGCCAAAGGAGGCAGTGTGATGGTCTGGGCAATGTTTTGCTAGGAATTCATGTGGCCATTACTATGACACTAAACACCAATCTAAAGACTGATACAGACCACATAGTCCCCTTCATGGCAATGGTACTCCCTGATGGCAGTGCCCTCTTTCAGCATGACAACACACCCTGCCACACTGCAAAAGGCTTTCAGGAATGGCTTGAGGAACATAACAAAGGTGTTGAATTGGCCCCCAGTTTCTCCAGATCCCAATCTGATTGAGCATCTCTGCGACGTGCCATGCCAGATACTATGGGACACCTTTTTGGAGTCCATACTTCAGTGGCTCAGAGTTGTTTTGGAGGCATAATAATAGGCAGGTGCTTTTAATGTTGTAGATGATCAGTGTATAATGCACTAGTGAGACCACACCTGGGGTACTGAGTGCAGTTTCGGTCACCATGCTATTATAAAGACATAACAGCACTTGAAGCTGAGCAGAGGAAAGCAAACAAGTGGGGGCTGAAAGACATGTCCTACTGGACAGGCTCAGAGAATTAACCCTGTTTATTCTCAAGTAGGGCAGACTGAGTGGGGACCTAGCCTAGGTTTTTAAAATTTTTAAAGGCATTGACAAAGTACATCAAGATAATGCATTAGATATGAAGGTGACATGGGCCAAGCTGTAGAATGTGAAGCCCCACCATATCCAATTCCTTATGCAGGCTGTGTACAGTATGTGCTTTTTGGCCTGGCAAATTTCCACACACTGGGTAAAGCAGAGACGCCAGCATTTCTACTATGTTTGAAATATGGAACATTGAAGCAAATCATAAATTTTTGCTCCAAAGCTCTTGCAGATATCACTGGCAACATGATCAAGTCATGGAAGTGTTGGTGAAAACCATCAGTTAAGGGTGTTGTGTGGAGCAAACGGTATCATCCCACAAGACAACCACTTTTATCAGACCCAAGGAGCAATCTAGACTCACAGGAGGCAAGGGACTGACAAACTAGTGGTAGAAGCAGTTTAAGTTACCAAAGCACATCATGGTTACCACCTTGAGACCATACACTCTCCTATCAGCCTAGAAAGCCATCTTGCTCAAGTTAACAGTCCCCTGGGAAGATCACTCGGATGAAGTCTTTGAAAGGCATCTCACCCACCAAGTAAAAGTGGCTAGTAAACAAATGCAGTGAAGACAAGTGGAGGGAAAGGTGATAACCAATAGAGGCTGGTTGCAGGGGCTTTACAGCCAAATCTATGCAGATATTTCAGGACAGTGGGCATCAAAGGACAGGAGGAGGAAGACAAGAGCCATATACAATACCACCAAAGCAGCAGAAAGCGCCTCTGGATATCTGTGGCTCAAAATAGGAGAACCATAGGGTAAGGTAGCCAACGAGCTGACTGGACACAAACAGAGGTCTGATCAGCTCTGAGTCACCTGGAGGAGTGTGTATGATCTTAAAAGACTTGGAACACCCAGTGATATCAGGAACATCACTTAAGAGGTAGAATTCCTTATGAATCACATACACGAGGACACCAGTGGAAATTTAGGGGAAGTGCATTTAAGACTGAAGCCAAGAAAGCACATTATTACACTAGGAGTTGTGACAATTGAGATAATTAACTACCAAGATGTGGAGCTGAAAGAGAAACTTTGACAACTTTTAAGAAGGATATGGATGAGGCATAGGCAGCTTAGCCATTAGGTAAACAAACTAGCAACTGAAGTACTAGTATGTCACATTTCTTATGTGATTAGAATGGAGAAAATTATAGAACTTAAAAAGTAAAAATGTGCAAAACAAAGTGAAAGTCAAAAATACTGAAAAGAGGTCAAATCCAGAACACACAAACCTAGGGCCTCCTTGAAAATGCTGCTAAGTAGCACTACTGAGGAGTTTCTGCATCCACCGAGGGATAATTTGAATATAGAACTACCTCCATATTTATACGCAACATCCTGTGACGTCACCAGCACAATGGCATGTGATCACTACCAGGTGCATTTTGTAAATAATTACAGGAATAAAAAGATTTTTTAAAACTAAATTCAAAATGTTAATGAGATATCAAAATGAGAGTCTATGTTTAAAAAAATAACCCATATATTTAACATTAGTGTGTGAACTGTACAACAGGGACCTCTGGGCCCAGTCTATGCCAAGTCTGAAACATTCTACTGGGACCTGTTGGATTTAAATAACCTTTCATTTTGAGTGAATTAATCTGGACTTTTAACTTTTTTTTTTAAACTGTGTTAAAACAGAACTCTACACTTTTTGTAGCTCTCATTTTAGTTATTTGTAAATTTACTTTTACGCATAAAATAAGGCTATAGAAATCAATGTGGTTACTGAAAATGTCTGTTCTGTCATGAGTTAAGAAACAAATTATCTCTAGTGACCTTTAAATGTCCATCAACTGCCCCCAAAACTACACCCACCTACACCCTCAAGCTGTATAATGCCACCTGTTCCTACTCTTTTCCAGATGTATTTCCAAATGTTATTTTGTGGCATCTTCCTTACAATCAGATTTGTCTTTTAAAACAAATTCCAACTCTAAATGGAGCTCTCTACTTAATTCAGCTCTTTGCTGCTTTGGACTTCCACAGAGAGAATGGATTTAAAATTGAATTAAATTTATCAACAAGAGCATAATTATGTACCAGGCAGTAGATTTGGCATCTAGCCCTTTCATATCAAAATCATCTTTAAAAAGCAAGAGACATGGAATAAAGCGAGTGCATCTGTGACTGATTTGTCCTCTCCATGATCTGCAAGGACAATGATTTTGGAAATTGAATTCACTTTTTAGAAATTGAAAATGCTTCAATGATGTTCACAAAGAAATCCTAAGCTTGGCTCATTTTCTCTGGGTTTTATGGAAAAGCCACACACACACACACAGCAGGGGCATTTGAAACCTATATTGAAAATGGACAAATGAATATTCAGACACAAACCTGCTTCGGATTAACAGAAAAGCTCTAGCAACTACAGTGCCGACACTGAGCTCTCCCAGTTTAAGAATTTTATTATTAGAGAGAATGGAAACAAAGACGCCCCAGGGCTGTCTTCCCTCTATCCAAACTACAGTCCAGAGTGTCAGTTTAGTAAGTCTAAATCATTAGATAACCATGAACAAGTGTGAACAACACATTAGGTATGGATGTGGGACATCACCAGTTGGGCCATCTCAGAAAACAAGGCTTTACACCCAACAAGCAACATGAAGCAGACCTCCTGATACTCCAAGCTATCCTTCAGTTTCAATCTCCTTAAAAAGGTAAGCACCAGAGGTCATTCAACAAGAAGCAAGATGAATACCTACAAGAAGTAGTCTTTCTGCATTCGGATGGATGGGCAAATGGTAACGAATAAATAATGAGAATGGTGATCTACAGAGAGAGGGGCAGTGTTAAACCATCAGACCCAAGTCAAACATTGTATTCCAAGCCTCAAGTTTTAGTTGCCTATGGCCTCTTCCCATGGTAAATTATGTATGCATAAAATTCACAAGGATAGGATCTGAATAATTTTGTTTTTGTTTACTAATTAACCCTGAATGTTCACACAACTCCAATCAGGTTGCTGGGTCAAACACAATGGCCAGTCAGCACAACAGATTTTCTTGGGAATGTTTATTCACAAGTAACACACAAACATGCAACACATTCAACAGCATATCGAAGTCAAGACAAGTAAATGACAAGCCCTTTGTTGTACTGGAATCTTCCAAGCCTCCTATATATTCTATTATGTGAAAACACTTTTGTTTCTTATTTGCCACACATTACAAAAAAGAAGTTCTGATGGCTTTTAGAATGTCTCAGTAGGAAATCGGCATTGCCGCCCTCCCTCTAACTCCCAACCCCCCCCCCCCAACCACCAAGAAACATGCCCTTGAAAGAAAAATTGCAAGGGTACCTTTAATCTATCTGAGCATGGTGTTCCCACCCATCTGTGTCTGCTCCCATGAACATGACAACCCAGAAGAACCCCCACCCCACTGCTACAGGCTTCCATTGGATTAATAGATTGTTGCTTGAATTGTTATGATCTAAAAACCCCAGAACCCCAAACTGGGTAACAGTAGTGGAGGTCTCCTGCTAAAAAAAATCATCCACACCAATTCTGGTCACCCGAAGGAAAAAAAAAAACATTCCATTAAAAACTGGTCAGATGGGCACCATAGCATTGGGACTGGCAACACTGCCAGATCAATGTGCCTTGCACACTACTGAAAACCCCAAATTTGGCATGTCTATCCACCAATTTGGGACTTACAAAATGTTTATCTTTAGTCTGCACATAAACTTTTCAGCTTCATTCAATGTTTCAGGAACTTTTTTTTACAGGCTATTGCCAAGTTATTAAAAATTGTGCATTAATGATGCTGCAGAGAATTAAGAGGTTAGATAAATGGTGCCAACATTAATAATATTTGCTCTGAGTGCATGCCACTGTCATCAAAGTGAAATGTTGCACAGTGGCTTTATGAGGGAAAAGCTTCTCTCAGTGATCCTTGTAAAATGGTCACTGTTGCCAAGGATGCAACCATTCATCAAGAAGTTTTGAGAAACTGAATCTAATGTTTTCAGCAGATCCCAAATGATGGGAAAATACCAATGAAATGCGAAGGTGTCATCCCACCTGCATAGTTCAAGTTCATCTTTACTCTAAATTGACATAAACCAAAACCCCAGAATATCAAAGGAGATTCAAAATCTGCTGAGAAAGAAACAAAGGAAAACATTTCCAAAATGCAAGGATATAAATGCGTTATTTAGAGATATGAAGGGTTAGTAAAAGCACAACAGGCCTTCAGATAGATCTACAGTATATGTCAGTGGTGACATCTTTATTGTGGCAGACAGAACTCTTGCACATGTTTAAGAAAAAGTGCTCAGGCTTCCTGAGAGTAATATACTTTAGTATGCCACAAATATGCCAGCTGCTTAGGCATGGTGGCCTCTAAAGGAGAAAAACAGGGCACACACTGCCCATTAAGTCAGTACTGCTATAGACAGTGAGCAAGCAATGAGCAGGACTGCTGCAAGCCACGTCTAAGACGCTACAAACTCATCTGTACACATTCAGGTGTTAAGCTGGTTATGTGGAAAGTCAGACAAGGCATGAACTCCAAACCGTTTCTCTTCTGTTATTGAGAAATACTGGGATAACAATACATTTTTAACCAGTGTGTGTTTGGTGATTTGTAAAGAGTTGAAAGGGTCTATAGAGATGTGAACTGGCTACCCTAAGAATTTTTTTTAATGTCCTTAAGAAAGGAAAATTAATTACCTAACACAGATCCATGCTCATCCTATCACCAGGCCTCTTTCTATATCAGTGTGCAAATTCTGGAAGTGAGAAGCAAGCACTGGGCTCAATATTATTAGCACTTTCCAGCAAAATTAAGTGCCAAAATCAGTACTATATAAACCCTTATTCCGGTTAGAAAAACTGGAATATTGGTCTCAGAGAGAAGCCAGGTTAACACACTAACAATTCTGTATGAGTAACCTGGTTGTGTGGCCATGTAAACCCCTAAACGAGGTTACTTTACTGTGTTACCCTGTGCATGTCTTTGCTTCACACATGTATCCAGCAGCCATAGGTAAAAACAGCGGAAGCATCCACAAAGATCAATTTCCTGAGGCAAAAGCCTGTATTATCACATTACTCCTCCTCCTGGTTGATATGTATCAATATTTCAGAAACCAATAAATTTATGGTGATGAGCTGAACATCCAGTATTAAGCTCATCAGCACAATTCAGACAGAAGCCAACTCCATGCTTATTTTCAGATTCATGGCAGTGTTTTTTTCAGCCTTTCCTTTATTTTTTTTTACTTTACATTGGAGCCTAAATGGCTTTGCACATATAAAAGTGAATTTGCAAGAGATCAGGTTTGTGCCTTCATCAGGTTATTTACCTTTTACCAGTTGTGTGTGTGCATGTGAACTCTTGGAAGCCCAACTCCTGGACAAACAGAAACAAAATCAATTTGATTATTTGAATAGAAGATGATCATCTGAACCACCTCAACCGGAAATAACTAGCTTACAATTTTGGAATGGTGACCATTCATTTCATTCCAATTTATTAATGTTTAATTTAATAGGAAAACCAAACAGTGCAATCTAACCTGACTGCCTCCATCCGTCTGGCTTGTTGACAGGAGCTGGTTCATGCATCAGGTGACCCTTTTACTTATTCTGAATGACACATGTGGTAAAGGTGCTGCCATTAAATTGTAAAGGAAACAGAAGATGAGTTCCATGTGCAGTCAAGGTATCATAAACTGCAGAACAAATAATATTATAATGCCTTTAGTTACAATCTATCACTTTTTAATTTATAATGTACTTTAAAGGGCTCAAAAGTATTGCATTAACGAAAGACACTGACAAGACTGCCGACTGTCACTTGTCAGGGTACTGAATGTGTTTCTTGAGATTTAGAATGCGAGACATGGTAGGGGAAAGGCGGAGGGAAAAAGAGTATCTGTATGGTACTTGAGAGGTGGGCAAGTGGTTATGCCACCCATCCAGGGAAGGTTTTCTGTGCTTGTTTCCTTTTTATTTTTTCTTTCACTCCCTTACGTATGCTTTACTCACGTACAATAAATAACACCTTCTGATATCCAGACTTGTTGCCAATCATTTTAGGCATAAAGAGACAGCTGAAAGATGTTTTCCATGTGTATTGCAGATATTTGTATTAAGTGGTGTTATGTATATTCATTCATTTTATATGAGTTTCTATGCATTTGTTCCCTTAATTTATCTTCACTACATATGTAAATATACATAGTGTCCGAAAAAGGCAATTTGCAGAAAAAAAGCTGAGTTTAAAGCTGATTTTTCAATAAAGGAAATACTGTAACGCTTCTGAAAGCAACTTCTATATGATGTGGGATGCTTTATCAAAGGCACCATCTGTTTGCACCTTGAGATGACAAGTAAAAGGCTAGAATTTTCACACCTGAGGCCGACAAATAGCAGGGTTTCAACTGGTAATTGGGAATACACTCATTACTTTATATTACATTGTCAAAGCATGTCTAGTTGAGCATAACGATTGACTAGAGTTGTGCTCTGGATTAAGGAAAAGGGGCATGTTCCCCCGCAATCATTTTTCAAAGTGGAAAGGTGCTTGCCCTTCACAGAATTGAGATTTCTTTTTAAGTCTGCCTGCTTAATATCTTTTTGCCAAATTGAAAGGTATGTGTGGAATGGAGGATAGATTTGAAGAAACCATGCCACTAAAGTCTTTTTGTGTAACAAGAAAAGTGTTCATGTGATTACACGCCTTATTAAAAAACTAGTGTAGGCTGTGGAGGATCAAAAGGATCAATGCAACAAGGAATTGTGGTTGCAAATACAACAAAACAACTTGGGGAAACAGCATTCTAGGTCCACTTAAACAAGTTTTGAAGGTGAAGTCTTGTTGTAGTATGCATTGCAGTATTTCAATAATCAAGTCTTGTGTTTCTTGTGTTTTTAAACCCAAGTGCATGTTTGATGATTTCAGCATCGCCATAGGTCAGAGAAGACCTCAGCCTGGCAGCGTGTCTACAAAAGAAAAAGGCTAATGTGTTGACACTGCTACTGTACAGTCAGTGTAACAGGCAACATCCAAGGTCAGTTTAGCTGAACTCCCTAAAAACAGTCATGAACTTTCTGATTGGTTGCATTCAAATCTGAATTAAGTCGTAAATGTAGATTTATACATTTTATTAAAAAAAAACGTCTGAGCAGAGGAAGAAACCACCTCCAACATTGTTAGGTATGCTGCGTTTTTTCCTCCTTCTCTGTTGACTTAAAAAGTAGGATTGGACAAAGAATTGTCTGCCACTGAAAGTCAACCACTGTGGTACACCGCTCTATACCGCTGGTGCAAATAAGTTGTCAGGCTTTAAACTCTGCATATCACTTTAGCATGAATAAACCTCAAGATCCTTATATTATCTTCTCCTCCTAACCTATTTAGGGTCACAAGAAACCAAAAATGGCAACAGTTGGCTTTGGGCACAAGCCAGCTGTAAAGAAAATAAGATATAAAACTATAGCTGAATGTACTACACCTGAATGTACTTTTAAGTTTAACTAAATCATAGAAAATGTACATCAATTATGGCATAAGCAGAGGATGAAAGCAGGGAAGTGCCCACTTAAGTACTATCAGACAATCATATATTGTAGGTAATGGTCAGTTTCCATTACCAAACAGTCGTTCAGGATGCCTATTTCATCCGCAGTACAGCTGCCTAAGAAGAACCACTCAAGTATAAACATTTTTAGAAGTGACTGCATCATGACCAGCACGGATTGCGGTTTTCATACTGAGGTGCTCAAGTTTTTGTAACAGGCATCTCTACATAGGCAAACTTAAATTTTGTTGACTCCCTTCTGACTGCATTTTGTGAAGCTGCCTGAACAGAAACCAAAGTCTTAAACAGCATCCCCATCTATCATTAAACCATTACTGGTGCAGTTCTTTTTCCATCTGACACCACTGACTTGTCTCTGCTACTTTTTGGCACAGTGATTTGTGCCCAATGCACTAAAGCATTTTTAAAATTTGATTTCTTCAGCAAGTCACTAAAAGATTTGTTCTCCATTTGGTTCATTCTAGGAAAAAAAACCCATTCAGTGAGAAATTTTAAAGTGACATGAATTCCCATTTCTCCCTCAGTCCTTCAGACTTTCTTCAGTCACTCCCTGGGCAGACAGTTCTGTAAGCACATTATCCAGATAGTTGGGGTCTGGATATCCGTGTCCAGTCAGGTTTGAGCCGAACTCTGTCTTGTGATGGATTTCATTCCAGACCACAGTGTCCGACTCCCCTGTCGTGTTAGATGTGCCAATGGTAAAAATCAGCCGGCGATCCCACGCAACAATCAAAAGTTTTAAGACCTAGTTTTAAAAAGAAACAGCAAAATAAATCTTGATATTAAAAAAGGCATTTTACAATGATCTTACAATGCCCTACCATTTTAATTATATAGGCTTTATAATTTAATGGATTTTTATAGACAATTCTTAAAAAAGGTAACACAATACATTAAGAAAGCTAGATGGCAGTTAAAGGATTTTTGTACAGGGCCTTGCCCATTATTAGTTATGTGACTTGACCACTGTGTAAGAGTAGAGGTGATCTGGCACTCTTTAGAAATAAAGTTTGTATATGTAAAGATAACTCTTATACATTCTTAATGTCAAGGCACTGTTAATAAATAAACAGCTTGAAAAGGCTTTGGTAATGATAAAAGCTTCCTTGTTAATAAGCTATTGAAATAAATGAGCCTCTTGTATCCTGCATCCTCTTATTATTTTATTAAGAACATAATTTTCTTTTTTTATGTTTTGTTTCTAGAATTTTCATTCAGCACATGGTGGATGAAGTCTTTATATGGGAGTGAAGTTTAGTGGGCAAGGACGGGTTTTTATACTTTGCCATTCTCACTTGGAAATCCATGTGAACAGAGCAACTCTGGGTCAAATATGAGCAGCACCACTTGATAACGCATCTTACAAGATGTCATAGCTCAGGCTTACCACCAAAACTATCCTCGCTTTCTCAAGGATGTCTTTAGCTATTACAGAACCTAATAGTCAAGTAACCTACTAGTTCCTGCAATATTATGGCTAACTTCATGTGCTCTATGTAAAATTTTGTTCTTTATTAATTTTATGCTTTCCTTCTAATCAAATAAATTTAATGTAAATTGTGTTTGTTTTACTTGCCATGGATAAGGGCAATTCCTAAATAATTAATACATCACATACTACAATAACACTGTGTGAAATAAAACATACACTAGAGTCTTGTAAATTGCATTACATGTTGCAACAAAAATTTGTGTGCTTGTCCTCTTTCTTTTTATCTATGTCAGTGTATGCTTACACAACACTACATTCACCTCTGTTTTAGGTATAAATCAGATTTTAAGTGCTCTTCTCAGCTAAATTCCACTTTCTGACTGCATTCAAGGAGGTCATACTTGGGGGTCTATTTCATTGATAAGAAGTTATCCAACCAAAAATATGAATAAGCCATTCCAGGATGTAATTTGTGACTAAAAGATGGTGACCTGAAAATTTCTCTAATACTGCATCATGTGCAGATTAAAGCACAGAATTTTTTACACAACATGTATTTATACAACAATCCATTCTTGCCACTTCAAGTTGGTCTATCCCAATGAATGGTGCTCACTAATAGAGAGTATTTGAACCCAAGTACTGCGTGGTGAGTGTGTACATTGTACATTGCCTCCTTTTTGTTTTTATTAAATTCATGTTTATTCCTTTTTGATATGAAAAATATCTGTATTACATTCCTTGTTTTGATAAAAAGCATGCAACATAAAAAGCCAGAGTACATGGTATTTTGGTGAACCCTGAGCTATCTCTCATTACGTAGCCATAATAAAATAAACTCTCTCTGCTCACCTTTCTGCCTTTTTCATTATCTGGCAAGTAGCAATGTCGAGGGAATCCTCGAGCACTAAACTTCTTCCCTGGGTTTGGGTGCTCTGGTCCCTGTTCAAAGAAGAGAAAAAACACACATTAAAATCCAAATTTGACTTTATTTAGGGATTTATTTTCAATTGTCTTAGTGACTCAACAAAAGGAGCTATACATATATATTATATATATAAATATATATATACACATACACACACACACGTGGACTGCCATTAAAAACACAATAGAGACACACTACTTATATAAAGCACTCCCTACGAATGCAGCTAAATCATCAAGTACTACACTGCATCAGTGACTGCTATAATGGAGATACACAAACTGGTTACTTTGTGCAGCTGTCTGCGAAGACTAGAGTCATACAAACTTTGATGTATCCCTTTTCAATCCCCTTGAAAGCCTTTGCCATCCCCTGAATTTTACAACATAACAGACAGTTGTGGCAAACAATATTGGCACTGCTGCAGCTTTCTTTCTGAAAATATAGCAATTCTTCCTCAAAATGCAACACACTACAATATGACTGGTGTTAACATGTTTGTTTCACTTATTTGCCTTGGATGAGCACAAAAACCCTGGGGGGAAAAAGCCAAATCTAATTTTAAATAACACAGAAACCAAAAAAGGACATCGACAAAATAATATTGTCACCCTTGACTTAATATTTGGTGGCACAATCTTTGGAAAGACATTTCTTGCACCTCTCCGCTGGAATTTTGGACCACTTTTCTTTGGCAAAATGCTCCAGGCCTCTCAGATGTGATGGGTACTTTCTCCCAAAGGCTCTTTTCCTATTACTCCACAGGTACTTATGGGGATTTGGATCAGGACTCATTGCTGGCCACTTCATAAAAGTCCAAAACCTGTTTTTCAAACCATTTCTGAGTTCACTTTTGGAGTGTCTCTTGGTTCTTGACATGCTGAAAGACTCATGAGCTTTGACAGAGACCGTGCCTTTTGACACTGGGTCCCACATTGCACTCTAAAATCCCTTGGTAATCTTCTGATTTCATGATAACTATGCACAGTTTCAAGGCACCCAGTGCCAGAGGCAGCAGAGCAGCCCCAAAACATCAGTTATCCACCTATGTGTTTGAAGGTATGGATATTGTCCTTTTCTTTGAAGGCTTACATGCTTTAGAAAAAGCTCTTATGTTGTCTCATATTCTCCCAAGAGAATTTTGGCTTGTTCAAGTGTTTTGGCAAATGCCAGCATAGCAGTGGGATCTTGCTGAGTCTCCAGCCATAGTGCCCCCTTTCATTGAGATGGTGATAGAAAGTGCAAGTTGAAACTCGTGTGCCTTGAGCATAAAGGTCAGCTTGGAGCTGAATGGCAGTCAATCAAGGTTGTTTCTCCAGCATTCACACAATCCTTCACTGCAAACTTTCATCAACGTTTTGCTTCTTGCCATATCTGGGGAGGATGGTTACAATGCCATGGACTATTAAACTTCTTGATAACATTGCATACACTGGAAACAGGGATATGAACGTTTCTGGAGATGGACTTGTAGCTGTGTAATTATTTATGGTTTTCTTAAATTTTATTTCTCACTTCTTTAGACAATTCTTTACTTTTCTGTCTTTTCCCAATGTTGAGTGTAGTACACAGAGGCAAACAAAGCACAAGTCAAATCACTTGTTACAGGTGATTTGAAATACCAATTACAGCAGTACTACCTGCTTAAAATCCAGTCATTCCTTACAACATATAAAAAGTGCTATCAATTTTGTCAACACCCTTTTTGGGGTACTGTGTGAAATGTTAAGAATATTTGGCCTTTTCCCCAGGCTTTTTTGTGTTCCTTTAAGGCAAATAAACTAAACACTATATTTAGGCCTGGGAAAGTTTACATGCCAATTTTCGCAATTAATTTGGCCTGTTTTTCACGTTACAAAATGTTGCATCCAGGGCCGTCAACATGGGCAATCACATCAGTTAGGGCTTTGGTCAGGGCAGCATTTTTTAACATTACGAATTAGTAATAGAAATAAGTAAACTGTGAACCTAAAGACTTACATACACATCCATTACCATATTTATATACTACCTTTACAAATTTTGAGAAATAAAATTTCAGGTAAAAGTTTTAAATTACACATTTTACAACTCCTTGCCACATGTCAGTAGATGATACTGGTATATACTCAGGCGTGGAAAAGTGTGTGTGTGTGTGTGTGTGTGTGTGGGGTGGGGGGGTGTTATGGTAGTCCTGGAACAATACTAGAGAAAAGTAACAAAGGTAAAATTTGAGATGTCTCTTTTAATTTTTCATGTCGTGTTTCTGCAAGAAGATCGAATCAATTTTCTTTCAGTGGCACTAAAACCAAAGTAAGTCTCTAGTACCTCTGTATTTAACTCACCAGTCTGCCAGGTAGCTTAATGTGCTTACTGCCCTAATAATGACTTTTTGTAAGCCAAAAAAAAAATCCCAAGGCACACCACTATTCTACCAACCACAAAAATATAAAATCTATACACTCGCTGAACTGTCCAAAGGAGTGGGACTATCAGAGATGCTGGCAAAAAGAGAAAAAGAAAAAGCAGCTTGGACGTTTCCATTCACAGACGCAGCACTTACAGAACACTTTGGATGCATTTTTCCAACTGCTTCGTCCATTTTCCCATTCATAATGACAGTCCTATAAGGCACACCTGGGTAGTTCTCATTGAGTAGCAGTTTGAAAAACATTTGTTTAGAGAGTAAGTATAAAGTTAATGATGGTGATGAACAATTGAGGATGGCATCTGTGGAGTTTTTTTTAACACAAGTTTTAATGTATGCCCATTTAAGAGATGCTTATTTCTTTTAAGTCAGTCTTTAGCATTGCATTCAAAGTCTACAGTTGTTTCGGTAATTTAGTTTTACCTTGATATGTCTGTGCATCATATGCCATACCATAGAATTAGTGCATTGGCCTGTTTTTTTATTGCCCTCTTCAATTTACCTTTTGGGCAGCCTTTCAAATTCAGGTTGTAATTGTTCAAGCAGTGTTTTGTTAAAAGGTCACATTTCAAGTAATTGTTTTAAGTTTAAACTATCCCCATTAAATATTTAACAATTCATTTTTGTGTTAATTCTACATTAATTTTGTTATTCAGTATATATTTACTTCATGATTTATGTAATTATTTTATGATTGCATGTTTTAATGTTAGATGCAATTAATTTGCTATTAATTCCATACAATTATGTGATTTTTGTTTTTTAAATCAATTCCCAGCCCTAAGACCAATCATTTGGCAATGGCATATTTTGTGAAAGAATTGGTACATTATCTGAAAAAACTGGCACATTTGAACACATATTCCTCCTGTAAGTATTTTATAGGCAGCCTAAGTGTTCTAACAGCATTCTTTTAAAGCCACAGTAAATAATTTTGTCAAACGTTTACTAAAAAAATAAGAAAGGAAAAATGATGCTTGCATGATACTCAAACCCTTTAAAGTTCCAAAAGCTTAAGCTCCCAAACAATACACATTTGCCTCTCATTTGGACCTAACTGAATAATTAGTTTCTACCAGTGAGTAATTACAGTAAATGTCACATTTTCTGTAAATAGAATCCCTGTGTGGGGGATATTAGGAAGGTTGTGAGCCCATAACAAACATTAAGAATAAAAAGCATACCATACAAGTAAAAGATAACATGATACAAAATGCCTAAGTCAGGAATAGGGTACAAAAAATATCATTCCAGAAACCACTATTGGAAACCAACATCAATGAGTGGAAGGTGTATCACACCACAACACCACTGTGTAATGAAGACCACTCATCAAAGTAGTGCCCAACCAAGACGGACATCGATAAGGAAAGCAACAAAGAAGCCAGCCATCGGTTTGAAGGAGCTACAGAAGACAGTTGATGAAACTGGGATATATATATATGTAGGAATCCACAATATCTAGACTTCTACACAACAATGGCCTTTACTCAGAAATATCCATAAATAAGGTATGTCTGGAGTTCGCCATACATGAAAAAGGAGGTAGGATGTGGGAAAAGGTTGTTGTCAGATGATATTAAATTAGAACTACTCAGATGAAATTCCAAGTGCCATATATGGCATAGAGCCAGCTCTGCCCCTGCTTCATGAAACACCATCCCTACAGTTAAACAGCATGGTGACAGCATAATGCTGTGGGTATGCTTTTCATCTATAGGGTCTGGGAGTCTTGTTAAGATTGATGGAAGAAAGAATGGAACTAAATGCAGGGAAATACTGGAAGAGAACTTGTACCTGTAGGCTGAGATACTTGGGGTCTTTTTTGTTCTTTATTTCGCCTTATAAAATTTCTCATATTAGGAATTTGTTAGTTTTCGCATACCCCTTGGGGTCAGAGCGCAGGGTCAGCCATTGTACGGTGCCCCTGGAGCAATTGAAGGTTAAGGGCCTTGCTCAAGGGAGAAGGTTCACCTTCCAGCAAGACAACGATCAAGATTACAACTCCATGTTAACACAGGAGTGGCTCAAAAACAACAAAAGTTAATGTCAACACCATCAAGAATCTAATCAGTGTGGCCATCCTTGAAAACTGCAATCCAAACAGACTATCCAAACAACATGAAGAATGTACAAACCATCTGCTAGGATGAATGGAGATAAAATTGATGCTGAGCAGAGGGCAATGCCAAGTCAGATTTACCCCAAAAACACTTGATAGTGTGGCAAAAAGAGGCCTCACTAAACATTGATTTGTGGGGTTTGAATACTTATGTAAGCAGTGCTTTTCAAATTTTTATTTTTTATTTTAACAAATTATTTACTTTGAATATTTAGGTTGTCAATAAAAATCCTTATGGAGGAATATGTGTTTGAAATCCAGAAAATGGTGATAACTTTCAAGGGGACTGAATACTTTTGCAACCACAGTATATATGATGAACCCAGAATAAGTGGTTGCACAGTGTTCACCCTAGCACTTTCGTAAGTGTCTCTTTTAAGGCCACACAGCGAATAAGGTTTGGGGATTATTACTTTTTTTTTTGCTAAGAGACAAGCTGAATACTGCACACTGTGAGAGAGTCCTTCAAAATTAAAGGCAGGCTTGTTTTGTGACTATGAAAAAAAGCTACCCAAAGTTAGAACCCTGAGCCAACAAGGCACAGAATATTTTAAAACCAATTTGTGCCAAAACTCTTAATGAGTAAAAAGCAAAAGGAAGCCGAAAAACTGAAAAACATGCAGCTTTTTTTAAACTTTTAATCTTTGTTCTTTGTATGTGGAAGCTCAACATAAGAAATGCAGTTACTAGAATTTTACTCATCAGTAAGCATGAGAACTGTGAAAGTCATACCTGGATGCCAGTTGGAATATCATAGACAATTCGAATAGTTTTACATTCAGGATAGCCAGGCAGGCAATGAGGAATTACATGGAACTCCATCTTCCCTGGTGGCTGTGTACCCGTCTTCTCCCCATAGATAGCTTTACAAGTAGGACACTGCAAACTGCCATCCTGCAATTGAAATTGGGCACAAAGTGTTTGAGAACTCAAAAAACAAAAATTACTTTCTGAAACAATCAAAGAAAAGAACGGCAATCAATGCAAATTGATGCAAAAAGCTGCAATTCAAGAATAAATATGACAACCAACACTGCATGTGGCCAGGAGCAAACAAAAAAAACAAAGACAGGAAAAATGATTCACTAGTTTAAGATTACATTTTTTTTAAATGCCATCCATTTGTAAAAGGGATGCTGAAATTTCTGCTCATGTCTGCACCTGGGACACATCTTTCTTTAGTATCTTAGACATGTATGAAATGCCAGTAGCCATCAAACACTATTAAAACTTAAAACAGGTATTATATTCCTACAACTATGTTTGGCCTCAATTGACAACCTGCTACTAGTACTCACCTTGTTTCCATTACTGTACATGGCTACCAGGCACAAGAAGTGGAACATATGACCACATTTGCCAAGTTTGCCTACCAACTCGGGTTTCACCCCTTTGTGGCCGAGAACACCGTCATAGCCAGATGCTGTTGCTAGTCTTTCCATGCAGATGGTACAGTCCTAAAAAGACAAAAAATATCTAACTCAGGTTCTGCATATTTCATGGATTGGAATTTGATATTTATTTACTCCACAGCTGACAAAAACATTCAAAATCAAAAGTAGTCCCAGAGGAGGTAAGGTGTGCTTGGCATCACTTAAAGGAAGATATCCACACTACGTAGCTCACTGACACCAGTGATTACATTCACCTTTCTGCCCAGTCTCTTAATTGAAATAAGAAGACTGGGGTGGGGTGTTGATCTGTTTTCGATCTTATGTTTGTAAAAATTAATTATTTGTATGGAATGATGTATGATTTTAATAAAATCAATCAAAAAAAAAAGAATTAAGAAGATTGTTATACTGAATGAACATGGAACAGAATTTACAAAGTTTAGTGAGGTAACCCTTTTACTAAAATAGGGTAAATGTGCACACATTTCCTTTTTGCCATTTTAATGTTACTTTATGGTGAGGGAGTGTGTGTATGCATTGTTGTGGAAAACAAGAAACCTTAATTGTACAATACGTTACTAACAATTTAAATAACGCAAATATAAGGATGTTTTTGAAGCAGCTAATTAAGACAGAAAGCCACTGTGGGTAAACAGCAATGGAACGTGTGAAGGAAAACAAAAGATTATGAGGGAAAGTCAAATGAAGTCCACAATCAGGCAAACAAGCAACACATCGCAATTAGAGGAAATCATACTTACTTTCATGTCTTCAGCAGCAAGCACAAAAAACAAACTCTTGACCATTTAGCTACTGC
The DNA here is from genome assembly GCA_026402145.1 of Polypterus bichir lapradei. Classification (NCBI taxonomy): domain Eukaryota; kingdom Metazoa; phylum Chordata; class Cladistia; order Polypteriformes; family Polypteridae; genus Polypterus; species Polypterus bichir. Next base: position 3,779,133 of record JANRMT010062838.1, on the reverse strand, counting down.
TTTGTTTTTGGTTTCTTTTTGGAGTATTGCCAGAGATGCATGCCCTTTAGCGGTGTACAAAGTGCCAGCAGGAAAATAAATGGTGAAGTAAACAGTACTGAAGGACAAATCACATCCTTCACAAGTCCTGCCAAGACTTTTCAGATTATTTTCTGACTACTTGGATTATATTAGACATGTTTTTCATTGGCTGCATAGCCTAGTGTGTGTGTATGCATGTTTCAGGTCACAGCTGGATGCAAACACAGACTTGCCAGAGAAGCTATGTAAAGCTTCCTACCCCACGTACATCAGATGGAATTATTTTTCTTCTGGATGGCAAAGAATGCTGTTCCATTGCATGTCTTCCCCTCAAGTTGCACCAATTAAATCTTTCATTAGTGACTGCTGTCTGACATACTGTACCTCATCAGGAATAACCTTGACTTTCTCCATGTATCTTCGCACAACATCCTCTGGGTTCTTTCCTGTTTGAAAGAAAAAGAAAAAAAAAAAAAAACATAAAATAGAAATCTTTCTCAATATTCAAGTTCAACTGATTATTTCTTTTGTAGTATTTTTCTAGAGGGCTTAGCAGGGAGATTTGAGCGATTATACATAATGACGGGTACAATAAAAAGTGTGTGGCACATTAGCTTACTGCTTGGTTCTACTTTTCTGAAGCTCATGTAATCTTTCTATAATTTCCAGGTCATTCTTTTCTGTACATTTTGGTTAACACTAATTTATTAAATGCCAGTTCGAAATTGGCCCACTAGAAAAGACTGACTGTGGGCACCAGTGTACTCTGTAAAGGACTTGTGTCATATTTATAGTTTACTCCTAGCATGAGACTTCCTGCTTCTAAAACAGACCCCAGCTTACTGCAGTCCTGAATTGGTGGGGGGGGGATGGATGGATGAATAGGTGGTATCCAGACAAAAGGAATGCCCTTCGAGTCCTACTATGTTGCAATGAAGTGTTCATTAATTGTTTATTAAGGTCTGAAAGGTAATGCTGATTACATTACTTGCAACCAATGTTCCTTCTTAGTTGTGCGGTCATGCACTAAGGACCCTGCTCAGCAACCACTTTTCCACATTCATCAATAGTTATTGTGTCACGACTCAAAGATCTCCACGAGAGACTTCCAGACCCAAACTGAATAAACTGGGGAGATTAATAAGTGCTGCGGTGGGTTGGCACCCTGCCTGGGATTGGATTCCTGCCTTGTGCCCTGTGTTGGCTGGGATTGGCTCCAGCAGACCCCCGTGACCCTGTGTTCGGAATCAGCGGGTTGGAAAATGGATGGATGGATGGATGGATTAATAAGTGCCGAAAAAAAGCAAAAAAGAAAGAAGAAAATCAAGATATGAATGACAAATTGTAAATCAGGAATAGAAGACATCAATTCAGAAAACAAGAATTTATTCTGTAAAGGTTTATTGTATCACTGTCCATGAATCTCCACAGGGGACCTCCAGACCTGACAGAATAAACTGGCCTTAAACAGAAAGTCCACGAACATATCACCACATTTCCTCAGCAGTAAAAAAAATTTGAGTGAACACTCCATGTATCTATTAATGACGCCTACACTTTACTGATACCTTCTGTTTATCTATAAACACAAAAATGTTCCAAAATGGCAAAAATGTCACAGAGAATGTCTGAGACTCCAACCAACTCTATTAAGCAGCAACTTAAAGCATGCTCTGAAGCACACAAGGCATGTAACAGTTTGCAACATAGCCAAACGAAAATATGTAATCGGAGAAAATTAGTGTTTCAGAGATACAGGTAGCAAACAGAACCAGCGTTTCTACAATGAGGAAAATGACAAATGATTCTTTGGAAGAGTTGACGACGATGCAGTTTTCTGAAGATGATCAAGTGCACTTTGTCTGCTGCTTTTTCATCATTTGAAGAGGGATTTCTATTATAAAATAAAATGTAACATTATATGTTTTGCTCACTAGTTACAATGCAAATATAAAATATAAATCAGAATTTTAATATAAACTTTGTATGCTCCATTGCTAAGCTTGTACACATTTTGACAATTTTCTATTACCACTGGTAATTCTTGGCCTGTAAAGACTTGTCAATCAGTAACTACCAGACAAATGGAAAACTCTACTATATGCTATGACAAGATGTGACCAAAACGTTATTATCATCTTATAAAAATGACTTCTGCCCACTCAGATGAAAAGCTCCATACTACACTGCACAGTGTTGTTAAGGCTCAGATGAAGACGCTTTTCTAAAAAGATATTTAAATCAGCTGGCGAACCTGGGTGCCATGCCCCGCAATGATGGGACAGGTTACCCTGGCAACTGGAACAAGCTGTGGTACACTCCAGGCACCCAAGACAACCACCAGAAGAAATAAAAGTCTAGAACAGTACCTTTCTCATCTAAAAACTCAGGAGTAATTCCATCAGAACTACCAATGGAAAATTTTCTGCGTCAACTGGGAGAAATAAAACTCAAATTACAGTAGTAATTTGTAGTACAGAAGTAATTAACTCAGCAGGATGGTCCACTATGTTACAAAACTTGAAGTACTCTCTCCTCATACAAGTCTGAAGTCCAGTCTTAATAATAATGGATCAGTAACATTTGCTGCGCGGCCTTAGTATGGGGTTGCTTGGTTCATCAAGTAGCCCTTCACTTCGATACCAAGTGCCTCTTGAGTTAGGAACATAATCGGCAGTGGAAGGAGAACCCATATGAAACCTCCTGCCCCATTCTCCTCAGGAAATGTGCAATGGTATAAAACTGCAAGTTCAATTGTCTTTTATACATTTTTAGAACAGAGGGGTATTTCACAGTCATTTTAACAATACTGACTGATGAATGTGACCTTAATTAAAAAATAACATTGAAAAAAAAAAATCACATTTGGCATTTAGCTGTACTATTTTAATCATAAGAAGTGTGATTTCCTTGATCAGAAAAGGTCCACTTATACCTTTATCAATGCATCAAATGCCTAACATTGTGCCAAATAAGTAAAATTAATCATTTATTAAAGATTTAATTGGAGGGACCTGTCTTGTATATAAATTTCAGGCACCTGTGGTGTGGTCTGTCATAACAACTAAGGTGTGTGACTACATCTCACCAAGATCAAAAGTGATCTCTGAAAAGAAAGATGCCCATGGGTCTGAGTCCAAGAAACAGGTTCTGAATCACTCCACTGCACAAAAGATCTACAAATGTAAAAAAAAGAACTTCAGACCCATAAGCAATCTATCCAGGGCAAGCTGACCCATGAACTTTGACCCAAGAGCTGAATGGAAGATTCTATAGGAAGTCTCCAGCCTCAGGATGACATCAGTGGGTTTTACAGGCATGAATGGCCACAGTTAGCCATGCATAAGTAACAATAAAGACTTTGTCTCTACTCTCAGGAAAGAATACCAATACACAACTGAAGATGAAGAACAGGACTACTGGAACAATATACTCTGGAAGATGAGACGAAGGTGGGTGACTGCAATGCTAGACATAATGTTTGGCTAAAAACACATTTTAGGCCTTTGGCCAGGGTGGGATATGTTTTTGACAAGAGTTTACAATATTCACATCTACATTCTTCAAAGAAATAACTCCAGATTCCTACCAAAGTTCTTAATATGACGTATTTTTTTTGTTATTTTTTCCTTTTTTTTGTATTCTGTAATAAATTTGGCATCCACCAACACAGACATTTTTACTTATTCTGCTTGCCTAAAAAACTTGCCTGTACCCTGGTGTATTATAGAGAAGTCAAAAAATCAATAAAATGAATAATATTGTATATAGCAGAAACAATCTATGAAATAACATCGTCTACGAATAATAAGTAAGCATTGATTTAGATTCTCTCAGTTGGCAATTCATCCATTCACTTTTATAGTTTTTCCTTGTATCAGGTATCAGTTCAACAATATTTAATTTGTTTTTATTATACTGAGTACTCATCAAAGGCCACATGTGGCTTTAGTTTACCTGTCATCTGGTATCAATGAACTAAATTGGGTGAAACTTGAAGTCCTAGTACAAACCACTGTTGTTGAGAAAGCTTTCAATTATCAAATAAATAACATACCTTTTTGGTTTTTACGTAATTTTCCGGCCCATGTAAAACATACAGGGCTAGTTAATTCAGATTTCCTTCTTTCCATTTTTCTTTATTAACTATCTAAACAACATTGCTCCTCTATCACTGACTATTATTAAATAAAACTCCCAGAAAGGAGAACACCAATTTATGCAACTCTCAACATGACCTCACTTTAGGGGCGGGCATTTGATGACAACACAGCACTATGACATCACTTCCTGAAAGAGCACAAGTGCCAGTTGTCTGCATTAGATACAGGTTTGAGTTACTAAAGGTAACATGCTACTTAGGTTATTCTTTCAGCACAGATCTAGAAGATATCCTGTTTTGAATTTCTTAACTCATCCTTCATTATTTAAGCACAGGAATAGCTGCTAAATGGAATGAGCCATTCAGTACCCATTCCGGTAACTCAAAGAAGTTTAATAGTGGGAGGCAACTTGCTATAAGAATGTCTTTTGTAAAATTTAATATAGCTGATCAGCATTGGAAGGAGTGTATTGAACGTCATTTAGTCAGTTAGCTATTGTTAAATGAGACCATAGCTAAGGAGAATGACTATGAAACAAGTGGTGAAGCTCTGCTGCAAATTCCAACCACACAGTTACGAGTCAAGTGCCCAACAGCTCTAAAGCTCCGTACACTCACCACAAAGTATATGGTTTGCTCCAAGGTTAGAGGGAAGATTCTATACAAATAGAATGGCTGTATTATTACAAGGTCTAGTAAACAGTGTCATGGACTTGGTTAGAACCTTAACATAAAGTATTGAAAACAGTAACCAAATAGCCCACAATTAGAAGGAGCTGTGAACCTTTGGCATCTATAAAGAAATGATAGATGTTCATCTTTGTAAAATAAACAATTTTACACAAAAATGGTCTGCAGCACAAAAGCTCCAATTAACACAAAGGCACAGAAGGAGTTGCCCTTCTAAAAATAGATAGACCACTGGCAAATAACTCAGAGCACAAAAATCCAGAGAAAGGTTAAACAGCAGAGGTCAGAAAATGCAGAAAATTCAAAAGACACAATGATAAACTAATATTGGCAACGAAATTATTTACTGCATTTTAATCTCATCTCATGAATTTAAAGATAATGTATCATTCAAATTTATGGTCACTATCAATCAATCAATGAAAAATACTCTGCTGAGAACAGCGAACTTTTAATTAAAAAAATTACATAAACTGACACAAATATTCACAAAACAATTATTCCAAATATAGACCAGAATTAAATCAGCACCTTAGCCTTATTATAATATTGTGGTCATTTGTTGAGATATTTCTGTATTTTTTAAAAATTCTGATCCAACTGCCTTTTTGTTCAAGCTGTAAAGAGATCTTTTTCCATTGTTAAAATCGTGTCCTCCACCCAATTGAGAAAGCTAACCCACACTCTGAACAAGATATACTCCTTTTACTCAGTGACTGTCAATCTCAACAGGGTGTCCTAGAATGGGGTGAGCTAGGACCACTACTGTACAATGGTGACCACTTGAGGTGAGCTAGTACCACAAAGTTTAATGGGCAGAATCCTCCATACTTTAAATGTTGTTCAGATTAAACCTTTATCTGACTTTAATATTTGGTATTTCCAAACACATTTCCAGGAACAGTTCATACAGTGTAGCAGCTCACTTAAATCTTGTCATATTGTAAATATCAATGAAGCAAATCTCTTTAATTCTGTGTAGCTTTCAAATCATTTTTTTGATTTATAAAACACTAACGTAACTTCTTTGGTAGAGGCAAGGCTGAAACAGTATCTTTTGATTTGTAATTGTAAACTATTTTTAAATATAGCTAGATAATATGTAAAAGACTTGCATTCCTTTGTTAATATGTTTTAATTAGCTTTAAACAAACCTTCAATGTTAAAAAGCTGGGGGATTAAAGTACGTATAATCAGTCTTTATTTGCCAGCTCAAACTGTAGCGCTAGTGTGTTTTTCTTACACTTAGTGATTCTTACGTGATTTATTTAATCATTTCCAAGAGCATCAGGGACAACTGAAGTAAGAAAAGACCGCAGCACATTTTAAAAAGAGGTCCCTGTGGACACACTACATGCCAGCAGTTTGACGTACAGTAGCCAGCTGCTGGTTCTGTGGATATTTCAAACCATGTAATGGCAAGCATGTTTTTTCCCTCTGTGGTATTAATGTATTAGCTTCAGGAAAAGAACAAAAATCAGTTTTTCACAGGTTTTAATTGCTTTTCCTGTATATGAACTGGTATTTTAGCAACTTATTTATGTTCCTGGTAAGATGAACCAAAAACCAGTTCATCAGCCTGCAAAAACATTTACTGTTCTTCCTCTGTTTTAGAGTAATGGGCCACTGCTGTCATTACATATTAGTTACAAAGAACAGCTAATCCACTTGCAGTATCATAACAAAATATTTAAAGTCGCATAAAAAAATTGACACAAATTTACCTTTATCTTCCATTTTGCAAAAGAACCCCCATTACAATTGATATGCACAATCCCCTGCTGTTCTACGATGAATTCATTACATCATTATGCTAGAAAAACACTGGGAAAGGTGTTACATTACAGTCAGGGTATGTTCCCTGGCTTGTTTATTTTCCTTTATGCCTTCGTTGTTAGTTTTAAATTATTATTGTTTGTGTGTTTATTGTTATTACTTTTCTTAAACTGCTCTGTTTATTTATTATTTCCAATTTATATATTTTCCAATGTTCTCTTATTCTTGTGCTTTGTGGGTGGAACCCCAAGAGGCAGTGTCACCCTAATACAATTTATTTTTTGCGTCACCCAAAATCACACAAGAAGTGCCACAATGGGCTTTAATAGGCCCTGCCTCTTGACAGCCCCCAATCCTTGACTCTCTAAGAAGACAAGAAAAAACTCCCCAAAAAAAAAATCTTGTAGGGAAAAAATGGTAGAAACTTTGGGAAAGGCAGCTCAAAAAGAGACCCCTTTCCGGGTAGGTTGTGCATGCAGTGGGTGTCAAAAAGAAGGGGGTCAATACAATACAATACACAAAACAGAACAAATCCTCAATACAGTATAAAAATAAAAATTTTAGAAGTACGGAGTAGAATTTAACAGTAGATGATATCACATAATATGATTTGAATTTGTTTAGAGTCCTGGAGACCTCATTCATCAAGTTGCATCCCCCAATTGGCCATTCCAGAGCTGAAATAGTGCTAATCTGATGAAAGGACCACTCTTTCCCACAATTCCTGTGATCCTCCATCAGGGATGACTTTACCTTAGGCAGGCAAAACAACTTGGCAGATGGGCCATGGCACCAAGTGCCACATTTGAGTACCAAGAAGAGAAACAGAATAGGTGAGGGTTAGTATCAAATTATAACTGTCATGGGGTTAGTATCAAATTATAACTGTCATGTCACTTATGTTTTAGTGCTAATGACTAACAACAGAGATGCGGTCTGCACAGTTAATCAGCAGCTCTAGTCAGGATATGCTAAACTGAAATAGTGACTCACTAATGTCACTGAAGGAACAGAAAATCAGCCTTTACTTTCTGAAGCCTGGAGCGGATGTGTTTATTATAGAAACTAGCAAAATACCCGCGCTTCGCAGCGGCGAAGTACTGCCTTAAAATTTTTATTAAGAAGACAATTAAACCTTTTTAAAACTGAGGGAAAATATACCAATAATTATTTGTTAAGGATCTATTTGTATGCCACGTTGTCAGTTCGGCCCTCCAGTTAAAATATGACCAAGCTGTAGCTGTGCGCTGAGCTTACTCTTGAGCATGCAACGTACAGTTGGCCATGTGAACAGTAATCTTGTTTCAAATCTCACAGCTTGGATTGCTGCTGTCATAATCGGTTTGAGTTTCATGGTTTGTTTCAATTACGACAGTATTTGTAGGACTTGTGTTGAAGAGACATTCGGCATCTGTCAAGCGTTGTAAGTATACAACCAGTTTCATTGATAACTTCACATCCAGCTTTTGAGAGTTTAAACATTTCTAAACATCAAAGTGTCCACTACTGAAATCGTCACCTGTGAATCTAAGATGTTTAAGAGGCATTGGCGGTTGTCCAAAGGTGTAAAATATTTGGCCATTTCGATACACTTAAGCATTTCACTCTTCTAGTGCTCCTGTGTAGTATAATTATCTCCTGTACCGTCATCAGTCCACACCTTGAACCTGTCTCAGTCATTCAATACATAAGACACAATGTTCCCCCGGATATCAAGAGTGAGCCTGATATGGCCGTGCAATATGTAACAAAGAGAATGGAAAAGGCAGGTGCCATCTTCAGGCATGGAAACCACTTGGTAAGTGACAGTTCTTTGATCGATGGTGATCACCTCGATAGACATGTTAATGGGGGTACGGTTGGAATGATAAAGGCAATGGGTACCTGAACAATGTAAAGTAAGTCTAAAATACCTACACAATAACTATAATCGTAATAAATGAACAATAAAACAGCGGAGAAGCCGTGGATTAAATAAAAAGGCTGTAGTTATCAGCAGGGAGACGTGAATACCGTGGCGAAGCAAGGAAGGGAATGTAGAGACTGGAGCGACAGACGGCCTTATATAGGCAGGCAGCCAACAACGTGGAAGGCGTTGGGATGGGGGACCCAACGCCGCCTCACACGGTGACCGAGCTGCAGGCTATGGACGTATATATGTACGTAAGTAGGATTCAGTTAGCGTTGGGAACCCGCGTACAAAATTCCTTGAAGATGGGCCCATAAGTAACAAAGACCGTTGAAAAGTTCAATATGACGGCCGACAGTGGCATCATATCACCGAAATAAGTACCAAATTTCAGCCTTCTACCTACACGGGAAGTTGGAGAATTAGTGACGTTGGAAAGTTCAATATGGCAGCTGACAGTGGCATCACACCATCGAAATAAGTACGTACATTGGTTTCGGTTAGCGCAGGGAAGCCGCCTACCAAATTTCGTGAAGATGGGGCCATGAATAAGAAAGTTCAACATGGCTGACGTTGTCGACCGTTATCGACCGTTATGACCGTTACATGTAGAATTTTGAAATGAAACCTGCTTAACTTTTGTAAGTAAGCTGTAAGGAATGGGCCTGCGAAATTTCAGCCTTCTACCTACACGGGAAGTTGGAGAATTAGTGACGTTGGAAAGTTCAATATGGCGGCTGACAGTGGCGTCATACCACTGAAATAAGTATGTACATTGGTTTCGGTTAGCGCAGGGAAGCTGCCTACCAAATTTTGTGAAGATGGGGCCATGAATAAGAAAGTTCAATATGGCGGACGTTGTTGATCGTTATGACCGTTACGCGTAGAATTTTGAAATGAAACCTGCTTAACTTTTGTAAGTGAGCTGTAAGGAATAAGCCTGCCAAATTTCAGCCTTCTACCTAGACGGGAAGTTGGAGAATTAGTGATGAGTGAGTGAGTCAGTGAGTGAGTCAGTCAGTCAGTGAGGGCTTTGCCTTTTATTAGTATAGATAACCACTGGGCTACAGAGGTTCAAAAAAGTAAATCCAAAATAGGAAATTATATGTTCAGATTCTGTATCTGTATTAAAAAGTTCTTAAATCATGCTGGTCTTTTGGGCAGGATTTACTAATGTAAGTATATTCTATTTATAAGTTTGTGAATAGAAATTAAATTATGCTGGATCCCACCACGTTATGGAATTGAAAAAGCTAACGCAATTGCAAAAAAAGCACTTGAATTTGAAAATAGCTATAGCAGCTGACTTGGGTAAAGAGGTAAAATCCACAATTAAGTAGATATGAATTAGGAAATGGCAGTAGGTGTGGGACAAATGCACACTTAAAAGACACTATTATGGGCTATGTAAATATGTTCAGGTTAGACAATTTACAGGAATATCCAGAAAGGATGATTAGATTAGATTTAAAGGCTTAGGTTTGGTTATACTGGTTTAATTGTATTTTGAAAATCAAAAAGCAAAACGTGTTAACGGAATGTAATAAATATTGTAGTACATATTCTGCTTAATAACAAAGACCAAGTGATGTTGGTAATAAGGATATTCTTGAAGCAAAGGAGAGAATTGTGAAATCATGTACAGCATTAGTAAAGTTTTTAGTTATCACAGGTTTAAGTGGAATAATCTAAAACTGCCAGTTTGGCTTCACACTTCTATTCAGTAGCTGGCAATAATGCACTTTCAAGTTAACCACAATCCGCCATTGTTATTTCGAAGAAGAAGGAGGGATTCTTAAGGAGTTTATTAATTAACATCTGAAGAAGTACACATTTTTTGTCTGTTTTGATTTTTGCCTCTGTTCATTTTGATTTTGATATCTGGATTATAGATTAAGATTTGCTGCTGTGGGTTTCCTTGTTAGGCAAACCCTTTTTTGCCTTTGCATATTTTGCACTATTTTTGCCATTTTTGTTCTTTTGTTTATATACATATATATTTTTTATAAACATTATTTGTGGATTTGTTTCTCAAGTCAAAGTTTACTTTTTACAGTTTTCCTTTAATATGACAGACATTTAGATACATTTTGGGACACTTTAAAAACATATTCCCATTAAAAGACACCAAGAAAAGGCCATTCATTTCACCCAAGTCTACTGCGTGCCCATGACCACAGCCTTATAAAATATAACACCAGCTTTCATTTACCATTGAATGTTTGACTTCAGTATTTTTCAGAACACAATATATATTTTTAACAAAGCCTTGTGCTGTGATTAACACTGGACAAACTTTTAGGTATTAAACCAATGTATGTCCCTTCTAAAACACTCAATCTTGGGTACAATTTCCCATAATTTATTTCTTATGTTGACAAAAGCTATAAATAATGATGGATTGGTAGGTTGTAACCGATTCATTACCGAGATTCTAGGACTCCCTGAGATACTTCAGATAAATTCCTCTCTTTGAGTAAACATTGGCAGATTTTACCCCCCACCAGCGTAGATAAGCTGCAGTCTGGCAGAAATTTTGATGCCAAGTTTATCATCAGGCAGCGTATTGATCCCAGCTTTACTCAACTGCCACTCTCCAGAGGGCATTTTGACTATTTTGTCATTTAAAAATCTTTACGGTACAAAGTATATACAAAATGAAAACTATTGTAAAAATTGTATAAGCTTCTGGAATATTTAAAGAGTCGTAAGAATGAATCAACAGTGTTCAAATTACACTACTCACTTTCACATTTTAATAATTGGCCAGACTGGTTTTAAAATGAAGGGCTTCTCCTATGCTTGAGAATAGTATTTAAAATATACAATCACCTATGAGACTAGTATTTAAAATATGTAATCACATACATTCAAAATTTGATAAGCATTCTTCTGGCCATGGAAAACTCTTTCAGCCAAAAATGTAATCAGTAATTAATCAGTCATACACTGACATAGCTTCTTTTCCAACCGTTCTTTCAAAAACCTTATTTTTTGTAAAAACAGCCCAGCAACCTATATATCTGAAATGGTTAGACAAACTTTCATGTCGGATCACAGTGGACCTTTTTTAAAACCAAATTTTATTTGGAAACAATTTCTATCTACAGAACAGAGCCATACTTATTTTTCTGTCAATATTCTTTCACAAGGTTTCAGAGAAAACACCTTTAAAAAAAACACATTATGTTTTGTCTCAAACATGAATCACAAATTTTTAAAGACGAAAATTACATGCAGATGGAAGAGCACACCAAGAAAGAGTAGTACTATTGCTTCCCACAGCCAGAAGGCTGGCATGGAAGGACATTATAATCGATGCAGAGACATTCTGTCCAGCTTGTATGGTATTCCCTGACTGGCTAGGAAGCCATATGAAAGTAGATTCAATGGGAGGGGGATTGAGAGGTGTTCCTTGATGGGTCCTGCTCCCTGATTCAAATGGGAGGATGATGCTCACCTTGGGTGGAGGCAGTGAAGGTAAAGTAAAGAGTTTCTGCCGGTCTAAATGCATTTTATTAAAGCAGACTCATTTCGACTTTGTACCTGGCCCAGCTCTGTCTGGTGTTTAGGGTCTGAGATGACCCCTACAGGCCACAATACATACATATACTGTATAAAATGCCTTCCATTATTATTGGCACCCCTTGTAAAAATTACTAAGAAGGTATAACAAATAATCACTTGTTTGCTGAAGAACCATCATCCTGCGCTGACAAAATGAGAAACATCTGACTTTAATTGAAATAAGTTCACTGAAAAAAAATAAAGCCCTCATCAAAAAATAAATATTATTAACAAAATACACATATATATCTTGTGACAGATTGGGGGTGCTCTCACTCCCTTGAACGCCTGTCCACGACTCCAAACACCAGGTAAAAGTCCAATACTTGACTTTATTAAATCTCCACAGTGCACAAAGCACCCTCTCCTACACATATTCATTAACAATCACTAACCAATACAATAAATCAATCCTCCACTCCCAGACGCGTTGCCACCCTTCCACCCAGCTCAGCTCGCCGTCTGGGAGCTCCCACAGTCCTTTTATATCTCCTGACCCGGAAGTGTTCCTAATCCCCAGTCCGTGTGATCCTGTATCACTTCCGGGTCAGGTAAAATGTTCTTTTCTTCACCCCGGAAGCCCTTCGCTCTTCCTTTGACGAACTCCCGGGTCATAGGGCACAAATAAGTCTTTGGTCCTCCCTGCAGCTCCCTCTTGCGGCCCCTGTGGTATCCAGCATGGTCTTGTATAAAAAATACACAGTCCATGACTCCCTGCTGGTCTTCGGGGCACCTCCATACTGCAGGGAGAGCTCCATCTGGTGGCCTGGAGGTATTGGCCGGGATGACAAGCCGGCCACATCTCACAATCTATATACACACATATACATATACATATACATATACAGTACAGGCCAAAAGTTTGGACACACCTCCTCATTCAATGTGTTTTCTTTATTTTCATGACCATTTACAGCACTCCATCACTCTCCTTCTTGGTCAAATAGCCTGTACACAGCCTGGAGGTGTGTTTGGGGTCATTGTCACTGTTGAAAAATAAATGATCGTCCAATTAACCTGACTTCTGCACAAACACAACTGCTGGTCCCAACCCCATTGATAAAGCAAGAAATTCCACTAAATAACCCTGATAAGGCACACCTGTGAAGTGAAAACCATTTCAGGTGACTACCTGTTGAAGCTCATCGAGAGAATGCCAAGAGTGTGCAAAGCAGTAATCAGAGCAAAGGGTGGCTATTTTGAAGAAACTAGAATATAAAACATGTTTTCAGTTATTTCACCTTTTTTTGTTAAGTACATAACTCCACATGTGTTCATTCATAGTTTTGATGCCTTCAGTCATGAAAATAAACACATTGAATGAGGAGGTGTGTCCAAACTTTTGGCCTGTACTGTATATGTGTGTATATATATATATAATATATATATATATATATATATATATACACTCACCGAAAGGATTATTAGGAACACCATACTAATACGGTGTTTGACCCCCTTTCGCCTTCAGAACTGCCTTAATTCTACGTGGCATTGATTCAACAAGGTGCTGAAAGCATTCTTTAGAAATGTTGGCCCATATTGATAGGATAGCATCTTGCAGTTGATGGAGATTTGTGGGATACACATCCAGGGCACGAAGCTCCCTTTCCACCACATCCCAAAGATGCTCTATTGGGTTGAGATCTGGTGACTGTCGGGGCCATTTTAGTACAGTGAACTCATTTTCATGTTCAAGAAACCAATTTGAAATGATTCGAGCTTTGTGACATGGTGCATTATCCTGCTGGAAGTAGCCATCAGAGGATGGGTACATGGTGGTCATGAAGGGATGGACATGGTCAGAAACAATGCTCAGGTAGCCCGTGGCATTTAAACGATGCCCAATTGGCACTAAGGGGCCTAAAGTGTGCCAAGAAAACATCCCCCACACCATTACACCACCACCACCAGCCTGCACAGTGGTAACAAGGCATGATGGATCCATGTTCTCATTCTGTTTACGCCAAATTCTGACTCTACCATTTGAATGTCTCAACAGAAATCGAGACTCATCAAACCAGGCAACATTTTTCCAGTCTTCAACTGTCCAATTTTGGTGAGCTTGTGCAAATTGTAGCCTCTTTTTCCTATTTGTAGTGGAGATGAGTGGTACCCGATGGGGTCTTCTGCTGTTGTAGCCCATCCACCTCAAGGTTGTGCATGTTGTGGCTTTACAAATGCTTTGCTGCATACCTCGGTTGTAACGAGTGGTTATTTCAGTCAAAGTTGCTCTTCTATCAGCTTGAATCAGTCGGCCCATTCTCCTCTGACCTCTAGCATCAACAAGGCATTTTCGCCCACAGGACTGCCGCATACTGGATGTTTTTCCCTTTTCACACCATTCTTTGTAAACCCTAGAAATGGTTGTGCGTGAAAATCCCAGTAACTGAACAGATTGTGAAATACTCAGACCGGCCCGTCTGGCACCAACAACCATGCCACGCTCAAAATTGCTTAAATCACCTTTCTTTCCCATTCTGACATTCAGTTTGGAGTTCAGGAGATTGTCTTGACCAGGACCACACCCCTAAATGCATTGAAGCAACTGCCATGTGATTGGTTGATTAGATAATTGCATTAATGAGAAATTGAACAGGTGTTCCTAATAATCCTTTAGGTGAGTGTATACACACACATATATTTTATATATATACAAATATATATACACATACATATATACACATATACAGTATGTGTGTGTATGTGTGTATATCTCTCTATTATAAAAAAAAAAA
>JANRMT010062838.1:3565143-3749358 GCA_026402145.1 Polypterus bichir lapradei | reverse complement strand
AGATAGATAGATAGATAGATAGATAGATAGATAGATAGATAGATAGATAGATAGATAGATAGATAGATAGATAGATAGATAGATAGAGTCAAAATGGTATTTCAAAATAAACTTAACTAGTGCCCCAGGGAGAACTACTGAAATGCCTGATGGCGAACCCTGGAAACACTGGAAGCTGTTGTAGAAGAGAGGATGGTGGCAAAATTGAATACTGTTATACAAAAGGCCTTCCATCCCCTCTAGGATGTGGTCTCCAGAAACACTTTTAGCAAAAGGCAAATCATTCCTCCAAGGTATGTTATGAAGCGCCTTGGAAGATCATTTCTGCCCTCTGCTCTCTGATAATTCAATGTTTTCTCCCAAAATCCCAGACTAAATGCTTATAACTCTAAGTCCATTTTGCTATGTGTGCACAATATACATCTACTTTTTTATCTATTGATTGATTGTATGTTTTGTCCTGTGAATCTTTGTTTTTTAGGCTTCTATTGCTGTATGCATAAAAAATTTCCCCTTAGGGATTAATAAAGTTAGGGCGGCACGGTGGCGCAGTGGTTGCGGTGCCGCCTCACAGTTAGGAGACCCGGGTTCGCTTTCCCAGGTCCTCCCTGCATGGAGTTTGAATGTTCTCCCTGTGTCTGCGTGGGTTTCCTCCGAGCGTTCCGGTTTCCTCCCACAGTCCAAAGACATGCAGGTTAGGTGGATTGGTGATTCTAAATTGGGCTTGGTGTGTGGGTGTGTTTGTGTGTGTCCTGCGGTGGGTTGGCACCCTGCCCAGGATTGGTTCCTGCCTTGTGCCCTGTGTTGGCTGGGATTGGCTCCAGCAGACCCCCGTGACCCTGTGTTTGGATTCAGAGGGTTGGAAAATGGATGGATGGTTGGATTAATAAAGTTTACTTAATGTAATGTAATCTATTCTAATCTACTTTCCTCATACATCTGAGAAATGTTCAGATTTCTCCTCTGTTCCTGTTAACTTCTGCAATTGCACAGTGGAATCCATCCTCATTGTCTGTATCGTATCATGGTACAAAATCTGCTTGGCTCAAGGGCATAAAGCATTGAGAGGGTGATGAAGGCAGCACAGATTATTGCCGGCAGTCAGTGCCTTCCATTCAGGACATTTACAACAATCACTGCCTTAAAAAGGCTAACTTTGCCATTAGAGACCTGAGTCACTCTGCCCTCCAGAAAAACGTTAACTGATCACTTTTAAACCAGTAGATTCAGACATAGTTTCTATAAACACTTCACAAGGTTACTGAACATCAACCATAACAACAAATACTGTTAATGTTCTTGCAGAGATATGATGTATATATTTGTGTTAAATTGCACATACTATACATATTTTTTACATTTGTGAGTCTTGTTGTTGACATTCCTTTGTGGAGATGTGCAGGTAAGAATTTCATTGTTCTAAATACACATATTAAGTAACTTGGACTTGAAATATTTTGAACACATTGGAAAACTAATGAGTAACAGCACAGCACAGTTCTCACAGTCCTCATCAGGTACCCAATGAGTTCTCGGCTTTCCTAATGTTAAGCCATCTAGGTTTTAATAATCAGCTGTATTGGAGTATTAACCACAAAACCCTTCCCCCTCCTTCATGACTTTTTGGCTTTTGCATTAAATAAAGAAGCAAGGCATACAACTACGAAATGAATGCTGCAGATGTTACATAGTGCAATTCATCAAATTAAGTGCAGATAAAAAAAAAGGCATTCTGATTACAAGGAAACATTTTTATAAAGTCTACTTTTGATAGAAAGTCCAATTCAGTGGACAAAAATAAAAGCAGTACTGGGTTGTTGAGCTGTGCCATATTGTGCCAGTTCCTATTCCCAAATGCCACCCTTCAAACTCCTATGTTTTGCAGACACTGTTGCACAAGATGGCTATAAACTGGGTAAGGTAGAAACGTAAAACAACTTACCCTTCCTCCATCTGCAACGTGTGGCACAAAACACATTTGTTTCCTGATGTTAAGCTTATGGTGTCAGCGGAAATGAAAGGAGGAAGCACCTCAGTCAGTGTTGCTGTAATTCTACACAGCAGCTGTGCTGAATGGCTCCTTCAGCCTTGACTTTCACTTCTTTGCCAAATGACAGAGACACAAGTCCCCAAGAGTCCAGCTTGTTGTCACTCACTCGCTCTTCAAACCACAAGTATATAATGGGAGCAGGTAGCATGCAATCCACTGTTCAAGTAGTCCCTTTGTAATTAGTCCTTTGACCATAAAATAAATGGAATTAATTTGTTTTGCAGAGAAAGTGGTGTCCCAGTTTGTTGGTTAAGGTTCTGTTTGCCACCATCCTATGGCTGGGCTGATGTGAGGTGCAACTGAGCAACACCCCGAAAGAAGAATCGGAAAATAAAAAACAGAACAAGAAGACCAGACTTGCTTGTTAACCACTTCAGCCATTTCACAGCAGAATGTGTGGGTCCCTCTGTTTAAATCTAGTTTTCCTGAAACCGTTATATCACATTTCCACCTGCCTTCATTCCAACCGGAATATGTGGGGCAGGACACAAAAACAAGAGAAAAAAACATGAAAACTTTGAATACTATTAAGCTACTCAAAATCCTTGGGAAGTGGACATCAAGGCAGCACTGAGCTGTGAGTCGATGTCATTTCTAGTACACCTTTTTACTAATGATCATTCAGCCTCCCACTCAGCCTCACAACACTGTTGGTCCTAGACTATAGAAGTTGATGAGTACTGGCCTTGATACACAAAGTGTTCACTTTGTAAGGTTCACCTACCTTTCCCAGGTAATAGACTACATTAACAGTACAATAGGTGTTATTTAAATTAGGGAGTAAAGCACAAACTAGAGTTTTGTGGTATAGCAGTACTGAAAAAGTAGCAAAAAATCAAATTTTTAAAATAGTACAGTACAAGCATTTATTTATTTTTGGAATTAGAAGTTAACTTTAGTTTTCCCTGCACTTTATATGGTAAAGCTTTGACGTGATGAAGGCTGCATGGGGAAATAACGTGTTTCAATGCAATGTAGACTCCACGGTCCCCTTGCCACAATGTGCTGAATACTCCAAGACGGAGCTGCTCCTTGTATTAATGTAACAGGGAGACTGGAGATATGATGAGGAAGGGAGTGTTTATCAGTTTTTTCTCTTTGGTACCAGTACCAAAATCCAAAAGCTGATATCGATACCCGTCAATAAAACACTAGTTTAAACAAATCATGTGTTTGTAAAACTTAAGTGAGAATAAATGGTACTGAGTTCCAGAAATGCCAAAATCAGCTGCCCTATGGGATTTTCACAAATGACAATGTCAATGTTATGTCCAAAATGAGCCACAATCCCAAAGATCCAAGCCAACAGGAGGTATTATGATTTATGCAGAGTACCAGAAGGGCTACATTTAGTCAACAAACAGGTAGCCTGAAAACGAAATACCAGAATGGCTAACTTTGTTGCAATGGACAAGAACATTTTCTTATTATTATGCATAATTCTTTTTTAAACGGAGTACCAGAGATCTTGTAGTTTCTTTACAAGTGTGGATTCAGAAACATCTTTAGACAGTTCAGACAGTTGAACAACTTTGAATGCAGTGAACTCTAAGCCACAACCATTCCATTTATTTTAAATCAAGTTTAGATACCACTGAGAACGTGAGGAGATTGAACGTTAGTACACAAAAACATAGTGGCAAATTTGTTTTTCACAGACACAATGAAGTTAATCATGATTGAACTGTTAGAATGACAAGAATACAAACCTAAAGAAACAAAAACAAATTTGTTTGGCTTTGTCACACGTGTGGTTTAGCAGCAGTTCCTACCCCTTGCTACACTATGCAGAAGAAAAAACATTATTAACTGTAATGATTATAAGTATTTAACTCACAAAATACCAATGACTGTATTTTGTATTAATCATGCTGCAGAGAGCTATATGATTTTTTTTACTTCTAAATGATTTGATTTTCATTTAGGTAGGAAAGGAATTAAGTTTATGCACAGAATATGAGACTGGCTTACATTCTTTTATGAGAAAATGCTGATCTCTTGATACTAACAGAACACCCTGTGATATTATAAATCAATGTGATCGGTTTCTGAATTCTTGCTTAAAACTGTAAGAAACATGTCCCTTATGGATTAACAAATAAGGATTTATTAATCTAACCAGACAAAATCTAATGAAGATATTAAAGCTATAAGAATGTAGTTTCTTTATAACTAATGTACTGAACTATAGAAACTGCTTTAAATTGGTCTTGTGTGTGTATACTGAGAAGGGCACATTGCTTAGAAATGTGAGTGCCTGGTGGTTCTTTGTTTTTGGTATACTCCTGTATGTCATAAATTAAGATGAAACCCGTAATCTATGTATGACCTCAAAATTAACTGTTATGGTTTTTTTTCTGTTCTCTCTTTGGCTAATGAACAAGCTAGGTGATAAAAGAGAGAACATTTTTTCTTTTAGGGCAGTCTGCCTGAACCCAAATCAGTTGTTCTGAGCTTCTGCAGTCTCTCTAACTCACCAAGAATAAAGAAATTGCTTTTTATTTTATATTGGTTACCGTTTTTGTGTCGTTCCCGACTTTCAGCGACTACAACTACTGTAGGTGACAAGCAACAAGGTCTATTTGCAGTGGTCAACATAACACATAAACGTTAAGACTAGGAAAAACATCTCTTCTACCGTTGGTGTCAAAAATCCTAGTCCTAGTTTACAGTGATTCACACTGATGTAAGGAGGAAGATATGGGAAAATAAACACCCTTAAGTCTATATATCTGCCCAGCCAGGTGACAACAATACAGGTTAACAGTGACATTACAGGTTTATACAGTAAGGCTGTCAATGTCACATGTACAGACTACGGTGAAATTTTTCCTTGTGTGTGCTATCAACATTCAAGACCTTGCCACTCTCTGGTGTTACAGCTACAACGACAACAACATTTATTTTAATAGCATGGTTTCATACAAATGATGCAACTCAAAGTGCTTTACAAGTTGAAGAAAGAAAAATATAAAAATAAGATTAGGCAATACTAAGAGTAAGGTCTGATGGCCAAGGAGCACAGAAAAAACAAAAAACTACCACAACTATTGTACTTTATCTCTAAACTTTTGTCTTTTCTCACCCAAATAAAATCTCAGGATATATTTGTCATATAGGAACATTTGACGATCTCTGGATAGCAATGGAGCAAGTTATATGATATAGTCATTATCCATTAGCTGTTGGATACACTGTCCTAAGCCAGCAAATAAAATATTTTTGAAAACTAGTTCAAATACAATTGAACACAGACAGAATAAAGATGAAAAATGTCTTGTATTTTAAAAACAAACCAGAACTTTATGGGTCTTCCCTTGGAACAGAAAATAAAAAATACATTGCTTTGGTACACTGCTGTGTAATTTCTTTCAAGTAGTCATGTAGTCCATTTTTTTTACCTCTTCTTTTGACTTTGGCTGCTTTTTGGTTCTCTTTTCTGTCCAAGTGATCCCACAGAGCTTCAGTTTTGCTGAGGCTAGGTCTCAGTGTTGGCCAAAGGCACACATTTATTGTTCCAAAAGGTCTTAAATGTGTTTACTGTGTCTGGGCTTGTTAAAATGCTGAAATATGAACAAGTTTTTCCAAGACATCATTTTCCTGAACGAACTAATTAATGAATGCAAATCTCTTTTTCTTTATTTGCAATCATCACTCCGTCAATTTTAACAGATGTCCCACACAACAAGATGAAATGCACCTTAAGAACATGTCAGTGCTGGCACTGTGCTTCAGAAGAGGCTGCAGACAGGCATCAATGAAGTTCTTGCCAACTCTTCTTCAGACATACTGACATCTCTTTGAAAAAAACATTCATATCTGAATTCACTACCATTGGGTTGTTGTCCATGCTGTATGAACTTTACTGCAATCTCATCTCCTTGCTGCAATTCCATAAAAATGGTTCCTTAGATGCAGCATGCCTTCCTTACTAGACCATTCCCTTCAAGACATGTCTGAGCACTCAAATTTCATCATGACAGAATTAACACCACTTTTGAAAATCTGGCTTTGTGTGCTATTGCCCCATGGCTATATCTGGGAAGGGCAGAAGATGAAATCTGCAACAGGGAAATTATAGTCTTTCAAAAAGAGATGCTCAAAAGAGTAAAAGAAATCAAGCCAAACTTGAAAGTCTATAATAATACAGGCAAAACACCAAAACAAAATCCAAAATGCTAAACAGTCAAGACTCAAATCAGGATCACATAGCAAGCTTTATATCAGGCAACAAGTTTAGATTTTATAGTCTTTCGTCTTGTGAGCATTGGGACAGTAGATGGAATTTTTCTTTTTTTTTTTTTTTAAATTCTAGCAAAGTTTATGTACACAGTACAAAGCAACTTTTTCTTGTTCAAAGCTAACATCAGTTACAATTTTACCCATAAATCAATTATAATTTCTATTATTACATATCTTGTTCAATTACACAGTATAACAAAAACAACCATGCTGAAAAACATTTATATTCCCAGTTGTCTTACCTATCTATATCTGACATTATGAAGTCTCTCTAGAGATACTTTCTAAACTCCTTTAAATTTATAGTGTCTTGCTGGCTACCTTATGTACGATATTGCATCAGTCAAACATTGGGCAACCGGTTATCTCCCCTGATCTGGTTAATTGTTGATTAAGTTAAACATGAAACGTTAATATTAAAGTCACAAGTCGTCATTTCACATATTCTTACAAGCATACACACACTGGTTACGTAATCTAAGCTTAAACAAATTCATTCTAATAAATAATGCCACTATTTTAATAATCTAATACTTATTTTCCCAGAATTCCTACCTGTGTCCATTACTGCATAAACCCCAGAATTTTATCTAGTCGCAAATTCATCACTCTTGGAAAAATACCTTATGAATATTAAAGATCTAATGCGTTCATTTGTACCTACTTGCTATTTCAGCTAAAGAACATTTTGATTACATAAATGTCAGCTTTCACATATGAGCTCAGTGCCCACAGGTTAAGAGTAATTATCTAAACAATTCTAAAATAGAAACACAGTAAAATTAAAACATACAAATTAAATATTATGAGTCATATTTAGCATACTGTAAAAACATAATTTTTTTTAATGGTATTACAAGAGGAAAGCAAGGATAGTAACAGGGGAAGACAAGCAAATGTGTAACTAAACTGTTAAACGAGATCATAAAATCAAAGTCAAAAGGATACACCATACTTTTATTAACTGGAAGACCACAATACTATTAAAGAATCACTAGAATGAGTTGAATTATCTGCAGTCTTGGATAAGGATGAAATCAAATCAACAATCTTTTATCCCATCTCTCTGGTGATGTCATGCACCACACACATCCAATCCTATACTATGGAGGCACGTAAACTAATGGTGGTGATCATCAGTAAAGAAAATGGTGGCATAACATCAAAATAAAAATATAAAAATATCAAAGAAGGGTCAAATGACAAACCAGCATAATAATTCAAATCCTTGTAATCAAAAACCCTAAAAGGTTAAGAAAATGTTTGGAAAAATACACAGCAAAGTCTGCATTAACCTCCCTCTGGCTGGGAAATCTATACAATAACAATTAACCATTAATGTTTCTTGAAGGAATTAGTTGTTAAGAGCCAATATACACCATTAAGCCTGTATAATGCTCAAAACAGTATTCTGCTGCCATCTAGTGGATAAAATAACATTATGCTGCAAAAAAACATGAATATTTCTAGGCATTTTGCCACTCAATATTCAGTGGGGTGGGGCCTTCAACTAAATCTCAATAGTGGGTGAACAAAAAGTTGTAAAGCCAGTTTTAGAACAACCTTAAACCTAATTATTACTCTAATCAAGCAACAGTATAAATTGGTCATCAGACAAAGACACAGATAGTGAAACTAATGAATATGGCTCTGTATGACTGAATTGGTGTGACACGTCTGGTGAATTTGGTAACCTGAAGGTTCACAATGGTGTTAAGAAGGTGCATGGCAAAAAGGAAAAATGACTGCAATCAAGTGGAAATACAAAAAAGACATAAGCCCGATACATAAGCCCAACAAGCACTGTTCACAGTGTAGCAACTATCAATCCTTGTGTGAGAAATGTGGAAGTAACTAAACCTTACTATGTAGGTAGCCTACAATACTAGAAAGGGCACATTGATCATGAAGATCTGGCACATTCCGCCTTCTCATATGCAAGCAACAGCAAAAACATAAGTGCGCCAAGAAACACTCTTCTAGTGTGAATGCATTGTTGGGCTATGCTTTGGTGACTTTTAATAAAACATCACACAAAGGACATGTGCTAAATCTGCATCAGTACAACTGTGGACATTAGACAGACCTTTCTTACTGTGTTTATGTTGACTTTTTAGTATTAACTAGCAAAATACCCGCGCTTCGCAGCGGCGAAGTACTGCCTTAACATTTTTATTAAGAAGAAAAGTAAACTTTTTTAAATTAAGGGAAAATATACCAATAATTATTTGTTAAGGATCTCTTTGTATGCCACGTTGTCAGTTCAGCCCTCCGGTTGTAATATGACCAAGCTGTGCGCTGAGCTTACTCTTGAGTATGCAATGTACAGTTGGCCATGTGAAAAGCAATCTTGCCTCAAATCTCACAGCTTGGATTGCTGCTGTCATAATCGGTTTGAGTTTCATGGTTTGTTTCAATTACGTTAGTATTTGCAGGACTTGTTATGTTGAAGTAACATTCGGCATCTGTCAAGCGTTGTAAGCATACAACCGGTTTCATCGATAACTTCGCATCCAGCTTTGAGAGTTGAAACATTCATAAACATCAAAGTGTCCACTACTGAAATCGTCACCTGTGAATTTAAGATGTTTAAGATGCATTGGCGGTTGTCCAAAGGTGTAAAATATTTGGCCATTTCGGTACACTTGAAAGCGACAACCGAACGATTCAGCAGCAGCCATCAACTCACATGCAGAACCATAGGTGAAGGGCTTAAGCATTTCACTCTTATAGTGCTCCTGTGTAGTATAATTATCTCCTGTACCGTCATCAGTCCACACCTTGAACCTGTCCCAGTCATTCAATACATAAGACACAATGTTCCTCCGGATATCAAAAGTGAGCCTGATATGGCCGTGCAATATGTAACAAAGAGAATGGAAAAGGCAGGTGCCATCTCCGGGCATGGAAACCACTCGGTAAGTGACAGTTCTTTGATCGATGGTGATCACCTCGATAGACATGTTAATGGGGGTACGGTTGGACCGATAAAGGAAATGGGTACCTGAACAATGTAAACAAAGTCTAAAATACCTACACAATAACTATAATCGTAATAAATGAACAATAAAACAGCGGAGAAGCCGTAGATTAAATAAAAAGGCTGCAGTTATCAGCAGGGAGACGTGAATACCGTGGCAAAGCAAGGAAGGGAATGAAGAGACCGGAGCGACGTATGGCCTTATATATGCAGGCAGCCAAAAACATGGGAGGCGTGGGGATGGGTGACCCAACGCCACCTCACACGGTGACCAAGCTGCAGGCTATGGACGTATATATGTACGTAAGTAAGATTCAGTTAGCGTTGGGAACCCGCATACCAAATTTCTTGAAGATGGGCCCATAGGTAAAAAAGACCGTTGGAAAGTTCAATATGGCGGCCGACAGTGGCATCATACCACCGAAATAAGTACGTACATCGGTATCAGTTAGCGCAGGGAAGCCGCCTACCAAATTTCGTGAAGATGGGGCCATAAATAAGAAAATTTAACATGCCAGACGTTGTCGACCGTTATGACCGTTATGCATAGAATTTCTAAATGAAACCTGCTTAACTTTTGTAAGTAAGCTGTAAGGAATGAGTCTGCCAAATTTCAGCCTTCTACCTACACGGGAAGTTGGAGAATTAGTGATGAGTGAGTCAGTGAGTGAGTGAGTCAGTCAGTGAGGGCTTTGCCTTTTATTAGTATAGATAGATGCACTTCTGTTACACAATATTTTTTTCACGTTGAAAAAAATTGAACATTTTTGGCTTGTTTTTTCCAGGTGTGAACATAATGCTAAGGAGACTAAATTCTGAACACATTCATAATAATCACTGCCTAATTATTTAGAATCAGATGTGCTGTTAATGGGATTTAACAATCAATTATTGTTTGTTTTTAAACTGTAATGAATTTAGATCAACCTGCAGAGATGTGTTATCACTTTGACATTTATTAGAACTTTTCTAATGATCAGCATAGAAAAAAGCCAAATTAAATTCACTGTGATTCAATACTGTAAAACAATAAAATATGAAAAGTCCCAGGGAGGTGAATACTTTTGATATGCAATGTACATGGAATGGCTGAGGTATCCTGATGAGAGGTTTAGAAACCAAACCTGTGTTGCTCTAGCTGTCTTACAAGATAACAAAAACTTCCTAGATTACACAACACATTCTTCTTACTTTGTATGGTATCAATGTTAATTTGTATTTATTCTAATGTTTTATAGTCCGTCATAATCAAATACACTTTTGCTGCCAGATAGCAAACTTTATAAATAATTGGCTTAAATGGCTTCAGACTTCTACACAGTATTTGATGTTGAATCCATATCTGGACACACTAACAATGGTAATTAAACGGGAGAGTGTCATTCACAGTCCCCATTCCACCCCACAGCATGCCCATCCTCTAAAAGCAGGTGTAACAAGTAAGGCGGAGAATAGCACAGGCATGGTTAAAACACTTAAGTGTTCTCTCTTATTTTTTGTTGTTTTTATACAAGGGTGGAGAAAGTCGGGGGGAGGGGTGGGGAATTGCCACAACTAATTTGTGCATTAAGCGCTCCAGTAACCACATGTCTACATTTTGGTGAGAACCACAACTTCCTGTGAGCAGAGCCACTCGCCTGGGAACAGCTTATACTTCCGCTCTATTTCGTGCCTCTGAAAGTGTCAGATTTACCAACCCCTGTTAATTATTTGTCTTATTATGAAATTAAGCTGAATGAGTGTTTTTCTTAAGATGCCAATCTCAAATAAACAACTGGACTATAAGGTACAAAACAAAAAAACATCCTGTGCCTGTGACGGACATGCTTAGTCAAACTTGTCTTAAGGTTTTTGCCACTGTGTTTTGAATTTAAATCTATAAATGTGAATCCACACCTTGCAAAGATGAAGACCCCTTCAAATTCCTCAGTGTGTTTACTATAGACCTACTCAGGATGACAAAACCACAAACTGAAAAGGAGGGTCACTGCAGCACTTTTTGCAATGCATAAAATCACAGCACTTCCTCTGCAAATGTATAATAGTTCCACTGCTTTCTAGATGCCAGGTCCTACTTCACTGTCTTTCATATCCAGCTGTCTACCTGCTTTATACATCTCTTATTCAACATCACTTTAACCAAGCAAGAGATATCTACTGTGACCAGCTAAGGACACTAAACAGACAATGATGTTATTGTGATTATTTTTTTATTATTTGGCTGACACCTTTATCGACAAGATACAACTTATTACATTTCTTTTGTTTTTCCAATTGGAGCTCAGGCAGGTGAAGTGACTTGCTCATGGTAACATGGTGTCAGTAGTGGGATTTGAATCTACAACATTAGGATGTGAAGTCTAAAACCTAAACCACTATGCCACACATTGTACGTGTGGGCCACATCCAAATCTTCAAAATTTGCAAAGGCACTGATAAACTGAATACTCTAAACTGTGAATCATACACTAATAAATTAAAGCAATATGCATTCAGTATGAAAATCACAAATTATATTTGCACATAAAGAGTCACATGAATCTAGAATAAACTATTTTGTCACATAGTTGATACCAATTTAAAAAATGTGAAAATGTAGCTGTTACGCATCAACATGAACTGGATTTTCAACTTTGTGCTCATAATGCCTAAGGACAGCTTGTTATTCTGGCCTATACTGATTTTATCAGATCACTCACTCTTAAAACATGCTTCATTTCTACTTAAACTCTTCCATGCCTACTACCATCAGCTCAGGTGCTTCTTTTCTTGATGATATCTCTCTTTTGCTTCACCTTGCCCCCAATATCATCTTCATTCCCCAGTGTCCTGGGAGAGATTATGATGACCTCAGGAGATCATTTCATGTAAACTTTATTTCATCAAAGGTGTGTCTTCACATTGCCACAATGTAAGTGCAGAGCAGGTACTGTATCTAGGTCACATATGTAGGTCAGTGGGCTTGATTTTAGTCTAATAACTTGTCCACCACACCAAACCCCACCACTAAAAGGTCAATACTGCCCTTTACTAGGCAGGTTGCGCCAGAACTAAAAAGTAACCTGGTCTGGGCAAAGTAAATTATAAGAAAGAAAATACTAAAAACACCTTTCTTCACATTTTTAAATAAAATAGTACAATTGTCTTCTGCTCAGTAAATATGTCAACCTGGAAAGGATGTAGATGTTTCTACGTCTTTTAACACTTCTTTCTTATATTTCAGATCTGTTGCTCCTGTATTTATTTCTTTTATCAACATATTTTGTCTCTCCATGGCTCCCAGTATAGCATTCAACATTTATATCACGACTTGGTGTAAAGACATCTGCAGACTATTTCCTACTTCTAAATATTTCCCTCTTATGCTTTTTACCTTCCTTTCCCTCTGGTGTTACTTGAGATGGTGCTCGCTGCAACATATGCTATTCCAAATAATAACTGATAAATTATTTCTCAGTAATCTTATTTGCCTTATCATGCATTAAATTTCAGTGAAGAACTATGATAATTGCTCATTCATTTGCAAAATCTCATTGCTCTTTTAAAACTTAAATAAAATGTTATGGTTACCATTAATTTTATCCAAATATACAGTAGTGCAAGTTCAAATGTAAAAATGGATGTTTTATGGTTTCTTGTGAGAATGTAATCAATACGCCATGACTACAAATTGTCTACAGTTTTGTGGTTACCAAAGATGATGAGTTTGGGTAAAATAAGAGTAATAAAAATGATATCAATTTCACTGTAAAGAATCTTTAAAATCAGCCACTGAACATAACAGATGTATACCTGTGGGTTGTACAAAACTGAAATAATTTTCAATATAAGTGTCTTATGAGAAACTAAGTGCTTTTGCCGAAGGACTAAAACAGTGAACCTGGAAATGGAGTAACCAAATTGGTTAAAACAAAAGAATCATCATTGTGCAGGCTGAGATCAAAATTAGGAAGCCAATAACACAGTTGACGAAGCCCAAAATGAGATCAGGGAGCACAGCCAATAAGGCTCCTAAATCTAAAAAAATAATCTTTCCAAATTAGCATATTTTGAAAAACATACAGACAGTTAAACAATGAATGAAGCCCATCACCACTCTTAAATAGTCTAACATAACATGCTTAAAACACACAATGGCAACAACACACATCATTACCACAATTGCAGCGAGCCATGGTCACATGTAAAGAATGCAAAATGGTAGTGGCTGCAACCCAAAACAACACACAAAATGTCAGTATGAAAATGACATAAGCAATATATACTGCTCAAAAAAATTAAAGGAGCACTTTTTAATCAGAGTATAGCATCAAGTCAATGAAACTTCTGGGACACTGAGCTGGTCAGTTAAGCAGCAGAGGGGGTTGTTAATCAGCTTTAGCTGCTTTGGTGCACTAGAGGGGCAACAATGAGATGACCCCCAAAACAAGAATGAATGGTTTAACAGGTGGAGGCCACTAACATTTTTCCCTCCTCATCTGTTTTTTCACTGGTTTTGCATTTGGCTATGGTCAGTGTCACTACTGGTAGCATGAGGAGATACCTGGACCATACAGAGGTTGCACAAGTAGTCCAACTTCTCCAGGATGGCACATCAATACCTGTCATTGCCAAAAGGTTGGAGAAGGGCATGGAGGAGATTCCAGGAAACAGCCAGGCAGTTACTCTAGGAAAGCTGGACAGGGCTGTAGAACAGGTCCTTAACTCATCAGCAGGACAGACCAGTATCTGCTCCTTTGGGCAAGGAGGAACATGATAAGCACTGCCAGAGCCCTACAAAATGACCTCCAGCAGGCCACTGCTGTGAATGTCTCTCTCTGACCAAACGATCAAAAACAGACTTCACGAGGGTGGCCTGAGGGCCTGAAGTCCTCTAGTGGGCCCTGTGCTCACTGTCTGGCACTGTGGAGCTCAACTTGCATTTGCCATAAGATACCAGAATTGGCAGGTCCACCACTGGCACCCTGTGCTTTTCACAGACGAGAGAAGGTTCACACTGAGCACATGTGACAGAAAGGGTCTGGAGAAGCTGTGGAGAATGTTATGTTGCCTGTAACATCATTCAGCATGACCGGTTTGGTGGTGGGTCAGTGATGGTCTGGGGAGGCATATCAATGGACGCACACACCTCTACAGGCTACAAAACGGCACCTTGACTGCCGTTAGGTATCGGGATGAATTCCTTGGACCCATTGTCAGATCCTATGCTGGTGCAATGGGTCCTGGGTTCCTCCTGCTGCATGACAATGCCTTATGTGGCAAGAATAAGCAGGCAATTTCTGGAAGATAATGGAATTGATACCATTGACTGGCCCCCACACTCATTCACGTGACCTCAATCCAATAGAATACCTCTGGGACAATACGTTTCAGTCCATCCGACACTGCCAGGATGCATCTCAGACTGTCCAGGAGCTCGGTGATGGCCTGGTTCAGATCTGGGAGGAGATTCCCCCAGGACACTATCCATCATTTCATTAGGAGCATGCCCCCCAAAACGTTGTCAGGCATGCATACAAGCATGTGGTGGCCGTACAAACTACTGAGTACAATTTGGAGTTGCTGCAATGAAATTTCTGCAAAATGGACTAGCCTGCTTGCCGCATCATTTTTTCACTTTGTTTTTTGGGATGTCTTTGAATTCTGCCCTCTGTAGGTTGATCATTTTCATTTCCATCAAACGATGTGGCATTCTTTCGTTCTCAACACATTACCCAGTCCATATCAGTATATATATCCATAATGTCTGCATTTTCAAAGTGACTCTTTAATTTTTTTGAGCAGTTTATATTATACCATTCTCATTATAAAGTGAAGTTTAAATCTGAATCAGTACTTGAACATTAATTTCTAAGGGTTCAAAATGCAGAAATCACGACAGTGGTAATCTTTGCCACATCTAGTCTATAATGGTGAAGAAATATGCTGTTCTATATGCTGCATTCATTCCAAAGTAAAATTAATGAGTCAGTGCTTCAAACCTACCTCCCTGGTTAAACAGTCAGCTACCATGTTGGCTTTCAATTGGAAGCATTGCCTGTTGAGGGCCTACCAAAATTCATTATCAGCAGTTCAGTCTTACACAGAAATGCATATACCGTATAGGAATTCTGAGGCCAGCACACAGTCCTGCTCTCTTTGTAGGTTCAATATTAATTAAAAAAAGAAAAGTGAATAATGCTTTACAATTAAGTACAGTACAATACATGCACTCATACCAAGATATTCCAAGTTACCATAACCCAACAGGGTCTTCTGGATTTACTTTGCCTTTCATACTGAGCACTTTCACATAACTATTTAGGAACCAAACAATAATAAAATAAAAATATAACAAAGGCAGTTAAGTAGAATACAAAATGACAGAAATATCTTTACAGGACACATGTTTCCAAAAGAGCCAGATTTTGATCGCATGGAGATCAGACACTTGCAATGCAAAATCTCTCATAGTTGCAGCTAACCCTCAATCTTCTGACCACACTCTTCCTGTTTGTCTTACCTATGATCTTAACTCTCTTGAGAAGTTAAACCACAAAGCTCTATTTACACCTAAATCTGTGCTAAAATAAATGCCCAGCACATCTTAGGATTTTTATAAATGGTGGAACAAGGATGTATATGATCTCTAACTAGTGAGCTGCCTTCAGAAAACATCAATAACCAGTCATATACAAGTAAAACACATGTAGTTGTCAATTTAGGTTTGAGGTTTGATTTCTTGTCTGTTGTTTGATTATATTGCTGCCTTTAGTTTGTGGGAGACAGACAAGCAAGTATCTTATTGTGTCCTGCAAACATGACAGGGGTCATAAACTGTTTAGCTTAAGTTAATTGTGTTTGAGTGTGTCTGGAATGGACTGCTGCCCTATTTGGTGTTGGCTCGTATCTTGAACCCAGTGAGATGGAAAAGGTGCTCATTCTCTATGATCCTTTGCTAAAATAAAAGCATTTCAAAAAAATGAGTCAGTAAGCCATAGGAGTATCAGGCTGTTAGTTCTCCTTCATAATAATAATAATAATAATAATAATAATAATAATAATAATAATACATTTTATTTATACTGCACTTTATATAAACAATCTCAAAGTGCTACAGAGTAAAATAAAGTAATAAAAAAAAATACTTCAATAATAAAATATCTTTCTAAAAAGATAAGTTTTTAAATCTCGTTTAAAAACATCAATCAACTGTGGGGCTCTCAGGTAATCCAGGAGGGCGTTCCACAGTCTCGGCGCCACAGAAGAAAAGGCCATGTCACGCATACTGCTGAGCTTAGTTCTGGGAACTTGAAGAGTGCTAATGTGTACAGAGCGGAGGGTACGTGAAGAAGTATGACGGGTAAGGAGTTCCTGTAAATAATGGGGGGCATGCTGATGCTAATACACTGATGAGTAAGGAGGGAAACCTTATACTCTATTCTAAGTGAAACTGGGAGCCAATGAAGGGTTTTCAAAATGGGAGTGATGTGGTCATACTTTCGCAACTTCATCAGAATTCTGGCAGGACAGTTCTGAATATACTGGAGTCTCTGGATACTCTTACCAGGAATCCCGATAAAAAGCGCATTGCAATAGCCCAAGCTGGAGGAGACAAAGACATGAACAGGAGGTTATGCTCAACCTTTATAATGCACTGGTGAGGCCTCATCTTGAGTACTGTGTGCAGTTTTGGTCTCCAGGCTACAAAAAGGACATAGCAGCACTAGAAAAGGTCCAGAGAAGAGCGACTAGGCTGATTCCAGGGCTACAGGGGTTGAATTATGAGGAAAGATTAAAAGAGCTGAGCCTTTACAGTTTAAGCAAAAGAAGATTAAGAGGTGACATGATTGAAGTGTTTAAAATTATGAAGGGAATTAGTACAGTGGATCGAAACTTGTATTTTAAAATTAGTTCATCAAGAACACGGGGACACAGTTGGAAACTTGTTAAGGGTAAATTTCGCACAAACATTAGGAAGTTTTTCTTTACACAAAGAAGGATAGACACTTGGAATAAGCTACCAAGTAGTGTGGTAGACAGTAAGACGTTAGGGACTTTCAAAACTCGACTTGATGTTTTCTTGGAGGAAACAAGTGGATAGGACTGGCGAGCTTTGTTGGGCTGAATGGCCTGTTCTCGTCCAGAGTGTTCTAATGTTCTAATGAACAAGCCTCTCTGCATCCGCCAGAGTAAGTATAGGGCGGAGTTTAGCAAAGTTCTTGAGATGATAAAAAGAAGATTTACAAAGATATTTAATATGGGTGTCAAAAGTGAGTTGAGACTCCATCTTAACACCCAAATTAGTGACAGATATAGAAAGAGGAATGTTTTGACCAGAGAACGTAATACCAGTAATGATAGAAGAATGAAGGTGATGTGGTGTGCCAACTAAGATGGCTTCTGTTTTGGATCTGTTCAACTGAAGAAAGTTAAGCTTCATCCATGCCTCTATCTCCTCCAAGCAGGTAGTCAAAGTAGATGTAGGCAGAGGAGCATTAGAGGAGGTGGGAGTAGTCCTGAGGTAAAGCTGAGTGTCATCAGCATAACAATGGAAGGATAAACCATGTCTGCCAATGACAGTTCCATGGGGAAGCATATAGATGTTGAACAGAATAGGGCCCAAAACAGAGCCCTGTGGGACACCACAGGTAACATTGTGGGAATAGGATTTTGCGCTACCCAAGGCAACGTACTCAGTTCTACCAGTCAGGTACGATGTAAACCAGTTAAGAACATTTCCAGAAAGTCCAATAGTGTATTGCAGGCGATGAAGGAGAATGTTATGGTCTATTGTGTCAAAAGCAGCTGTCAGATCAAGAAGGATAAGTAGAGAAGGAGAACCAGTATCTGCTGTCATTAGAAGGTCATTAGTAACCCTGACCAGGGCTGCTTCAGTACTATGGCCAGGGCGAAAACCAGACTGAAACTTCTCAAACAAGTTATTCAGTTTGAGGTGATCATGAAGTTGAGCAACTATTTTCTACAGAACTTTAGAAAGAAATGGAAGATTGGAGATGGGTCTATAGTTAGAGAGAACTTCAGGATCAAGGGTGGATTTTTTCAATAGAGGACTGATGACAGCAGTTTTTAATACAGAAGGAATATGACCAGACAAAAGAGAAAGATTTATAATCCTAGTGATAAGTGGAGAGACAGCAGAGCTGAAGGGAAAGGGTCCAGGGAACTAGTAGACGATTTCATTTTTCCGATAACGGTCTCCACCTCTTCCCATGTGGTAACAGAGAAAGAGTAAAGGGGCTGAACAATCTCAGACAATGAATCAACAGTTGGAAAAGGCAGGGTGTCCATGGTAGAGAGATGCAAGCGAATGTTATCAACCTTTTGTTTGAAAAATTTGATATGCATGTTGCACCTCTCATTGGTAATCTCAGAGTAAACAAATGAAGGAGGTTTTAGAAGGTGATTTATAGTTGAGAAAAGTTTTTTGGGATTCCTGGCACTATTACTAATAATAGTGGAACAGAACCTGGACCGTGCAACCTTCAAAGCTTCTGCATACGCCCTCTTATGCTCCCTATGAGCCTGTTTATGAACAGTCAATCCAGAAGCCTTAATTACCTCTACTGGGCAAATGTGCTGCTTTCCCACGAAATAAAATGCAGCAATACCAGCAGCCTGACACTAGCCTGATAATGCCAAACCAAGTTTAAGCATTAGTTTAGATATAGTGCCAGTTTGTTTATTGGCAGGTGTCTGTATATACTTGTGACAGACTGCTTACAAATATATCAATGTGGATAAAGTTGGGAAAAGTAAAATATGATTAAAACAATATAAAAGAAATCTTCTGGTTTCATCAATGTAAACTAAAAAACACTCTTACAATAAAACTATAAATGATATGAATATATCATTTGACAGTAGTCCACTGTAAGATATTAAAATGCTTATGTGACACATCAGCTCCTGGTGACTCTGGATTGTGAAGCTTTCCAGAAAAAAAAAAATCTGTTTTAGGCAATCATATATGAATTCATGGTAAGTAATAAGAATTTTAAATAAATCAGTCAGCCATATAGATAATAGTAATAATTCAGGATTTGTATTTCTGGCTTGGATAATAAAGTCTTCAGCCAAGACAGAGACAGAACCTGCAATATTAATATACTGCATGTTTGGCTGATACCTTTTTCAAAGTATGTCAAATCTGCTTAGGACTAATCAGTAACTGTTTCACCTGTGTAGTGGCATTTTGTCAGAAAAGTGTTTGATGAGGCAAATACAACAGCAGTTGAGATCAATGTGAGTATGACAGAGACAGGTACAAAACTGAGGCCATTTCTCAGGAAGAATCAAGTACAGTTCACTGAACTGAGAAGGGTTAGGGAGTGTAGCGGTAATGTTACATTCTGAAGTAGACAGACAATCTTGATTTTGCTGGCTTTCTCTTGCAAACAAAGAGTTGACTTTGCAGTTCATATCATTACTAAGGAACAGCTTAGAATTCAAACACCTGATAATTCCGATGATAAAGGAAATTTGCTGACTGATGAACAACATATTTGGCTCCCTTATGATGTTATCTATGTGAGTAAGCTTTTCTCTTGAAGGGGAATATTGATATGAACATCATGTTAAAAGAAATCTGGTAAAGAAGGTTCTTCATTGAAATTTATGTTTTCAATTGCACCCCTTTTTTTGGATGATGCTTTAATGAAAGCAAAAAGCACAGACAAACTGGCAATGACGAAGGGATAGTGGAGGATTAATGATAAAGGGAGACAGAGAGCCAAAGGAGGGGGGAAAAAAGTCTGAATTGGTGTGAAACACCCTAGTTCAGAGTGTCCATGAGAAATGCAATGATCTAGTTCATCAGGCAAAAGTACATACTGAACAAGAATAGTTACGTCAAATTTCTGAAATATTAACACGTGCACTTCCATTTAAATGTTTCAGGTTTAAATATTCCCGATTGAAATAGAAGTTTGTAATTTTTCATTCCCTGATAGAGGTGCATGGAGGGCTAGATCCCTAGTTAATGATCACAAATGAAAAATAACATCACATTCATAATCAATGACCTTAAATAGTTTAAAATGCCAACTCACAAGCTTATGTTGGAGTTCGTCATTTCAGTTCTTAGAGTGATGCGACCACCAATGAAGAATCACATATCAAAAATATTACCATACTCCTGATCAGCAACCTTGAAATAGCATAAAATGACACTCAAAATGACAGGGGTTCATACCACTGAGTTATGGGGCACCAAACAAAAAAACTGAAATGATTTCAAAGATTTCACAAGCAATTCTTATGAACACAAAAAGTCTTAGAATCCTGCAAAAACATGTTTCTCTTAAAGTTGTGTTTTACTGTTGTTGTAAATTGGTTTGGTTTGACAGCAACATGAAAGGACCCACATTATTGTTGAGTGATACATTATTCCAATAGAGGGTCAAGTGTTACAAAAAATTATTTTATATTACTTAAATGAAACAATTTTGAAAACTGCTAATATAGCTAAAGCAAGGGTAGGCAAACTGCAATTTTATTAACAAAAATGACAAATACATAATCAGTGTGTGTTTTGGAGCATGTGAACAAGTGAGTAAACTTGTTTATAATTTTACATGTGTACAAGCATAAGCTGGTGTTTACAGAAGTGGACTTTGTACGGACATTTCGATCGTATGTAGTTGGAAGACCAGATGGTATGTAAAAACACACACTCTTGTGTGTGGATTTTTTTACAAATATTGAAAGTAAAGCAGTGTGCCTGATATTCCAGGACAGTGTTGCTGTATTTAAGGAGTTCAATTTCAAGAGACATTTTCAAACTAAACACAGTAACTCTGTAAGTAATTTAGCAGAAAATGGATTACAGCAAAAAGCTAATTTTATTTGCTACTTTCTTTGAATGCCAGAGTTACATAGTTATATGACTAATAAATGTATTTTTGTGTGAAAATAATGTTCATTACTAAATTTAGATATTTGTCAATTGTGGCCCCGCTAGAGACCATACAGATGTCCATGTGGTCCTCAGAGAGAAAAATTTGCCCACCTCTGTTCTAAAGCAACAGCAATTGAAAGTTTACTTTTAAGAGCAAAGGCAAAAATACCTACCTGTGTAATTTTAATTTTTCTAACATGCTGAATTTGTATATTTTACTAGCTATCTGATTTCATGCTGCTAAATTGCCTACAGGGCTCATTATAAGCTCAGTGAATACTTGATTGATACACAAATATATCTGAGTTACAGTTAAACAAAATCTACATGGGAAGCTTAAGTCAGCAAAGATCCCAATCAGAGCAATAGCAGTGGGCGGCACGCAACACAGGGTTTGTAGACAGAGGAACCTCATTGCGTAGTTTTAATTTGTAAAGATATTTTATATTGTTTTTTTGCAGGATCAACATTTCATCTAGAATGGAAGGCCATATATTAGGCAATAGGAATTCAATCTGATGCAGAGCCTTCAATGACAGAAAGCCATGAATCAATCACCAGAGCAGCTCAAAAGCCTTCAAAAAACTCTTTTTGATAGAACAGAAATCGTTAAAGCGGTACTGCCTTTAAAACACCTTTCAACACACACTTAAGGAAAACCAAAAATGCCTGATGGTTCTTAGGATTAATTTAATACTGGAATATTGAACAAAAATGCTTTACGCCTGTTATTTTAAATACATGGATTCATGTGCATTTATGATCCTTGAATCCATTTATTAAGTTCACGTTATTATGACGAGTTTAGCAGGAATCTAAAACCTCCTGGATGACAGAACCAATCCAGGTGAGAGACAATTCAATTCTCAATATCATCTGCCATGGTAAGTGATGAAAAAAGCATTATGGGAGTATATGGAAACCATCAGACCAGGTTTTTGTTTAATGTTTGTTTCACCACTTATACTTTGCAGACACATTACAGTGCAGGTTTGGCATGAACCTTCTAAAGGAGACACCTGGATTCATGAGTTACGTCATAGACAGCAACCTTCCTTCCTGCAGTGTTTCATACTTTGCTAGTCACCCATTTCTGTTGCCAGTTGCAGGCGGAGTGTATTAATAATCAACTTTTTTTCACTATCCTTTTCATAAGGCACATACCATAACATAACTGAAAAGTTTGAATGACATTTGTTAGCAGGCCTGGATCTGATTAATCTAAATAAAAATGTTTAAATCCTAAACATGTAGGGCAAAATAAGTGACACAAACACTTTGAACTGCATAGCCTCTTCTAAACCTATTTAGACACCTAACCTTAGAAGGTACCTAAATGAGAAATGATGCCCCCCAGAAACAGCGATATAATGCCCTTCTCAGTCACAACGTTTTTAAAAAAAGATTAGTCTTACCCAGGAGGAATGGAGCCTCGTGTACTGACTATTGCTGTGCGCTGAGTCCCTGGACGGTTTAAATTATTCTGGCCTGAGACAGCAGTAGGTGCTGGTGGAGGTGGAAGCCTGGGGAAGGTGGAGAGAGCTCCTGGTGGCTGTACTTGCTCTGGTTTGGCTGAGCTGCCGCTGACAGAAGATGCAGCAGACCACAGGGTTGTGCCTGCAAATGTGTTGCTCTGCCGTACAATAGTCAGGGTCCCAGAGGCCCCATTGGTGCCAGCATAGACTTTGCGGCGCTGGGAGGCCAAAATAGCATTGGAGGCAGCTCGTGTACTATTCACCAAGATGCACTGCTGGCAAGAACAGGGCTGTCCCAAGCTGGGACCAACAGGCCAGGACTGTGACTTTGGGATAGAGCCCATCGTGAGTGGGTAGGCTAGGTCCATTCTCCTACGCAACCTCCTCTTACGCTGGCTCTGACGGTTGGTCTGCGCCATGCTGTTAAAGTCAATGAGGTAGCAGAAGCCCAGAGAGGTAAGGTCAAGCCAAGGATGTTGCTTCTCATATGCATTCTGAATCGTTACACAGATTTCCATGTCGTAGGGTGTCCAAGAGCCAGTGTCATTTTCCCACTCCCATACAACACCTTTTCCAGGAGCAGATGAGGGGTCATAGAAATTCCTTTGTACAGGTCTCATTGTTCCTGAGAGGGAAGAAAAAGAATGTTAATATTAGTCTGGAAAAAAAAATTCACAAATCAAAATTTGAAACAATGGACATGAGGAAGTTAGCAGCTCTGTTTACCACACCCATCTATTACTCCTTAGCACACATTCATCCAAATGTAGCATTTGTTTACCCCACATTTGAACTTCATTCTATGGATTGCCTTTAAAACATAATATAGTTTTAGCCTTTTTGGATTAGACTGTGATTTGTTCTTTCAATAAAATAATAAGAAAGAAAGAGAGAATAAAAAAGGGAAATAAAACACAGTAAGTCAAGATTATTTTCTGCAACTCTGTAAGGTGTTTCTATCAAAAAAAAGAAGTGCCTAGTTGTTGCTCATTTCTAGAGTAAGAATAAGAAGATTTAATATCAAGCATTCAAATGTAATATAATATG
Organism: Polypterus bichir lapradei; assembly: GCA_026402145.1. Taxonomy (NCBI): domain Eukaryota; kingdom Metazoa; phylum Chordata; class Cladistia; order Polypteriformes; family Polypteridae; genus Polypterus; species Polypterus bichir. The sequence continues at coordinate 3,725,665 of JANRMT010062838.1, read as the reverse complement.
TCTGGTCTATCATTAACATCATGAAAAAGAAGAAATAAATACTTTTGAGGCTGCTGCTCTGGTACTATTTGTAACCTTTCTACCCTCCACTTCATTAGAGGCACAAGAAGCCAATCAATTCCTGAATACTGCCTAAACTGAGCTCAGAAGCCAATGTGTCATTTGTTTCATTCGTAATGCAGTGTTTTTGTAAATGAGGCCAAAGTGACTTATGCATTTTTCACATTGCCTGACTCAGCAGTCTCTTAATGAAAAGATTCAAGAGGAATTAAATTCCAGAGCTGCTGTGAAGTTCTGTCGACAGAGAGACCATTTTCCCCCCCAGGGGGTACCCAGCTAAGTGAGGCACAGCAGGAATGGCCTGACAGTGCACATTTGAAATATCATACCTCCAGAATATAGCTGGAATACCTGGGTGGAGAGTTTTTTTTTCCAACCAAATAAGCAGCTCTGCATTCTTGGAAGGAGGTATGTCCACCTTTAAAAACTGCCACTTACTATTTGTAGCGGGTGGACCCACAGATCTGTCAAAGGTCAAAAAGAACTTTTTCTTTATGTAACAAAACCGACAACCAGCACGGCTATTTAAGCTTCTACAAGTCTAGTAGGCTTGGGAATTGTTATGAATTTCTTGTCCACTAAAATATGGTTACCATGACCAGCAGCCATCACATGCAAGAACATACAGGTGTACAATTTGTTTACAGTTAAATGTAGTTCTTCACATGACCTTTTGTCTGCTAGTGAAATTGTCTTGGATTATCTACAAAATCACCACAAAGGTGACATTTTTCCCCTAGCAATGTACAAGAGCCCAAACTGCAAAGATGAAGACAGGTTGAGTGTTTCATGTCACAGAATAAAGGGCCAGGCAGATGGTCCAAAAGCAAAGGGGTAAATACTTTTATACCTGTGACCAAGCTGTCTATCAATTGTTCCTGTCATTCATGTTTGTGTGCACTTTTTTTGTATCTAAATTATCCTGTATGTCATTTTATATTGAATAGTATCCCATGTGTTCTTTTTATGCTGCTGAGAAAGTTATTACATGAAGTTCTGCTGACAGTGATGGGATTCTTTTACACCAGATGATTTTGTCCTGTACTCATTTCAGCTTTACTGTGCTGTCGATTAACTCCTTTATTAATGTAGTTCTGTCTTTTATATTTTTACTTGATGTCAGTATAACTGCAATAATATAAGTATTATTATAATGCATCTTATTCAGCCATTCATTTTATGAGCGAACTTTACTCAGTAAAAAGTCATGGGGTGCTTTAACCTACTCCACTAGCATCAGGTGTAAAGGAGTGATCAGACTTGGATTGGACTCTGTGCCACCACACTCAATATCTACGTATATACAGTGTCTACAATTACCTCTATACAAAGTATATATATATATATATATATATGTTGACTTACACATTGACGTACTCACTATTTACTGTTTAATTAAAAAGTTTAAATGTGGCAGGACTGTACATCTAGGCCAGTAGGTATACGCTGAGGAAGGACATTTTCATATACAGTACAGGCAATTGTCGACTTACGATATATGTGTCTTAAGGCCATTTGACTTATCCTTACATACCTGTTCATTATGACAGTACTACAACTAATTTTCTGTAAAAAGTTAATAATTGAATTTAAAGTTGTCATATTTGTTTTTTCTAATGTAAATATACTGATTCAATCAAAGCTTTAGCATAGGTAAGGCATGGAATGAAAGGCAAAGGAGGTGCCAGATGAGGAGTAAAGGGTGCATGAAGTCAGTGTGGTATTCAGGAAAAGGTGCTGTCAATTTTCAGGCACTGCAGTAAAAACTGTAGAGAAATGGAGAAAGCATCTTACTGGCCAACGGTGGAAGGATTTTGCACTGGCTTTCTTCCTATGACCATTTACTCCTGAGGTTTATTTTGTCTGGGGACAATGTAAATAAGCAAAATCATTTTGTTATTTTACAATTAGTGCGTCTTCAGCTTAAAATGGGTCCTACTTGCCTATTTACTTTTACAATTAATAGTAGCAATAAGAAACAAATTTATGTTAAATTAAAAAAAACGAATATGCATATGCTTTTTTCTAGTTCACCACATTATTTTGTCTTTTAATTTTAAATATGTAAAGTGTTCTTCAAATGTGATATATAAAAATAAATTGAAACAAATTGCTTTTTACTACAAGGGTAATTGCCACCACTGACATGCTATGCCCCCAGGGCAGGCTATTGATCCAGTCGCTGACACACTTAATTAATAAAGTACACCTTGTAAGAGATGGCATGCAGAGACTGGCATCCCGGTTGGGACTGGACAGGAATCCTTACCTGGTCAGGTGGCCAGCATAACAGAAGGACCAGGGAGGACAATTTGTTCAAGACAATTTCTTCCCCCATACATTAGATAGCAGCCTCCTTGGCTCAGGATCCCCACAGGTTATGATGGGAGTTGTAGTGTCACAGAGAAGCCATGTTGGGTTCCGTGGTGGCCACCAGTAAGAGCTGAAGGGTTAACAATCCCTACTTTATGGGATTTCCAATGGATACAGAAGCACTCACAACAGAGAAAGAGAGTAAAGGGAGACTGAAGAGCAAGTATTTATATTGTGTATTGGCTGTGTTAATTATCCTCTTAAACACTAGAATCCTTGAAGCCTATTAAAAAACTTGGAATCCCAGGCCACCTTACACGCAGATAAAGAGACTTCAGCTGGGAGAACTTTTCTGCTCGAGTTGAGCTGCAGCTTTGGGGGGGGGGGGGGGGGTGGGTGTGGTGCGATATAGCAGGCTGCTTGTGCTGATCAACACAATTGCAAAAGAAAAGATGCTGATGAGGAGGTGCAAAGGAATATAAGATAGCCTGGGGTTATGAATTTTTTCATAGGTTTCAGGGATTCTAGTGTTAAGAGCTGTGTGGAATAAAAGTCCTTTTATTGAACCACAGTTGTGTTGGGTCTTGTGTGTCTGAGGTTTGGGAGGCTGAAGGTTCCCCTACTGGTCACAACCTATACAGTATATTGAATGTGACCAGTACTGAAAGGTGCGATATACAGTAAAACAAAGAATAATAGAATAGATAAGCAACTGCCAGAAATTAAATGCTTTTGTAAATGTACTGTTTGTTAGCTGTTTACACATACTGATGCAATCATTTAAGTTATTTTTCTGAAGCACAAGAACAATAAACCATCTTTTCCATTTTAAACATCTGATATCAAACTGAAAAAACCAAAACCACATGATAACCATAATTCAAACTAAAAAATAACTGTATATTCTAGACATATTTAAAGATTATGAATTATCTAAAGTGTCTGATAAGTAATGCATATTGACCCTATAAAAAAAAAGTAGGGTCAGTTTCTTAAAGATAAACAATTAATTACAATTCTCTCACAAGTATGCAGCATGTAACACTGCCGCTTCACATAATCTGGAACACTGATTTGATTCTCCCTGAGGTGCCTTCTTTGTGACATTTGTATGGATTTTCTGCAGGTCAAAAGATTCACTTGTTACTTTAATAGGTAACACTAAATTAGCCTGGATGAGTGAGGGTGACCTACTTTGATCTGCAGAAACAGTCAGTCAGTCAGTCATTTTCCATCCCATTATATCCTAACATAGGGTCAAGGGGGTCTGCTGGAGCCAATCCCAGCCAACACAGGGCGCAAGGCAGGAACAAATCCCTGGCAGGGCGCCAACCCACTGCAGGACAGCATTATTTTCACTTTTACTTTAAAACTTTTGCAAAAACAATATTTGTCCCAGGCTTGGTCACATCTCTTTCTCGCAGGACGTATAACGCTGCTCGCATTGTGGGGGGCGGTTGAATGCACGCTAAGGAGATGCGGTCGGTTCAGCTGTTGTCTTGCATGCCAAAGGAATACGTCTTTAATAAACCCAGTGCTCCTGGGTTGGATACTGGCTTCCTATGATCTTGTAATATCCAGGAAAGTTCACATGAATAAACTGATGTTTAGAATATTGTATCTTGAAACACAAAAAACCTAACAATCAAAGACGTGTCAAAAATATATCTTCTGGTCTGACATATAACAAAAAATGCTACAGATATCCAATCACAAAAACATCTATCCATTCGTTCATCCGTATTTCTTGACCAGTTTATCCAAAGCAGGGTTGTGGTGCAGCTGGAGCTTATCTCAGCAGTTATCAGGCACAAGGCAGGAACAATCCCTGGACAGGACACCAGTCCTTCACAGGGAACATTTAACACCACCTACTCACAATTGCAGGACGAAACCCATGTGGAAATGGGGAGAACATGCAAACTCCACACAGGGAGGATCTGGTGTGCAAACCCCGTGTCATCCATTGCAAAAACAGTTAATTACAGAATTACAGAAACAGTTGTTTCTAACATAACAGTGGACATGATGCAATATATTCTGGCCAGACACAGCTGATGACTTGTAAAGAAATGAATTTCAGTTTCACATTTCTTAATGAGATAAATACTTTCATTTAAGTATTAGCTCTCCAATCACCAGGCATCACATAGATTTTATATTTACATATTAAAAATTGTACATCTTTACACAAAGGCTTGCAGTTCTGCTCAATGAAAACGAAGCTGGCTCAGCTTGCTGCACCACTCACCACCATCACTGTCAGACAACTCAAGATAAAAGATGGATGTGTGGATCAAAGGAATTGCTTTTTGGTACACTGTGTTCTCAACAGTCTGTTCATCCTCCAACTCTATTTAACTAAAATATGAGGAACTGACTTTAAAAAATGTGCTGACATCTAAGTGACCATGAGCAAACCAGCTCTGTTTCTTCACAGCCTGAAGGCTTGCTCTACTGCAGCCATCATTTGTGTATTCCTACAGGCACTAGTTGCTGAGAGAGAAAGAAAGAGCGACAGCCTGCACACTTTAGCACGTCCACCATAGCAACCTAGAAGAAAAAAGCGCTTCATAGCAACCACAAAGGTTAGAACGCAATGAATAATGAGCTTAGAGCTAATTGAAAGAAGCACTGCTGACAGAGCAGGCCGAGCACAAGAGCTGCAGTCCTATTGACTAATGTACAGTACGAGTCACCCTGATGTCTTGCATGTCTGTGACTCTCACTAAGATATACATTCATAAAAATGAAAGTCAGCACCCTTCCCTACCTCCTGTTACTGAAGTACCCACACTGCCAGCCTAGTGTAAGTTAGCTAAATTTATACTGCCTTTCTTACCTGACCTTAAATTATAAAACACAGTGTAGAAAAGCAATCTGACTACCTTTTTCAAATGAACATACTTGTCTTTCAGAATGATAAGAGCCCGTTAGGTAACACACACTTGAAATATCAGTGCTTTCCCTGTCTAGCATTTGCATCCCATCACCAAAGATGCCTTCATCAGCTCTCATCTGGATTACTACAATTCCCTCTTCAATGGTCATCAATTATAACATGTTAGGTCTACAAAAATTTCAGAATGCATATTCTGGAATACTGACATAGATCAGATGTAGACAACATATTACATCTTAGATGGCTCAACTATACTGGCCTCCTGAAAGATACAGAAACACCTAGAACATTGTGATTCTTAAGGCCTGTGATGACCAACTTTGTGGTATCTTCTGTTCATTCTATGATTACAGCATTAAAAAGTGCAGCTTCTGTGGAGCACAAAATGCACTGTCCCTGTTCCAATGAAGGCAGGCACCTCCTTCACCTAATGACTACAGACTAGTACCACACCAGACAAAGACTGGAGTAGAGAATGCATTTATCTATCTGCACCACAAAGCTTATTCTCATCTGGACAAAGCAGGACGCACTGTGAGGATGTGTTTTGATTTGTCCAGTACCTTCAATATCATCCCGCCATCCCTGTTAAGAGGTTAGATCTGAGATATGCAGGTGTATAAGCCTATGGTGTCCTGAGTAATGGATAATCTTTTGGGCACACCGCACTTTGTGAGACCCAAGGACTGACTCTGATGTGGATGTGAGCAGCACTGCAGCACCACAAGGAACACTGCAGTTTTCTTTTCTATTCACTCTGTACACCTCAGACTATAAATATAACAGCAGGTCATGTCACTTGCAGAAACTTTCTGATGATTCTGCACTTATGGAGTGTATTGATAAAAAGGATATAACAAAGTATTGCAGTCAGGTGGAGAACTTTGAGAATTGTCTGCAAATTAACATTAGAAAAGCAAAGAAACTGGTTATTGATTTTGCAGCACACAAAACATGAACTACATCCTGTCAGTATACAAGGAGTGAATGCTGAAATGGTGTATTTCTTCATGTACTTGAGGGTCCACTTCAATTACAAGCTAGACTGGTCTCGTAACACAGACAAACTACAGTATATAAGAAATGGCAGAGCAGACTCTTTTTTTTTCTTAGAAGACCTGTGTTCCTTTACATATTTTATAATTCTGTGTTGGTCGGTGCAATTTTCTACCCTATGGTGTGCTACGTAGGTAACATCACTTCAGGAGATGTCAACTGAATCAACAAGCTAATTAAAAGGTAGGCTCAGTTATGGGATGCACTCTCAACCCACCAGAGGTAGTAGATGTGGAAAGAATGAAGACAAAACTGAGTGCCATTATGAAAAATGCTGCACATCTTCTCTCTGACACACTGAGGACTTTCAGCCAACAAATTATTCAGCAGAGGTTTGTCGAGAAACACTACTGGGGCTCCTTTATACCAACAGTAATACAGCAGTAAATGCCGCACTGGGACTGTAACAGCCAAGTCATAAAGTCATAAGTTTGCTTTATTTTTAGCCATTCTTGTTCAATCCATAGTGTGCATGTTTGTTTATTTATTATTTATTTAAAGAGCTTCTCTAAAAAGCCAAACATGCCCTTGGGGTCAAATAAAGTTCTATATCTATCTATTTATTAACAGTAAAATCAATGAAGATCTTCAAAAGCCAGTTGTTAGTTTTTGCTGCTACTACTCTCTGGAACTCTTTGCAAAAATCTGTCAGCAAGGCTTCAACACCTGTAACATTTAAAAATCAATAGTAATCAGGGTGCAGCTCTGAGAAAAATCAAGTACCCTTGGATTTCTGCCAATGAAAAGAAGCACTCATCTGTCCAGAGCTAACGTCAACATTCTATGAGAAATATCAGACCAAGGTTGCTTTAGCAAAGAAGTTGTCAGAGACCAGAGATGGCCTGCCTTTCAGAACACAATATACCTCTCTTTGCCACTTTACCAGTCTCACATTCCACCCAAACATTTAACAAAGCTGACCAAAACATGACAAAGCTAGGCTGGTCATTTGCAGGTAAGTGGGCTGAGGTCAGCCTGGAAAAAGGGGACACAAACGACAGCCTCTCTGAACTACAAATCAAAGCCTGTTTTAAATTCTTTAAATATAACACTCTACCTACAGTATATTACACTACAGTTTTCCAAGTAATACATCAAATTTAAAACAATTATGTGGACCCAAATTCAGTTTTCACCTAGACTGCCTTTTCTGTGGTATTTACATGTTCCAGTCATGCTTATGAGGAGTCCATCGAAAGTCAATTTCTAACAGTAACTCCAAGTGCACCCACAGTATGAATATGTATGCAGAAATATGTCTTGCGTTGAAATGGTATTTCTTCCTCAGTTAGTTCAATGGTATGATATCTAGGTACTTGACACTATGGCTTGGTTCTGTTTTTAGCATTTGCTTGATGAACATGAATTCACAGTATTCCAGGCTATAGTTTACTGCCCTGCAGTCAGTTCAATTCAGATGACACATTACATGCACTAGGCCTACAACCATTAGCCTAATCGAAAGCAGAGCTCAAATCCCAGCACAGTAACACTGAGTTTTTGTGACAGTTACATTGATTGTTAATTTCAGATTGGCCCTGGGCACATGAACTACTGGTCTGACATTGTGGTCAGCAGCACAGGAGCGCCGCAGGGGACCGTACTTTCTCCGATCCTGTTCAGCCTATCTACATCGGACTTCCAATACAACTCGAAGTCCTGCCACGTGCAAAAGTTCGCTGAGGACACTGCTATCGTGGGTTGCATCAGGAGTGGGCAGGAGGAGGAGTATAGGAACCTAATCAAGGACTTTGTTAAATGGTGCAACTCAAACCACCTACAACTGAACACCAGAAAAACCAAGGAGCTGGTGGTGGATTTTAGGAGGCCCAGGCCCCTCATGGACCCCGTGAGAGTGCAGACCTATAAATACCTGGGAGTGCAGCTGCATGATAAATTGGACTGGACGGCCAATACTGATGCTCTATGTAAGAGAGGACAGAGCCGACTATACTTCTTTAGAAGGCTGGCGTCCTTCAACATTTGCAATAAGATGCTGCAGATGTTCTATCAGACGGTTGTGGCGAGCGCCCTCTTCTACGCGGTGGTGTGCTGGGGAGGCAGCATAAAGAAGAGGGACGCCTCACGCCTGGACAAACTGGTGAGGAAGGCAGGCTCTATTGTAGGCCCGGAGCTGGACAGTTTGACATCCGTGGCAGAGCAATGGGCGCTGAGCAGGCTCCTGTCAATCATGGAGAATCCACTGCATCCACTGAACAGGATCATCTCCAGACAGAGGAGCAGCTTCAGAGACAGACTGCTGTCACCGTCCTGCTCCACTGACAGACTGAGGAGACCCCACACTATGCGACTCTTCAATTCCACCCAGGGGGGTAAACGCTAACATTATACAAGATTATAGACTGTTATACCAGCCTCGCACTCACCACCTTGCATTTTTTAACTTGCACTGCATTTTTATCACTCTTTAATTTAATATATATATATATATTTTTATCAGTATGCTGCTGCTGGAGTATGTGAATTTCCCCTTGGGATTAATAACATATCTATCTATCTATGAGTGGGCCTTATGCTAGACTTGTACACCTTATAGAGCTTGCCTTGCGCCAGTTGCTGCCAGAATACACTCTGGCCCACCTACTTAAACTGGATTAAGTAAGTCTGATAAGGTTATTTTTTATGTTAGATTTCTTGAACATTCAATAATTTTGGATTAAACAGGTTTGAGGACAAGGTGACTTTAGACAGACAGATAGATATGAAAGGCACTATATAAGAAATAGATAGACAGACAGACAGGATACTCTTGAAGACAAATTCACTTATTCCAGTAGTAAAAAAAGAACATTAAACAAAAGCAAAAAAAACCATCACAAGTGTTAATACCCACAACTCTACTCACAATATAATGACATAATATTATTAAGCAGTACTGTTTTTGTGCCAGGACATTTTATTACTATGTTGTAAATAGGCACAATGGGTCTACCCAGGACACAGTCTAATGATGCGAGGAAAAAGGTGATACAGTAGCTCCTCATAGTCCACCATGAAGGAATTAGTGGCTAAATGTGCTCCAAGACAGCATATCACTGAAAGGATGGGCAGCATTAGCCATCATCCTCTTTGTTAACACTGTCTCCAGTTAAGTGTAGGACTGTATTATAATGACATAATAATAACTGCAATTGCACAGTTGTCCCTCCTGGCTGCATATATCCTCTGGCAATGGACTAGGCACTGACTATCTGCTGGAGATCGGTGCATTTACCAGCTACTCAAGCTTAAAAGGCCAACCACTGAAGAAAATTTTCAGGAAGCTCAAATACAGCAGCCTCAGTAAGCCTGTTGCTATGGAAACGAATGGAGCCCATGTGGTTAGGAACAAAAAAAAACAGTTTCATATGGTTCAATACTATATGTGGTGTAACATGACAATGGCAAACAGTCTCTTCTATATGCTGTGAAATGCACAATCTATATTTTATATGACATTTTCTACAAAATACATCATTACAGGATGCATGAATAAAGAATGACAGAAAATATTCATACTCACGATGGAGCCTGCAAAAGTCATTGCATCAAACCAAAAAAAAAAAATAATGAAAATGAATGAATAGACAAGTCAACTGAAAAACAGATGGTACAGCAATGTCAGCGAAAGGATGACAACAGCAGCAGAGCCTGTTATAAATAATGTAATAGTGGAAATAGAAAGAAAGAAAGAAAGAAAGAAAGAAAGAAAGAAAGAAAGAAAGAAAGATGCACCTGAGAAAAAGGTGCCATACAACCAAAGGAATTACAGAATGGGGATTTGAAACAGCAACAAAGCTAGAAGAAGTTGATGTAATTTGAATACATTAAACAACATTACCTACATCTGACTGTACACATCCTTATTATTTTTTATTTTCAATCAATGAAAGAATACAAGGCATATGTGCTATGACAAAATATTCTTGATTATGAATTAAAAATAAACAGCATTATTTGTAGACAGGCCACTACTTAATTAAACGTACACAATGCCCTTGGGATGACTGTTACTTCTCAATGGCATCAATTTGATTCTATTTAGGTGTACCCAGCTACCCAATAGGCACCTCCTGCTCTTCACTTTTTGCCAGGATTATCCAGAGACAGGAAATGAAAAGACAGGATATAAGAAATAAAACAGTTAATAGAAAGAGAAAAGAAATCCATTCATCATAATAGGGTAAAGCACAACAAAAGTATTGATTGGAATATAAAAGCCAAATTGTTTGCAATGAGACAACTTTTTGTCTTATGAACCATCTTCTTTCACAGTATTTCTCTCTGATTTATTATTAAGGAAACACTTAAGTGCACAGCAGCCTTTCGTACTGGCATTTCTCTTCTAGGTCACTGATCTAAAATAGTGGCATCCAAAACTTATGCCATGTAGTATGTCCTTCAATCACACCAGCTATGTTGTGCAATATGAGGTGCATTATAATTAATGTTTCAATTGTGTTCACCTTGCTTTGGAATGACTGATTTGATCATACATTTAAAAACAACTTCCAAGTTTCAACCAGTTTTAACATTTAAATTTCAAAATAAACATACAAATATTACTTAATTTAACATTTTGCATCTCTATCCTTCAATTTGGTTCTGCTTGTGTTTGTCTAATTTAAATAAAGGACACTGATCACTGACACAATGAACAAATATGAAAAAATCTTTAGATGACTGGTAAAATGGAAAAAAACTCCATTAATAAATTAATTAATACATAAATAAATAATAATAAGTGAATAAGCAAAAAAAAAAACAATTCGGAAACAGTTGTATAATGTTCAAAACCAGGCAAACACTTGGAGAGCTACATGCTCTTTATATATACTGTATAATTATAAATAGGATGGGCAAAGATGACTTACAGGAAGCAATTTTTAAAGAAAAAGATAGAAGTTTACACTGGCATAGCATCCTCTTTGTCCAATTAGTGTGCAGAAAACAATTAAGTCAAATCTTAGGTAATATTTTTAAAATACATAAATATATATAAAATGATGTTATGCTTTGATATATAACATACTAGTGAGATCATACCTAGCCTATTTAGAATCCTGGTCACCACAATTATTAAAAAAAAGTACAGAAGAGTGTCCAGTTGCCTTATGGGAAAAGGCATGTCATACTCTGATAGGGGAAGAAAATTCAACCTGTTTAGTTTTTAGTAGAGAAGGCTACATGAGGCCAAATCAAAATTTTTATCATTCTCAGAGGAATCAATAAAGGTCATCCAGCAGAATATGTTTTAAGCTTAATTGTGAATCATGTGCTCAAGAATATGTACTGGGTATCTGGAACAAAACTATCAAGTCATAGAGGTGAAATGGAACTTTTCTTGTCAACTAGAGGTGAACAAACGGATTAAACATAAACTAAACTATTTGCTAAAGAGAGTCTGATGGACTGAATGAAGCATCCTTTGGCCAATGTTTTTTTATTTAACTTTATGGGTCACCAACCTTTACTACTCTGATATTGTAGGGAAAATCAGATTCTTCATTCAAATCGTAATTCAATGCCTTGAACAGTTTCACTTGATCCTTCGTATGATCTTAACCTAATTCCATAAATGATTTTATTATTTAGAAAATGATCAATCAAGTACCAGATTACCTTGTTACCTTTAAAAATGTGATTCTCTTTCAAATACATTTTCTTTAGGTATGAATACTGCGTAGAATTTGCATATTTTCTGCAAGGTCAGAATCAATAGGTAATTGTAATTTTCTATACACATACAATATAAATACATATGGTACATAGAGATATAGATACAGTATAAATACTGTACCATGCTGTATATATTGCACAAATGCAATAAAATCCATAGAGACAAGGGGAGCAGTGATGTCACTAGAGTGATTTTTTTAGTTTTGGCAGACATTATTATCGAAGGCATATTATACACCTCCCTAGTGCTCAGCAAGACAGGGCAAAGTTAACAGACAAATCACAACTAAGTAGCAACCCTAAAGGGAGTCAAGAGGAAGAAATCTCATATAGCCTCAAGGTGTGGTATAAAGAGGTGGATATTCAAGAGGTGCATAAATCTCACTACACTGGGAGCATTTCTGAAACAGAAGTAAATTTGTGGGCATCAAATTTTGGGTGAACAAAATTCCTGATGAAAGGAGTCAAGCAGAAATATGTCAGATAAACAGTGAAAGACACATTAATAAACTAAAACAGGAGTGCAGCCAAGACAGTAGATGGGAGGCAGATGGCTCTATCATGTGGTAGGAGCTGACAAACTTCCTCCATTTCAAAAATGACTGGATAAGATTCCAAACTCAAATGATGTGTTAAATGTTTTCTTCTCTTCTATTACCTTTCAAGGTTCCGAGTTAAGTTATTTATCAACTGTAATCACTATACTGGATTTGTTGTTCTTTCAATGGCAAATTATAGTAAGAAAGGAAATCACTAAAAAGGAAAAATATAGAAAAGCTGCAGTTATACAATGTACTAACTAACCAAGCTGCACAGATATTAAAAAATAATATTGAAATCTAATACAACGGCAGTAAGCAGAACAAAGGGATCAATGTATTAACACACAGTGCAAAACCCTGATTCGTGTGATGGACTATGAAAGAAAAGGATGCTAAAGCAGTTCAAAAGTAATGAATGGATATGTAACTCTAAACCAGTCCCATTAACCAAACCAGCCTATCTTGCAAACAATTACATTTTTTATATACTCTTGTAGGTCAAACTGCAGGGTCAGCTATTATACAACAGCCCTGGAGAAATTTTCAGGTTAAAAAATATGAAAAATGTCTGCCAATTAAGTGTCAATATGATTAATGTGATAATGATAATAACCATTTTTCTTTGTTGGTTTTTGGCAAGGAGTATGACTTTATTCTATCACCAGCTTGTGAGGTTTCAGATTTCACCTAGTGGCAAACAACACATAAATATGTTAAAATAAGTAATAACGACAAATACCCCTGACACCTTTTCATACACCACAGTCAGTGGTGTGCTCTCCTTTGAAGAAATAACCACAGCGAGAGAGTCAGAAATCTGGCACCCTCTGTGCACTCGAGGTGCCACGGAGGACAGCGCGATCTGTGAATTTCCTCAATGGCACTAGTAAAAGTAAATTCAGCAAATTATTTCCAAATAAGCAATGCAACACTCACTGGAAAACACCAGTTGAAAACAGGAACACTCAAGACAGAAGGATGTCTTCACGCAAAGGGGATGATAAGTGTTTGGAATATTCAGACCAGTTATGGTTAAAATGGAGACCCTTCTGTTTTCTAAGAAATAATGGGATGAGACACAGAGTCAGCTTCTCAGTTGGCCAGCATAACCATGCTTGCCTGGATTCTTCTTCTCAAATTACTTGCTAGAATATCTCTTTGTGTTGCATCCACACACATAACAAGGTACATAAAACCATGACAACATTATATGCAATAAACACAGATGTGAAAACAATATAGTAAAGAATAACTGCACTCCAGCCTGGTAAAGGACTATCTAAGTCCAATATAAAATAAACATTAATAATATTGAATAGAGGTCAAAAGAAATTGGGAACAGACAGGTGAATCTAAGACAATTTAACTATAGTGACTACACAATATCTAGAAGTTCTTGCCTTTAATGACTGCTAACATTCCCTCAATGATAATAAATGAAACAGTTGCCCAGGTGAGTGTAGTCTTTGTTGTTTCCTGACCTGTAATGTATACAGGACCTCAATGGAGACCAATTTCTTCCCTACAATCTTTTGATCCTATATGAATTTATGGAGTTTATGGTTTACTGCCATCACACTTCCGAAATGTCTGAGAAGATATTTCTGTCCAGTTCAGTATAACAATTGCTTATTTGAAGGGTATGTTAAAGTCCTCCTGTTTATATGTGAAAGGCTGAATTTGCAGATGCCTTTATCAGTCTTATGCATGTACGTCCCTCTACTCTCCATTATATACATAAAAAAATGCAGAGGGTTTCCAGTGGCCTATATTACTTAGTTAGAGTTCCTCCGTGCCCCTAGGTGGCAGCACACAATAAATATCAAAGAGAAGTGTTGCCCTACTGGGTGACTAAGGAAATGTGAAACATATAGGCTGTTTTGAGGTATGGCATTTTACAAGACTGGTTAGAAGTTGCTAGATGACTCATTAAAATGGAAGTACTGATATATGGGACTTTCACTCAGTCCGGGAGGTGATTCTAAAGGTTACTCCAAATTATACTTAAAGTTACAATCACTCAGTCTATGGTAAGCTGGCACCAAGGAAGACTGACAAGACATGGAAAAAGTAGGAAAGTAAAGAAGACATCCCACCTGACAGAGAGGGGATCCTGTAAAGTAAGACAGATTTGAACATTACATTTTGTTTCTCTGCTATCTATTTCAGGGTTGTGGAGCCTTAGTCCCAAGGGAGCTGCAACGTCAGCAGGTTTAGTCCCAACCATTCTATTAATCTTTCCATTTAGTTTTCTGTACAGTAACCCTCCTCGATCGTGGGGGTTGCGTTCCAGAACCCCCCGCGACAGATGAAAATCCACAAAGTAGAAACCATATGTTTGTATGGTTATTTTTATATATTTTAAGCCCTTAAAAAACTCTCCCACACTGTTAACATTATTAGAGCCCTCTAGACATGACATAACACCCTTTAGTCAAAAGTTTAAACTGTGCTCCATGACAAGACAGAGATGACAGTTCTTTCTCACAATTAAAAGAATGTAAACATATCTTCCTCTTCAAATAATGCGTGTCAGGAGCAGAGAATGTCAGAGAGAGAGAGAGAAAAGCAAACAATCAAAAAATCAATACGTGCATTTGGGCTTTTAAGTATGCCGAAGCACCGCGATAAAGCGGCATTTTTTAGAGGAGCGTCTGTATCCTCTAGGCAAACAGCCCCTCTGCTCACACCCCCTCCGTCAGGCGCAGACAGAGTGAGAGAGACAGACAGAGAAAAGCAAACAATCAAGCACTGCACGGGAAGCATATCGTATATCATTGAGGAGTTTTATTTAATACGTAATACATGCTCTGATTGGGTAGCTTCTAAGCCATCTGCCAATAGCGTCCCTTGTATGAAATCAACTGGGCAAACAAACTGAGGAAGCATGTACCATAAATTAAAAGACCCACTGTCCGCAGAAATCCGCAAAAAATCCGTGATATATATTTAGATATGCTTACATTCAGTGGCGTAGCTTAGTGGGGGCGGCAAAGAATTACTGTATATTTTAGTCTTTTAAATTGAAATACCTAAATAAGGGGGTGGCAAAATTTTCCTCCGCCCCGGGCGGCTGACACCCATGCTACGCCACTGCTTACATTTAAAATCTGCGATTGGTTGAAGCCGCAAAAGTCGAAGCGCGATATAGCGAGGGATCACTGTACTTACAGAAACACCCTATGTTACAGAATAACATATGGTCTGTTAGGTATGAGGAAAGATATAAATGACGACAACATCAAAGTTTTAAGAACAGGTCTTCTTAACAAATTAAACATACACAATTAGCTACCAGGTGGTTATCTAAAAACCTTGAGCATGGGAAAAGTGCTATATAAATAAACTATATTATTATATGTATACAATCCTAAGCAGTTTACATTGCACTGATTTTCACTAAACTTCCATTGTGCACTGCTGATGGTACAACTTAAAATACAGGCTGTATGGCCAATTGAAGTGAGTAGTTGTAAGGGGGCACCCCAAAACTAGTGTTGATGCAGGGGCTACAATTTCCATCAGGCAGCAGGAGTATGCTGGGGCTGATGGGTGGACACCTTTATTAGCATGCACAAGGTTTTGTACTAGCCAAAGCAGGATCTCATCTAAGATCACAGGTACATAGTTTTCTTCTCAACTAAAACGGATTAACAATTTAATTGCATCACTGGATTACAAGTTTTGCCTGAGAATTGTCATTTTGTCCTGTCATAGGTTGCGTTCAGCTATTGTAAAAATATACTCAGGCAACTCCAGGTACTTCCACTAGGATGGCCTACATGTTAGCTGGAGCTAGGATTTGCAAGAATACCCTGGGGCCATGAAAAGCAACTTTAAGAGGCCAGTCTTTTATATACACACAGGATCACAGGCTAATTCATAGAACTTTGTGTGGATTTAAGCATGCACTCCAAAAAAATCAGGTTTATAAAACCGGGTGTTTGAATATTTCAATGCAGTTTAACCTTTATAAATTACAATCACCTTTATTTATGCCCACTGCAAAACTAAGCTGACACTAAATTTGAGTGGAAGGTGCTAAGAAAATAAAAATGTTCTATCCAACATCTTTTCCAGTTATAGCAGTCACCAAATTAACAAAATGCTGCAGATTTTGAAGGAACACAGACTTTAATTGAGAATTTAAATCCAGGCAGAGAACTGAATCTTGAAATCTCTGACATTATTTTCTACATCAGTTTAGATCTGATGACTTTTTCTCCTTTCTACAAGACATTATTATTATCATAAATTTACATATAAGATGCTGCAATATGAAATTTAAAGCTAAGCAAAAATAAAATATTTTTATATGATATATGGTATCAAAAACAAACATATTAAATAAACCTGAACTACTGATCCTAATAGTAAAATTTCCGATTCTTCTTCTTCTTTCGGCTGCTCCTTATACATGTTAAATATTTTTCATCATAAATTAGAAGAATCTCCTGCATTGTTGAGATGTAACTAAAAACCTAATATTTCTGTTAATTACAGAGCTGTTATCTTCAGTTAAGACCACCCATATTCATCATTGCCAAAAACCAGCTACTATAGAGAGCTCTGTGGAGCTCAGTCTTCAACTATTTTGCATGTCCCAAGAACAATAAAGACCAAGTACTGTGAAGTTTGGCACAAACCAAGATGATCAGAAAACTACAAAAACAATAAGAATTAATATAAGTTTATTTGTATTAGTGAGAGCAGATGCTTAACAGAGAAACTTTCAAAGAGTTTTTGCATAGCTCTCGGCAGCCAGGACAGTAAAGAAACCTCTGTGGGTGCTCTGCACGTACTGACTAATGCTGAAAAGCTGGCTTCCATTTTCCCAGAGGTAGTGACTCATAGCGGAAACTACCATACTGTACCAAAACCTGCCATGCACCGTGAGAAAACAAAGAAACCCACTCTCGTGGTCAGTGTGAACAGGAAGAGGGATTTTAAACACCACTGCATGACAGCTGCATATAGATACCATCTGAGTTAAGCCTCTTGGCTGCACTAGGTCTTACAGATAGCATCATAGTCTACATTGGGGGTCCCTACTGTTACAGCAGCACTGACACACAGGTGTGCAAGGGAGCAGCAATAATAACTTCCCAAAATTAAAGCAAATTGTGCAAAAGGAGGGACCACAAGACACAAACATCTTTGAACCTCATCCTCCTATAGCTATTGGCTTGGTGTAAGCCCGGTCAGCTAAGTAAAACTGCAGTAAAAGTCAACTTCAAAAACCACCTAAACCACAAAGTTGTGACTTTGTGTATCACATTCCACTGTACTAGCAACCTCAGATTTCTACAACTACCATTTAGTTTAATTTTTTAAAAGTGCTTCTTCATTGATTTCATCATCCTCCACCCAGGAAAGGTACCGTAAGGCTATATATTTTAACTTCAGCATCATTCATTAGCCACTTCAAAAGGATGCAGGAAGTGTCTTGTTTTCTTTTTTTCCTATTTAAAGCAAATAATGAAAAAAGAACAACCAAACAGTGAAACTCATAAGTGTATCGTAAACAACAGCTGTGCAGGCTGCCCCAGATGTAGCACGAGGACCTGACACTGCCGCAGAATGATTTCCCCAAGAGAACAGAAAATAATTTTTTAACTTGCTTTGATCTGGAGGACAGATTTTTTTTTTGTTGCAGATTCAAAGTGCAATAGTGAAATGGTAGAAGGCAAACACATACCTGCTGTCTGAAAATATCTTTATAAATACATTTGTTTATTGTCCATAACCAAAAGAAACTGTAAGCACAACAGGGTACACTCAGACATTCTGGAATTCTAGGGATTATCCATTGACTTTCATGGTATTCATTCTGTAGGAGCCTAATACAGTTAATACAGTATGTCAATTTAAGGCCATCTCGACACTCATCACTGCTTAAAAAAAGTGCAGAAATTAACGGTAATCAAACTGTAACGAGAATAACGATAATATAAAAGAACACCATTTTCATATACATATATTGCCATTTTTTTCCATGTGAAACAGACAGTGATGTTGTTGATCCCAATAGGAAGCTGCAGAGTTACAGCAACTGGCACACAAAAACATAATCATAATGAAACAAGAAAATGGCTTCTATTGTACCAGAGGGAGTGCCTCATAGTGGAAAGTACCATACTTTACCAAACACAATAAAGCACAATTATACTAGGATGCACCATGACAAAGCATATTTCAATGATTCCCATAAAATAAACATATTAAAATGGTAAGGGTCACAGCAACACAATGGTTAGTACTGGTGCTTCTCACATCCAGCGTCCTGGGTTTGAAACTCATGTCCAGTTGTTGTCCATATAGAGCTGGCATGTCCTCTCTGTGTTTGTGAGGTTTTTTCTGTTGTAGAATTACCCTTGTGTTGAAGGTGCACCCATAAGAATGTCATGCAGGGGGTGTGAAATATTGTTCAAGATAGCCTGTTTCTAAAACTAAATAGACCCAAAGGAGATAACTAACAAAAAACAGCATCATTAACAGCTCTTTACCACTTTCCACAATGGTAGCCAAGAAACCACCGAAGTTGTCAAACGAAACTATTGAAAACGAAGAAAGCAAATTGAGGCTCTTCACCTCTTCAGGTGGGAACTTCATTAGAAGATGTGGTTCTCGGCCAATTAGAAAAACTGTATAAAATGAAAAACAATAATATGCTTGGTGAGTGTTGAGCCTGGGGGCCAGATGATAGAGCCACTGTCTCAAATATGCAATTGAAGGTAAAAGTATATGCAATTGAAGACCAAAGGACACAGGCCCATAAGGCCCAATTTACCATTGTATCTTTGAATATCTTTAATTAACCATCTTTCAAAATAATTGGGTTAGTAAGCAGCCTTATTAGGATTTTACTACAGGCAAACAGTGAAATATCTGTTTGAGCAAACACCATGGAAAGGTTTATCCTGATTTCAATATTCACAAAAGTTTACAGAAACTAAACCACACTGCTAAGAGTATTGTAGTCAGTCTGGCTACCGGCAAACAGTAGTGAGTCTGCTTATTTGTGTGTTATACAAAAAACAAAACCCTATACTGGGAAAAAAAGAGTTATACTCAACAAGGCTTTTTTTCATCCAATCATTCATTTATTTCAAAGAGTAAGCAGTTTGCAATCCTACCCCCACTGGTTGACATTGTGCTGTGTATTCAAGACACTTTAATCAGTTGTTTTACCAGACAGCTCAAAAAAATGGACGCGGAAAATAAAAAAATCACAAGTCAACAGTGTTCAGCTAAGGGAGCAGCAAATCAATGCTTGATGTTTTTTGTCCAACATAGGCAATGAAAGCAATGCAGGAGTTGAAGCAGAAGAGAAAAGACAATCTTTGTATTTATTTTCGACAGAATGTGTAAATACCTTTTTTTTTTATAGATAGGTGATGTCCACATCTGAGACGTCTCTTGTACTTCTGCTGGCATTCCCCTAACGTCCTACTATTGAACCCACATTTAAAGGTTATTTATGCCAAGCTCTGAAAACTAAGTGCTGCTAAGTCTGACTGCCTCTACCGATTATCAACCGTCATAAAGCTAAAGTTTCTTAAAGAGATGGATGGTACAGAGGTGACAGCCTGTAAATATTAACTACTTGCTTTCAAGCCTCATTCCCTCAAAGTGACTTCATCCCAGGTGAAGTAAGCTAACTGGTCCATGAGTGAGGACTCCTCCTAATAGGAAATAAGAGGAACAATCAGTGTCAGCTCCAATTTGGTCTGTCCAAGCCAAAACTTAATAAGTATTAACTACAATAATAAGCTTTAAATGATTTAATTCCACTAGTATACCTGAACAGACAATAACTTTTGCTTCTGAGATAAAAACGTTCATTTCTCTCCATCATTACGGGTCATTTGTATTGATTTATCAGTATAATTAAGACAGAGGCAGATACCAGCTCACAAATGCTTGTGTTTAAGATATCTATCCTTGCTAAAATTTCACACACTATTATTATAACTTGTCTCAACTACTGTGTCATTGGGGAAGGGGGGTGTGTGAAGAATCCTTGTCTTTTCGTCTTTCTGCTTATTTTAAAATTTGTACCTTTTAGGAATGTCTTAACTTTTGCTATGTTTTTCTTTAATTTCTACCATGCTTGGATAAATCTGCTACTGTTCCCAGGCTGATGTTCTGTGTGCAAATGTCTTGCCCAGACAATAAAAGGACAATGTTTACAGTGGCTTGACTGTATGCAAATCACGTCTCCTGTGCTTTAAAGGAACCAAAGGTCTTGTCACATTAGACGACTTTTCTAGAGATATTCAGTCATTGCTTTCATTTATACAATCTTAGCGAGCTGTAAACAGTTGTCAAGTAACATAGTCTGAAACACTTTACAACTCATTACAATTAGTCCATGACTCGCCCTGACCTTGTCAAAAAGGTTTGATTTTATTTTTATTTGAAGGGGTGAGCTCCATCTGTATGAAAGCTGACTACCAATGAATGCTTACTCAAAATGCAACGCATATAATGCAGCAACAAGGAATACTTAGGTATTTTAGACTTCACAAACAGAAGAGAAACTCATCTGTTTCACGTCTCACGTTTTATGTACCACAACAGAATGGAAAAAAAGAAGAAAGAGCCAAATATTAGGCCTAACTCACCACAGCTGTTAAAGTCCATACAGCACGCTACTGACTCTCAGAAGAAACAGCAAGCACAACTATGCTAGACAGTCGGCTTGCAGCCACATAATTTGACATGTGCAGAGATTTGCAGTCATTTAAACTGTCATGGTCCGGAGATAAGATCATTAAACACAATCAATAAGTCTGACATACCCTACAACCAAAGGCTCATGATTTTACATTGGCTTAAAAGAGATCACAACATGGGGACTTACAGAGAAGCCTGGCAGTCAGAGAGGATCTTCTGGGGTATGCGATAACTGCTACCTTACCTACCAGCATGTGGTCATGCCTTTCCTACTATGCCATGGGCAGAAAGGTGCACAGAAACTGATTTCTGGACAACTACAAAGTTAAATGGACGGCTAAAATAAAAAGCCCCACATGACTGAATATGCTGTGATCTTGTCTGACAGGAAATTAAAGAAAGAACAGCAACAGATTCATTCTTCCTATAGAGAGAACACAGGGCTTTAAAGATGGACTGGTGATGGTAATTTTTTTGCTGGATTGAATTTAATGGAGAAAGTATTTTCATGTTTTCGTTTTGCTTTTTACTTTATGTGTATAGAGACAACAATGGAAATAATTATGTGAAGAAAGGGAAGAACAACTTTGAGGAGAAAAGGCTATACACCCCATGTTACTGTAGCTTGTCACTACAGCTTGGTAATTTAGCTTATATGTTTATGGCTCTCTAGTAATGGTATCTAAAATTAAAGAAATGTTAGGAACATTAATTATATGTTATAAATTAATTATACTACTTATTTTTGTCCCAAGGGGGGAATATGGATTTTTACAGAAGCTCAAGAAATATTATAACAAACAACAACCCTCCTCAAATACACACATGAATTACAAACACAAGAAAACAGCAGTCACAGTGAGGAGTTATAAAGGTGCACTGCTGTAGGTAGAAAGTAGTCCCAGTAGTATTTGACACACGCCTGAAGAATAATTTGCTGGTTAAATTAAATAAGTTCACCAATGGACAGGTGGGTCGAAAAAGAACACCCTCAGAAATAAGTTTAATCACACCTTGAGACCACATGATTTGTTACTTTAGTGTGCCTGACTGCACGAAAATGAAAATTCATGAGAGGGCAAGGTGAAAAACAAAGACAATAATTGGACTAGGATTACAATCCAACCCCCTGGAGCTGTGAAGCAGAAACTATCGTTACCCCACCATGCTGCCCTCTAATGAACCAGCAAAGCGTGAAGTGTATGAAACTGTAGCAACTGGCACATATGGATCGAGCAGAACTAGGCTGCAATAAAATACTCACATTGGATTTGAGGATGGGTGCAGACCTAATAACCCTTTGATGAGTGAACTGCCATTGATGAAAGTGATAAATATCAATCATTGTATTGTTTACAGGACAATCAATTGTTGCTTTCGGACCTGCCCTTCAGCGGTGTCTGCCAATTATGATGACAATGAGCCGTTAATCCCTGAATAATACTTTAATTTTCAAAAATAGATCACTCCGCTTGATTGGGACTTTATGACTGATTTGGTTTTAATTCACGTCCTTTCCAGAACAATAGCTGAAAGTGCAATCTAATCAGCTTACAAGGCTAAGAAGTTCACATCACTGTTTGCACAGCTGAGCATTAACAACTTGCAGCAGTAAATTAGATATTAAAATTCAATTAAAGTGTAGTCCTCTAAATGTAAAAATATATAACAACATCAGTATCATTATACAAATACAAGTAAAAGTATGCCAAGTAAAACCTCTACAAGGATGGGATTTTTAATACAAACATTTTGCAAAAAAGCACAGCAGTTTTCCTATGCATTATCAAAAACGTCTAATTGAAAGTAAACCCATACAGATAAATATAAATATGTTCTCAAACTAATTTAGAGTCATAGAGGGCCAAAGGCAGCAGCAAAGTTTATAAAAAAAAAAAAAAAAAAAAAAAAAAAAAAATCCTGGACAGGGTGTCAGTAAATCACAGAGCAAGCACACACACACACACACACACACACACACACACACACAAATAAACAAACACACACACACACAAAGAGGGATTCCCCAGTTCAGCTCCTATAATCAGAAGGCAGCAGTACAGGATTTCTGCTTTGATCTTAGACAGTTTTCTATCTAGCTTTTAACAATGCTTTCCTACAGCTAAAAAGGAATTAGATAACAATATACATAAGATTTTCAGTTACTGAATATAGTTCAGTGAAAAGATAAACTATTCATTTTTAGATAGTTAGTAATGTGGATACTACAAGTAAGAAATACATCAGATAAGATTATTTCTTTTCACTGTTAAATAATCTTTTAAATATTCTTGTTTTAATGACACTAGAGACAATGTGTTACATGCTGGTGAGAAAGTCAAGGATTTGAATGTACCCTGCACAGGTGACAGTACTGCTACAATGATTACACACACACTCTTGAGAGCCAACTTGGTGTCACCAATTAACCTAACCTGTAAGTCTTTGGGGATGTGTGCGGAAAACCAGAAAAAGTGAAGAAATATCCACACAAACACAAAGGGAACTTGCAAATCCTAGACAATGAAAGTGCTTGGTATCTGAACCCAAGACATTACATACATGAGCCAGCAATTCCTACCACTATGCCACATTAAATGAAATTTAGCAGCTTAACAAATCAGTCTTCTTCATACCATATTTATCACAGACAATCTACTTTTACTGTATTTACCTACAAACAATAACTCACTTATACTTCTCTCCATCATGTTACAATTCTGAATGGACATTTTAGGCCATGTACAGTATATTTTAAGGATGATTCTGAATTATCAGTACACCAATTAAAGGTGATCTCTTCAAATCCTAAACATTGCGAGTGAAGAATTGGCTGCACATATTGTCAGCGTATTTTCAAACATGTTGCTTTTCTGCCCACCACCAGACTGTTACTGCCATTTTAAGAGTACTGTCGAAGTGCTCACCATATGCCACATCTCTTTCTACAGCAGGGGAATGTTAACCAAATCCTTTAGACAAATTTTACTGAAATAACTGATGTTAGCTTTATAAGTTTATTATCTGTACATTAATCATATAAAATCAGTAACCAAAAACTAATGTTGAAGTTATCCCTGGTATACTTGAAGAAAGTGTAAACAGATGATTAAAGCAAGTCATTAACATATTAATATTAAAGAAAAAATAACATTCACAAAGCTGAAGTTGATAAATCAATATTATGTTTGAACATTAAAATGATGCTCTTGGAAACACTCACATTAACCAGTATTTGAGACTACACACTCTACACCAGGTTCTCAAGTTTAGTCCTGAGGCTACAAGGCTTCATTCTAATCAGTTTTACAAATTAGTGGATCAGACTTGTGTCTAACTGACTTAATTGTTTAATTGTTTAATTAGATGGGCCTTTTTCTATGTTATTTTGTATTGAGAAAACTGTTCTAGTATGACAATAACATTTAGAAGAAATTCAGAATTTTCTGTCTTTGCCAGAGCTTTAGACTATGAACTTTCGTTTACCAGATTCTTTCTTAATTCAACTTCTGAAGTGGAATTTGCTACAGTAATTGTATCCACATACTGACAGTTAGTTACAAGCAATACCATGAAAAATCAGCAACATCGTAAAAAGCAAGAAAGAGGAAAACAATTCACCCCAGTGTAACACACACAAATGCTTGCTACCTTTTAACAAGAATGTAGCAGTTCTCTGGATTGACAAATTGAAAGCATAAACTTGGAAATAACAACAGCTTGCTTGAAGAAGGTGGGAGTCCAGTTAAAAGCAAAAGTGGGTTGAGATGAACACCTGCAATTACAGTGGTCCACAAAACTAAACTTGAGAACCACTAAGTTAAGCCTTTTTATTTTTTAACCACTTAGCACAAATAAACAAAAAGCTGAAGTGGCAGCTCCACTTTAGCAGTCAGTCTGATTTGTACCTGTCTCTGTACTACTTGTCACAACAGCAAAATTCACAGAAATTTATACTAAATGAATAACATTCAATTCCATCCATCCATCCATTATCCAACCCACTATATCTGCTGGAGCCAATCCCAGCCAACACAGGGCGCAAGGCAGGAACTAATCCCCAGGCATGGCGCCAGCCCACTGCAGGGCACACACACACATACCAAGCACACACTAGGGACAATTTAGGATCGCAAATGCACCTAACCTGCATGTCTTTAGACTGTGAGATGAAACTGGAGCACCAGGAGGAAACCCCGCAGACGCGGGGAGAACATGCAGACTCCAAGGAGGGAGGACCTGGGAAGCAAACCCGGGTCTCCTAACTGCGAGGCAGCAGCGCTACCACTACGCCACCGTGCTGCCCAACATTCGATTTTTTTAATGAAATAAAGAAAACTGTCAAAAGAAGTTAAGCATTTAAAGCATTTCAGAATTACTTCTCAGTTTAAATATCTTACTAGCAATCTTTTGAGTGCCAAACAAGAAAAAAAAAATCCAGCTAATTAACAATTAGATCAGTTAGTCGCATGCCAGACCAACTGAACTGTGGAACAGGCTGGAACCAAAGCCTGCAGCCACAAGGGTCTTCTAGAACTGGACCCAAGAACCACTGCTTTACACACACCTGGGGGGCGGTAGGCTCTGAAATGTCAAATGAGCACAGCTGGAGGATGTGCCGAGTCACTTCTCCATGATTGACCCAAGCAGGAAGTGCATATGTGTGCATATGTCTTTTTAGGGTGAGTTCAAGTACCCCTTCCAGACCAGTGTTCAGAGACATAAACATGCCATTTTCAAGACTCTATTTAAGCTGCAAGAGTGCTCTGGACAAATTTTGATTGGTATGTGTAATGCTCACAAACCTTACTGCAAATGTTGGGTGCAAAGGGTGAGCAAAGCAGCTGAAAGCAATGAATTTGTGTTCTATGCAAGGTTAGCGGAAGAAGAGAGGGTTGGGCATATCTTTTTGCAATGCAGAGAAGGAAACTGCGATACTGACCATTGTACTCTCAGAAAATGTGTAAAGATGTGGGTAAAAGAAATAAGAAATTGAAATTCTGAACCCAGAAGACACTCACTTCTCAAAGGAGGTCAACCCAGAAGCATGTGATTAGGCTGGGTTCAGTTCTATGTCTAAAATGACAGCCTAAGTTGAGAATTTTTATGTCAAGGCTGTGTAGATATGGATAGAAATGCCTGTTCTGTGTTACTCAGAAGGCAGCCGCATTACCATCAAATTGGCAGATTTTTTTTTTCGTTTTTGAAACTAAGTTGGAGGGCAATTGGGAGTGTTTTGGTTACTGTGAAACTACACGCCTCTGCCTATCTGGGAAAAGCTACGGTAACAGTGAGTGATTCCAGAGTTGTAATATACTTTACATCCTGGCCAAGATCTTCCTCCTTGTGTGGCTATCTGAAGGTTCATGACACTTTACCAATCCCGTATGCTCAGACAGCTTATGGTATATTTTGAGGTAGACGATACTAGAAAACAACATTTTGGTCCTCCTTGTTTTTCTTTATTTTCATTGACAGGATTTGAAGGCACCCTTAACATGTGGACCACATTCAATTGGCTGCATTCACAGTGCCCGAGGATGACGATGTTGGCCACAAACTAACTAACACCTGCTGAGTACTTGAGTAGTTTGTGTCTGTTTGTAAAATGGATGAGAACTACTAACTCCACATCAAAAAAAGTGTGGCCTGCTCTCTGCAGGTTTGAGGGAGCAAGTTGAGAAGTCTCTGACTTTCATTTACAGAATGAAATACAAGTGAGTGACAATCAGTCACTGAGAGCAGACAACATTAGACATGTTTTGATATAATCACATCACATCAAAACATTTCTACACATCAGAAGTTCCATGTAATATAACATCCTGTTCAAATTCTTAATCAGTTATTTCCATTGTCTGGATGTTGAAAAGGAAGCGTCCACTATGACTCTTAAGTCCTTCTCATAAGGTGTACTTTCAAATTTATTGCTCCCTTTTGTGTATTCATATCTAACATTTTTACATTTAATGCATAAAACTTTACATTTACTTACAATAACTTTTACCTGCCACAAAATACACCCAAGCCTTGAATTGTGTCCAGGTCCCTCTGTAGCAATTTAGCTGATTTTACATCATCTACCATTTCACCTAATTTACTGAGCAGAGTTGAAGAATTGGCAGGTGTGATTCCAGCTACCCATGTTTGATTCCTGCTGCGGATGTCTTCAAACTTTAGGTTATACACCATTTTACATAATTTGCAAAATTAACCAGTTTTATTATATCTGTTTATAGATCATTTATGTAAATGAACGGACGGAAAAAAAAAAAAGTCAGGATTTTTTCCATAAGGTTTCAGGCAATGGAAGCAGAGAAACGGGATTACATACAGGAGTACAGCAGGTAGGTGATTCTAGTTTTCTACTAGTTACAACAATGTGCTGTATTCTCATAAATCTTATTTATCATGGTGTCAGAGAGTGTTGGCATACTGTATAGGGTGATCCAGATCTAATTATGCAATTTTCATTACGCTATAACTTAAGTTTATTACATAGAAAATCACCCGGAAAATCCTAGACCATCGAGAAGTGTGTGAACTGATGACATGAAGAATCGTCTTTACGCCGAACTGGAATGGTCCCCGCATAAATCAAAGTCATCCAGACGATCTGGATCTACATAATTAGATCTGGACCACCCTGTATTTAATGTTGGCTGGACATGCAAGAAAGAATTTCACTGTTTTCAATACATGCGGCAAATATTAATACTACTGCTACTCCTCATTCTCACTTAACTTTACAAGCTTTGAGCAGTGACCAGATGAACGAGATGAGAATAAAAGAGGCTAAAGTGAGCATTCTTTATATTTCTTTTGAAAAAAAGGATAAAAAAAAAAACAAAACACACTGGAACAGGATGAGAAGCCTGGTAAACCAAGAGTATCTAAATGAAAAGTAGCTGTTGAGGCCGTGCTGGATGGAGCGCTTCAGGGAGGTCTGTGCATTTCATTAGGATGTACACTAAATGAAGAGGAACTGTTGCTGGTGTGCTAGAAGGAAGGTCTGTGCATTTCAATAAGATGTTCACTTGGTTGCCCAACACTGCACTGCAAATGCCACCCAAGGAGAGAAAACCCAGGTCCTAACCTAAAAGAATCTTGAAGAATTATATCTCTGAAGTGACCCAAAACTGGGAGCCAACTTGGTTCCACCTAACTTGTAGGTCTTTGGGGATGTGGGTGGAAACCCAAAAAAAGTGAAGACACTGCTGGAGGTAAGGAATTCTGTACTCTTCAGCACCATTTTGATTAGCATTTACAGAATGTTATATTTTGACATCATTATTTCAATTTCCATTAGTTTATACAGCAAGGTTGCACAGTTGTGCACGGGTTACAGGTTATGTCTCTGAGATCCAGCATTGTAAGTTTAAATCCCTCCCCACACAGCAACATGTTCTTCCCATGTTTGTGTGGATTTCTCCTCCATTACCAAAACAACATTTGTGTTTGTGTACCTAAGCAGTGCAGTAGACTGGTACCCCATCCAGAATTGACTCCTGCCTTGTGTCTAATGCTGCTGGGACAGGCTACACACCCTGCAACCCTAAACTGAATTAGGTACTTTTGATAATGACAGGTTGTTTTATTAGTTAGTTTTTACAAAGTGATACTAACAGTACATATTAATACAAGGGACGTGTCCGAGCAAACAGAAAGACAATATGGTATCAAATTGGTGTCACTGTCAAACTGAAGTTTGATTTATTAAAACTGCCCCCCCCCCCCATATTTTATTCTCTATACAATAACGCCTGTTTTACAAGTCATATCGCACTGTCTGAAAGATTGAATGGGCAACACGAAATATCTGCACAGAGAAGGGCTTTTTGCAATGTTCCTAAAGTGTAGAGTAATCGAAAACGTGAAATACTGCATTACGCGAGAAAATTCAAAAGTCATTCCCTTGAGAGGTTTCAGAACACACGCGTTTAACAGGCCGACTTGTCTCTTGAGGTCTCCATTAACTCTGGCAGCACGAAGGCGCCATAACCGGCTTCGTAGATTGTGAAGGTTTGAAGCTGTCAGCCAATACATTTTAAAATAACATTTGATTCATTTTTACATACAAAAAGCACTTAAACAGGATGCCCACTTAAGGAAACATTATATTTCGATATCACTCCTTATAAAAGTTAAACTTCAAGAACAGTAGCTCACCTCGACGTGCATACCGAAGTAATATCTCCTCGCTTTCTTTCACGCGTTTATTTCCACATAAAATTAAGAACGTTACACGTAAGACTATCAGCTATTAGCAGAAAAGTTTGACAAAACACTGTTTTGATAATTTTTTATTTCCTATTAGAGTTTTTTTTTCTGAAAACACCAAAGTAAAACATCCAACTCGCAATCACACGCACACCTACCGCAAAGCCATGCTTTAAAAGAACGCTTCTGATTGGGCGAGATTTATGTCTGTCTGAGAAAAGCCCAATTTGGTTGGTAAGAACTACACGAGGCATCCAAATTAGCCCTAACCTGTTGTCCAATCAGGTGAAAGCGGGCGTCTTCGCAGTGGAGAGCGGGAGAGGCGGCTTCGCTTCGCACCGCTTTGACATTTTTGTCGTTGCAAAGTTGACAACGTGCAGGTCACACCATTAAAAACTGATGTAGAAAGCAGTAGAGTGAAATATAAAAAGTAAGTATGCAAATAAGTATTAATAATGCTATGACTGCTACTACGTCAAGATTTATTAGCAATGTTTTCATGGCTTTACGAACGTTATCTGATTATGGTGTCTTACTATATTGGAGACATGGCAAAAAATAAACAGATTTGAGTTTAGATTTTAGCTGTCTGCATCTGTGTATGAAATATTCTGCTAATAAAATTGCAACGTTAGTCAAAACAGTCTATTTTGCCAACATGTGGCTTCTCATAATAAAAAAATATTTTCCAACGCACAAAATATTAAGACACCTATGCAATGCTGAGAGTCAATTTCTCTTTAAAAACGCACAATACTGAATAGAACTGAGCAAGTAATTTCTGTATCCAAATTAAGATTTACTGTGAAGAAGTTAACAAAAAAGATATCAATGAACAATTGATAATGGATAGATGAATTGATTTTGTGGGACACATTGGAAAATTACTATTAATTCTGATAAGTAAACTTGTTGTTTCTTCCCACCTGTCACTCCTCATGGACACTTTTCCTCCTGCCATATGAAGTCTTGCCCACTCTCTTCCCAGTGACTGAATTCAGTTGCCATATAGCTAAGAGGGCCTTGCGACTTGTTGTGTCCAGAGGAACTTAACTATAAATTCTAGGGTCCAGAAATGGCTGGGGAACTCCAGGGCTCATCTTGCCTGAAGTACGCCTAATGGGCAATCCTGGACTCAATATTCAATATTATAGTGACGTCACTGTGACAGGTTTGAAAAGGAAAAACAAAACAGCAGGACAATGAAGGGATTGCAGAACAGTTTACTCAAACAATAAAAAAAAAACATAAATGTAAAAGCAAAATGAATGACTTTGAATTTAAACAATATACAGTTACCATCACGTACCCAGCAGAATTCCACCCTCTCTCCTTCTACACTAGGGTTAGGCAACGTCAGTCCTGGAGGGCACAGTGGCTACAGGTTTTTATTCCAATCGACTTTCTTAATGAGAAATCAGTTATTGGCGACGAAACATTTACTGCTCAAGTGCCATTTTGATGCTTTATTTTAGTGGTCTGACTTGTTAAGGTTCCCTACCCTTAATTGCTTATTTTAGTCTTAAACAGATGCAATCCATGTTTTTAGTGGCTCTTTATTAGCAATAAGATGCAAATGACAAAGGAGCCAGCAGTTCTAACTTGTTTCCATTTACACCTGTGTGGATTCATCATGCACTATTTGGTTTAATAAAACGCTTAAGAGATAAATGTGACGGACTGAAAATTTTCCGTTTTAGGCTTCAAATCATTTCTATGATTTCACTGTGAAGGAAAAAAAAATCTATGATATAAGAACATTACATTGCAGAGTAACAAGCCATAAAATTAAATAAGGTTGGAGACTTTTTTTTTGTATCAGTATACTGTTGCTGGATTATGTGAATTTCCCCTTGGGATTAATAAAGTATCTATCTATCTATCTACTGGCAATCATTGTTTTCTAATCAAGCAATTGGGTTGGAATGAAAACCTGCAGCCACAGTGGCTCTCCAGGACCGATGTTGCCCACCCCTGCTCTACACCTACTTAGCTGCTCCTCGAACAATCCACAAATCCCTGCCTCTGATTCCCACCTGTGTTCAGGTTACTTCCCCCTTTTCTTCCCTTTACCGTCAATCATATCCCCGACGTTAGTCTTTCACGCCATTTTCCACCATCCCCACTTGACTCAACAGTCACTTTCCCTCCAGGTTTCACCCTGGCCGGGATGCTACATTATCATGGGGTACAAGGAGGCATCATGTTTGAGATTATGGTTCTCTCTGCTGCCAATTAAAGACACAGGGTACTACAGACATGCTTCACTTCATACTTAAATTGATGCTCCAGAAGGGCATAGTACCAGCTCTGGATGGTAGCCTGTTGCCAGTGTGCCTGGCCTTTTGGAATCTCAGAGCTTTATTTCTGTCCTGTATTATTACAGTCCCTGTTGGGTCCCCATATATAATGTGTAGAACAAATGTTGAGAGAGATACAATAAAAAAATGGACACAAATAGCTTCAAATTATAAATGATATGGAAACTCAGTGATAGCACTGTGATATTTATTACATTGCCTTGTCTAAAACCAAATACTTATTTATCAGACAAAATGGAGTAGAAGTGGGCTACTTGCTTTCCAAAGTGGTGTGAAGGATCTCAGAGACAAAGTTCCAGTGATATCATACTCCAGAGCTGTACATTTTGAAAGGTGAGTGGTGCATGCAGTGGTAGGGAAGTTATAAACACAAATCCATGCATAAATATTCTGACCCTAATGTACTCCATTACAGGGATATAGGATGCAGGAGCCTCTCTATAAATTAACCAACTCTGGCCAAGATGTCAGTCCATTACAGTGCCCTGCATCAATTTAGAGTTGCCAATTAACCTAAGAGCATGTGTTCAAGATGTGAGAGGAAAATCAGAACACCCAGAGGGAATAACAAGACATAAACACAGTAAGAACATGCAAACTTAACATACACGAAGCTGAACACAGAAACACAGAGCAGTGTGGCAGTACTCACCACAACACTGTTGTGTTACCCCAAAACCAAAAATATATGCAGTAATATGTGATGGTACATTACTTTGAGCCTAGTTGTAGTAATGGTAACAGTACTGTCATGTGCGTACAAAGTACAGTAAAAGTCTTACTGGGATGTTCAGCCAACATGCCACTAACAGAAACTCCTCTTCTTCCCTTCTCCCTGCCTGCTGTCTAGCTCCATGCATGCCACTCTAGAGCACCATGATAAAAATATATAAAAGTATATAACTTTGTTTTATTTATTAAAAAACACAAATCAGCTTACACAATGTAAGCTTACTCCTGTTTCTATGGAGCAGGCTTGATCTGCTAGATTTACCCATAAAGTTAAAGAAAGAAGAGTGAAAAAAGTTTTCCCCTTTAATATGCCTCGACTCTCTCTCATAGTTTTAAAGTGGACATCTGTCTAAACAATGTAGTAACGTGACATGTCCCGTTCTTCACATACTACAACTAAACAGTCAGTCATTGTCCAACCCACTATATCCTAACACAGGGTCACGGGGGTCTGCTGGAGCCAATCCCAGCCAACACAGGGCGCAAGGCAGGAACAAATCCGGGGCAGGGCGCCAGCCCACCGCAGGGCACACACACACACACCCACACACCAAGCACACACTAGGGACAATTTAGGATCGCCAAAGCACCTAACCTGCATGTCTGAGGACTGTGGGAGAACCCAGAGGAAACCCACGCAGACATGGGGAGAACATGCAAACTCCATGCAGGGAGGACCTGGGAAACATACCCAGGTCTCCTTACTGCGAGGCAGCAGCGCTACCACTGTGCCACCATGCCACCCTACACCTAAACATGTAACTTATATTTTTTTTTAAGTGAAACTCTGGCCTATTGGTCCATATAAGCTACCAGGTTAACTAGCCTATTCATGTCAGCCACTTTGTGGACACATTTTGTCAGGGGAGTGGAAGTACATCATCCTGATATCATTAATCTAGCAGCCCAGACTCAAGACTGAGAATTGCTGGACAGTGCACCTGTGTCCTTCTCCAGGGAGGATTAGCCCGACTTGAATGGCCTTCTGCGATAGCAGCCTTTACTCTTGCCTCCAGCAATACATAAAGGCATGAAGCTCTCTCAGGAGCAGCTTCTTTTACAATAAAACAACATAGTGTCCTAGTAGGATTTTGCTGTCCCATACTCCATTTTACAACCGGAGGACAAGTGGTACTGATTGCTATGGCACCCATTCGTGATATAACCTGCACCTATGTGTACCATTTTGTAAAATGAGCTGTGTTCTAAACAAGTTTCTCTGCAATTACTAAATTAAAGTCACCTGTTCAGAAAGAGGCTATTTATATGTGTGATTTATTTTTTATACTAACTGGCGTCACCTCCATCTCTATAACATATAGCACCTCTGATCATGTGTACTTACCACCTTTTACTTGACAAAATTAAGCTCAGAGTAAAAGCATCATTAAGATCTCTCTTCTGCTTGTTTTATTACAGCTTTTCCAAACACAGGGGGTGAGTACAATGATTACATTTTCTTTTTCTGTAGGCAGTTCTACCTTCTTGGCCTACCTTGTGTGAGCAGCATCAATTATACTGACACTTATTGATGCTTCTATCAGAGAAGGCATTAAATGGTTGAACAACCTGTCTGGCTTTGACAGCAACACCAGTGGAGGCACAAAGGGGCAGACTGGTGTGTTTCTGCAGCGCCAGCATTCAGATGACACGGTATTTTGAGGAAAGTGACGATGGCCTTGTGTCATACTCTGTCCTCGCTCAGTAAATGACCTTGGGTGGTGAAGCAATGCAAGTGAAAGATGTTAAGTGTTATATCCTGTTGGAGGCAAAATGCATGCATGGAGCTGGAGGACAGCCAAAGAGAAAGGAGGAGGAGGAGGGGTCATCTCCATTTTGTTTCAGTGTAGCAGGACATATTGAATCTATAGCCTGCTTGGCCACCCGTTTGAAAAAAGAGACCAAAGATCAACCCTCAAGGCATGATCTCCACACTATAACATCATGAAAAATAAATATTTAAAACTTCCTTTTTTGTATAGTGCCTTTCACCATGCAAACAATCAATGATCAAGTGAGCCCAAGCAGAGTCCAGCAGTGCATTATGTGCATATAGAGAAACAGGAAGAAGACTCATTGTCACGATAATGCTCCTCATAGGACTGCTTAGTGTGCTCGTTTAGACACATGAGGACCCCCTGCACAATGTTCTGCAACGTTAAACACCACGTATGCTGCCAGTCTTTTCATTTTCCATTCTTAATTAAGTTTATCATTTGACTTTATTTCCACAGGAAACAAACACAGAACAACAGTGGTGCAAGAGAGTGTGAAGAAGCACGTTTAGATTCAAACGGTGAGTAGGACCTCACCATAGTGCCCCTTATCCTATTGTCATTGTTTCTGTAGTTCTATGACGAGGACTTAGGGAAGAGAAATGACCTCATAAATTAAACTCACTTTAAGGGAAACAGACAGCAGATTCATCATTTTGTATAGTGTCTGCCCATACAGGTAAGATTTTTGTCCACATTTCTAAATGGGAATACTTACGCATACACTCACACAGCCTATCAGTGATGAAGAATGAACTAGCACCCTGCTAATTTTACAGTATTTAGCACCTTTTCACAGTTAACATCATCACGAGCCACTTCAAGCATATACAGTGGGGTGTTTGCTCCTATTTCTACCATGTGAGTGCTTAAAAAAAGAATCACTAAGAAAGTCAGAGGTGGGGACTGAACCAGGGGCCAAATATATATTTAAGGTGGTCCTCAAACCAACACAAAGAGTTGGTGTATGTAAAATCATCTTTCCATAAGGATTATTTTTGTCCATTAAGGATAGCTTGCTTACATGTGAAATTTTGGCCTAATAGTGAAATATTTAGAGGTCGCTCCATTATGAAAATGTTTACCCTTCTGCAGGGTTCTTAACTGGCTAAGTGATTAGTAAACAGTAAAAACAAATGAAACTGAGAACATTCTAGTACAAAGGTGTAGTTCTCAGAACATTCCGGTAATAAGTGGAAGTTTTAAGAACATTCTAATAGTAAGCAGGGGTTTCTCTTATATTTCTAGTTTATTTGCTGTGCTGCCAAACATCCTCTCGTGTTTATTGGGTCAAACAGGATGTCTGTCTACTGCACTGCTGAAGCAAGTTCAGAAAGAATGGTCGTCAGTAAATCAAGATGTATAGGCTGCAGATGACCTGTTTGAGGACTCGGTAATCGGCAAACTGCAATGCGAAATGCTTGACTACTTATCATGTGCTCTTGAAGCACAGCAGCCAGGGGACAATTATCAGAAATGTCTAGGTGTGTCTCTTTTGTTTCTTGGTCTACACAAAGGCACACATCAGACCAAATGGATCAGAAAAGACACTTACGTGTTGAACATGTTCCTTTTTAAAGTTCATTTCAGGTTGTTTGCACATGAATCCAAGATTATCACACACTTTCTTTGGTTTGTCAGTTTTGGTTTTGTTTGACAGTGGAATGAAGCACCATTTACAATCCCAGCTCCTCTCAATGACATCAAATTTATATTGCTTCTTTAAGACCTACCCAAATTAGGTTGTTTCCATGCAGTAATGCACATGTGGCATTTTCAAGTTACCTCTGGTTTTTGTCTGAGCATGAGACAGCCATAGCCTTTTTTAATGACAGAGTCTCAGCAGAATCAAAAGAAAAGACGATGCAAAGCCTGCAGTGGCCACCTCTACCAGATATTCCTTGACGTATGCTGACAAAAGAATTTGAATGGCTAAAGGATCTGTTAACAGAAAATGCAATACTCTTCTTTGATGTCCTTATGGAAATAGGCAAAGAAAGGTCTCAGCTGTTTCTCAAGAAACAACCAGAGCAGTAGACAAATGATCCAACCTTTAATGCATTTTGTGAACTGTCGGCATCCATGACAGAGGAATAATAAGTCATAGACAATTCCAATGACATACTGTCAAAGGACAAGAAACAGAAACAGTTTATTCTTCAAATGGTTGCCAACCATTGCAAGAATTTTTCAACTTCAAAGGCAGTACTAATGTAGACCAACAAGTGTGGAACACTTGTCTGCTGTTCAGTTGATATAGCATAAAAACCGCCAAATGGAGTGACCTCTAAATGTTATTTATTTGAATTTGAAATGTGTGTTTGTTATAAATATGATAAAGAATAAAACGAACCTTGTGGAGAACTATATATCTAATTATCACCGGTTCAGTCCCAATGCTGTAAGCAAGTCCCTTCACCTACCAGGTCTCATGCTTCAAAGATCCAAAAAGCATTACACCTGCATAGAGTTCACTATGAAAGGCACTATATAAAACAGCACATTGACAGGCTCAGTTCCACCACTGGTAATTACATGATTTTCCAGCACTACCCTTATGAAGGGCTTTAGAATTTTTTTCATGTGGGATGCTCTCAACACTTAACCTTGTAGACCTCGCTTAACTCAGTTTGAGTTATAGGGAGCCAGAGGTCTTCAGTGTGTCCTGACAATATCAGACACCACAGGGTCCACTCACACTTACACATACACACACACACACACACACACACAACAGGGCCAACTGGGAATCAGTAAGTAACTCAACCAGCATGTCTGTGGAGACATAGGAGAAAAAACTGAGGAATCCACACAGAGACATGGAGAAAATGTGCGAACACCATGCAGGACACAGAGCAAATTAAAAGTAACAACAAATCTCGTTTTACAAAAAAAATAACAATTCCATGCTTTTTTGATAATAATAAAAAAAGAAAATTATACTGTATTCTGCCTGCAATTTTCAGAGAGTTGATCCATCCGAGGAGATCCACTTGACTCATCCATTCCTCTACATTGGAATTAAAATCGGAAGTGTTTGTTGTCTGTTGCCATGGCAGCCAAGCATGCATATTCCATTAAAGAAGTGCCAGTAGTAAGACTTCTAAAAACAAATCCGCACATTATATTGAATTGTTGTCGGAGGGGACGTCAGACTTGATGACTGCAGTTGCTGATCTCATCACTTGAGTATGTCAGATCACACAACTATAAATTACACAGGATGACAAAGTTCAAAGTTTATTGTCATGTGCACAGTAAGGAAATACAGTATGTTTCCCTGTAAAATGAAATTCTCTCTTTGCTGTTCACACCAAATGCCAAACCCAACATATAAAGATAAACATACAGTAATTAATAAGTAACAAATAGATTATAAGTAACAGAGGCAGCATAAAGTATAAAAACAGAAGTATAAAGTGTAATGTGCAGGTGTGTGATGAACAAGTCAAATACAGTTGTGTGAGGTAGATAGAATGAGGTGCACCATGGTTATAAACTCCAGTCAGTTATTTAGGAGACTAATGGCCTTGGAGAAGAATGAGCTTTTTAGCCTGGAAGTCCTGCATTTCATACTCTATATCTCCTGCCTGAAGGTAGAAGTGTGACAAGTTCATGCTGGGGGGTGGGTGGGGTCCCCGAGGATCGAGGCAGTTCTCTTTCAGACTCTGAAGTTGTAGATGCTCTGCAGAAAGGGCTGTGGGGTCTTGGTGATCTTCTCAGCAGTCTTTACCACTCTCTGCAGGCATTTGCAGTCCATAGCAGTAGTGTTACCGTACCACACAGTGATGCAGCTGGTCAAGATGCGCTCAACAATGCAGCTGTAAAAGTTGCCGAGGATCTTAGTCGACATACCAAACTTCCTCAGCCTCCTCAGAAAGTACAGCGGCTGTTGAGCCCTCTTGACCAGCTGTGTGGTGTTGTGTCAAAGTGAGGTTCTCACTGATGTAGACGCCCAGGTATTTAATGCTGCTCACCCTCTCCACTTCAAGCCCACGGATCAACAGTGGCCAGTGAGGTCTTCTGTCCTTCCTCATGTCCACTATCATCTCCTTCGTCTTGTTTGTGTTGAGGGTGAGGTTGTTGTCCTCACACCATGACACCAGACTGGCCACCTCCCTCCTGTAGGCTGCCTCATCCCCACCAGTGATGCGTCCTATCACTGCGATGTCGTATGCGAACTTTAGGATGATGTTATCTTTGTGGGAGGCGACACAGTTGTGGGTGAACAGGGTGTAGAGGATGGGGCTGAGGACGCATCAAATGAAACATTGCAGCACTGTTTCACATTTCCAAAAGCAACACAAATTCACTCATTTTTTTCTGAGAGCATGCTGCCTGATTGCATTGGAGCTGTGCAAAGGCATGAACCTTTTTCCTCATTCTGTCATAGTTCATAAAACACACAACATTAGAGACGCAAGTCTATCTTCTGTTTGTGAGGTCCAAAATTCTTGTTTCCTTGCAGCTGCACTGCATGTATTGTTCTTCCAGGTGAGCACTCATTGGTTGTCAACTCTCATATACACACACATTCCACACCTACGACTTAAAGCAAAATGATGGTGCATTGTGACAGAGATTCAAGTGTGGGCAAGGGTAAAGAAGTTAAGAAATTTGAGCAACAACAGGAGACAATTCAGTCCATCAGGTTTGTTTGTTTATTTAATAGCTAAGCTGTCCCAAAGTCTTATCCAGATTCTTTGTGAGATCCAGGTACTTCTTAAAAGAGGAAACCCTCATGAAACCCGGCCTGACCTTGACCCTGGGTGCAAATCAATACATGGACTAACAAAAATTACACACTTAATTTGAATGATTTTATGGATGTGCCAGTTGACATGATTATCAGTTGTTGGCCATTATGAAAAAAAAATACTGAAAGACCCTCTATAATAAGAAAGGCTAATTGGAGGATGGAATAACCCTGCTAAACACTGAAGGGGACTTGGCGTTTGTTACTCTGTACCGCATACAGTAGTGTACAGAGTGCACTTTATTTCAAAGCATCAGCTAAATGATCTCTAAACAAAAAACAAGAAGTAGCAAGGCTGTCAAAACAGGAACAAATGGGAAACAAGTTGGCACACTCACACATCCCAGTGGTCACCATTGATGGCTTTGGGCATCCAACTAGACAGTCACAAACAGCTGTCCAGTTGTTGCTTTGCATTGAAAGGTGTGGTGAAGGCATATACCTCAAGCACACCAGAACCTTCTCATTAAAAGTAAAACACAACTGGGGGGATGCAGGCGGGATATTAGCTAGCGGGATGTGACTTAAAATCCATTCCATCCTTGATTTAGAGCCATGAAGGGCAACCAATTACTCAGGCTGCCCGCTGCTATGCCTGGTTCGATGCCAGAGCTTCAAATCTTGCTGCTCTGTCACCAATTTAATATGGCCTGGCTTTTGTTTTAGTTTGGCGGCTTTCCAGCAGTTGGCCTGCTGTCTCCTTTGCTCCTGTTAAGCGCTCAGTGGTGATGTCTGCCTGTATAGGATGCTATATGGAGCAGATGAAGGGGACTCATCACATAAAACAACTATTCAGTTAAAACTATAATCTAAAATAACATCCAAAGCACTAGTGCATTAATCCTAGGGTGTAAAGTTCAGGTCATGGTGAATACCACTCAAAGGAACTTTCAAAGTCCGGTACGAATTAAATCAAATTTCTAAAACAGGTTTACCAACTGAAATTAATAATGCATATAATACTGTGTGTCAGTGGCTGTGTCAGTGGTGACTAATGCAATGAACTTCAATGTTATATAGCACCTTTCCAAACGGAATACCATCTGTAGGCTCTTAGGGGTGTTGTAGGCCTTAAGATGCGAAGTGACTCATTGAGGGATACTTTGGGTCAGTAGTGGGAACTAAACCAAAGACTGTCTGGTTTTACACAGAGACTTTCCATAGTGATATAGCTATAACTGTTTTAGTATTTCTAACTTGTCAGCCTCAGCATGTAATAATGAATCATTTAAAATCAAAAAGTGAGTTAATGGTGAGGCCTCAAACAACATTTCGGTTTTAAATATAGAGACTTTCCATACCCAAGCTCATAGATAGATAGACAGGAATGAAACAATATGGTAGATACATACAGTAGATTTTATTTATTTATTTATTTATTTATTTATAAAGCACTTTAAAAACAACATCAAGGCTGACCAAAGTGCTGTACAATAAAAACCCAACATATCAGACACACAATAATCAAATTGTAAATGAAACAGAAACACATAAACACATAAGAGCTGAAGAGATTCATAATAAAAAAAGTATACAGATAGCCAACATCTCATACTAGGTTAAAAGCCAAAGAGTAAAAGTGTGTTTTTAAATAAGATTTAAAGACAGCTAGTGAAGGAGCCTGCCTAACCTGCAAAGGCAAATTGTTCAAAAGTTTTGGGGATGAAACTGAAAAAGCCCGATCATAGAAAGATAAACATTGTTCCCAAGAGAAAAGTAAAACTTTACAGAATACACATAGTACTTTATTTTTTCCCCAAAGGGGGAAATGTAGCTCTTTATTGGTAAAATACAATTGGTGGTGTAGTTCCATTTTGTAAGACATCCCAAGTGAAATAGCTCAATCTGAGTCATGCAGTGAGAGTTGTGAGGAATGAAATGGCATCTCTTTGGTTTAATTTATTGTTCTTCCATAGGTGATCCCTAAGCTCTATACAGGTACAGTGTAACGGCATACATAATTCTACTTTGGAGGCCTTAGCAAGTAAAAAAAGTTATTCATCCAGGGTCACACTGTAAGTCTGTGACCTTTTGGCTTTTTATATCACCTTTCCACACTAAGCACCATATTTAGCCTCTTTTCAGATTGAGTGTAACTGTTTTCCCGTTTCTGTTTTTGAGCCTAAGCAAATCAAATTATTCATTCAGTGTCACACAACGAGACTACAGTGGGGAATGAACTGATGTGCTTATTGTTTTACGTATTGCCTTTGTACACTGAACAATGTACCTATGCTCTTTACACGTAAAATACAGTAGCTTTTTTTAACTCTTTCTCAAGAGCTTTGGCAAGTTAAAAGACCCATTAACGGTCACACAGTGGTGAGGACTGCAGGGAAACCACCTGTGCTTCAGAAGAGGTCATCCATCTGAAGCTAAGCATGTTCAAGAACAGCCAGTACTTGGATGGGAGACCCTCTAGGAAAAGCTTGGAGTGTTGCTGGAAGAGATGTTGGTGAGGCCAGCAGGGGGTGCTTACCCTGTGGTCTTTGCGTGGATCCCAATGCCCCAGTGTTGTGATAGGGACACTGTGCTGTAAAAATGGCTCCATCTTTCAGAGGAGACATAAAGCCAAGGTCCTAACTCTCTGTGGTCATAAAAGATCCCTGGGCATCCTTCATAAACAGTAGGGTGTATCCTGATGTCCTGGCTAAACTACAAACTATGGCTTTGTCCATTCTGACCCCCTAATCATCCCCTGTTTCTAACTGGCTTTATCTCTCACCCTGTCACCACCTAATAGCTTATGTGTGGTCAGCACACTGGCTTATCATCCAGGTGATACACACTGGTGATGCTTAAAGTGGTTTCTCCCTGTCTATGTGAAGCACTTTGAATAGCAAGAAAAAACAAATATAATTAGAGAAAAGAATAAAAGACTGAACCAATGTCCTTTTGGTTTTAAATAGTACCTTTCTTCACTGAACACAGTCCCTAGATTCTATTGGCGGAGTATAACTGTATTGATATTTCTACCTCATGAGTCTTACCCTATGACTTAGGATGACACAACATGTAAATACATATGTGTGTATATACTGTATATATATATATATATATTGTATAGAGAGAGAGAGCTTTTCCACACAGAATGTCATAAACAAGGCTCTTTTCAGGCACAATACGACACTTTGTAAGCCTTTTCAGGTCTGTCGCTGATGGGAATTGAACCACCTACCTAATGCTTTACAGCAACTAGCAGGTGACCAAAGGCAGGCACAACTTTCTCCCAAACACTGGCACCCCATCCAGGGCCAGATTCTGCCATTTACCCAAAGCTGTTGGGGTGGCCCTGAATCAGATTAGCAGATTCAGGTAAAAGGATGAATGTGTTGTAAAGCCTCCTGCTGTCAGTACAGCACCTCCCTTGTGACAATACACTTTATTACCAGGATTGTTAATCTGTGTAATGCAGCCATACCTGCCTCTACTAGAACCTTGATAGTGGTGGCATGAATTCTGGTTGCTTCCAGAATGCACAAATTGTACTGGGCTCAAGTCCATTGTGGAGGACAACCTTAGGGCACAAATGGAACCAGGGTCCTAGTACTATTAGCTAAGAAATGCAATAATGATACTGCGTAAGAGGGAGTTTGGTTTGCCTCACCAAAATATATTTTATGACAGTTCCAGCCAATTGACCATATCATTCACATATTTGCTCACCCTCCGTCAAGTTACAGTAATTCCAATCCATTCATCCATTTTCTTGTCCAACTTACAATCATGAGGACTGAATGGAGCAGTCCTCTCCACTACAGATGGATGTCTGACTGTCATGCTATATACATGCAGAATGGACTTTACAAAGTGTGTTCATGGCATTAAAGCCTGGTGAAAAGGGGCAGGGGGATGCCGCAAATCCACACTGGGAACAACTGGACAGCAATTGCACTGTTAAAAGTAACAGATCTGCAATGGCTATTTACTGGGTTGTGTGGTTTTTCATCAAAATCTTGCTTGACAGAGACACATTTCATTCTGGGAAGGGGTCTTTGGTGTAATATTGGTTCTTTAGATTTGAAAAAGTTCCTAATATGTGGATAACATGGAAATCTTTAATGTATGGTAGCTCCCAAGCAGGATTCCTAACAGATTAGAGTAAACCTAAATTTACAGAATCTGTTATGGCTCTAAATAAAAAGGTTCTTCTTGGAAAGTTTATGTGGATGGTTCTTTAAGGACCAAAAATGGTTCCCCTGCGACATCACTCTGAAGAACTGCTTTGGCAGCTTTATTTTTAGGAGTGTAGGAAAAGTGGAAAAGGATGCTTCCCGTCCACCCCAGGTAGGAAATGAACTAATTAGGCAGTCCAGATACAAACAGTTTACTTTAAAAAAAGCTATCAGTCTGTATTCGTATAGCGCCTTTTACGGAGCACACCATCACAACATGATACCAAGCAACGCAATATAAAATCACAGAGAACCACTGAAGAACACGACGTGCAAGGAACGAAGCCACTTACCTGTGTCCTGTCGGAACTGGTGCATGGATTGCAGGTCGATGATGTAAGGAGCCAGCTGGGGGTCCACCTGCCCCAGGACGACAGTGCCCCGCGGGTCCCCTTTCAAAACGTTCTCGATGTGGTGGCACACTGCAGCGCTGTAGGGTCGCCACCTGCCATGCTCGTTGAGCCACTCCCAGACCACCACACGGGCCAGGTTCTGTGAGGGGTACCCCACGGACAGCATGTCTTAATTGTTTTCCCGTTGATTTTCTTTCACGAGATCACCTGGCAGCAGACAAATCCCACCGGGAACATCTCCGCTTGTCCGTGTGAGCCCAAAAATCCAAACTTCCCTGCAGGCTCCGAAAGACCTCGGTGAGAATCCAGATTAGTCCGGCAGGCTTTCCTCGCACCTTAGCGATTGCGGATATAGCGCTGAACTGCCACCAGAAACAGG
Source organism: Polypterus bichir lapradei (assembly GCA_026402145.1). Taxonomy (NCBI): domain Eukaryota; kingdom Metazoa; phylum Chordata; class Cladistia; order Polypteriformes; family Polypteridae; genus Polypterus; species Polypterus bichir. Next base: position 3,681,723 of record JANRMT010062838.1, on the reverse strand, counting down.
TGGCACTAAGCGACTGGGCGCCGCGCCTCAGTGCAGGTGGGCTCGGACAATCGAAACCCCTGTCGATGTTCTTATTTCCTCGAGAACATGTAGAAATCGTTCCCGCTATTTTTTCCCTTTCTTTCTTTATTCCTGCAGGTATCCGCTCCGCTTGCCTCTCGTTCTCGAGTCAGAGCGCCATCATAACGCACCCCCACCCCCACCTACCAGTCGCCGCACCACCACAAACACCCCTTTAAAAAATGAAGAAATGCGGCGACGGAATCGTTAAGCGTGATCCCTTCAGAGTGTTAATCGCTGCGGCATGTTGTGTCCCTGGCTTGTCTTGATGTCCCCCTCTCTCTCACACACACACGGCGCAGTGTCTCCTCTGTAGAGATGTAAAAATGGATGTTTCGTCAAAAGGCTCGCAAAAAGGCGACACTCGGCTCCGAGCGTTCACCTGGCTGTCAGCTGATGCGGGGCGCTGGGAAAGGGGGTGGGGGCATTCATTAGAGAAATGCCCCAGCTAAACCCCGCACCGGAGGATCCCCCGTTGTTCGTTTCCTCGGCTTATCTGTGGCGTTGCGCCGTAAGCAGCTGGTCGATTTGTTTAGTTTTTTTCGTCTTCTCTCCCAACCTTCGCGTAAATCCGCTTTGATCAAAAACAGACGAGAAGTCGATCCGTTTTTACGTTACAATACTCGACAAAAAAAACAGCGCCAGAGGAAAATGAAAAAACAGGCGCAGGCATACAGGGTCAGCCGAGGAGACTGAGACGAATGTGCGCACAGGATAAGCGCCGCGGTTCGGTAACGTGGTCACCTTACGGAGGCACTTGTGTCCCTTGTCCTGCGGGGAACGGAACGGACCGGGCTCCAAGATGTCGTTTTATTCAGTGCGATCGAGACCACCCTGCGTACACCGACTTGTAGGTATACAACGAGACTCGTTGCTGCCTGTGTTTCACGTTTCTAGCTTTTGTCAGTAGACTGCAAAGACGCGATGCCAGCTTACACGAGGCTACGTGCGCAGAAAATCAAACAAAACTTGGCTCGGTTGTCTCACCCCCGCAGTCATCCCTGCGACGTGTCTGTGTCTGTTTTTTGTAATACGGATACTACCTACATCATAAAGGCGCTATATTAAAAAAAAAAGTTCTGATTTTAAAAATAACGGGAGCTTCGAAGCAAATAATTATTTAGTATTACTGGCGTAAACCTAAGCAATACATCTCAATAAAGACTCGTAATATCAATGCCGCACCTGGGTGCAGTAGTCGTGCGAGTTTTAAATTTGTATTTGTTCTCATATTCGCAGGACGAGCAACGCCCCTTTCTCGGCAGTCCAATAGATTTTCACATGTGAAACTAGTTGGGACACGCCCATTAGATTTAAAAGCGGGCATGTGGTTGGGGTTAGTAGGCGTGTCCACGCGCGTCGTTATTTCCGTCACCCCGCGTTCTATCATTGGGGTAGGTATGCTCAATTGGGACAGCTTCAGGTTTCTGTTAGCTAGTGACCCGCTAATGACGATAAATCAATACGTGGTGTACCACAAAAGAATGAATAACTGGCGCCCCCCCGCGGTCTCACAGTAGTTTCAGATTCAAGACAGTTTCCTACTGATAATTTACTTTTATTTCGTCTTCGGAATTCGCTTCTATACACGTATTGAGGAAATACAAACATTAGGGTATACATTATTATTAGTACTTGGCTGACGAGTTCAGCCAAAGCGACTTATAACATTTCAGATACAATTGGAAAAACATAAGAAAGGTAACCAATTGGAACACATACAGGTAAAGTGTCTGGGATATGGTCACACTGTGTCAGTTGGGAAATTAGAACCCACAACTTAAGAGGCTGAAATCCAAAGTCTTAACCACTACACCATATTGCCTGTCGGCTTCCACGTCCACTTCATCCGACTTCCTAAGCCGCTTGTCTGGGGAATGGTCGCAGAGTAGTTGTGCAGTTCGTTTGCTAGCTCACTGTGTGGATTTTACATGTTCTCCCCATGTGTATGTTGGTTTCCTCGCACAGTCCATAGACATGCAGGTTAGGCGGATGGGTGATGTTAAACTGGCCAGTGTGTGTGTGTTCGCCATGTAATACACCGATGCCCTGTCCAGGTGTTGTCCCGTGTTGTCCCAAATGCCCCATACCCTGCCCTGGATACGTGGGTTAAGAAGACGGATGAATGGACATGGAAGCAGACATGTTGTGTAGCATCGTGGCTGCACCATGCTAGAGTCGCGACGTGGAATTTACCATTTATGTCGCCAAGACTATGATTATTTTAAGACAGCAGAGGTGACACGATGGTCGTGTTTTCTCATAGTTCAAATAAAATGCACATTGTGCCGTTTTCCCGTGATCCCCTGATTTAAAAAGCTCATTTGTAAAAACAGATGGACAAATGTAAAATAAGAAATCCTCAGACACAGTGATCTGTTAAGATCGCTGTTTCAATCTTTTTCATTGAATAAATGGCGGCACTGCAACTGGATGGCGGGTTTATTCTTGGCTCTTTACTGGCGAGTAGGCGTTCACCATTTGTCTGCGTTTGTTTAATACCATGTTAAAAAGAAATTAGAATAGAAATTTGAAATGTGCCCCGCGTCCCGTCCACTACTAGTCACTGATAGCATTCGCTCTGGTGGCGCCTGCGCAGATCTAGAGGACGCAACGCCATAGCGCATGCGTAATTGGTGGTCTGTAAGAAACTGTCCTGTTCTGAAGTTCTGAATGGCACCCCTCGAATCCTTCGGACCGTAACAGTGTTCTCTCTTAGCCAGACTTCTTCCCCGGCCAGAGGTTAAAAATCGTGTTTAATGTCTTTTTTGTTATATTTTGAGTCATTAATGTATGTTAATGTTTTTATGCCCGTAATAAGCTTTGTTGGGGGGTCTCCAAAATGGGGGGCGGGACACCTCACAAGCTACCGCCATGAACTTTCTTCCACCCTATAAAATTCAATTGGGGGTTCATTTGATTGTACTTTGGAGTGGTGAGTTCACGTGCTTTATGTTTCTTCTGGTTTGTTTGTTTCATTCTACTATGTATTTTATTTATTGATTTGGGATTTGGTTACATTAGATTGCCTTATTGATTTGGGCAAATCCTTTTTCCTTTATGCTCTAAGGAGCTTCAATGTTATTGATGAGCATTTTCATTAAGAAAATAACTTTTTATTTTATTAAGATTCTACAAGGCCCTTTCTATGTCTTTCTGGGGGTTGAGTGTAAATTCCCCTCCCTAGCGGGCATTTTTGGAAGTGGTTTTGGAGCTCCTGTGCTTTGGGACTTCTAGTCCACGGCAGATTGCAATGAATTGGGTTTTTACGGACAAAAAGACCATTAACATTAGATCGTTGTCCCGTCCGGCGGATGTCAAGTGGCTCTAAGCATTCGTCCCAAAAGTATCTTCCGCTTACTCATGGAGACCCAAAAGGTACGTGAAAAGCTGAAGTTCCACCCCACATTTCAGATTTCGCAGAACTTAAATAAATGAACTCTAACAACAAATAAATAAATAAATAAAATACTATGTGAGCATAAATGATTAAATGTCTCATGAAAGATGGTTTTGATGCTTATTTGTTCATATTTTTATTTTATTATTTCTTCATTTAATTATTTCTGTGACACTGCATACAAGATGAAATACCCAATGAGATGAAAACTGTCACTACCAGCCATCAAAGCTGAGAGGGCGGGCTCAAGTGAGTACTGTGATTTGATTGGTGTCACCGCAAGCAAGGTGAACTACCCAATGACAAGAAAACTGTCATTCCACCCGTCAATGCCGAGAGGGCGGGCTCTAGTGAGTAGTGTGCTTTGATTGGTGTATTGTCGCTACACTAGACTAAGAGTTTTAGCAGGATGTTGACTACTTGGTATATTTTATTGTGTGTTAATGTTCTGTTGATTACAATTTTGACTGTTTGGATGTGGTGTTTTATTTTGATTTTTGATAGTAGCTGTTTTTAACAAATATAAACAATCCATCTTAATAAAAGGAGAAGTATCTATGTGTTCATCCAGCTGCCATGATTCCAGCAGATGGCGCTTCACAAACATTTGTAGTCATACTTTTTTATGTCTAAACATTTTTGTAATGCTCCATGGGTATTACTAACTGTGCAAGGAGTTAAACTCTTAGTAATCAATGTAGACCTCAGCAGTTTGCAGTGCAACATCTATTGGAGTGTATTTTGTAATTCATGTAGTAATAAGCAGCCTTGCATTTGTCATTCCAACAGATGGAGCATCATAAACATTTGTAGTCATAAGATGCAGGACTACAAATGCTTGTAATGTGCCATCTGTTGGAATGACAAATAAAATGCATTTTATTGCTACGTGCATTTCAGATACATTCCAACAGACAGTGCACTGCAGAATGTTAGCGCTAAAGTTATTTGCATTTCAAGTAGTAAAGCTATAGTTTAAGTGTCTTATTGTATGTTTTGAAATATTTATTTGCTAGTGTTTTCAAAACTTATTTAGTGTCATCAAAAAGTTTTTAAAAATGTTTAAAAACATTAAATAACAGAAGAAACAAAAGTAAACTAGGTTTAGCACTTATGGGGGGCAATTCATGTTGCTAGTCAAAGATTGTGGTGGGAGGTCCCTCTTAGAGTTTACCACAGTCGATGATCCGGGTTACAATACTGAGTTTTCCATAGGAACTTAAGGTGCCCTGTGGAGTTTTGTACCAAATGACCATCCGTATTAGAGAGAGTAATGGCAGGAAGGTGAGGGGCTGTAAGCCAGAGATCATGAGACAATGTTGGGGGTAATACACTCGAAGATCGGGTTGGGACGCCTGAGATCAGGGGCTATATCTCCAGAAACCCCTCCCTAAGGATGCCACTCAAGGCAACTGCTCCTACTTGGAGCTCTAGGGTGGAGGAACCAGGCTGCAGAAATATAACCTTGATAAAAGTGCAGTGCTGTAGCTCTGCAACAAGGGTGAAATTGGGTTGGGGTTGCTCATCAGACGCTTCTATTTGACTTTATGTCAATCGTTATTTGTCAAACATTTTAGCCGCCCACGACCAATAGCACCTCCTCACTAACCGTATATCTATCGTGATAGACTAGAGGGGTGCTGAACAACCTCTCGCCCTTAGATCGACTGTCAGTTAATCAAGCCGCTCTAAACTTCCAGGGGGTTGGGTCGATGTCTCAAACTGCTGTACTCATCCTGTCTGTAGCAGGAGTGAAAAAAAAAAACGTAATCTGGTGCAGGGGGACTTGAAACGTGGACGTGTTGGGGTTTATGAATCGAAGAGCGCGAAGGTGGTGAGGACTGATCATTTATGTCAGGTAGAATGTCTAGAGGGGCTGGGTGGTTTCGTGGCCCCTGCAGATTTTATTTTTTCTCCAGCCGTCTGGAGTTTTTTTTTGTTTGTTTGCTTTTTCTGTCCTCCATGGCCATCGGACCTTACTTTTATTCTATGTTAATTAGTGTTCTCTGACTTTAATTCTTACTTTGTCTTTTTTCTCTTTCTTAATCGTGCAAAGCACTTTGTGCGTCATTATTTGTATAAAAATGTGCCATATAAATAAATGTTGTTGTTGTATGCGAATGACAAAAGTGGGCGTCGTCTGGCTGCCATCGCTTGGACCCCTTTCATTTCCCCAACTCGTAGCGGGCTCCTGTGTAGATTTAAAATTTCGCTGCAGTTCTTCCAATGGATTCGATGCCGAGAAGGCGACATTGGCGGCCGCAAAGGGCGCCGTTTATGTGAATCAAACGACGCGCGCTCTCCGGACCTTTCCGCCTAATCCCACTCCACGGGCGCCGTTTTGGTAATCAACTCCATATGGGCTTTCATATGGGACCCCCATTCTCCTTTGTCCTCGGAGTCGAATAATATTGAAACCGAAGGGCGCTGTTTAGGCAACTGAGGAGACAATATGAACTGCGATCGGCCGAGGTAGATTCTTTTATAAGTTCACCCACCTCAGTCGTATCTATGATTATAACAACCGGCTCGATTCAAACGTTCCCTCATTTGCTGGTTTCTTTTCGCGCATGTCAACCGTTGCCGCGGTCATCCCTGGAGCAGTGACCTACTTATGCTGAGATCGGGGTGGGCTTCGTCTTCGGTTCTCTACGCGACCCTCAGAAAGCACAAAAAGAAATTGGCTTGCAGGGGTCCCATTGTCACTCTCTGTGGACTGTCGCGTCCGCAAATGGCTTAATCCAATTCAGGGATATGCGGGGGACCGAAGCCTTCCTTAGCATTATGGCTACAAGGTAGAAACCAATTCCGGGCTCCCAAATTACTGTTGTTTGATAGCTGGGAGCCATGCAGGATCGAGACCGTTTAACAGATGATGCAAGGAAATGGGATTAGAAGATAATGGCAATATGTCAATAACACCAGGATAAAGACCAGCCTTGGAAATTTACCCCAATCCCTAGAGTTGTCAGTCCATCTATTTTCCAAACCCACTATATACTGAGCGTTGAAGCTGGAGCCAATACCAGCAAGCTTAGGGTGGAACACAGGAACAGTCCCTGGATGGGGTGCAAGTCCATCACTGGGTGAACACACAGGCACACAAGAGCCAATTTAGCATCACTAATCCACCAAGCCTGCATGTCTTTGGACAGTGGGAGGAAATCCACAAAGACATGGGTAGAACATGCAAAGCCCCACGCAGGGACCGCTCATTAGATTGGACTAACCCTTGTGACCCTTTATAGGAGAAATTTGTTGTGTCTCATACTCTTGGGGTCCAGTGTTGGATTTTGCTTTAAGTCTCATGTAATTCACAGTGGCTCTGACCTGGTCAGATGGACTTAGAAAATGGATGAAGGATGATCCATTCCTCCTCCTGTGTGGGTGAGTTGCCGCGGGTGACTTGTAGTTTGATACCTCTGTGCATTAATTTCCTCATCTGCAAAGTTCAAGGAGGTCGTTAGAAGTTAGGTCGACTGGTGTCTCTTATTGGGCATGTTGGAGGGTCAGTGGCGCAGTAGCCTGGCACCCACAACTGAATCATACTGGCATTGACTGTCATGAAAATAATCATTTTTGTTTTGAAACATGATCCCCAAGTGGGCACTGGCATTCCTTCCAGGTATGGTTCCAGTTTAGACAGAGTCTTGTGCACCTAATGTGCCATTCCAGAAAATGGTAGAATGGACCTTCACTCTCATCTTCCTCATCTTTACCTATTTTGTGCTGCAGAATTTAATCACAAGTGCCAGACGTGCATTCCTTATGCTGGGTGTCCTTTGCTTTATTTCTCGATTTACTATTATTATTAGTGTTTTTTGAAATTTTGGAGTAGTTGTGTAAATGTCGCCTTCATAATCTGCATTTAGACCAACGTGAACTTCAGCCACGAGCCAAGCTTCCCCGGAGATCTTTAAAAGCCTGCCAGGTGGTTGTTGCGGCCATCTCTTCTCCTCTAGCCGCTCCCTCGGGCTTATTTACGACTCGGTGTTCAGTAACACGAGAGCCCCGGATGGTAAACAGCTCGATTACCGGAGCGGACCCTGCGGGATTCGAGCTTCTTTGTGCGCATTTTAAAAACCATTTAGTATTCACGACGCACCTTCGCCCGACTCTGTTCTCACCTTTTCTGCCATTTGAAGAACAGTATTTCTACTGTACAACCTTTGTGGCGAGTGACGCCTACTAGTGGGCAACATGCAGAAGTTTAATCCATTAGGTTGCAAGTTCAGTCAGAACGCCCAGAAACACCCAAATACGGAAAGCCTGTGTGAAATGCGCCATTTAAAATGTAATTGTCATAGAGTCAGTCTTAGTAAGTTCCCGAAAACAATAGCAGCAGCTTTGGAAAGGCAATACGTAATAACCTCAGTACTGATGTATGAGCCAAGTTCTGCATTAACGTTTTTATGTTCAGTTAATTTGAAAATATGTTAAATTTATTTGTAGTTCAATATTAGTTTTGTATGTTAAGAATAGGGCTAGATAATTATTTAGTTCTAATTGGGTATTGTTATTTTAAGAAAGGGTGCTGGGTAGCGGGAGTTATGAGAACTAGGAAGTTATTGTAAGTTTGTGCGTGGATGAATAGGGCTTTGGAAACACATGGTTTTCTTACCGTGTCTGTCTTGAGTTTCATTGTGACTGTGGAATTACATATCTTGGAAAATAAACAATGTTTTTATAAAATAACGGAGTGGATTAATGTGAAACGCCAAGGACTGGACACGCGTAAGTTCCTGTTGTAACTGTAACACACGTAAGTAGCCGCACGTTTTATTTCGCTCCTTCAGCTGACTCAAACTGATCTGCAGGGTATGCATAAACTCTAGTATCTATATAAATAAAATCGTAAGCTGATTGTCTGTTTGTTAGTTCCCCAATGGATGGACAGATAGATAGATGGATGTGAGAGTGGTGGCTCTGAAGCTAGGGATCGGCACTGGCGATCGGAAGGTTGTCGGTTCGAATCCTGTACGGACTCTGCCCTGTTGTGCCCTTGAACAAGGCCCTTAGCCTGAAATTGCTGAGCACTTTGAGTAGTGAAAAAAGCGCTATATAAATGCAAAGAATTTATTTATTTAATTTATATAATAGATATAGATCTGAAAGGCACCATATAATTGATAGATAGATTTGAAACGCGCTATATGACAGACATATAGATATGAGAGACACTATAACAGAGCTCTAAAAGGCACTATATAATAAACAGATGTGAAAGGCACTATGTGATAGATAGATGTAAAAGGCACTGTATACAGTAACAGAAAGATAGATAGATGGAACTTTATTTGTTCCAAGTTGGGAATTTAGCTTTTCACAGAAGCTCGTTTAATAATAAATAAATAAAAATCTCTGTTGTTATTCTGTGATCTCTAAAGATTTCTGAATAAATAATTACGCTCACTATAATATGAATACACACCATAATGTCAAAAAATAAAGAAAGCTTCTGACTTGGCAATCCCAGTCCCAGTAAGGCGCTATGCAGGTGTTGTGCTGTTGGTATGAAGGACCCCCAGTCACGTTTCTTGACACACTTGTGCTGAAAGATTTGTTGTCTAAAAGTACTCAGTGTTGGTGTGTCCCAGAGAGGATGTGCAGCCTTGTTCATAATGGCACTCAGTTTTCTTTTAATTCTTTCCTCCTCTACTACCTCCAGGGGGGTCCAGAGTGCATCCTATAACTTAGCTTGCCCTTTCAAATAGTTTGTTGATTCGGTTGGACTCTCTTGAAGTGATGTTACCAGCCCAGAACACCAGAATGTAGCACAGTGGCCATCACAGAGCTGTAGAAGATGTGAAGGATGTAACTACCCACATTACAAGAGTGCAGTCACCAAAGGAAGAAGAGCCTGCACTGCATTTTCTTCGCTGATTCCTCCGTGCTCTGAGACCCGTCCAACCTGGCATTGATGTGGACCTCGAGTAGTGTACCTCCACCACATCCACTTCCTGAATGGTGACCATACACAGAGGCTCTTTGCTGCGATGAAAGTCAGTAACCAGTTCCTTAGTGATGTCAGTTTGCAGACAATTGTCAAAGTTCTCAGCCTGACACCTTTCCTTTTTTTCATCCCCCTTATTGATGTGCCTGGTAAGAGCAGAAGCAGCTGAGAATTTCTGCACGTGATCTGACCTGCTGTTTTATTTATAGTCGGAGATGTACAGAGTGAAGAGCAAAGCAGACAGGCCTGTTCCTTATGGTGCTCCAGTGTTGCTCACACAAACTGTGGCCTGCCTGCCAGAGAGTCCATCATCCAGGACACCACCAGCTCATCCACCTGCTTATCTCTGACCTGACACTTCACCAGGGATGGCTGGATGGCATTGAATGCATTGGAGAAATCAAAAACCATCCTCCTCTCAGTGCGGCCAGCTTTGTCCAGCCTTGCGGAGCAGGTAGATAATTGTATTTTCCACTTCAATCTTTGCCTGATAGACAAACTATAATGGGACCATGTGGTTTAGCACAAGAGGACTCATATAGTCCAAGCCCAGCCTCTCAAAGGACTTCATGATGTGAGATGTGAGTACCACTGGTCTGTAGTCATTAGGAGAAGAGGTGCCGGTCTTCTTTGGTACAGGAACACTGCAGGATGTTTTCCACACCAGCGGCACCTTTTGTTAGCCTTAATGATAGCAGATTTAATTGTAATCTGCTCCGTTCAACACCATTTGTCTTTCACAAAAGAATGCTGGACAGATTCTCATAAAATAAAATCTGTTCAACATTAACTCATCAGTATATCCATTTTAAGCCAGCTCTCCATAAAACACAAAATGCCACAGGACCTGTTGACACTGTGACCCACTCTGAGAGCTGCCACTTCATTCATGTCATTTAGAGCCACTGGACATTACCTATTACAATGGATGGCAGGAGAACGTGGACGTTTACATAGGTATTTTGAGTTCTTGTCTACACAGTTTCTCCAATGTAAGTCACTGTAGCTTGTCACTCCTTCTTAGATCTCTTAGTGGCCTCCCTCACTGGTCTGCTGCTCTAGCAGATTTACAGATGCGTCATATTTTTTCCATTTCTTCCTGACTGATTGAACTGGGTATTCAGTCAGTCATTCTCCAACCCGCTATATCCTAACACATGGACACGGGGGTCTGCTGGAGCCAATCCCAGCCAGCACAGGGTGCAAGGCAGGAACAAACCCCAGGCAGGGCGCACACACACACACCAAGCACACACCAGGGACAATTTGGGATCGCCAATGCACATAACCTGCATGTCTTTGGACTGTGGGAGGAAACCCACGCAGACAAGGGGAGAACATGCAAACTCCACGCAGGGAGGACCCGGGAAGCAAACCCACAGGTCTCCTTATTGCGAGGCAGCAGCGCTACCACTGCGCCACCCACTGGATATTCAGTGGCTTGGAAAGTTTGTGTTCCTCCCCTTTTAACTGAGTCGCTGGGAGTGTTCTTTTGTCTTTATTATGTCAATCAAGTCACCAGATGGGCTCACACAAGTTGTACCTACCAGATATAACCAACTGAATCCCCAGTAGGATGATCTCCATTAAATTAATGATGAGATTTGTAAAACAAACTGGCTGCACCAATGATGATTCAGGGTTGTCTTATTAAAGGGGGTGAACACTTATCCTCCCCGTTCCTTTGTGTTTTATATTTGTAACTGAGTGAGAACTGTTTTCACTTTGACATTAACGGGCGTTCTTCTGTTGAGCAGGGTCAAAAAATCCAAATTCGAGCCCCTGGGTTTCTATGTTGTAAAGCAGTAAACCTTCAAGCTGCTAAATACTATTTAAAGAACTGCTGTTCTGCCTGTGGACTTCACTTCCCCCTGTTAATTCAGATTGGATACAAGGCCAGTTGCAGCCTTCACCCCAAGACTCAGGCTGTGTCCACAATGCTATGTTTTCTAGTAAACGTTTGAGTTATTTTTCAACCCCAAAAATGAAGGCCTTTGTAAAAGCTTGTTCCGGAAAACACCAGCATGAGGGGGTAGTGTGGATGAGTGAGAAACGCAGACTTTTGGAAATGTAAACAGACTCTGAACATGCTGCAAGTGTTTTGTGCTTTTAACAGAACCCTTCCCTGATTTGTTCCTTCTCATTGCGTCTTCTTCCTGGACTGGTCACACCGTATTCTAACATTCTGGTGCTTGTTGTGTTGCTTCTCAAGTGCGCTTTGTACAGCATGAACGGTGCAACCATGTGCAAAAAGGCAAATGATTTACAGATTGCTACAGTTCTGCAATAAATCCTGTGGTCGACAACATTGCCATCCCTCCAAGAATTGCCGATTTTGGGTAGAATATTTATGTAGCACGCTTGCCCAATGTAGGTGGTAATGTTGTATGGGTAATAAAATTTTGACTTTGGTATGAATAGAACCTTTTGGACCTCAATACCGGTACCAAAATGGTTCAGAAGCAAATAATGGAAACACTAAGGCCTTCCATCGCTCTCGAGCCTCCCTGATGTGCCGCTCAATTGCTTGCCTACGTGGTGGACTGCATTGCACTGCAGTACTCGCCACTTCTTCCTTGAAGCAGAGAAGTCTTGATTGCAACAAAACCATTGAGGGGAGTGGAGCACATAGCGAGTGTGGGGTTTGTGAGGAAAACTGACATTTACTTCTGGTATTGAAATTCCCAAAATGCTGGTACTGTAATAAAAATTTTATTTTTTCAAGAACCGGTATACTGTAGTACACAACTCTGGTAGGCTGACAACTAAGTCATAGACGTTCTTGATCATTTTAGTGCAAGCATAAAGATACTTTGGCAAAAATTTGACTGGTCACTACAGTTCTGAGATAAATCCCATAACTGGGGACATTACCACCTCTTCAAGGTTCATGGGCGCTCCAGTTCCACAAACACCCATCACAAATAGGCTCGGACACAAGTTAAAAGAGTCTTTTATTGTGGGAAACTCTTCTTAAGCAAGTGTTTCTCACCATAGCCACAAGTATAAGCAATGCACAAGCACAGCGCTTTTTTTACTTTTTTCTGCCACCGCTCACTGCCTCCCCTACTCCTCCTCGCAAGCTTCGTCTGCCTTCCACCCTCCCAGCTTCATACTTCCAGTGTTCCATTTTACATGGTGCGAATGCACTTCTGGGTAAGGCGGATGCCCCATGAAGCTGGGCTCCCCAGCCCCTGCGGCACCCACAGAGCCCAACAGGGCTGAGTCAACAAACTTTAAGCCCCATGATGCCTAGTGGGAATCGTTAGCCCTGCTGCAACCCAGGGGTGGCAGCCATCTAATGTTCTGGGGGAGACAATGTCCTGTGCATGTTGTCTCCCCCTGTCTAACAATCTAGAGGACAGATAAGGCAGATAAGGACGCTGGCCATCCCTCACACTACATCTTAAGTTGTTTTCGGTTTCGGACAGGGATAATTTTGTAATTAATGTGAAAGTGCTAGTATGGATGGAGATCGTTTTCATTTAAAAATACTACTTTTAAACAGAAACGTAGTAGTAAGGATGTAGCCCGAGTACCCCTTTTTATTGACTATGTTATCTCACATTAATTTGTATAGGAGCTTATGACGGTAGTAGTTGACCGACCAATCGACTTGGAAGGAAATGATCAAACTTGTCAAGAATGTGGATAAACGGAGCACGACATTCTGTAGGACACAATCCAAGAACCACTTAGACAAACAGCCTTGAGCTGTGGTCAGTAGCATTTTTGTAAAGAGAGGTTTATTGGAGAGCTTCTGTACAGTGGAATCCCTTTCAGGCTTTGCGTGTCTGCTTAGGTGTCACTAGCTGGGTGCAAGCGGCGGAGCGCTACTGTTCACTCCTGTGCCTTTTGCCGATTTTTGAAGTCTCGAGGCGCTGGGCTGCCGAGGAACACGCTGGCTTGAGCTGTCACGACTGCTGCTGCTCCTTTCTGCTGGGGCCTGGCCGCCCGCTGGCACACAACTTGATTTGCTTCTCACTGAAAGGAAAATCAAGACATGATAGCAGAGTTTAGGGTGCCAAATTTAGACAGTGTGTCCTCCCCACCCCCCAGTCTACATCTTAATGACAGATATGTCTTCATCTCTAAATTAAAAATTGTCAGTAGCTGAGAATTCCAAAATGCTCTTATTTCAGAAACAGACAATATCTGATGTAGTTGAGGAGTCTCTCCTCGTTCATAACAATCAGTACAAATAGCACATTCAGACACATTAAGGCTGTGAGCAGAGTGAGGCAGAGTACACAACACACTTAAGAGTCTGCAGGGGATGCACATTTTAAAAAAATAAAAAAAATAAATAAAAGGAATGACAAGTGGCAGCGAGCTTATAAAGCGCCACACGGGCAGTAATGCAACAGCTGAAAAATATGTTTATACAGCATACAGTTCAAAAGTTGAAGCCATTTTTCCATGACGACTGCCTCTAGGGAGCTTGTTACATTTGCACATGCTTCCATTTCAAAGGATCCGCGATTTGCTCAGCTCCTTTTTTACTACCACGGTGTTCAAATGCAGGAACCCTAGAGAGTGAGAAGTGACGGAATGCTAGAAGCGGAGTCCGCGTCTCAGACGAGAACTGGTAGACTTCAAAGCACGGGTTCATTAGACAAAGAAAAACTAGTCACGGATCTGAACGTCACTCATCTCTTGATCTGAACGGTGAATGTAAAAAAAGCGTGTAAATAAGGGGTGTCAAACTCGCACACTGTGACTGCACATTTAGTATCAGTGGCCTGCCTGGTTCTGTATAATAGGACGGGGCGTTTGGGGAGGACTTTGGTGAATACAGGTTTCCTTTTCAGCCACTTCCGTCAGTAGTAACTTATCAATGCTGCTAATGCTTTTATTCATTTTTGAATCTTGGATTGATGCTGTTTATGTGCATCATTCCTTATTTTTGGTTTTGCCTAAAGCTGCCTTTGTTATGTTCCTCATATTTTGTGTGCGGTTCCCAAAGAGGTGGGGCCACCTGCCAATCACCACCAGGAGTTGCCTTCCACCCTATATATCCATAGGCTCTCCAATAATTCCTGGAGTTCACTTCAGATTTGCTTGGGAGTTTGGTGAGTGTATGTTAGTTTAGCCTGTGCTCTCAGCATTCATTGGATTTTTGATCGCTTTGCTCCATTTTTTGATACTACCTTTGGATTGTGAGCTCTACAGAGCTTTTTGTATTTACAGAGCTTTGTGTATATCCCCCTCTTGTAGGCATTATTGGAAGTGTTTGAGACCATGTATTTTTGGAACTCCTAGTTCACAACATAATTTGGGTAGTGACATTTGGAGATATTTCTAGTTTGTGACTGCAATGAAAGTATACAGAAGAAAAGCATTACAGTGCATTCACAAAGACTATAGTATGTGCCTGCAGAACTACAACTCTCAAAATAAATTCATCCAGAATCACCTTAGCCCATTAAATTAGACAAGACTATTAAGTAAGCCAATTCAGATTACACATGTTTGTGTAACAATATGTTCTTTCTTGGAAAAATATTTTTCCCCCATATCTCTATATATCTCTATCTACAGAGTTATCTCTAGATCTATATCTTTAGGGTGGTCCAGATCTAATTATGCAACTTTTAATGCAATTCAGGAAAACAATACAAGACAAAAGAATTGTTTGATATATCTTGTAATTAACAAAAATGGACTTACATTGAATTAATTCACTGATCTTCCATGTAATGTCCCACTTGTCCTCTATTCAGTCGGATACAGGCTTGGAGTAATAAACTTAATAAGTTATAGCGTAATGAAAATTGCATAATTAGATCTGGACCACCCTGTATATACTCATACTAGCATTTAAGTTCTCCTGTGGATAACTTGGGACTTGATTTTACCGTATAATTTCCTGTATTTTATAATGTTGGTCATATAAGTGGAATGCGGCAAACTCACGCTATTGGTCCAAGAGATTATGATATACTAACGCCCACCTGAAAGAGTAACCATGGAACACACTGCCTTTTTTTTTTTCTATGTATCGTGCCTACGTGACCACACGGTAATACCCGAACTATTTAGAAGCAACGTTTGCACTGATTTGTGTTTTTTTGTATCTCACACTCTCATACACCTTTATCGCAAGAGCATCCCTTATCTACGAAGGAGTGTTTGATCAGAAAATATGAAGCTGGTTTTAAATTAAAAGTCGTTGAAGCAGCAAAAGAAATCGGTAATTGCTCTGCTGCAATAAAATTCGATGCGTCTGAGAATCTGGTGCAAGATTGGAGAAGGCAAGAAGATTTTTTTTTTTTTTTTTTTTTTACGTGTCACATTTTTGAACAGGCGTATAAGTCGGGGTCTGATTTTATGATCAATTTTTTGGGTTTCAAGACTTGACTTATACGCAAGTATATACGGTATAATTTATATACACACACACACACACACACACACACACACAATATCTATATGTAAAAATTAAATGAGCTGGCTCCATCCATAATAAATCATTGACTATTATTCTCCTGCTTTAATCCAAGTGCTTAAGCATCATCTAATTGAAATTAATCCAATCGTGTGACTGCAGCCTACCATACCTTAGATGTCCTTGGCGACACGTTCATTCAAGGGCGCCATTCTCAAAATGCCATTCCAAGTTGTCTGGTGTGTGTACAAATAGAATGCAGTGCATTTTTCATTTCAACAGATGGTGCACACAACCCATAACTTAACAAAGGACATTTTAAACAGAAAAAAAGATAGAAATTTGAAAAAGATTGATAGAGGGATTACTAATCCTACTCATGCCCCTCTACTCGTTGCCATATTGATTGTCTGAGTGGGAGCAGGGGGGTTCAAACTCCGGGCCTGGGAGGCCAGCATGACCTCTTTATAGCTCTATTATTTATTTACACGATGTTCCTGCACTCATGTTGCTACATATATGGGGAATTAATTACTTAAAAGAGATGATCGCCAGACTGTTTAATGAACTCAAATGAGATCAGTACTCCCTCTGTCATTCTTTTTATATTTCCTATATTCAATTTATATTACATTGCAGAATTGGCTTGATTAACTGGGAGATGTTAACAGTCTACACCTTTGTCACAGTCCTTAAAAGGCAACAATTAGGAAACCAGCCAAATTGAGATTTCTGGTTCATTATTTGTATATATAGTACAACAGGTAGAATGCATTAGTTCATATTATTAGACAGTAATCCAGGTTACATAATTATTGAGGATTTCTCTTAATATAGGGGTAAGTACAAAACCATCAAACTACTCAGCTGTTGCACAATGTGAATGCTGCTTTAAAACTTCAATTCCTCAAATGAACTCCTGCATTCATTAGTGTGAACTTGTGTTTTCTGGTGGTCTGTACACATTATAAACTGCATAAAATTTTAGCAAGATGGCGGGCAAGAAAGGCAACAAAAGCAATGAATACAAGGTTAAACAAAGGATAATTCTGTATCAACAATAACAGAAATACACTGATGAATTGACACCAAAGGAGCTTTTAAGGATTTAATGATCTCATTCATTTCAATTTAAAACTGCAAACGGACTCATGCTAGCAAGCAGCATGTCCCAAGGATTTCAGCACATCATGGTCAGGTCTGGGTCAGCCTTGGACTCATTGTGTGAACCTGAGCAAGTGATTTAACCTTTAAGAACTACAAGATCTTGCCTGAAGAAGGGGCCTGAGTTGCCTCGAAAGCTTACATATTGTAATCTTTTTAGTTAGCCAATAAAAGGGGTCATTTTGCTTGGCTTTTCTCTACATTCATAATGGCTAACACGGTACAACACCCTAGTACTACAAATTGTCTTGGCTAAAGTCATCTAATAAAAATAAGAAGAATAAACACTCACTCCTGTTTTTTTTTTCTGACTAGCTTACAAGTTTCATCCAGAATTGTTTAACAAATAAACCATTTTATGTTGTAAATGACATACCCAAAGAAAAAGCCCCATTTTCTCCATTTTTGCCAAAGAACTGATGGAGCAGAGGCCACGATCCTGTAATCCACTTTGCAGTCATCACCATTTCTGCCTTAGAGGCAATACATCTATCATATATGTAAGCCAAAGGGGTTCAAATCTTGCTTTATGTTCAATTCTGAGTCATTTTTTAACTTTAGCTATTTTTTATACGTACGTGATGTTGCATTATAAGTAGCTCCAAATCTACCAAGTCATATTTCTGTACATTACGTACTTGTGAATAAAAACAATTCGGATGCCAGTGCTACCTTTTTTGATTATCTGCTTTGTTTTCTATGCTTCTTTGATGTTCCATGTGTTTTGTGGGTGGTCCCCCAAGAGGCAGCCGCCAGGGGTTCTTTCATCGGATTGGCTGGCCCAGCACTGACTCAGCTGTGGAATGGCCAATAGCGGGAGGCAGCTTGTTGACCGCGGTCTCCAGGACTTCCATCTAAATCCAAATTGTATTATGTGATATCGTCTACTGTTGAATTCTGCTCTGCACTTGTAATATTTCTATTGTATTGGAGATTACTTGTGTTCTGTTCCATGTATTGTGTTGTAGTTACCCCTTTTTTTAACACCGACTGCACACCCAACCTACGTGGAAAGGGGTCTCTCTGCCTTTCCCAAGGTTTCTTCCATTTTTTTCCCCTACAAGGTTTTTTTTTTTTGGGGGGAGTTTTTCATTGTCTTCTCAGAGAGTCAAGACTGGGGGGCTGTCAAAAGGCAGGGCCTGTTAAAGCCCACTGAGGCCCTTCTTGTGCAATTGTGGGCTATATAAAAATAAATTGTATTGTACTGTATAGTCTTACAGAGCATTTTGTGAAAATAACCTTCATATTTTATGAATACCATGTGTTTGCCTTTATGTCTTGCTGGGATTTGACAGTAACCAGTGACCAATTTTGGAAATACTTTTTGGGACTCCCATCCATAACAATGTCATTGCAAATCACAGACGTGTTGTTTGTATTCTGCAAAAATTGTCATTGTCTGCCTGCACTGTGAGACACTAAGGAGAGCCAAAGAGAGGGTAGGCAAGCTGGAACGGATGAAATTAGGGAGTGCCGTTTTACATACTTCAAAAAATCCGTCGGCTCATCTACTTGCTTAACCCAGCTCAGGGACTGGTGTTTTCAGAGTTAGGGTACACTCTCTCTTTCTCTATTATATAAAATCCTAAGCCTAAAAGTGCAACGATTTTGTGCAATAATTTAATGTGATTTTTTTCTGTCACGTTTTAAAATCGGGCTTATTTTAAAACCTACATATATGTGTTTGGTATCATTCTTTTTAGAATTTATCAAACTTTAATGTGACGTTGTTAGATTTTCAGATTCTTATTCCGTTTTTAAATTATAAACTAAAAAAATATCAAGAACTCACGTCCTGTGGGACAAGACTTTGTGCCAAGAGATTTAGCCACGGTTGGGACTGGAAATAAAAGACAAAGAGTAGGACAGCTGCTGTACAGGCCTTTAAATGTACAAAGTGCCGTGCGAGATGCAAATCATGCGGAATGGCGGCAGCAGCAAGCCAGCAGATGATCGAGCAAAGAGGAGGTTAAAAAAAAGAAAAGCTATTTGTTTCCTATTGTATCATCGTTTAAGAGGGGGTTTCGGAGGAGCAACCACGTCTCCTTGGGGTGCGTTCAGCCCCCCTCTTCACAACGCGAGCGGCAGAAACGTGAAGTGGCTGGTGCGTAATGCAGGCTGGGGGGGCTGGCGAGCAAAGCAAGCAGGGGGCGAAACCCCTAGTTGAACTATATTCATGTGGAAGTGCATTATGTAAGAAAATTTTCAATTGGCAATAGTATAAAACGCACCACGTAAAATAAGCATTTCTGCATACACTTCACACAATGTCTCATTAGCTATTTATTACTTAAGCATAAGGTGAAATTTTGCCTGCATGGTTTACAAGAGTTTTAAAAATATAAAAAGCAGCCCTGAAGCAGACCCAAAACTGAAGTGAGCAGAACAACAGTAGACATCACGCGATTATTTGACTTCTAATGATTCATTGCTTGTTTTGTGGCCAAGTATGTTAAGTTTGCATACAGCATAAAGACTTCAGTTCAAGAAGTTTAGAAATGAATTTAAGCAAAATAAGCTGAAGATGAACAGCCTTTATGCATTGATAACCTTGGGTTGAAATAAGCTAGCTAATATTTTGAAGTAATGAAGGAGAAATCCATTAGGTCAGGAGTGCTGTTCAGAAGACATGCATAAATAAAAGGAGAGGCACACTAATATTGAAAGCTGCACCCTTTAGCTATGTAAACACCTGTTGGGAGTATCAAGCAGGATACAGAGGGCAGAGCCATTGAAGTTAAAACAGGCCCAGAATCAAAGAGCTGAACACAAACATACATATGGTGGCTTTTAAGGGTAACGTTTTAAACTGTTTTGTACTCTGCTGCCTGTGACCTTTTTATGGTAATTTTTACTTCCTAAACGTGCAGCACATGCAGTGCCCTCCTGGTAAATAAAAGCAAAATCAACTGAGGAAAAAAAGGTCTGTTTATCCTATTGATCTTTCATTCAAAATATTAAAAAAAAATGCAAACTTTTTAATAGATATAAGAATTAAAAAACAAATCCTTATCATCACCCCTAGGAAGTCAGAGTCTGTAAGGGGTAATGGTTAAGGCGTTAGACCTACAACTTCAAACCCCGCTACTGATACTGTGTGACCCTGAGGAAGTCACTAAAGACATGTAACCAGTTGCATCTCCCTAACGCTGCAAGTAACAACAAAATGAAAAAACAAACCTGCGCTTGATCTTTGCCTCTGGCCTTGTGCCTGTAGCTGTCAGGCTGAAAGACTATTTCAGAAAATAGATAGAGACACTGAAATGCATATATTGGTAATCCTCTCAATGCTTCAATTCGTGTTCAAAATAGGATTCAAGAAGATTTTACTACAAAATGTAAGAAGGTGTGGAGGGAAAGCATTCTAAGTGGTACCCTGGAGTCTTTTCAAGCTTATTCCAAGTTAATTGATAGGTTTGTAACTTTAAACGAAGCAATACCAGAAATGGAAGTCAACAGAGAAGTACAAATTATTTTAGGCAGGCAGTGTGGCATCTTCAAACCTTGAGGTTTTAGGTTCATATCCTGCTGCTGACACTGCCTGTGCTTCAATGGGAAAAACAAAAAACACAAATGTAACTGTATCTCAGATGTCGTAAGGATAAAGGTGTCAGCCAAATATGTAAAAAATTATACAACTATAATCCAACTGAAGTATATTTCCAGTTATATTTTACATTTTGACGTTCATCTGAGTGAGCAGGACTGCTTCTTGTTCCATTTTCTGTTTCATATTAACAGTCTGAAGATCAAAAGGATAAATGATAAAATGGGGTGGAAAAAATGTCTATGCTTTTTATTTACCAAGGGTGCAAATATTAGTGAAGGGCATTTGTAGTGTCATTGGAAACATTGGTTTTAATATACAAATTCTTAAGATGGAAATTATCAGAAACGTGACACTGTCAAACCTGGTTAATTCAATTAATGGCTTGGGGCTCAGAGCCAACCATGGCATTACCAGGTTCAAGGAATGAAACAGCCTGATTACGATGCCAGTCCATTAAAAGTAAACTTCTAAACTTTAACAATCTAAATATTGTGCAGTTTGATAAAGTGATAATAAAACCAAGGGATGATGAGGTCAAACACTTAAATAAAAATGATAATTTAGGTATGTTTGCATTCAGAACAGTTTCTGCACTGTCTCCTAAATTCTGATTTATAGTAATGGTCAAGCATTTATGGTGCCAGAGAGAAAATTTAAAATTTAGAATATTGATAGCCGAGTCAAAATGAACCAAAATAAGCAGTTTGCACCTGACAAGTGGTACTTAAGTAGCACTCATATGAGATATATACACAGACAAAGTGCAAAATTAAAATGAGGCTGATTTTAGGGAGGGTGACACAGTGGTTAGCGCTGTTGCCTCGCAGTAAGGAGACCAGAGTTTGTGTTTAAATTCAGGTAAATGTTCTCCCTGTATCTGCATGGGTTTCTTCTGACAGTCCAAAGACATGCAGGTTAGATTAATTGCTTATATGAAATTGGCCCTATTTAGTGGTTGTTCACCCTGCGATGGACTGGCAACTTGTCCAGTGTTTGTCCCTATGCTGCTGTGATAGGCTCCTGCACAGCCCACAACCCTGTTCAGGACAAAGCACATTAGAAAACTGATTTTAGGGTTAAAGGTTTGCCTTTCCATTCAGATATATTAGCTGTTAGCTCAGATTGTACATGCACATTATTTTTTATTTTCTCTCCCTACAGTCATATAATCATCTAACCCTGCACAACAGACAAATGCAAACAAATATAAAATTATGAGAGTTAAATGAATCCACATGACATGAAATTAATTAGGTCATCGTCACCTTCTTTTTAGACTCAGGAGTCAAAGTAATACCCAGCAGGTAATGCCCCTTTGAAATAAGCATTTCATTTCACCATAAAATATATATACAGGATATATAAAAATCACCTGAAAAGGAATACAAGAATCTTTAAGGCAATTGTAATCTTTCTGTGACATGCCTGCTTCCTAGTGCTATACTGGACTGTGCCAGGAAATGAAAACCCAGTAGATAAACCAGTAAACAGAACCTGTAAAAGGTGAAAAGAGGCAGCAAGAAAACTGGAAGGAACCAGGGGGACCTTGAGAGAGTGGTGAGGACGCATCAGCAGGACTGCAGACCACATTCTTAATGGCTAATCTTGGAGGCCGAAGGACAGAGGAAAAGGAGAGAGGTGCAGGGATTTTACTGGTCTTGGCAGGGAAACGAACTTCAGGGGAGAAAAAAAAAATACAATATTAACAAAGACAGAAAAATAAATACAAAAACCGTGTCCTCTAAAATGAATTATAGCTTGGTGCTGAAAAGAATATGTCAAATTATCAAATAACACCAGAATTCTTTTCTCATTCCCTCACTGTCTATGAGAAACTTTACTTCATACTTACTCACACATATACAGAAAACTAGCATTGCTGTTTGGAAAAATTAACAATAAATTAAGATGTGTATAATGCCAGAAAATCTCACCGCCATTCTTTTTTCTGTACAACTTCACTCCTTTTAGGAAAAAGATCAAATATTTAATTTGGGTGCTCAATGTAAGGCCGTGTTTTGGCCAGACTCTCATTATCATTCAATATCATTATTGCTGTCGGATTTCCTGTTTAAAGAGCTCGTTTTTGTCTTCTTTTTTTAAGGTTTGATCTTTTCCATTACCTTTTATAATGTTGCTAAGTTATCTATTAATTTCATTCTATTTAGTTATTATGTAGCATCTATGTGTGCTTTGTGGTTCTCCATGGATATTGTGGGTGTATCTAACATGAGGCAGGGCCACCCATCCATCATCTCCACCCCTGTCCTGTTAAAGGAAGCTGGAAATTGAAGTGCGGATGTTTCATTTCAAATGCTTTCTGGTATTGGCACTTTAAGTATTGTGCACTTTGTGATCATTTTTCTTTTCTTATGGTTCTGGATTATGAATCCTCTTTCAATTTATGCTTTTTGTTTCTCCTATTAAAGCCTTTTTGTGCATTTTGCTCCTTTTTTTGTTAATAGACATCCACTTTTATGATGGTTATTTGTGGACTTGTCTCTCTCTCTCTCTAGCCTGAGGGTTCATGGTTCGCCCTCTGGTGAGACATGCTTCAGGGGTTTTTGAGACTTCTGATACTGTTCTGAACTGTAAAGTCTGATCTCCCTTTTTGAGGCCAGTCAGGTCTGAAGCCACTCGATTAGAAACATTAAGATGAGAATAGGCCATTCAGCTCAACGAGCTTGTCCATCCTATTCAATTAGATTGTCCAAAACAACATCAAGTTGAGATATGACAGTTCCTAATATTCCGCTGTCCACCACATTCCTTGGTCCTGCTCTCTACCACACTGCTTAGTACTTTGTTGACTTTACCTATGGATTTATGGGGTTCTTATGGTTTCCTGGGTCAGGCTTGCCCCAAGGTGAGAATTGCTTTTTGGGCTATTTTGAAGGCCTCACCATCAGGTGCATCCCTGTCTAAAAAAGTCAGAATTAGATCCTGGAGTTTTAGCCAATTTTTGCCCAATTTCCCAATTGCCATTTTTGGCTAAAATATTAGAAAGAATTATTTATAATCAATTGGTTGATCACCTTAACGCCAATAATTTGAGATCTACCAATCTGGCTTTAGGTGTCATCATGGTGTTGAGATGGCCCTCCTTAAAGTATTCAATGACATCTCTATTATTACTGACTCAGGCGGCAGGCACTGCAGTCCTTTTGTCCTCCTTGACCTGTCCGCTGCCTTTGACACTATTGACCATGAGGTATTGCTATTGCAGCTTGAACATCTTGTTGGCTTAAAGAGGCTGCTCTTAACTGGTTCAGGTCATTTCTAACTGGTAGACACTTTTCAGTGACTTTAAATTCCTCTTTTTCGTCTACTGCTCCTCTTAAATGTGGTGTTCCTCAGGGATCCATTTTGGGTCCTATTTTATTCTCTATATACCTTCACCCTATTTGAGCTATTTTTAGGAAATTTAACATTTCTTTTCACTGCTATGCTGATGATACTCAGGTTAATATTCCTGTCTGCAACTCTGCAATGAATCAACTGCACAACTATCTTTCTGAACTAAGATCCTGGATGGCTAATAATTTTCGTGATCTGAATCAAAATAAAACGGAGTTGCTTATAGTGGGTCCATTAGCTAAAGCCCAAATTGGTCTTGGACTTCTCGGCTCTTCCTCTGTCTTTTGCAAACCACAAGTCCGCAATCTTGGTGTTATCTTTGACAGTAACCTCTCTTTTGAGAAATGGATTAATTCTGTAGTTAAGAGTTGCTGTTTCCAGCTTTGTCTATTAGGTTAAGATCAGGCCTTTTCTATCTTCTAGTGATCTAGAGAAAGCTACTCATGCTTTTTTCGCCTTGATTACTGCAACTCACTGTATTCTGGAACTAGCAAATCCCTGATACGCAGGTTACAATTGGTCCAGAATGCTGCCGCTCGCTTTCTGGTTGGGGCAAGAAAGTCTGATTCTATTTCTCCAATATTAGCTTCTTTACACTGGCTGCCTGTCAGTTTTCGAATTGATTTTAAAATCTTGCTGCTAGTTTTTAAATCTTTACATGGGCTCACTCCTGCCTATTTATCCGAATTGTGTGCTTTACAACAGCCATCCAGAGTGCTTAGATCTTCTGGTCAGTTGTCTCTTGTTGTCACTCGTACCAAGTCTAAAACTAAGGGGGACAGACAGGACTTGTGCTGCTGCTGCTCCTCACCTGTGGAACTCTTCACCTCATCACATAAAGGAGTCGTCAACAATTGAACTGTTCAAAGCGAGATTAAAGACTCATTTCTATTCACTTGCTTTCCGTGACCTTCAGTAATACTGATGGTTTCCTCATTGTGATTATGTAATCTTACTTCTATTTATTTTATTAATGTTCATTTATTTTATTTCTATTTATGTTAATTGTATGATTTTTTTCTTCTTTTATTGTAAAACACTTTGGCCACACCATTCCTATGTTGTTTTAAATGTGCTATATAAATAAATTGACATTGACATCTTTGTTATACTGTACTGCCACAGCAATCATAACAGTTTCAGACAATTCCTTAACACTCCACACTAACATTTTAATTGTAATACAAAAATTTCCAGAATCAGTTAATAACATAGGAGTAAGAAGTATTTACTGAATATGCTGGCGCCTAGCAGTCTGGTTAATCAGTCCACCGAGTGCAATTGTGCCGAGTTGACAGAGTGCGTACATCTGCCGTTTAGTCTACAGTTGTGCGTTTCGACACTGAAGGACTTGTTCAGAAACAGTTTGTTCCCTGTGAATCAGTGACATTGCGTTGAACTGCTAAGCCCTTCTATAGGAAAGCATCAGAAAAAAAACACCCAGAGCAACTGCGCATGCAAAACTGCATTTCGCACCACAACTGCGTATACCGTATTGTCAGGAACTCCCCATAAATGGCTTATTTCACTCCCTGGGTTTTCTTTTTGTTTCAGAAATTAAAAGTGAGAATGAAGAGAAGAAGATTTCCTACCGTGAAACAAGTCGAAGGGGAAAAAAATAAAATTAAAAATATGCAGGAGGTGCTAGACACAGTAACAAAAGAGGAGTACATGAAATGTAAAGAGGAATGGGAAATGTGCATTGCATGTCAAAAGGAGGATTCTGAAGACTAAAAGGAAATTGTACAAATTTTTTTTTTTTTTTTTAAATATATATAGTTATAGGAAATTTTGCCAACCTACCACCCCCACCTGTATACCCCATCTACAATTATACTCCTAGAATGTCTTTTGGGGTTAATATAAACATTTAATGCGTAAGTACACGATAGAAAAAAGATAAAACCATCAGCCTTCAAATATATTATTGTTCTGCTGCTGCTGTCCCCTAAAATCACATCACAAGTGAAAAGTCACCATGATTTGAGTTTATCAAGATTATGAACCTGTCACAAGCCCCAACCTCAGAGCGGGATAGTAGCATTGCATATCTAACCCTGATTGAGCAAAATACAACACCATTAATGAAGACTGTGCCTGCCAACTTGCTCCATATTTCACTTTGAAAGAAACGTTCACACTTGCGGACATATGGGCTCATTATAACACTTACAGTCATATGAAAAAGTTTGGGAACCCCTCTTAATTCTTTGGAGTTTTGTTTCTCATTGGCTGAGCTTTCAAAGTAGCAACTTCCTTTTATTATATGACATGCCTTATGGAAACAGTAGGATTTCAGCAGGGACATTAAGTTTATTGGATTAACAGAAAATATGCAATATGCATCATAACAAAATTAGACAGGTGCATAAATCTGGGCACCACAACAGAGATATGACATCAATACTTAGTTGGGCCTCCTTTTGCAAATCTAACAGCCTCTAGACGCCTCCAATAGCCTTTGATGAGTGTCTGGATTCTGGAAGGAGGTATTTGTGACTATTCTTTCATACAAAATCTCTCCAGTTCAGTTCAATTTGATGGACAGCCTGCTTCAAATCATCCCATAGATTTTCGGTGATATTCAAGTCAGGGGACTGCGACGGCCAATCCAGAACATTGTACTTCTCCCTCTGCGTGAATGCCTTTGTAGATTTCCGACTGTGTTTTGGGTCATTGTCTTGTTGGGATATCCAACCCCTGCGTAACTTCAACTTTGTGACTGATGCTTGAACATTATCCTGAAGAATTTATTGATATTGGGTTGAATTCGTCCGACCCTCAACTTTAACAAGGGCCCCAGTCCCTGAAGTAGCCACACAGCATGATGGAACCTCCACCAAATTTGACAGTAGGTAGCAGGTGTTTATCTTGGAATGCGGTGTTGTTCCTCCGCCATGCAAAGCGCTTCTTGCTATGACCTATTTGACTCAATTTGTGTCTCATCAGTCCAAAGCACTTTGTTCCAAAATGTATCTGGCTTGTCTAAATGAGCATTTGCATACAACAAGCAACTCTGTTTGTAATGTGACTGCAGAAAGGGCTTCTTTCTCATCACCCTGCCATACAGATGCACCGAATTGTAGAACAATGTACAGATACACCATCTGCAGAGAGATGTTCTTGCAAGTCTTTGGAGGTGATCTGTGGGTTGTCTCTAACCATTCTCACAATCCTCTGCATATGTCCCTCCTGTATTTTTCTTGGCCTGCCAGACCTGCTGGGTTTAACAGTAACTGTGCCTGTGGCCTTCCATTTCCTGATTCCATTCCTTACAGTTGAAACTGACAGTTTAAACCTCTGAGATGGCTTTTTGTAGCCTTCACCTAAACCAGGAGACTGAACAATCTTTGTTTTCAGATCTTCGGAGAGTGGCTTTGAGGATCCCTTGCTGTCTGTCATTCTTCAGAGGAGAGTCTAAGTGAATGAAGCATAACTTGCAATTGACCACCTTAAATACCTTTTACCACTCATGATTGGACACTCCTGTCTATGAAGTTCAAGGCTTAACGAGCTCATCCAACCAAGTAATCAGCATTGAGCAGTGACAGGCATTCAAATCAGCAAAATGACAAGGGGACCCACATTTTTGCACAGCCAGTTTTTTACATTTGATTGAATTTCATACAACTAAATACTGCATCATTAAAAATCTTTGTTCGGAAAACACTGCAGTACTCAGATGTTTCTAGGAAATGAAAGACATACCACTGTTATCTTTTTTGTTGAAAGGAGAGTCAATTATGCAGGCTGGGAGGGGTTCCCAAACTTTTTATATGACTGTATCAGGAGCAGTTCAAACAAACCACATTATTTTTAAACTTGATACTCATAGAGTAATAATAACTGTAACCTTAAAGTCACGTTCCACATCCGATGCTACCAATAGTGACCCTTTCTAAATCTACCCAACTATAGGGTGGTCCAGATCTAATTATACAATTTTCATTTAGTTATAATTTATTAAATTTCTTACATAGAAAATCACCCGAAAAATCTCGGAACATCGAGAAGTGTGCGAACTGACGACATGAAGAATCGTCTTCACGCTGAACTGGAATTATCCCCGCATAAATCAAAGTCATCCAGACGATCTGGATCTGCATAATTAGATCTGGACCACCCTGTATTTCTCAAATTCTTTTCATAAATTATGCCATCTATTCATTTAATAAAGTTACCTTCTCAAACATATGGTAAAAAAGTGTTAAGTGTCTAAATCAGCTGTATTAGATGTAGACAGGAGCCAACCCTTAACAACTCCACCATCCACATTAATAAAAGAATAAGTGTTTATGTGTTCATTCCAGTTGCTCTGTGTCTGTCATTCCAAAAGAATTATAAACATTCTAGGAATAAAATGCACTGCATTTTTCATTCCAACATATGTCACATCACAAACATTATCCTATACCAAATGGCATATAACAGGGACATGTGCACTGCATATATTAATGCCATCATCTACATCGATTACTTAGATTTAAACTCATCTTAGATGGCTAGCACAGCTGCTATTCAATATCAGATTTGTTTTTTACCAACAACAGCAAGTTCACTGCCTAGTCATGAAACATTTATCGCAATGGCAAATAAATACACGTGTGGAGATGTGTATTTTACATACAAACCAGAAGAGGCTTGCTGAAAAAAGGTACAAGAATAATGAATAAATGAATAGTGTTTTGTTAACATCTTAGTCAAAGCCAAGAACGGCGTTTGGGGGTGGCAAGTGAGGCGACTGCCCCAGGCCCTGCCGCCAAAGGGGGGCCCCGCGTCCCATTCAAGTGGATTTGTCAAGTTATATTCTCCAATATATTTGAGATGCTTCATTATATCGTTACATTTTGATAAAGTCTGCGTGTTATCTTGGACAAATTTAGCTTAATACTGTAATGAGAAAATCTGGTGTATGTTAACATTATTTTTTATTAAATTCGCTCACAGGTTTATACAGTCCACACATACCGGTAACAGCATTTGACATAACCAGCCCCGCGTGGGGTTGGTCAGCCCTCGGCCCCGAACACTGCACACCCCTAAGGCCGCCTCTGGTCAAAGCCAAAGTGACTACCTGTCTGCAGGAGCAGACAATGAGATAAAAGGGACGGAGGAAATGTAAACTGCCAAGCACAGGGTTTGTCTGCTTTAATGTTGATTATGATGGTTAATGGTGCGCAATTAGTGATGAAATACATGCAAGAGTTAGATGCTCTTTTCTTATGTTGTTACCTTCAATTACTACACTAATTAAATAAAGGGAATTCATTACTGAGGTTTCTGTAAGATAGTACAAATACCATTAGCTTGGACCATTTACTGTTACAGTGACATTAAAACATAAGACTCAAATCTTATAGTAGTAATATTTTAACAATTCTGCTCACTAAATGTGTAGAGATCTATGGTATGCTTAAATATAATAAGAAATTACGAAATCCATAATCTGTGTTTCTTTCTTTATACTTGGTGATTTAGGGCGATGTGGTGAAGCAGTGGTTAGCAGAGTTGCCTTAGGGATCCAGTTTCCTGGAAGCAAATCTCACACCTGGTCAATGTCTGTGTGGACTAGTGTTAGATCAGTTCATTTGTCTTTGGTATCGATACTAGCTTTTGGACTTCAATACCGGTACCATTATGGCTGCAAATCAAATAACGATTCACTCCAAACCTGCTCCCCCACTTTAGTCCAGCCTCTCTGGTACTGCAGTCAAGATCGTTTCAGAGCAATTTTCCTCCCCGTGAAATTCCAATCACACTGAAGCATGTAGTTTCATTTTGTAAATGCTATGAAACAGCAACAGCAAAAATATGAGGGAGGGAGGGAGGGTTGGGTGAGAGATATCAAGACAAGCAGACATTTACTACTGGTACCCAAAATCCTGAAATGCTGATACCGTGCCATTTTAAAATGTGGGTTTTTTCGTTACTTTTCTACTACCAGTATAACACCCAACCCTAGCGTGGAATTTACACATTGGTGTGCATCTTCCTCCAGGTATTCCAGTTTGCCAAGCATATCCACAAAGAACTAATTATCATGTGAAGAGGCGATTCTAAACTGGCCTTAGGTGTGTGCACAAGTGAGTCCTGTAATGGACTGGTGACACACCCAGGCCTGGTTCTTGATTTACATCCCGTTTTCCCCACCTACCCCAAATTGGATGAAGGGAATTTGAGTGTTACAATTTATGTTATATGGACAACTTTAGTCATGTGAGAAATGTAAAGATGCTACAGTTATAAATCAAAGGCTCTTAGTAATTTTTTTCAGTTTATAAAAATGAAATTTTAGTGGTACTTAAAGGAGCAAGAAAGACAGAAATGTACTTTGGCTTATTCTGACTTGAGTAATTAGGTACAAGTTGAACACCTTTCAAAGTTTAAAGAAGGAAAAAAAAAAAAAAAATCAGATTCAAAATCATCCATTCTGAATAACACAACTAAAATACAAACCTTTTCTGAGAAAATAACTAGACTGTGTAAATGTGTGTGCTTGTCACAGACAATCCCACTCCATAAAAGGAAGATGCCTTAGGGATAAAATGACAATTCCTGGGAGAGTTTTTTGTATTTATTTATTCAATCATTATTATTGTTTCTTCTATTGTTCATTTTGTGGCAAAATAATGTGCTGTCATTCACATTAAGTGCCTACTGGAATTATTGTAATCTTAAGAAATGATCTAAGATTAAAGTTTTAGGACCAGAAAGCAACAATTTAGTTATCAAAGAGCTAAAATTTAGAATTCTGAAATCTTAGTTATCATAAATTCAAAAAACACATTTTGGATAATTGCTAACTTAATACTTTATAACTTAAGAGCAAAGCTTCATCGACGTCAGTGTGCACGGTATGAATGGGGTACATATGGAAGAGCTGCTTTATAATTACTACAGAATAATTAACGTATGGAAAAATTATGCTAAACTGTTCAATGTACCACACGTCAAAGATGGTTCAACTCACTTTTGGATTCTGGCAGCCCGGACTGGTGAGTGTTGGGCAAGCTCTCTGCAGATGAGGCGTCACTTACTCGCTGACCAGCACACATCGCTTTTAGCATCTGAAACACTGCCAGGGGAGCTACGTTCATCTTCAGCAGATCCAGAACAACCCTGGAAGGATAATAAAGCGAGTCTAGCAGTAAGATAAGATTCACATTTTTCCAATTTCTAGAAACTCCTGACCTATATTTTTATGAAATTGAATCTCTTTAAAAAAAAAAAAAAAGATACACAAAGAACTGATTGGTCCTTCTCTTAAATTTCATTCCAAACTGTCCTGTGTTTTACAGCTTTAGTCCGTTGTCCACACTGGTCTGTTTCTCTGCTGCTATGGCACTTGTTTTATTCGTGCCATATTTCTGTTTACATTTCCTTTTTATACAAAAGACTAGTGTTGGATGGGTACTAAAATTTTGACTTTGGTATCAATACCAGCTTTCAGGTCTTAGTGCCAGTACCAAAATGGCTCTGTAGCAAATAATGGGTAACACCAAAATGCCCCATCATATTCCAGGCTTCCTTGTGTACCACATTAAACACCACGTCCCTCTAGAAAGCCATGACATATGAACAGTGTCTTAGCAATAAATGGGGAGGAATCTCGATCACCTTGAAGCAATAACAGGCAGGATGGGGGAGGTGGGGTTACCTGTCAAGTCCAGATTGTGTCAAAACACTAAGTGGGTGGGGAGGGGAGAATCACCCATGAAGGCCCAATTACATCAAAGCAATGACAGGAGTTTTTCCCCCCATGGGATCCTGATCATGTCTAAGCAATAGTAATTCACCAGTGAAATTCTGATTGTGTCGAAGCCAATAGTTTTAATTCATGATGTCTATGAAATGGTCGTTTAACAACAACTGTGATAGTGAGTGTCGAGGGAAAGTAGGTGGGAAGTGTGGTGTTGACAGGAAAGCTGATCCTGAAATGCTGTCACCTCAACTTTTTACTTTATTTTATTGATTTTATTGTAATCACACAACATTCCATATAAATAGATCACTTTTTTACAAAAATAGGATCGAAAACTAATCAACCCTTACCCCCGAAAAAGAGAGCATGGCCAGCAGAGTAAAACTTAAAGCTAGTAAAAATAAGTAAATAGATTAATTAACTCTTTTAGGGCTAATGTCAACTTTTGTCAACAACAGGGCTTGAGGTTGGATGTTGACTTTAGTTAACATCCAGGGGTAGAGGGTAATAATCAGCTGTAGACGTCGACAAAACTCGCCATCACGTTACGGTAGACCATCTTTGCTAGGAAGACTGTTAGACTCATTGACTTGACATCGAATTCCTGTGTGTGTGTATGAGGAGCGTAGAGTGAACAACGTCTAGAATGGCATTGACGTAGAACAAAAAAGCAAAGCGATTGTGCAAAGCAAAAAACTCTTTGGGCATTATTAATTTTTTTTTGCTTTATGCATATTATTGCTATGTCAGACTGACTTATCAAACTCAGATTTTGATGCAAGTGATCTGGAAATCAAAAACGAAAGGCAGGTAGCTGTTTTCTTTCCAGGAAATGCCTTACAGAATATAAATGGTTAGACAAACAGGTATGTAGTAAGTATGTAAGCCGTGTTACAGATGATCTTAGAAAGATGTTTAATGTTAGTTAGTTAGTTTTGGGGAACAATATTCAGACCTGGGAGAAAATATAAAAATAATTAGCCCTGAAAGAGTTAATAAGTGAATAAAGATAAATGGAAATGGAGAAAAAGAGTCAGTGCACTCTGCCACATCCCGGTCTGATTCGGAATTGCCCTTACTCAAACCCTTTAGCGGCCTACCATGCGCACATGTGTGACAATGTATAGCAAGCTACAGATTGAACCGAACTAATTTAGAATTAAATCACAGCTACAATGTACATCCAACTCTAGCTTCATGATAACTTTTGTTAAAAAGCTGACACCCGGTTTTCTCTCTGTTCTAAAGATCATCAATGCTGTTCTCAATGAGCACAAAGATCATTTAACTCTGTTGATCCTACCAGATCATGTTCTAAAATTCAAATAGCCATAGTTAAACCTCTGATTGTCACACCCGTACCTATTGTACCAATCTTATTTCCACTGTAGTCTCACCTCATTATGTCCAAGGATTTCCATAAATTATCAGTGGAAGTCTACTTGCTTGGACACTTCTTTGCAATTTGTCATATTTTCCTTTAGAATTTGTACCGCAGTTATGTTTGCTTTGTAAAGTACTCATAGGACATGAAAAACACAACATAACAGGATAATGAAATACTCACTTAAAGACTTCTTGATCCATTGCAATGCCAGCAGCCTGAGTGAGCTCAAACAAGTCATTCTCTTCTGTGTTCAGCACCTTCTTTTTCTTGATGCTGTGTTTCTGAATGTTGCCACTTACAGTAGCCACCAATGTCTGAGAGTCAAGACTCGCAGCTATAGATATGGGCTGTTGGGGAACAGCCATCTTGACCTGAAACACAGACATGTGCAGATGAGAACAAGTAGCAGTTGTCCTGTCTTGTGCATGGCATGTCTGAGTAGCATGATGCCACTCTCTATCATCGTGATAATAGTAGTTAAGGGGGATAAATGAGAAAGGCAAAATTATTCAAAAATCTTTAAAACACGGGTGTCCAACTCCATTCCTAGAGTGCAGCAGTGGCTACAAATTTTCATTCTAAATATCTCTTAATAAGTGACCTGTTGCATCTAATTGTCTTCTTTTGCTTTAATTTTAATTGACTTGACTCAGATTGCTGAATTGTTTCTTTTTTCCTTAATTAGCAGCCAAACAATAGTGAGACACAAAATGAACAGACCCATGATCAACTAACCTGTGCCTGTCACACATAAAGAAAGGTTGATCTGCTCAGTTTACCAAAACATCTTGATGGTGTTCTGAGAAAAAAAAAAGTAAATTAACAGTTTTGGAAATGTTTGCAGAATAAAAGTACAAACAAGCCATGGAATTAAATAATGGGTTTAATTAATAACAAAAAAAGTTTATCATAAAGAAACTGGTTTGGAGTTTGAAACCCCAACTAAGCTGGTCATTTCTTGGCTCACTTCACGTTTCCTTTCTGTTTTGGCTACAATTTAATGAAGAAAAGATTCAATTCAGTAGCCTGAATCCTTAAAAACTGGGCTATTAAAATTAAGGGGAAAACGTTAATTAGCAGTGAAAACTGGTCACTGATTATGGAAAGTATCAGAATAAAAATGTGCAGCCACTGCGTCCCTCCAGTATTGGAGCTGGACACCCCTGCTTTAAAACATAATAGTAAGAATAAAGGGTGACCTTTGGTATTTTTTCCTCACTCACTTCTTTAATAGCAAATTGATTAATAAATGCAAGGAATAATTTAATTGTTTATGAGACAATAATGATCATGTAAAATATCTGTTTGAGTATACAGTAAAAATACCAAATAGGCAATGTTGTTTTAGTATTTCTAGAGTGTACTTTAAGTAATTTAATACAGAGTGGATTTGCAAAAGTATTCGGACCCCTTCAGTTTGTAGTCACTGTACTGTTTTGTAGATTTAATTTGAAATGGATAATTTGCCCATCAGTCTGCACTCTTGCAAATGTATACACATTTGATTTCTATCTTTAGTTTACCTATTCACTTTAATAAAAATCGGACTCCCTAAATCCCGCCCCACCCAAAACAAAAGATAGCAGAACAGTTGTGCGCAGATGTTTCTGTTGCCAATCAAAACCAAAAATCCTCAGCGAAATACAACTCTATAAAGAAAAGCATTTGTAAAGAAACAGCGGGTATAATAGTAAAATATAAACTGTACTGCTGACAAGTGAACACCATGGCTATCAGAAACTATGACCAGCAAACCATTTATTTTAACTGTGCTGAACCCACACGCGAAGGTGTCAACGCTGGGTTCCTTAACGAATGGGGCGGCATCGTAAAATGGATGAATGGCGACTACCGTTACAAACAACTTTTGAAAACCAGTCTCCAATTCAGAGCAGCTTACGGTATAAGGCAGGAAAGCGATGTCGATGGGGGCACTAATTAGATCACCGATGAGTTACTATTAATCGTGGCCCCGTATTTGGATGCTGGGCGTTTTCATTGTTTCTCTTATTTCAATAAGCTAACGGCATTTACTGTGGTGAAGAATCGAAGATGGCCACATTCTCAAATACACATCTTTAACGTCTTACTTCGGTCACCTAACAAATGTCTCACAAAAATAAGCAAACACGTGCAAGGCACTCTGTCACAGCTGCTAATTTACCTGTATTATTATTTCAGTTTCCGCGGCAACGCCAAACCAGAACGAGCCCTCTTTTCGTACAGCCCGCTTATGTCTCCGACTGTCAACTCGAAACAAAGCTTTGCGTTCCGCTTATTCTGGCCAATCAGTGCATTCATGAGTGACGTCTTGGTATGCGGTCTTCAGCTATTATTGTATATTGTAATCAACTCCACCTACTTGGAGCTCTCAGTTGGAGCCTCCTTAAGAACTTGAACCCTGTTTTGATTAGTGGATAGTATCAGTTTGGTATGAAGGTTTTTAAACGCATGTCTTCCATCTATACGTTAAATTTGTGCGCCATAATCGGAGGCATACTATTGTATATGATACACATTTTAGATTTTTCTAAGTTTATGTTGCTATCCTATTTATTTAGGAATGTGTGTATTGTAGGTGTTTATTTTCATGCTATTTTTATTTATTTAAGGAGCTTTTGTGCAGCTCCCATCAGTTGGTGGAATACATCGCTTCCACTCCTTACATGAAATTCATATTTTTAATTGGTTAAACAGTTTCTTCTGTGGTTGAGTGTTTGTTTTCACTGCATTTGCCAAATTTTCAGCAGGAGGCAAACTCTGTGAAAGACATCCCACCCAGGGTTGGCACCTTTCATGGGCTTAATGTTGCTGGCATGGGTTCTAAATCCTCGGAACTCTAAAATAGGTGGTGCTGGCTTTAAAATAATAATAATAAGGTAATAATATATTTATTTTTTATAACTGTAACATTTTTAAGAGACAACTCAAAACATACTTTTATAGGCAGGCAATTTATTGCAACTACCAAAATTGTTGTTAAGAACAATATTAATGGTTCCCCAAAGAGCCATCCATATGATGGCTCTAGAAAGACCTTTTTATTTGTGTCCGTAACAGTC
Organism: Polypterus bichir lapradei; assembly: GCA_026402145.1. NCBI lineage: Eukaryota > Metazoa > Chordata > Cladistia > Polypteriformes > Polypteridae > Polypterus > Polypterus bichir. Next base: position 3,645,700 of record JANRMT010062838.1, on the reverse strand, counting down.
ACCCTAAATAACTGTGAATAGATCAGAACAGATTTATGAAATTGCAATGGGTTCCTAATTCCAAAAAGACATGTGCTATATAATCACACAAACTCAGTTCAGGATTTCTTCATCTTTTGGTATCCTGCCTACTGGATATTAAAGATTTCTGTCTTGTCACCATGGGGGCCTTTTCAAAGCCCAACAAGGAACTCTTCCCAGAATGAAACAGTTCCTGTCAAGCAAGGTTGTACCAAAGAACCCAGTAAAGTGTCTTTAGGGCACCAGTAAGGCTGTATTACTGCTATGCAGACTAAGCATCTTGGGCTTTAATCCCACATCTGGTCAATGTGGTCATTGTTCACAAGTTCTCCCTCTGTGTATACTACTTTTCCTTCTACAGGATTGGACAATAGGTGATTTCACATTTGGGCCTTGGTGAGTGTGTGTTAGAGCATGGGTGTCAAACTCCAAGCCTGGAGGGCCGCAGCGACTATAGGTTTTCATTCTAACCCTTTTCCTAATCAGTGACCTGTTTTCACTGCTAATTCACATTTTAATAGCCCTGTTAGAAGGATTCAGTCCTCTGAATTGATTTGTTTCCTCATTAAAATCTCATTATTGTTTGGCTGCTAATTAAGGAAAAAGAAACAACTAAAGGGCCAGAGTCAAGTTAATTAAAAGAAGTAATCAGCAGCAAAAACTGGTCACTAATTAAGAAGATGGTTAGAATGAAAACCTGCAGCCACTGCGGCCCTCCAGGACTGGAGTTTGACACCCCTGTGTTAGAGGGTCCTGTGATGGACTGGCATCCCATTGGGGGCTCTTTCTTATTGCGGTTCATGTGTTACTGACATGAGTTACTGTGAATGGTATGTTATTTTTGTGATATTAATACAAATTATTTATATTGGCGACACACTACTTAGTCACTATGGTTCTTTGTGTAAAGAAAAGCTTTCTGACATTTGCCAGAAATCTTCCCTGAAGCTTCCAACCATGTACGTTTAGGGCAGAGTGGTGACTCTGAGGCTAGAAATCTGCACCAGTAATTGGAAGTTTGATGGTTCAAATCCCATAAACACCAGATGTGACTTTATTCTGTTGGGCCATTGAGCCCTTAACCTGCAATTGCTCTGTCCTGGGTATGATGATAATCTGCATCCAGCCCGGCAAGCAGGTCCTCCAACTTACAGGGAAAACTTGGGGGCTGGTGGCAGAATTGGCACTCCAGCCACTATAAAATAAAAATAAAAAAAAAATAAAATAAAAAAAGTCACACTGTTCCAGTGTAGTGCAAAGGTGCCACCCGTTGCACTCGGGTCCCAAACCAGGTGGCTTGTCGTGTGGTAGGCACAACAATGGGCTATCAGCACATACTCGCTACCTCTCCTCTCATGTACCTTTGTAGCAGAGTGTATTTTAAAATCCATCCATCCATCCATCCATCCTCTTCCGCTTATCTGAGATCAGGTCACGGGGGCAGCAGCTTGAGCAGACTTCCCCTGGCCACTTCTGCTAGCTCTTCCGGGGGAATCCCAAGGTGTTCCCAGGCCAGCCGAGAGACATAGTCCCTCCAGCGTGTCCTGGGTCTTCCCCGGGGCCTCCTCCCAGTTAGATGTGCCCAGAACACCTCACCAGGGAGGCATCCTGATGAGATGCCCGAGCCATGTATTTCCTTTCATAATTTTAAATACTTCATTCATGTCATATCTTAATACCAATTTGCTTAAACTGAAAAGGTTCTGCTCCTTCTGGATTTTTCAACTACTGCTTTGTCTTTCTTCTAATTTGGAGTCCAAAACAGGATCTCATCAATGAGTTATATAACTTAAACATGGCGTCTCTTGACTTGCGCTCCACACCTTGTGATTTATCATATAGCATTGCCTTCTTGATGGCTTCTGGTTGACGGCAGTTGTGAGTCCACTATTGACGTATTCCAATAAAACTAAGAACTCCTATTTCCGACCTAAGACTAGGAAAACGGAAAAAAAACGAGACTCAGACTCGGAATTCCTGCTTGTTTACTCGGGGCTGGTCTGTCATGTCGCAGTTTATCAGATTTAAGACTTTGAAATTAATACAAAATGGCGACGTACACTGCAAACAGTTAAGCACAGACTAAGCACAGTGCACTGCACATTAACATTGTATAGATTTAATTTGTTTATCGGATTAATTTACTTTAAATGATTAAATCCAAAATCCTTAATATTGATAAGGTAAGCGTTAACATTACCAGAACGAACAGTTAACGGACTAACCGATGTGAGCCTGATTCGCGCTGCTATTCGTGCATTGGGCTCAATGGTTGTTTTGTGAATTTTTAATTGCAGCTTACAAGCAAAAACTGTACTGTTTATCCTGGCCAAGTGCATAAAAATCTGTTTTAGATATGACAGCATACATTTTGCGCTTTTCTTGCTTATCGTTTTTCAGCAAATAAAACCTCCAGCCGCCATAGGACTACGCCTCCCAAAGTGCGCCGCGGGCTGGTCTGACGTCACTCGGTGCCTCCGTGGTGTCCTAGCAACCGCAGACGCTAAGTTTTACAGGTAAGGTGCCTTTATTCCGACGCTAATTAAACCTAAAAATAAAAACAAAACGGCCCGCACCTACAGAGAGGCTTTCATGTACCGGTAAAAGCAGAAGTCGCTCCTTCCGAGTTCTTCGGGGTTTTTTACGCTTGTTGTACTGTGAGTAGAACCGTGTAGAAAAGCGAGTGACGGCTATTGCGCAAAGTTATTTTGCGGATTCGATTCACCCTGGCAGTTCACACTTCTTCGGTTGCTTTTTTTCGTTCATAAAATGAGCGGATCCCCCGTTCGCGTGCGGCTGCTGGCGACGTTGACCGCTGTGTCCGCGTTAAGCTTGACCACCGGCCACTGGGTCCTTGTGGGGTTCGCTGGTGTCTCCTTAGTATTTGGTGCCGGTATGACGAGCGCGTGGAAACGCTTCGTGTCTGTGCTTGGCACCAGACGCTAGTTTCGGTCTCCATGTGACATTTGGCTATGAAGCCGGCGTCGCTTTTTGTCACGTTTGTCTGTCTTTTTACCGAGTGGCACCGGTGGTGAGCCTGGACAGTTCATTTTCTATTAGGCACTGATTTGGATCTCCGCATTACATTAGTATTAGGGTTGGATTAACAAGAGGTGGCTTCTGATTAGGATAATCTCCAATGTTACATTTTAGGAATATTTTCATTTCGAAATGCTTTTTTTACTTATTGTGATTTAAACTTTAAGCTTAATAAAACTTAAAAAAAAACACATTGGATACCTCTTTGGGGTTTAAGGGAGTAAGCGACTAAATAGTGTTATTTACTGGTTTTCGCAAACGATTATAATTGTGCATTTATTTATCTCTCTCAGTAGCATTATCTTTATCTCTCACACTGTTCATGTAGACTTAGATGGCCTTTCCTTCGACTTGCTAGCATTGAGAGCCCATCCTTTATTCTTTGTTGCGGGTATTAAATTCTTTGTTGCAGTAATCACGAGTTTTTTAGTGTCGATAGCACTAAACATTTCCTTGTATTTGGTTCACAGATGCTTTTATACAAAGCAATTTACAAATCAGGTCAGCATAATCGAGTAAACATTAGTCTGAGAGCTCTGACATTGTTAGATAATTAAGGGAACATTAATTTAGGATGGAAGCCAGGAAGCTGTTCTTTATGCAAAGAATTGTGAGAACCTGGACTAGCAAGTCATGGAGTTGAAATCTTGACAACCTTTAAGAAGGAACAAGATGAGCCATGGGGACATCTTAGCTATTAGCCAAACAAATGAGCGACAGTTGCATTGAATAGTCTCCCCTCGTTTGTCAAATTTCTTACATTTTAGAATTGTGAAAAGAGGAGTGACATGTGCCCGCCTTACACTTGTTCTTCTACTTATTAGCCTTAGTTATTAATTTCTGCCTTTAATTAACAAAAGGTGCGCATTCTTGTGGTGTTACATGGTGATCTGGGTGTCTGGTAAGTTTCAGGCTTTTCAGGCTTTGGTCTCTGAGCTTTGCTACTCCGCTGTCTTGAGGGTGACTGCTAAATTTCAAGGTGTGTTCTTCACTACTATTGCAGGCTCCTTTCTGCTAAATACAAAAGCTTATCTTCATCCCACTATGGAGGTAGCCGTCCTCACCACGCATCAAGAAGTGCACAAAAAAGTAAAGCCCCTCCAGCTGAGGAGCAGAGCAGCCAAGGAGTCTTTTAAGATCTTGGACCCCAGCAGCAAAAAGCTAAGCTCTTTGGAGGCCCAGCGCATCATCTCAGTCATGGAAGAGTGCATCAAGAAGACAGAGCTGGTCACACTGCTGCCTTACTGCTTCGAGAACTTGGAACGCTTCAGAGTCATGCTGGGCACTGACCTAATAAGTGCCCTGCAGGAACACAAACGTCTTGGGAACAACCTGGTGATGCTCCTCAGAAAGCAACACGAGGCCCAAGTCCCAGACCCTCACGTGGCAATGCTGCAGCAGGCAGTAAGAAGCTCACTGAAGAACGTCCTGAGGCTCTTCCGCTGCAATCCTGTAGCCTACCAGACATTGAGAGCTGAAGCAGTCACCAGGGGCAAGGCTTCCCAGGATCTGGTGCGCCATCTCTCTGCACTTCGGGGCTTTCTGCTTGAGAAGCTGCTTACGGGACCTGCTGAGGAAAAGACAAAAAATGTGTATCTTAAAGAAATTTCGCTCAGACATGAAAAGAACACTGTGACTGTCACTGGTCTGGAAGATGAATTGGCCCTCGCCATTAAAGAGAGAGACGCTGAGGTATGGCTTATTTTCTGTTCATGGTTTATAGGAAATGGGGAGATGGAGGGTCTTTATTCATAACTTTTGTGACAGATGGCCGGGGCCCATGTCTGGCTGGGACGCCCCTTCACCACATCTGCTAGGTGGACAAGGGTGGGAAGCCCAGTATCATCCCCTGGATGCTAGATGGCAGCACCTCTGGATTGCAGCGGTGCCTCGGACTCCCCCAGGGCTTCATGGGGGTTGGAGTTCTGTGCAGCTCTGTGAGGTTCTGCAGGTGCCGCCAGGGGGTGCTGCAACAGGAGAGGCTGGCCCCTTTTGGGCACTGGTTTCACCACACCTGGAAATGCAGCCAGATGTCAGCAATCAACCACCTGGAGCACTTCCGGGTGCCTGATAAAAGGGAGCCAGCAACTACCACTCAGCGGCCAGAGTCGGGAGGTGGAGGAAAAAGCTTGCTGAGGAGGAGGAGGAGGAGGAGTAGTGGTGAGAGAAGAAGGTGACTGTACTATGGTTTGGGACTGTGTTGTGGCTGGAGGGTTCACGGGGAAGATGTGCCCTCCTTTTGGGTCGGGTGCTATACAGCGTCCATATCACACTTTACATATAAAGATTAGGGATCTACTGTGTGGTTTTAAGGGCTTTTTATGAGTTATCGACAAGCAGTCATTGTTCATGTTTGGTATATTTAAGTATACATGCAAGGCTCTCCAAGTATCTATCTATCTATCTATCTATCTATCTATCTATCTATCTGTCTATCACCTTGCCTTACCTTACCTTACCTTCATACCTACAGTGGATTCAGAAAGTATTTAGACCCCTTTATTTTCTGCACACTTTATTGTGTTGTACATTTAATTTTCAAAGACCAAATTTGCCTTTTTTTTTCTCAATCGGTCTACACTCAATAAACCATAATGACAAAGTGAACACATTTTTGCAGGAAGGTTTTATTCAAATTTATTCAAAATCAAACACTGGAATCTCTCATTTCTAGAAGCTTTCAGACCCTTACTTTGTAGAAGCCCTTTTGTGCAAAGCCAGTAGAGACTTAAACAAGAAGACACAAAGCTGAAATTGCGGGCAAAGGGGCTTCTGCAAAGTCAGGGTCTGAAAATTTCTAGAAATGATGAGAGATTCCAATGTTTGATTTTGAATACATTTGTAAACCTTTCTGAAGGCAAATTTTCGCTTTGTCATTATGGGATATTGAGCATAGACTGATGGACAAAAATAGGAAATGTATCCATATAAAGATTAAATCTACAACACAACAAAGTGTGCAGTAATTGAAGGGGTTTGAAGATTTTCTGAATCTACCGTATGTAAAAGTCACATCCAGTCTTGCGGCAAAACGTCAGGGGAGGCCCACCCAGTTTGCATAACCAACAATGTAACACATGGATCCCTCTCTTTTGATGTCCGTGTTTGTCCTTTAGTATCCCTTGACATCTCCCACCCTTCTGCCTCCAGCCATGCATTATTATTCTGAAATGCAAATCTGTTACTCACTAATCTCCACTTCCCAGGTCTCTAAAAGGAATGAGGTCATCCGGCAGTTGAAGACCTCTTTATACCAAATGGAGAAGGTCTCTGAGGACTTCCAGAGAAGGACACGGCAGGACACCGACAATCAAGTGCAGTCGGACCTCAAGGCCTCGGAGAGCCGGTGTATGAAGTTCCAGCAGGAGGTTAACCAACTGAGGAACCAGCTCAGCCAGCTCATCAGTGAAAACCAAGAGGTCGAGATGGTACTCAGGAAGGTGGGTTTCAGGTTTACACAACTTACATGATTTTTTTTTTAACAGAAAGATGACCACAGAAATTGGAGGGCTTACACATTTTTCAGGGAGTAAGATTACAGATAAACTCGTTCAGAATTCAGAGTACAATTATTTTTGGTTAGCATTCCCTGGTACTTTAACTTCAGCTTTTGATTTTGATTTATGATTATTTTTTTTTGTTTGGTTTTGACAGTGGTGCGTTTCAACCCTCACCTGTTTAAATTGACTTTTCATCTTCTGGTCCAATCCCATTAAAAAAAGAAAAAAAAACTGCCATCTCCATGTACTGCATGTAACGGTCACAAATCAGACATCATAATGCATCCATCCACCAATTTTCAGAGTCTGCTTTAAGCATTACAGAACGGAATGGAAGACATGAGCTAATCCTGGATGGTAGGCCAGGTGTCCTCATGCACACACATTGGGTGAGTTTACAGTCCCCTAAAAACTGGTCTGCATCTCTGTGGCATGTGAAAAGACAGTGCAGTAAACTCACAGGCAAAGGGACCTGCAAAGGGACCTGACGTGGCCAGGAGCAGGGCAGCTGAACCTCCACAGCACTACCTTTACATTTAGTAGTGGGCTCTGAGGCGAAATGCACAACGGTCGTAAATGCAGAAGAGCCAAGCATAGTTCAGACTATCAGATAGATAGATAGATACTTTATTAATCCCAAGGGGAAATTCACATACTCCAGCAGCAGCATACTCATAAAAAGCAATATTAAATTAAAGAGTGATAACAATGCAGGTATAACAGACAATAACTTTGTATAATGTTAACATTTACCCCCCTGGGTGAAATTGAAGAGTCGCATAGTGTGGGGTCTCCTCAGTCTGTCAGTGGAGCAGGACGGTGACAGCAGTCTGTCGCTGAAGCTGCTCCTCTGTCTGGAGATGATCCTGTTCAGTGGATGCAGTGGATTCTCCATGACTGACAGGAGCCTGCTCTGCCACGGATGTCAAACTGTCCAGCTCTGTGCCTACAATACCCTAATATCAGTATTAGATTGTGAATAATATGTCAAAACTAAAGGAAACACACAAACAGAACAATACAAGATCAGTAGAATTAAGAACAACTGCATTGTCATGGGAGGCAGCCTAAATAATCAAGTGGTTTTTCCAGTTTATCAAAATCGATATCGTCATTTTCACGTCGGTAACTTTGAAAGGCTGATACAGAAAGTTCAACTGGATTCACCAAGTAGCCAGGATACAAAATGCATCTCAGCTGAGTCTAATCCTGTCTGCTAATAAATGCCAACACAAGTTCAAAGGGAAACCACAAGGGTGAGTAAATTATAGGGGCATTGCAAACAAAATTGCTATCTACCAGCTGAGACAGCTTCCTAATGTTACTGCACAAAACATTATAAAAAAATCTGTCTTTAAATTTTCCTCCGTACTTCAATTAGTGTTTTTGCTTTACCATGGACAATTATTTTTGCTATCAGTTACTTCCTAGGATGTGAATTTCGCAAGTTCATTTTTTATGTTTGTTTTTTTCCCTATCGCTCATTTTGCATCCTATACTTGTTCTTTAGATCTCAGACTTCATTTTGGTTACACACCCATCTCCCGATTCCCCTCTTCATCCCTGTGACCTCCTAGTGCAGCCATTACAACTTCAGTGTTCACTTTTGTGCTAATTAGAACCTTTCACGTTTCCATATTTCTTCTTCTGGGAGGTATCTTTGATGGATAAGCTCTCTTCCATTTATCCCAGACAATGGCAGAATCATGGTCAAGTTCCACACTACTGTGTTTTCCTTTAAAAAAATCTCCACTGACATTTTTGCATAATTTTAAAAGGATTCCACTCGCATGTAATGTAGATCTTTGTGTGCGCATATTGGCGGCAAACTCCAGGAAACTCATGTGCTTCATGCGCTTTTAAAGCTATCAGCGCATGCTGGACTCAGATAGCACATTCACAGCACGGAAAAAGAAAGAAATTGTTTGAGGAATTACGTCACGTTAACGCGTAACTGTAAGCAAGAGTCTTCAGAACTGGCGGCGGTCATCTTGTCATTAAATGAAAACACTACACAGGTTAAAGCAACACTTTAACAAATTTGGATGTGAGCATTGGTAGGCTTTGCGCCCCAGGAAACAAGTTACCCAAACTATTCTCTAACATTTCAGTAATTATTTACCGCTCTGCTGCTGATCATTCTGATCATAAAATAGGTCATTACGATAGCAATTGACAAGAAGAATTCATAATTAATTACAGAATTACGGTATTTGAGTGTTCTTTTAGAGTGCCTCTTTCTCTTGCATGATTTGGCTCAAAAACTAATTAGCACATCAACATATCATAACAGGCTTAAGTTTCGAGATTGGTATTTTTCTGTCCAGCCATTTTAGTTATAAACCGTCCTTGAGACGCTGTTTAGTTTTTGAGGCAAACTGTGCAAGAGAAAGAGGCACTCTAGAGGAACACTCAAATACCGTAATTCTGCAATTAATTATGAATTCTTCTCATCAAATGCTATCATAATGACCTATTTTATGATCAGAAAGATCAGCATCAGAGCAGTAAATAATTACTGAAATGTTATAGAAGAGTTCGGGTAACTTCGTTCCTAAGGCGCAAAGCCTACTGATGCTCACGTCTGAATTTTTGATCTTTTGTGCTTACTGCTGTGGAAAAAAAATTAACTTTCCTCTATTTTCAAAGAAGTCAGAGACCAGATGAGAATGCAGAACAATTCTTCATTTCCACAAAGATATGCAGAAATGTCTCAGTCTATGGCATGACCAATTAATAATACAATTTGCTGTTATGCTTTTCTACTACATCACGTCATCGGACTCTTAACATAAATGACTTTTATTATTTCATCCAATCACCTAGTGCCACCAGTATTTTCTGACTCCTTTCGACTCTCCCATTTACCTGAAAGTTGCTTCCCTAACTGGGGTGATTTGAGGATTGTACTATTGTTCTTAACACCACTTCATAGGAGGGCTGTTTGGGCTTTCCCATTAGATTATCCTTGCTTTCTACAGGGGTGTTTGTTACTCATATACCGCATTCTAACCTTGGAAAATCAAGCTGGTGGTTTCTCTAAGATTAGGCAGACGTCATGTGCTGAAGCTGTAAGCCATGTTTAGTTAACCCTTAAGTTAACTTCAGTCCTTTTCCTTATGTTTCAGTAATTTGTTGTTACAACTTCATTTAAGTCTATTCTTGTAATAATTTGTAAAAGATTGTATTTTAGCTAAAATTCCATATTACAAGCACTTTTGTGAAGAATAAATCTTTTGCCCTTATTACATACCGGGGTTTTACAGTGATATCCCTCTCTACAGAGGGCATTATTGGAGGTGCTTGGAGACTCCTAGTGAAAGACAAATATCAACAGAGGCAGGTGAAATCCAAAAGTGCCACTTGAAGCTATGGCTGTGTTGCTGAAAGCCCCACTTCTGAAGCACTTCCTAAAGTGGACGATAAGCATCTTAGATGTTTCTTTTTTTGTTTCTTTAGAAGAAGTACAAGGTGGAAACAGAAGTTGAAAACTGGATACAAAAATATGATGGTGAAATTGGAGAGAAACAGGTAAGGAAAATTGTGCCTGGAAGTAAAGAAATTGGATGTGTCCAGCTCGTTTGTTTTCCGTCAAGTTCTGATTTTTTTAGAAGTACATTATTTCATACCCAAATGCACAAAAACAATGCAAAATTCTTCTCTCTGTACAGGTGAATCCATGCTAGTGCTCTTCCTCAAAAATTCCATAGACTTAAGCCATTTTACAATGCTAACAACTTTTTCAAGTTTTATTCGGGTTGAGTTATTCATTTTTGACCTGCTGTGCCCACAAACTGAAATCCTTTTTCACACACACACACCAGCGTTGCCACCAGGGTTTCCACTTAAAAAAAACATCACACTACCATGTCTCAGTTCAAATTCATGATTTATGTTTCTTTTGGATTTTTTTTTTATTTAGTTGCATCATTCTTTATTTTTGCTTTATATAAGCTGTCTTTGTTATGTTCGATAAGCTTTGTGGGTAGTCCCCTAAGAGTTTAGAGTTAGGGTTAAAGAGGCTAAAGATGTGCGCTGGTATCTTGCTAGTTCAAATCCCATTACTGCCAGAAGAGACCCTACTCCGCTGGGCTCTTGTGCAAGGCTCTTAAACTTAAAATTGATTCAAGGGTGCTGTAGATTGGCTGACCCTGCACTCAGACTCCAAAGGTTATGCAAAAAGACAGTTTCCCCTTGGGGATTAATAAAGTGAACCAAGTGCCAAAAATAAATCCAGAGGGTCTTCCACAGTTCCTTGCGGTTCATTGTGAATATGCTAAGGTGTTGGCGCATCTACTCTGTTTATTATTGGATGGCTGACATTTTGACTTTTGACCTTGCCTTTGGAATCTGTTTTGAGACTTTCTTACTTTGGATTGCCTTCGTGTTTCAGATAGCACCATTTTGCCTTTGTGCTCTACAGAGTTTCATTAAGGTTGAAAGACTTTTTTGTGAAGGATAAATCTTTTTATTTTATTATTTATTAGTTGCTTGTCCTTATAACTAGCCAGGGTTTGACAGCGATATCCCCCTCTAGTAGGCATTATTGAAGAGATCATGACACCCATGCTCAAGTACACTCACATTCTACACAAAAAACCTAGAACTCATAATGCAGTTTTAAACTTAAAGGTACTACCTTCAATCGTCGTCGTTAATAAGGGATGCAAATTGCAATACTGTAGATGTCCTGCTAAATATGGAACTGGGGGGTATGCACACACACTGCAGTCAAACACAAATTAACTGTGCCGCTAGTGAGTGAGATGCTCTGTTGCTTAAAAACGTGAAAGTATTGCAAATTTTAAAGGAAAGAAGGTGAGTCAGGTGAGTTTCCTTTCCCAGCTGCCTTACAGCCAATCACATGATGAAGTTAGAGAATGGGAGAGTCAAGTGCATATGGCACTTAGGGGAAGGCAGGTGTGCCACTTGTGCCACAAAGAGTGTGCGCTTTATGGATTGTGTAACAGTTCAGTACATTAATGCATTCATAGCAGCCTTAGTCATTGTCAATGTACATACAGTATAATGTAATGTATAGAAAAACTTATTTCATTACATTTTAAAATGAAAAACCTAGAAATTCAGATTTGGGTTTAAAAACCCAGCATTAGCAACCCTGACACACAAACAAAAGACAACAGACATCACACCAACACCACAGATGGTCATACTTTGTTCTTCACTTACTTTTTGATTTCAGAGAAATGCTCCTCTGGTCAGTTTGCATACTGTTTACTTTTGCAGAGGCACAGAATGCTCTCTTTCAGTCTGTTCTATTTTTAATCCCCATTCTTACCATGATTATGTGATTCAAGATGGAGTACGAGGAGCTCAACAAGCAGTACCAGGAGGAGAAGGCAGAGCTAGAAGAGCTCGAGAAGCAGTTTGCCGTGCTGGAGGAGGAATACAGCCAGATCACGGAGAGGCAGCGTCTTGCCAAGGAAAAGAGAGAGGCTCAGGAGCGGGAGCTGGCCATCATGACCCGCGCTGCAATCCTGATCCAGGCCTTCTGGAAAGGTTACAAAGTGCGCAAGCTGATGAAAGGCAAAAAGGGCAAAAAAGGGAAAAAAGGCAAAAAAGGCAAGAAGTAACCCAATTCTGAAAGCTGAAATGGATGCAGCATCTGAACTGTGTGTACCCCAGGTGAGATAAACCAGAGTTATCTAGAAGACATGGTGGCCAGGCTGGAAACCAGAAAGACCTTCAATATATTAAAGGTGTTAAGCAATAAACTATTCATGTCAAACTTTAAAAAGATGTGTATTTGATGTTATGCAACGTCTGAATAACAAAACATTCCCTAATCGGCACAGAGGTAACACTGCTGCCTCACAGTAACGAGGCCAGGTGTCATGTCCCGTTTCCTCCCGACATGGAGACTGCATGTTCTCCCCCTGTCTGGGGGTTAAGTAGACTGGCGATAATAATTTGCCATTACTCTGTCTTCGGGGTGGGGGTGTGTGTTCTCCCTGCGATGGACTGACATCCTTGCTGCATAACCCTTCTTTCAAGTCATCCAGTTGTATACTCAGGATGTATGGAAAAAGTACTGAAGAAAGTAGATAAAATGACAGAAAATGTGAAAACAATGTGGAAAGGTTAGCGCCAGAATGGCAGGTAGAACACCACTACAGGAAGGGTCACCCCCTTTTAATTAACTTAATAAAAGAAAGCAAATAATACCAATTATTATTAGGAGGTAATGTATGTTTCACTGCAAATTCCCAGAGTAACACTACATGTGACACTTGGAATAAGCTACCAAGTAGTGTGGTAGACAGTAAGACTTTAGGGACTTTCAAAACTCGACTTGCTGTTTTTGGAAGAAATAAGTGGATAGTTCTGGCGAGCTTTGTTGGGCTGAATGGCCTGTTCTCGTCTAGATTGTTCTAATGTACCTACTCTTATGGTTAGAGCATTGGCAGACATGTTAGGTGAGTTATCTCCTGGTCATGCTCTATGTGGAAGGTGGACATAAGTCTGCGTCAGTCAGAACCTACCCAGAAGTCAGTCACTCAATGGCTAATTATAGTTGGAGTATCCTCAGAAAACACAAAAAACTTCTAAAATCGACTTAACCCTCAAATGTGACCTGGTTGTGTGTGGGAAATCATCAGTAAATGCCTACTAAGTTTCACCTGTTCAGGATGGTAGGGTGTTCTACTGTGTTAGCCATTATGAATGCAATAAGAAAGTGAAACAAAATGACACCTCATATTGGCTAACTGAAGAGATTACAATATGCAAGCTTTCGAGGTAACTCAGGGCCCTTCTTCAGGCAAGTTGTAGTCTGCAACTGTTCAGGAAGAAGCTTTGCGACTACATTTCACTCTATTAACGTACAGCACAAAAGTAAACAGCTTCTAGAAAAATGTATATTTTTCCATGTATTTCAGGTCAGTTTTGACTCACCGTTGACTTTCCTGGATTTTATTCTCCATTAACAGTCATTTGTTTGTTCACCACCTATAAAAACATCCTGAAAGTCATCTATTCAGTTTAAAATGTGAAGAGTTTCAGCAAAGTGTCCTAATATTACAAAAAGTAAAACTGTTTCCAAATGTCACATTTTTATATAACTACTACGTATGTTGGGTCAGTTTTGACCCATCATTGACTTTAATAGATTATTCACTGCATTTAAGAGGCGTTATTTGTTCACAGCCCATAAAAACACCCTAAATTTGATCTCTTCTAAAAGTTGGAATCATCGGTACTACAGGTTCAAATGGTCAATCAAAATAAAACACATTTCAGGTGAAAAGTTTCATGTCCACAGCACCTAAAAGATGTTTCCAGAATTGGGTCAAAACAGACCCATAAGGCACAGCATTGGCGCCAAATATGAAGACATTATAAGGGTTAAACCAATTCACAATTAAGCATGGCTGTTTCCTGTATTGGAAGAACTAGGTGCAAGGTGCAGGACCACCTTGGAAAAGGTGCCAGTCTATAAAAGCATAGAGAGAGATACCCTAATATTTACAAATGGACAATTTAGAATCAGCACGAGAACATGCGAAATTTAGGTGAGGCCAAACTCAGCAAGGACATCAGTGAGGTGCAGAATTTGACCATGGACAACGAATCTGTAAGACTACACCCAAGTCCTGCGTCACCACAATGTACCAGAAGTTACTAACAAGCTAGATGACGCAGTAAGAGATGTAGCCCTAGAGCTGCAGTGTCCTGGAGTTCTGTGTGAAGATTTCATATTCTTCTTTTGTCTGTGAGGATGATGAGACTGGCCGCTGTGGTTTTTATCAAACATCCCATAATATGTGCAGGCTAGGTTGACTGGTGATTAAATTTGTGAGGTCTGCAACGGACCAATGCTTGCTTCCTGCCTGTTGCCACCACTCCAGATCTGTCCTGGCCCATTACTGGGAGGTCTCACAAATGAACAAATGGAAGGAAAGCAGCAAACCGATTTGGTAAATGAGAGCAGACAAAGCCATAAAATACAAATCTGTATTTATTTTTAAATTAAACCAGAATGATACACTAGTCAAAGAGCTGCATGGTAATTCAGCTTGTAATGGACTGGATGATTGATCTTTCAGAGCTTGACTGAGAGTTTTGATTGTGATCCAACAACAGCAGCTACAGTGTAGAATTAGACTGTGCATGTCCAGTGCCACCTAATTTTTGAAGCTCACTCATTTATACATTTCGGTTGTGTGACTGAAATATGAAACAGTGGGATCTTTCATTGATTTGATAGTACAGAATAACAGGAGACTTTGAAACATCCACAACACTACAAACAAGCGACCACCATTAATAGGAAGAAATGAAAGGCACAAAAAACAGCAATTCCCTGTACATCCTAACCTTAAACAATGGTGAACGGAGACAAAAACTCTTGGGTGAATTTAAAGTTTGATTGCTCGCCATTTACAAGGGTTGTCTTTCTTTTCTGTATACTTGAACACAATGCAGTTGTGGAGAATTCAATACCTCCAATGAGGTTTAACATTCACAGAGCTAACAGTCCTGGGCCTCCTGTTGTCCTCACTCATGCTTGCACTTCCAGGCAGGACATTAGAACGTGTGCTTTCTAAGCCACCAGCTGCTGATGCTGCTCGCCATTTTCTCTCGGTGTACCCATTTAAGCCAGCTGTTGAAGGTCGGTTACCCTCAGCACTCTTCAACCGTTGTGAGAAGTGGCCGTTTCTCTTATTGGTTCCTCTTGTGTGTGCCGTAGGAGATGCCTCTTCAGAACAAGATGCCAGCATGGGAGGATACCAAAGCAGTGGTCGCACCTTAAAAGTATCTTCCTTCTTTGACCAGGGTGCTTCCCAAGATGGAGGTTCCAGAAGTGGGCCAAACAGAGATTCGTCGCAGTATGAAGGACTGTGACTTTTTAACCTGAAAGCCAAAGGTGCAGACCTTTTAATGTCAAAACATTCATTTTAAACCTAATGACATTTAATCTGTTGCTTAATAGCGAGCGATTGTGTGTCATTGACGTGAACAACAAGAGTTGATATGGCAAAGTATTCCATTCAAATATAATAGTGCACACCCAATAATCTTCTAAAATTAGGGTTAGAGTTGGGGTTCCTCTTCCAAACTCTCACTTGTATATTTCCCTAAACACCTAACTATATTGCAGATGTGTTCTGGACTGCCAGATACTAAGTAGTTTCAATAAAGTGGCTCTTTTTCTTTAAAAAAAGAAGTGAAGTAACTAATGCTGTACCCTCACCTTTCCAGAAGCCCAGGTTTGACTGCCAATCCACTTGTCATCTGTAGTGAGTCTTAAAGTTCTCCCAACGTATTTATTAACGCTCTATCAGTATTCACAATTATGTTCAAATCCCAAACATGTTATTATCAGGGTCAGTCCAAATTGCCATGGTATATGATGGGGAGGGTGTGGGCTTGAATGTACACTATAAGAGATCGGGATCTCATTTAATGCCATGTCATTAGAATGAGTAGGTTCAGAAATGGAAAAGATCAATGGACAGAAGGGTGGGCAAGACAAACGGGGCAAGACTGTGGAATAATGAGTAGTGTTATTCCTTACAACACTTTGAACCATTCTTTAATTCTCATTTGTATTGTAGTTACCCCCTTTTTTTTTGACACCCACTGCACGCCCAACCTAACTGGTAAAGGGTATCTCTTTGAACTGCCTTTCCTGGGGTTTCTTCCATTTTTTCCCCTTACTAGGGTTTTTTTGGGGAGTTTTTCCTCATCTTCTTAGAGAGTCAAGGCTAGGAGGCTGTCAAAAGACAGGGCCTGTTAAAAGCCCATTGTGGTACACCCTGTGTGATTCTGGGCTCTGCAAAAATAAATTGTATTGTATTGTATAAGGAATGCCATCTACGTGATCTCATCAAGTCTTGAGGGTTTCTTTCAGAATTTCTGTTTGTTACCTCTGAAAGCTGGCACTTGGGGACATTCTCAAATCTAAACTAGCTCTATATGTGTGACTGTAGGTATGGCCAGGAACAAGGCCTCTTTCGGACTGGTATCATGCCCAGGGATGGTTCTGCCATTACATTCATTGGTGGCAGCATGGGTTCTGGTGAAATAAGACTCCATACTGGTTAAAGTGTTTTCAGAAAATGAATGTGTGAACATACTGTACTTCTGAAAACACACATTGCATTGCCACAGATGCACATTACTTCCCCACAGGTTATGTAGTGTCACATAAATTGTCACAAACACACATGTGTATTGAAAAAAAATATGAAATGACATTAAAATTACAATCAATATGAAGTCTGAGCAGCACAGCACCATTGTACTCTTTTATTGCATTCTCAGTTTAATCACAGTTGGTCTTTATTTCTTTATAGTAAATGCCACAAGTCGAGACAAGACAAGATCAGATAAAGCCAAACAGCATCACAAATACACATGGTGACACTGTGTTGTCAGTGAAGCTCAAACTAAATTAATCTGCCTTTGGTCCAAACGAGCAGAAAAAGACCCTCACAGATATTATCAGGCCTATTAAGGGTGGTCTCCGGCAACTGTCCTGTATGTACACTGCTAGATATAGAGATCAATGATGGCAGGATAAATCATATGAAAGAAAGGAAACCCTTCACATGTTGTACTGAATGATGAAGTTGTGGAGATTTGGAGAGGGAGCCTGCTCTGTTCCTTCTTTCTTACTTATTTTAACAAAAAGACCCATGAAGGGACTCTTGATCTCGAGTTGCTGGCATACAGAAAGTCCTTGGTGCCAAGCTTTTTGATTAATATACTGAAGTAACCAAATGCTGGAGGTGATGTCTACATACTGATTATCAGCAGGAAGTGGGTTTCCTTGGTACACACTGTGGCGGACAGCTGGGGATCCTGCCCAACCGGGACTCCTGGAAGGACCTGGAGAGGAACAATACCTCCCCTGGGCCACGAGAGGGCAGCCGCCATGGTCTATATGGGGGCCACGGGAACAGAGCTTGGAAACTCATCCCTGTTGGGGCCTGTGGCCACCGCTAGGGGGCACCCAGACAATTATGGAGCCTTGGATGGCAGCACTTCCACCACACCAGGAAGTGCTGCTGGAAGAAGATCAGAAAGCACCTGGAGCACATCCGGGTGATGTATAAAAGAGGCCGCCAGAGTCAGGAGGCAGAGGACGGAGATTACAACGGGAGGAGTAGAAGCGGCAGAAGGAAGTCCAAAGAGACTGAATTATTTGGTGATTGGTGCACTGTATACTGTGTGAATAGGTGCAGGAAGAATAAATGTGTGTGTTATCGGGACATTCTGTGTCTGCCTGTTTGTGTCCGGGTCCGAATATTCCACAACACTAATCTCTGGAAATGAGCCCCAATTCCAGACAAAATGAAGTAAATCTTAAATTCAAGAAGGGGCATATGAGGTAGGAATTAAAGATACAGGAAGGATATTTAGGTATATGGAAATCAGAAAAGATGGACATATTCTCAGAATGGAGTTCTGACTATTGAGGCCATTATGGAGTTCTGCAAAGGTGAGAGTTTTGATTGTATCTGTTCAGTCCCCTATATATATATTTTTATTTTACTTGAAGAAAATAACATTCCATATAATCAAGTCTAACTTATGCAACTAAGAAAATAACATTACCTACAATCAAGTTGAATTGAACAAAAGAGAATTCAACCAGACCTGTGCCAGTCCTCTATATAAACCAGTTATATTGTTTACTAAAAAGTCCCCATTTTGTATGCTTTGATATATTGTGCTGCCCTGCAGACAGTTCTCAGATGTGGTGATGTTCGTGTTGTTGTTTCATTTTAGTGTTTATCCACAGCAGACTTGAACACCAGAAATGTTTCAATATTTCAATGAACATTGACAGGTAAGTGACTGGTTCAGGATCAAAGTCTAAGTCTAAACTGGCACCATTAGTGATTAAAACAAGACCACACAGCCTGTCAAATCTGGGAACGTTTAAATATTTATAATAGTAAAATATACCAAGACATCTTTTCAGATTTAAAGAGAACTTAGTGGACTGTCATGAAATGATTAATCAAATCAGAGTGTGCCTTAGCAGTAATGCTCGTAAAGCTCAGAGAGAACCTGACAATCAAAGCCTAACTTTGCTCACCTGTACTTGTTTTTCTTCCTATAATTTGGACTTTTAGGTTTGTGTTTTTCCACTGGTAAAGCCATGGTGGTCTTAGGCATCACAAATGTTGCTGGACTGCCATTACATTGCAATGTCCCTGTGGGTTCTCGGACAACTGTGGCCAATGGCTGTGGCATAGTATGCTGCCCCTTGCGAACCAGAGTTCCTCTTGAGGAGTGGTGGCTAAATGCTTGGAAGCCAACCACAACCAATTCTACGGACATCAGCTCCAATTCAACAGGGCATTTCGGTGAGGAAGGAAAACCTAGGAAATTAAAAAGAGCAGGACAGTTTAGTCTTGGGTGGCCAGAGATTACCAATAAACTTCACAAAAACAGAAGACAAATGAGGGGAGACCATTCAGTTTGTTTAACTTGTTTTTTTGCTGATAGATAGATAGATAGATAATGTAGGTGCCAGGAAGGAAGGACAGGCAACCTGGCCAGGATAAAGAATGGATTCATACCTGGCCAGGACACCATAAGGGAAGGCCTGAATGAAAGGACATGCAGTTCATTCCCCCAGTCAATAAGTAGCAGTGTTCCTCAGGGCTAAACCCAATTAAGACGTCCCTGTAAGGTGGCGTGGGAGTTGGAGTGCAGAAAAGCAGCCCTATCAGGGTCTTAGGATGCTACCAGAGAGAGCTGCCGGGGGAGGACTGCCCTAGTTTCCACATGACCTGGAAATGCTATGGACTACCTGGGCATGAAACTGAAAGCAGTTTTCTGGTAAAATTTAAAAAACAGCCTGCCACCTAACTTAAAAGAGTCAGAGTTAGGAGGCAGCAGGCAACACTCTACGATGTGGAAGGACAGAATTGTGAAATGGTGTAATTTTGCTGGTGTTCTTGTGAAGAAGGGGCTGGGAGAAAATAAATCATTTTATTTTTAAACTGGAATTGTGTTGCACATTACTGTTCCTGTAGTTTGCGGCTTACTGGTGCCCCCTTGTGGTTACAACTGATAGATACTGTATGAAAGGCACTATAGGATAGATAGATTTGAAAAGCAATATACGATAGATAGACAGACAGACAGGTAGATAGATAGATGATGACATGAATACATGACATGAATATAAAGACTTAAAGAGACAAACTTTCTTTTACAAAGAAAAGGAGTTGGCCTTGGTTCTGGAGACCTTTGCTTCTGCAACTTTTTATTTCCAACCATTGTCTTTTTTTTGGAAGCAAATCTCTGCTATTATTTGATTTTAATATTCATTGAAATCCCTGCAGTGGATTGTTAGGCTAGAAAATGAAGCGTTTTATCTAATTCTCAGAAATTATCAATAGCATAGAGTTGTCTTGAAAGGCTGATTGCATAACCCATTTACTTTAAATGGCAAAAGTGCCAACATGCCACAGGTATATATGTGTACATGCGATACACTGGCATGTTAGGAACAATAAAAATTAAATTACAATTAAGTAGAACGCTGTATTAGCTGCCATACCCAGGTAAGAATGAAGAGGGAAACAGCCAATGTGCTATGTTTGTATGTTCTACACCCAATAACAAGTAGCATTTGACTCTTGTTTATTGGTGATGCTTGCATTAACAAAATATAAGTTAATAGTGCAAGTATAATCGCATTATATTTTTACCATTATTATTTCTTTTTCTACAATATTATATAGAATGAGTAATGTATGATATACTATTTGAAATCACTTTTAGCCATAAATGTATTGGTCAATCCCAATGCCTGTGAGAAAAAAACTAGTTTCTACTTGCCTGCGCGTTACTTCCAGTACCATGGGCATTCTATATGACTCCTAGGCCCGCTACTTGGCAGTGAAGAGTGTAAATGCCAACTGCTATAGAAAAATGAACCGTGGCTTCCTGTTTATTTAGTTACGGACACCTGCCCACTTACTCATCCATCTCTCTGCCGATTTGTGGATTTTAGCTCAAAATAGCACAACTGTGGCAGGGTGAACGTGACGCTGCTCTCGTGTTTCTTAAACTTTCTAACTGCGATATCTTTGGCACCAACGATCACTTCTCACTCCCCTTCAGCATCGTGGCGCATCACCGAAAGGCGCTACCGCATACTGACACTCCAGTGGCCGCAGTTGATTTAACCTAGTCTCTAGTCCAAATGGGTGGGGTCTGCCCTTGCAAAACATTTTCTCTCGTCTCAAAAAGGGATCGGTCTAAGATATCAAATTACTGATCGGTCGCATCTCATGCTATTTAATGTGATTACTGGTTGTAATACGATGTTTTAGTCATGCATTCTGCAAAAATCATATCAATCAGCAACGAAACTGATTTAGTTTTAAGGAGGTTCCCGTGTGGTGCCTTGATCAAGCATGAAATTTGTGTTAGATTTACTGTACCTTATTAGAAGTCGTCATTGACTGGAATCAGTGACTTAGCTATCATGCGACACCCCATATCCCCCGTTTTAGCGCTCCGAGACAAACTGCCAACCCACTCAAAAAGGCGAGGAGCCCAAAACGCTCACGATAATAAAAGGCTGTCACAAGTCCAAAAACAAGAAACAAAAGATGCTGTCTCGTTCTTGTAACCCTCCACTTACCTTACCTTTAACTCTTGACACTTGGCGCGTAACTACCCGTTCGCTGCTAGGTTACCAACTAAGATCCCGCCCAAGTAAAAACAAAAAGCGATCTTCGAAAACCACACAAATCACTCAAAGTAGAGGCGGGGCGCAAAGAGTCGGGAAGGGGGCGGATACGAAGGGAACCAATCAGATAACAATATGGGTGCATTTAACTGCATTCAAGGTGTCGATTGGCCATTCGCCCGTCAGTTATCGCCACCTAAACAGATTTAACACGCGCGGCTACAATTCTCTTTCCAAAAACATCAACAACAACAAAAAAGAAATTGGTGGAAAACTCTAAACGTATCTTTCGCCGTATGTTTTGTGAAATTTAAAAAATCTTAACAGAATTAATAATAATGTTTTACAGTTTGTGCTAGTCAACTGCAATAACAGTCCGTGCCATTGTAGCGAAGGGGTGGTCAAACGTTGCAGTCTATAAAACTAGAAATTCTGAACATTAGGAAATGTGTTTGATCATACCGTATATAAACGGCAATGTAATTTCAGCTATACTTACACTTGCTTGGTTTCTATATACATTCGATCGCAGCTTGGTTTAAAATATTTGAAGAACTTTCAGAAACTATAACCTTTTATGCATTTTCCCTATTATAAAAAAGTCAAATTTCACCATCAAGTTCTGTTGTATCTGAAACTTTTAGTTTAGTGCTTCTATTCACTAAAAGGACCGTTTTCTGTGGCGTTTATTTGCCCAAACCCCCCCCCCCGGGGCCGCTTGTTGGTAGCGCTCACCCGGATGTTCTCCGCTAGGCGCACGTGTGCGGATTGGTTGGCTGCCCTCGTGTGAGGGAAGAGTGGACGGCTGTCAGACTCTTCTTTTTGAATTTTCACATACTTGGATTTTTGTTTTGTCGACGTCCTGTTGACTCTAAAGAGAAGATGGCCCAGAAGAAGAAAAGATTCACTAAAAAAAGAAAGTCGACGCAGCGTGGGAAGGCAGCCGACTCCGATTCCGATGGCGGCGAGTTCGAGGTGGCTACTGGAGTTAGTGAGATGGCGGCCTTGGAATCTAAACAGGTGAGTTTTAAAATTAGTTCTGGAGTATGAGTACGAATCTGTGCTCGTGATCGGGAACTCTTTAAGTGAAGTGGAAGTCTGCCCTGTGAGGTCGGCCTTCTTCCTCACAGTATGTTGCTGTCTGATTCATATGGCGAGCAGATTGCCGAAGTGGCGAATTTAGTTGATTTTTTTTATGATAAAAATACATTTTATTTATACAGCGCCTTTCCCATGCTCAGGTTGTGCAAGCAAACAGAACGCGAGCATATTACCTCAAATAAATATGCAGTAAATAATCGGTGTCACTTGTGTTAGCGAGTGTCGTGTTTCACGAGAAGCGCCATATAAATTGCAGATTTGGTAGACAGGGCTGTTTATTGGTTAAAACATCCATTGATCTTGTAAACCCACTTCATCCTTAGTTAGGGGGCGAGCAGAACCCCCTAGTGCTGAATAAACCGGTGGGCTGATTTCGAGGATTCATGCCAACAGCTGTTCGTGGCAGGGTGACGCTTTGAACGTTTAAATGACTTCATTTTTGCTCGATGTATATTTGTTGACAAGCCCAGAGCTTTTGCTCACATTTATCGTTAAAAAAGGTAGAAATTTAATAAAGGAATGCAATGCATTTAAATAAATATTTAAATTTATATACAGTGCCTTCAGAAACTATTCAGACCCCGTCACTTTTTGTAATTATTTTAGAGCTTGGGAAATGCGCTATAAGAATCAAATGTAGGATTATTTTCACATTGTGATGTTGCTGCCTTGTGATAAAATCATTTAACTTGATTTTTCAGCACCTTCAGCCAACAGTCGGGTACCCTCCAGGTCAACAAAGCTAAAACATTTTAGAAACGATATCAAATTTGGTAAAAGCTACAAAGAATAGCCAGAGATAACATTTTGATCCAAGTGTTCAACCCCTTTACTCAGTACTTCAGCGAAACGCCTTTGGCAGCGGTGCCAGGAGTCGTCTTGGGTCTGACTCCGCAAGCTTCACACAACCATATTTCAGAAAACTTCCCAGTGCCAAGGGGCAGTGCCTGAGGATATGCGCCAGTGTTATTTGGCACAGTGGGCGCTGGTGCTTCACTTCTGCATCACATACAGAAGGTAAAATGGTTAGTTAGAACATTATAAACACTGTGGATAGAGCATGGACCTTTCATCATAATCAAGCTCCTTGCTTGCACGAATCTTCTTAACTATTTTGTATTTCAGCCATTGCAGATCCTGGTCTTGGTTACCACCATCCCACTGCCAAGACCAGCCCTTTCAGTGACAACTGCTTGCATCAGACCAGATGCAGATAACATGAACTATTTAAAGACCTTACGAGAAAATATAGACGAACTGTGTTATGTAAGGAAAGGCGTCCATCCAAGGCTTTCTTTTCTCTGAAAAGGACATTTCCGCAGAAAAGTAAAGATGGAGGGAAAGGTGTGCAACAAAGTGTTTACATTTTCTGCAGAAATACCCTTTGCAGAGTTAGGTGGCCACAGGTGTATCTTTTTTGGAAAATTATCCTTGAGCAGGGCTGTGTGAACACCTTTTGGGTCAGTGGTGCTGCTGACTATATAGACTTTACAGTATGATCCTCATAGGCCTAATTGACATATGTAGAGTCCCATTTAACGCATCTGAATTCAGTAGACTAAATACACTATATTGCCAAAAGCATTGGGGGCCCCCCCCCCCCCCCCCTTCCAAATCATTGAATTCAGGTATCCCAATCACTTCCATGGCCACAGGTGTATAAACTCAAGCACCTAGGCATGCAGATGGCTTCTACAAACATTAGTGAAAGAATGGGTCGCTCTCGGGAGAAACTCAGTGAATTCAAGCCTGGTACCGTGATAGGATGCCACCTGTACAGTAAGTCCATTCGTGAAATTTCTTTGCTGCGAAATATTCCACGATCAACTGTTAGTGGTATTATAACGAAGTGGAAGCAATTGGGAACAACAGCAACTCGGCCACAAAGTGGTAGGCCACGTCAGATCACAGAGCGGGGACAGCACATGCTGAGTCTTTGTGCAGAGTCAATAGCTACAGACCCCCAAAAGCTCAAGAACAGTGCAGCGTAGAGAGAGGGCTTCATGGAATGAATGGGTCTCCGTGGCCGAGCATGTAAGCCTTACAACTGCAATGCAAAGCAAAGTGGCGGATGCAGTTGTGTAAAGCCTACCACCACTGGACTCGAGAGCAGTGCGGACGTGTCCTCTGGGGTGACGAG
Source organism: Polypterus bichir lapradei (assembly GCA_026402145.1). Classification (NCBI taxonomy): domain Eukaryota; kingdom Metazoa; phylum Chordata; class Cladistia; order Polypteriformes; family Polypteridae; genus Polypterus; species Polypterus bichir. The sequence goes on along the minus strand of JANRMT010062838.1, from coordinate 3,621,213 downwards.
TCTGGCCAGGACAACGGGACTCGCCTGACTGCACTGTGCCAAGGGTAACGTTTGGTTGGTTGGGCTTGGCCCCTTAGTTCCAGTGAAAGGAACTTTTAATGCTTCAGCATACGGAGCCATTTGGGACAACCTCATGCTCTCAACTTTGTGGAGACACTTTGTTGATGGCAACATGACTGCACACACTCCAGTGCACAAAGCAAGGTCTACAAAGAATTGGAGCGGCGAGTTTGGTGTGGCTGCACTTTGGGATGAATTAGTGTGAAGGCTGTGAGCGAGCCGGGACTTCTCGTCCAACATCGGTGCCTGACCTCGCCAATGCTCTCCTGGTCAAACGTTCCCATAAACACACTTCTACACCTTGTGGAACGCCTTCCCAGAAGAGCTGAAGCTGTTAGAGCTGCAAAGGGTGGGCCAACTCCATATTAAAGCCTATGGGATGTCATGTGTGTGTAAAAGCAAGTGTCCCAATACTTTTGGCAATATAGTGTACATTAAAATACAAACACAGCATGCTTAGTCTTTCAAACCTCCAAAACACTTCAGCCATGGTTCAGTGGAGTGGACACAGTGGCATCTCGGTAACTGCATGATGTTTGTGTCGTGTCATTGCCAAGTGACCATTCCAGGCCATAAATGATTGGTCAAGATCATTCAGTTCAAGTATGTAGACTTAAATGAATCTCAGTGTCAGTGCGTGAATAACGATTTTATTTTCAAAAGGTATTTCTCGCTACTGTGTCAATTGCCCAACATGTAAGTGCAGACATTTTTCTCTTCTGTTCTGCTGTCCACAAGGCATTTGAAATGATTGTTTCGCGTAACTCATGCAGTAGTCCAGCCATACTAATATTACTCGATTATTATGTCAGCTGTCCTGCATCCTTGTCCTTCAGCATTCTTTCTTATTTTGTTTGCATGCATCACTGAAAGTTCTTTTCAGCTTAAGGCTTAAGAGCAGTAGGCCCTCCATAAACAGTTTAAAGAAATGATGGTTAGGTGCCTCAACAAAGCCACAAGAATTGCCAGCGGTTGCTTCGTCCAGTAAAAAGGAGCCAAGCTGGATACGAATTCACTGAATAATCCAAGTCAGTTTCTGGAATTTTTGTTGTGATTTTTAGCCTTCACTTTCACAAAGTTCAGTCGAGTTTCTTCTAAAGCCACATTTAAACAAAGGGGTCGCATCCTTGAACCCTGCTGCGTGCGTCAGTTAGAGAGCTGCGACAGGTAAGCTAACATCTTAAGCACCTGAGCTTAACAAAACATTCGCAAAGACAAATATGTTAATAATTTGGTACAATTATAACTTTAAAAAGACGTTGAATATTGTTGCAACCAAGAGAGAGTGTTTACCAAATAAACATGTGTGAAATTTGCTCATTTAAAAAGTGGAATTACTTGATTTGTGTGAAATACCCACAATCCCCTGCCACATTTCAAGACCCCATTGGTCAGTGAGATGACAACCAGACTTAAATGTCCACAGAGGTTTGTGCATTTAGTTTTAAATACGTTTAAATGCTCATGATTGTGTATTTAAATTTTTTCTCTTGTATCTCCAAAGGTTATGTCATGTTTTGTGTAAACCCAGAGACAGTTTCAAGTGGGGAGCACGCTGTACAAGAAAATAGAGGTGAAGATCTTCTAAAGTGGTGCCAGGGTTCTAATTCCATTGTTTGTCGTATTGTGTCCTGTTTAGATTTTACCCAGCTTTCCAACAGCAGAATGCATGTCTGATGTTGAGCCAGACACCAGGGAGCTGGTACGAGCTCAGAACAAGAAAAAGAAGAAGTCGGGAGGTTTCCAGTCCATGGGTGAGTGCAGACAGACCACTGAAAACCCTTTTCTTTCAGCCATATCAGAATATATCTCTCTATTATAATAACAAGTTCTTGGGTCGATACGTGATCTTCTCGGAAGACACTTTAACGTCACGTGAGACAAAAGGACCGCTGCTGTACAGGCTTTTAAATGATCGACACGCAGCGCGGCAGCAACAAGCCAGCAGCTGATCTGTCCTTACCTCCTTAGCGTGCATTCAGCACCCCCATCGCAACGTTACTGGCAGAGACGTAAAGTGGCTGGAGGGGGGCGGATTAGTGGGTTAAGCGCAGCGAACGGGGGAAAAAGTTATATTAAAGCAAAGCAACCAAATTATTCTGCCAAAATGAATAACCGCCAGGGTACATTTTTATGCCAAGGGTGCCTTGGCATGTTATCTGGTGTAAAAGTTATATGATCCGTTAAACTTTTGGGTAGTCAATGTTTTTTTGAATTTTTGAAGGAGTGATCTGAACAAATAACATTAATTTTTCAGTGACTTTTCTGTGACGTTGACAATAGTATCATGCTCTTCCTTTCAGGGTTGAGTTACCCCGTCTACAAAGGTGTGATCAAGAAAGGCTACAAAGTCCCCACGCCAATTCAGCGCAAGGTAATGTTGCTTTTTCGGTAGATTGGTCACATGTTTGATGTTAAAAGTCTAAAAGATTTCACAAATGGTCATTTTTATAAATCTTTATCATCCTGATGACCGTGAAATACTGTTAACTGTTAGAGTCATTCTGCCCTTAAGGGGTTATGGTGTGTTTCGCCGTGAAAATAATCTGATGCACAACGGATGCTATCATATGTGCCCATTAATCATTTATGGTTTACAGAACGTCCTGCCTGATGGAGTTCTGTGTTAATCCGTACTTTATCTAGCGCTGATATGATAATATCGTGCTCAATAGATTGTGTCACCCCCCTGCTCAAAATGACGCCAGGTACTCTTAACAGCTCCGTAGCAGGCCCTTTATCAAGTAAGCGTGAAACATGATATTAAATATAGGTATACGTTAAGAAAATTTTGGATTATTCTAAAACTTGGGCCTCATTTTTTTTTGTTTTGCAGTCCTGTCTACTGAAATTCTGTGTTTTCATTAGATGGCTATGAATTTTCTTTTCTCGCATTTCATCCTAAATATTTAAGTCAGGGGTGCTCAACTCCAATCCTGGTGGGCCCCAGTGGCTGCAGGTTTTCATTCTAACCCTTTTCTTAATTAGTGATTTGTTTTTATGGCTAATTAACTTCTTTTCAATTAATTTTAATTGACTTGTTTTTTAAGATTTGTTCCCCTGAATGTCTTCATCGTTCCTCTGAATTGCTTCATTTCTTTCCTTAAATGGCACCCAAACAAAAAATTAAATGTGAAGTGAGTGAGCCAACAGAAGACCAACTAAGTCAGGGCCTCCAACCAGTTGCTTAATGAGGTGCTGAGTCTTTTTGTTAATTAAACTCGTTCTTTAATTCCATGGCCTGATGCTGCTCTCACTGTGCAATAGCAGACATTTCTGAAATTGTGGATTTTCTCTTCAAGCAGATAAGCATTTCTGAAACCTTCATCTTTCTTTATTTTCAGATGATGGACACCAGTTGTTTTGGCTCATTTTGTATCACATTATCGTTTGGCTGCTAATTAAGGAAAAAGAAACAATTAAAGGGTCTGAGTCTTCAAGAGCAAGTCAGATAAAGTTAATTCAAAAGAAGTTAATAAGTAGCAAAAACCGGTCACTCATTAAGAAAAGGGTTAGAATGAAAACCTGCAGCCACTGTGGCACTCCAGGACTGGAGTTGGGCACCCTGATTTAAGTGAATTGAAGGCCTAAGCTGAAATTAAGACACTCTTTTCATTGCACCACTGTAGTAGCATCACTACAATTCACTTTGGCGACGAGGATGGGATTTGCATTGTGGTCGGGGTGGAGGGATGTGGTGACACTGTGTAGAACAAGTGGGGTCTGACAAAGAGGGAGAGAGACAGTCCGCTGTCACCAGTATACACTTCACTCTGTGCTCAGTGATGGGGGTCTGTGCAGCTGATGGAAGCGGCTTGCTTCTAAATCAGATGTTGCTTGTTTAAAACTGACCACCAGCAATTCACCACAGTGTAAGTATTCAAACTGCAACAATAACGTAATGGGTAGCATACGCGTTAATAATATTGATTGTTGCTTTGCGCCTTCCCCCACTATAACCTATTGCCCATGGAGGAGGAGCGAAAGCTTTAAATATTTTTCCAAAATTTCAATCTCCGGTTTTCACCACATCTCGATGTTTCAGGGTCCCCTGATAATAATAAAAACATTGATGTTTCGACGATGGGTGTGCATCACAGTTTCTTCAGGACAGTCTAGAGCTAAAATAGCTAGACGGAAAAATACCAAACTCGAAGATTGGCATCAGAGCAGTAAATAATTACTGAAATGTTATAGAAGAGTTTGGGTGACTTGGTTCAGAGGGTGCAAAGCCAACTGACACTTTTTAAAATTTTAAAATGGATAATTCACATACAACAAACACACACCTGTAAGACCATGCAGTGTATGTACTGGTATTTTGAATTAAAATAAATTATCATACAATGCAACATTCAATTCAAAATAGAGACAGTGTGCCACAATATGTTGCAGTGTAGTAGAAGTCATCTCCATTTATGTAGGCAGAGATCTGTCGCAGGCCGTGATATCTTTACTTTAGGCCCATTGCTTCATTTCTTAACATCCTCTTGGAGGAATCTCTCATGAGGATAAAAGTAAACATCGAAAATAAAGAACGTTAACCTTCAAGATATGTTAAACAGTTCTCTTATGGCATATATTGTACATCCACCCATCCATTATCCAACCCGCTATACCCTAACACAGGGTCACGGGGGGTCTGCTGGAGCCAATCTCAGCAAGCACAGGGTGCCAGCCCACCGCAGATATACTGTACATTTTTTATTTTTAATATGTACAGTAAACTTTTTGTGGTCAAGCAGGAGTGCTGTGCTTGACATGCAACTGATCTGTTTATTAAGCGTGAAGAGAATTTTGCATATATTTAATTCTGGTATCCAGCATTAGCAATATTTGTTTTAATAAGGCAGAATGAGAATCTATTTAGCAATAGAAAGAAAGAAAAAAAAAAAAGACGGTTGTCCATATTGGCAAGTAAATGGTTTCTACATCTATGAAGCCAGTGTTTTTGATGGTAAATCCCCCTTTAGTAGGTAATTTTGGAAGTACTTATGGGACTTGTGCTTTAATGACCCATCTTATATATAAACGTCTAAGTGTGGAAGTGTGTGTGTGTCTTGTCTGTCTGCCCCGGAAGTGCGAGGCTACAGCATGAAACTCAAAGAAAGCGACTTTGGCGCCAAAGTGAAACCGCCAAGAAAAGAGAAACTTGTTTGCTGCTAATAAACAGTGGAGGTGAGCACATCGGCAAAACAAAAACCGCCGAAAAGAGAACCTCGCTTAACTGCAAATGCACAACCAATGTGATTGATTGATTGATTGATCGAAGTGCCAGAATCCATGGTTTCTATGAGCCTGGGCTTTTTACAGCACGGGCTTACACAACTAGTTGTTGTATATTCTCCTTTTAAGTTTTTGTTCTGGTGCAGTCATAGCAAAGTTTGTGGTTGAGTGACATGGTTGATGGGTTTTTTGTATCCAAGTTTATTAAGAAAAATAAATGTTTGCCTCCCAAAACTGAGCGTTTCCCAAGTATATATGTAGGTGTATGTGTTGTATGTCATTAATGTCCTTGCAAGGTCAGCTGGGACGTCTGTTATGTAGAGTTAAGAAGTGTGGACATATTTTGTAATGATTTCTGTTTTTCTCTCCGGCAAATCAGACGATTCCACTCATCCTAGATGGTAAAGATGTGGTGGCCATGGCACGTACAGGCAGTGGAAAGACTGCAGCATTCCTAATCCCAATGTTCCAACGCCTGCAAGCTCCATCTGCGCAAACGGGCGCCCGTGCTGTCATCCTTTCACCTACGCGAGAGCTGGCACTGCAGACCATGAAGTTTACCAAGGAGGTATTGTAAAGCTGATCTCACCTCTTCAGACAGGGAAAGACAACGGGCATTGGGGTGGGGGTGGGGGTCCTACTTTGATCTGTTTTTAAGTCCAAGTTTGACACGTTGAGTAGTTGCCTTCTCTAAATTAAAGTGCTGTTCTCCACTGGAGTCCAGCGTTCGATTAGTCAGAACTGAAGATGGAAAGCTGGTATTTGTAAGAACTTTTTTCTCTTTGCCTTGCCAATTCTGTATATTGTACGTGTTCCTTCTTGTCTTTAGCTTGACAGTTTCTAACTTTCCATACTTAATCTTCAGGGTGCCCACAAAAACAACTTTTTGATTTTAAATGGTTACCAAATTAGGGTTAGGGTTAGTGAATTTCCCCTTGGGATTAATAAAGGTGAAAGGATGGATGGATGGATACTTTAAGACTACAGTTTCATTAACTGTAAGTTTCATATGGTATCTGTTGATTAAATACACCCGATGTGCGCCCCACCTGTTACTCGGCAAACATCGATGCGATAATCGCATTTTTGACAACAGGTTTTCAGTTAACGCCTGAAGATCTGTGCAGAATTGAAGTTGCGTTGTATTGTCTGAAGGTTGTAACTTCTGCATCAATTGCAGCTTATAAGGGTAAAAGTGCAAGCAATTGTGTAAGATCTTGCTAGCCGTGCTTTTTGGGACTCTCGGCTAGCTCTGCGATTTGAGTTTTTCGGGCTCTGCAAAAAGGTTTCTTTGATGCGATTAACAACTTCCTGTGAGACTTGTGGTCGGCCTCAGTGTCCCTTTTTCTGGTTACGGATGCAACCTTCCTCAACAAAATTGTTCTACCACTTCAAAATGGACTTGTTAGTAGGCGGATGCACTTGAAGTTTGCGCCTGAAAGCACGCTGCACAGTCACAACACTTTTTATTGTATCAAATTCCAACACACACCAGCTGTGTTGATGTCGGGTGAGTGCCATCTTGAAATTCACGGTCCACTAGCTGTATAAGGAATCTGAGGGGGAAAAGAAGAAATGTTTTGAGTTAATGTATTTGCTGTCATCTTATTTATAAACGTATTACAATAAGTTTTGATTTTGTAACCATTTAAAATGGAGTGTTTTTGTGGGCACCCTGTATTTCTTATGTACACACAGTGTGTTTTTGAAGCAGTTTACTCTAGCTTTTAAGTAAAAATAAAAAGTTTTCTGTTAGAAACACATTGGTGTCATTCTGCTTTTTACTTAAATATTGTCCATAACTTTGTCAGAACAATAATGCAATATTTTATTTATTCCAGCTTGGCAAATTCACTGGTTTAAAAACTGCAATTATTCTTGGTGGTGATCGGTATGTATATTCTATTTCTAAAAAGTTAGAAGCAATTTTCTTTTTATTTTAATATTGTAATAACATGCTGTCTGCCTAATTTCTTTGATATTTTGAGTATTTAGTATTTGTCTAATTTCTGTATAGTATATTTCACCTTGAGTGATTGGCTCATGTATTGTGTGTGAATTGTGGCCGTTTGGATTTTTCAGCCTTCTTTTTATGAATGCCTCCTGTGTAGACGACTCACAGTTAAGCAAAATGTTGGGAAAGGAGTTCAGGTAGCCAGGGGTCGCCAACTCCAATCCTGGAGGACCACCGTGGCTGTAGGTTTTCATTCTAACGCTTTTTGTAATGAGTGCCCTGTTTGTGCTGCTTAACTTCTTGTGAATTCATTTTAATTGACTTTTTTTTTTTTTTTTTTAAGATTTGTTCCCCTGAATTTCTTCATTTCTTTCCTTAAATGGCACCCAAATAGAAATGAAATATGAAGTGAGTGAGCCAACAGAAGACCGCCTAAGTCAGGGCCTCAAACTTTAGCCAGTTGATTAATGAGGTGCCGAGTCCTGTCGTTATTTAAACTCGTTCTTTAATTCCATGGCTTGTTGCTGCTCTCATGGTGCTTTAGCAGACATTTCTGAAATTGTTGATTTTCTCTTTCTAAGAGCACTGTTTGGGGACCTGAGCAGACCGACATTCCTGAGACCTTCATCTTTCCTTTTTTTCAGATATTGTACTTTGGACACCAGTAGTTTTGGCTCATTTTATACCTTATTATTGAATTAAGTAAAAAGAAACAATTAAGGGGTCTTAGTCTTTAAGAGCAAGTCAATTAAAATGATTTCAAAAGAAGTTAATTAAGAAAAGGGTTGGAATGAAAACCTGCAGTCAGGGTGGTCCTCCAGGACCGGAGTTAGTGACCCTTGGAATAGGCCACTGCTTGTCAGAGCTGCGAATAATTAAGGAATCGGAGGGGTGGCAGTCCAACTTCACAAACATGGAAGTGTGTGTGTGTGTGGGGGGGTTTCTTTCAACAACCTAGTTATTTTTAAAACATATTGAGGGCTATGTAAGAGAGAAACTGAAGTCTGGCTGTTTTCTGTACCTTGTATTGAGATGATAATGAATTTGGTTTGTCCCATTGGGTTACAAGTTGTTTAACTAAAATATGCATTCAGCAAAAGCGTACATAATTTTGCTGCCCTTTGAGAAAAGTGCTTTATACATGTAAAGAAATATTATTATTATTAATTACATGTGTTACACACACACATTGATGCTGCCATTGTGCTAGAGATGTACTGTAGGTTTAGGTTTTTTATTGTGTGTCATGTTTCGAAACTTGGGTTCTTATATTTAGTGTGAGGTTCATAACGTATGTAAGATAGATCTAAAGTGTCCTGTTTATTTTATGGGAGTACATGTAGTAAACAAAGTAAAAGTGTGCAGTAAAAGTGTGTGTTTGTTTGTTTGTGTGCTCATTTTACAGTGAATAAACTTGGGTTCACTGTTTTCATTCTTTAGCAGCATGGCTGCTTCTAAGCTTTGGTCACTGGGGTTGTATGTTTTACACGTGTGTGTGTGTGTGTGTGTGTGTGTGTGTGTGTTGTTTGGCTTTTGTCCTGTGTAAATGGGTGATTTCAAATTGACCCAAAGTGCCAATGACGGGCAGGTGCCTTGTGCAAGCGTGGTCCGTGTTGCTGGTGTACGGACTGCCTGCTTGTGTCCCTATAATTGTATTATGTGGATTTTGATAATGCCTGGGTATTTTCTACCTAGGTATAGGGTGGTCCAGATCTAATTATGCAATTTTCATTACGCTTTAACTTATTAAGTTTATTACATAGAGAATTCACAAAAAATTATTTTTGTTGCCGATAGATGGCAGCACCTGCCCTGTATTCCAAAATGGCGGGGAGACGGTTGACAGTCTAACAGCAGGTGCGATGTGTTTGCCTTTTCACGATAACGGGCAATGTTTCCGAGGTGCATTGCATTAAAAGTTGCATAATTAGATCTGGACCACCCTGTATTTGAGTAAATGAGTGATAACTAAACTAAATCTTAAACAGAAATTCATGTTTTTCATTTCCATTTGTCTATTATTTAAAATTATAGCCACACATGCACTCTATTGATTGATCTAGTGTGACAGCTGTCAAAGATTGTTAGGGATTATTGATAATTATTTAGCTCTGAGTTTTGTATTTGTTCTCTGTGTTGAATATAGTGCAGTGTATCATTAAATATATGTTTTTGTAAAATAGTCGTATTCATATAATTCTGTTTTCTTCACAGAATGGAAGATCAGTTTGCAGCTCTACATGAGAACCCTGACATGTAAGATCTGTGGCTCTGACTTATCTCAGGTTTATGACCCAAGCTATAACTGAGACCCGCTTGACATAACTTTTATTCTTTAAAGAGCTGAACTATTTCAATTGTTTTTTCCCCTTTTAGTCATCATTGATTATTTTACTTCTTTCTAGGTTTATACCCTTTTAGAGCAGTACATATGTTAGAGCATTGTAAGCGTTACAGAATTCCTTGAACCAAATTCTTGCCTATATTTTAGCAATTACTTTAAATGTAAAGTCTCTACATACAGTGTCAAGTTGGGGAGCCCGCACTGGTACAGCGCATTGCCGCCCCCAGCACATGACGAAACAAATTGGGATCCCGGTTGGCAATGGCAGACACGCAGTCCAATCCCACCCTCTGGAAATGACCCTCTATCTGCCACAGCCAGGCGTTACGTGGGAGACCCCTTGGCCTGGTCCAGCCACTCGGGTCCCCAACATTGAGGATCTTACGACCCGAATCACCCTCAGGGAAACGTGCCACATGGCCGTAGTGCCGTAACTGACGCTCCCTCACAATGCACAATGTGTGTCATTTTAAATTATACTGTATAGAATTTCCATTTGTATTCTTTAGTTTGTAAACAATTGCTAAAAGTAAGAGTGTCATGTGGTAAATTTTTAATTTATCTACATTTTTTTTTTATCTTGCAGAATCATTGCAACACCTGGACGTCTCATGCATGTAGCAGCTGAAATGAACCTAAAGTTGAATAATGTTGAGTATGTTGTCTTTGATGAAGCTGACCGGTAAGTAGCTCTGTGGTAACAATACTCAGTACACATATACACTCACTGGCCACTTTATTAGGTACACCAGTTGTTAATGGAAATATCTAATCAGCCAGTCGCCCAGCAGCAATTCAATGCATCCGTGCATTTCAGCATGTAGACGTTGTCAAGATGACCTGCTGAAATTCAAACTGAGCATCAGAATGGGGAAGAAAGGGGACTGAAGTGACTTTGAACATGACGTGGTTGTTGGTGCTGGTGAATAACTCTGAAGATGCTAAGCCACTGGGATTTTCACACACAACCATCTCTAGGGTTTACGTAGAATGGTTGGAAAAAGGGGAAAATATCCAGGTAGCGGCAGTTGTCTGGGTGAAAATTACTTGTTGATGCCAGAGGAGAATGGCCAGACTGGTTTGAACGGCTAGAAAGGCAACAGTAACTCATAACCACTTGTTACAATTGAGGTATGCAGCAGAGCATCTCTGAACGCACAACATGTTGAACCTTGGAGCAGATGGAGTGCGGGGGGTGGTGGCTACAGCAGCTGGAGACCACACTGGGTGCCACTCCTGTCAGGTAAGAACAGACGACTGAGGCTACAATTCTCACAGACTCACCAAAATTAACAATAGAAGACTGGAAAAACGTTGTTTGGATTGATGAGTCACTATTTCTGCTGCGATATTCAAATTGTAGGGTCAACAACATGACCGTTCAACAACAACAGCATTTATTTATATAGCACATTTTCATACAAATAATGTCGCTCAAAGTGCTTTACATGATGAAGAAAGAAGAATTAAAATAAGTTTAACACTAATTAACAAAATAAAAGTAAGGTCCGATGGCCAGGGAGGACAGAAAAAACAAAAAAACTCTAGACGGCTGGAGAAAAAATAAAATCTGCAGGAGTTCCAGGCCATGAGACCGTCCAGCCCCCTCTAGGCATCTACCCCCGTCTAGGCATTCTACCTAACATAAATCAGTCCTCATGGGATTCAGGGTTCTCATGGAAGGACTTGATGATGACGGTCACGTGGACTTCTGGCCTTTAATCCATCAGTGTGGAGACATCACGGTGCTTTGATCAGGTGGTGGTGGCGGCGCAGGTTGCCACCAAAGAAAACCGGAAAAAGAACAGAAGAGAGAGTAGGAGTTAGTACGGATTTTGGAGCCACCATGAATAATAATGATATTTAATTGAATATGCAGAGCATCAGGATTAAATTAAAATGAAGTTATGTGAAAGCCATGTTAAAGTAATGTGTTTTTAGCAGTTTTTTAAAGTGATCCACCGTATCAACCTGTCAAATTCCTATTGGCAGGCTACAGATTTTGGGTGCATAACAGCAGAAGTCCGCCTGCCTCGCCACTTCTTTTAAGTTTAACTCTTGGAATTCTAAGCAGACACTCATTTGAAGATATAAGGTTCAGGCTGGTGTGCTGTTGGTGTAACGATGTGGAGGATATTTTCTTGGCACACTTTGTGCCCCTTACTACCAACTGAGCATTGTTTAAATGCCACAGCCTACCTGAGTATTGCTGATGACCATGTCTATCTCTTTACGATGATCTTTTGATGGCCACTTCCAGCAGGGTAACGTCCCATGTCACAAAGCTCAGATCATCTCAAACTGGTTTCCCAGGCATGACAAGGAGTTCACTGGACCTTCAAGTTCAAATGGCCTCCACAGTCACCTGATCTCAATTCAACAGAGCACCTTTGGCATGTGGTGGAATGGGATATTCACCTCATGGATTTGCAGCCAACTAATGTCCAACAACTGTGTAATTCTGTTATGTCAATATGGACCAAAATCCCTGAGGAATGTTTCCAGCACCTTGTTGAATTGATGTCACAAAGAATTACAGCAGATATGAAGGCAAGTCCAGTCCGCTACTAGCAAGGTGTACCTAATAAAGTGACCCGTGAGTGTATAACAAATGGGACACAAATCAAAATACTTTGTATGTGTGCATGCCCAAAATCTATTTGCAAAATAGTCAAATATTATTCTGCCATACCTAACACTTGCACAAATCCATATACTTAAATCGAACGCATGCATATATCATTTAGGTGTTCCACATTCTGTTTAGTTTGAGAAAATACACACAATTTATTTTTAGAAAGCAAAGTTGTCTTCATTTTCCCTTTGGCTGTTTTGCATCCCAAAATCTGATTTGTAGAGAAGTCTGTTACTTGCCTCATTTATGTTTGAAATCAATTAGCTTTTGCACAGAGTGTGTCACTGGAAAAAAAGAAAATTTATCACTAGGTGTACAGTTTTTGAAAATAAAATATAAATTAATGTGCTATGATTGTCTTTATTAAAAAAAGAAGAAATAAATAACACACACATACGGAAGAAACTGATTGGGCTACTTGTTGTTAATGGTTTTCCACCCATTTTAGGCTTTTTGAGATGGGGTTCGCCAGTCAACTGCAGGAGATCATTCGAAGACTCCCAGAGAACAGACAGACGGTGCTCTTTTCTGCCACCCTCCCCAAGCAATTGGTTGAATTTGCCAGTGCCGGTAAGAGCCATGTTAATCCACTTTACTACTTGGAATGCATGTTTTAATTAACAAAGACTTAAATAGATGAATATTACATTTTTTATTAAAGATTACTTTCACAAACCTGACACAGGTTCGATTTTCACAGTTTATATAAATTATGATAGTTCAAATAAATGCATATATGCATCCTAAATAACAAAAAAAAAAAAAAAAAATGTTACTCCCCACCGGCAGATAAAGTGACCTTGTGAATAGTTTTTTAATGTGTACATATATATCTTTTATACAGTAACATTAAAACTGATCACCATTTTGCTTTGCCACACAAGCTTAATATTTCGATCTCGACTGTAGTCCCAATGCCGGTTTATTGTAGTTGACAGCTTGAAATGCAATTATTCTGTACCAACAGATGTATCTGTCATTCCAAGGTTTAATTGATCCAGTTTTAGTTCGACTCGATGTGGACACCAAACTAAGTGAGCAGTTGAAGGTAAGAGGAAGACCATTTTATTTATTTATTTTTGTTGTTTGTGGGTTAACTTTAATGGCTCTGCATGTACAGCCTCGTCTAGTGGAGGCATTGTAACTGTCCTCTGTTTTTCGTTTAGTTAGCGTTTTTCTATCTGAGGACAGACGACAAGCCAGCCTTCCTGCTCCACATGTTGCGGAATGTTGTGAAACCCCAAGAGCAGACCGTTGTTTTTGTAGCTACAAGACATCATGTGGAATATCTGAAGGAGGTGAGTGCTATAGAAACGCTTCAGTCAATACAGTAATCCCTCCTCGATCGCGGGGGTTGCGTTCCAGACCCCCCCGCGATAGGTGAAAATCTGCGAAGTAGAAACCATATGTTTGTATGGTTATTTTTATATATTTTAAGCCCTTATAAACTCTCCCGCACTGTTTATAAATATTCCCCGCAGAGTTAAACAGCATAATCCCTTTGTATTCTCTTAGATATTAGGTAAGATTCATTGAAATTATGTATATAAACACACTGTTTATATACAGTAAAACCTAAATATTATTTTAAAGATATTGAGTGTCTCCGATATCACATATGTTACAGCCATTACGATAGACAGGCCACCAGCAATAAATATGTACAATGCAAGAAAAATAGTATACAGTAAATGTGTGTACAGTGACACTAAACGTACGTACATGTACTAAACACTGTAAGAAGAAAATTAATTATGGTTACTCACCAACAATGACACGATGACTTGTCCGATAACAATGAGTTTAATTTTACTGCACAACAAAGGAGAGCGTTACAGCCCTTGTAAAGGAGCCACTTCAGGCGATTGTGTAGCACTGCCGTTGTTCTTCTTCTGGCAGTCTTCAATCCAAATCCCTAAAGCAGATTCCATCCAGACTACTGCCTTATTACATCCACTTACAACTCGTTTTGCACCCTGGTTAAAAGGACGCTGCAGCCGTAGATCTTATATTCCTTTCCTACTTTTTAAATAAAAAGAATCGTAGCCTTCAACAAATCCAAAACGTTTACCTTTTCGGCAATCGTTAACATCTTCTTCTTGCGCTTGGGCACGGCACCTGAAGCAGTAGCAGATTGTTTTGGAGCCATAATGAAGGGCTTGACTATGCACAAAGATAAACACAAAAGAGCACAACTCTTTACACGGCGAAACACGTTGATGCTGAATGAGTGAGACGAGACTTCCTGGTTAACACTGCATTCAGCACGCAGGAGCTCAACTGCGTGCTCTGATTGGTTAGCTTCTCAGCCATCCACCAATAGCGTCCCTTGTATGAAATCAACTGGGCAAACCAACTGAGGAAGCATATACAGGAAGTAAAAAGACACATTGTCCGCAGAACCCGCGAAGCAGCGAAAAATCCGCGTTATATATTTAGTTATGCTTTCATATAAAATCCGCGATAGAGTGAAGCCGTGAAAGTCGAATCGCGATATAGCGAAGGATTACTGTAGTGACATAGTGACACATGAGATTTTTGTTTAACATTTTTTTCGCTTGAAAAGATTTTTTTTATTCTCATCTTTCTATTTTCAAACATGCAAAACATTAAAAGTACAAATTCAGAAGTGTAGAAAGTGTAATAATGGTGGTGATAATAATACGAACAGCACGCTGCACATGTGCAAGTGACATGATCATCCCATGGGGGCTGGCCGCGTAAGGCTGAGAAGGCAGGGCTTGTTTTTAAAGAGATTGATTCGAGCATTGTTTTAACCTCGTATTTAATGAAGACTTTTTTTCTATTGGATTTTAACCTCCACTTCACTTTTGTTTACAGCGATCGGTCCGTAGCGTGCATTGTTGCAATGTTACTTTTCTTGGTTGTTAAATTACGAGATGACGGATTTTTCAAATGTTTTCCCCTGTGCTTAAAACTCATTAAAAAAAGTGTTTACAGTGAGCGGTTCGTAAGGCTATAGCGTGAATTCTTGCAATGTTACTTTTCTCTGTTCAAGGTTTTCTCAGTGTTATTCAATGTTTTTAGATTTAGTTTACTATTACGCTGTGCATTCTATGGTATAATGAACTATTTTTGTGCTTAAAAATCTTTAAAGAAAATATATTTACATACAGTTTGTATGGTCTGGAACGGATTAATTGTATTTACATACAATCCTATGGGGGAAATTACTTCGTTTTGGAACGAATTACGGTCGTGACCCGAGGTTCCACTATATCTGGCTTAAGTGGAAAAATGTTCAGCAAAATACAATGTAATACGCAGAAGCCACGTGTGAAAAAGTTCACCCTTAACATTGCCATAACACTTAATAGGTAATTGGTGCTGGGGGCTAATTATCAATTGCATTTGACTCATTGATCAAGGCATGCTACCATCTCAGGTAAAAGGCAGATCCTTTGCAGTTCTGTCTAAAGGATTCGGGTTGCAGTAGCTGTTGTGATGTCTTACCACAATAAACTATAAAAGTGAGGGATAGGCTTCAAAAAAATACTAAAAATATTAAAGGCCAGACATGACCATAATTCGTCATTCCTACCCCAGACTGCCTAGCCCCAAACTGAAATTGCAGGCTTTAAAACGTGCACAGGCCCAAAATGAGGCTAAAGCTTTCAAAGTTCAAAAGGTATCCACTGATATCATAAAGGGGGGTGAGATAACAAGATGGAAACAAAATCCCTTGATTATGTGAAAGAGATTTTTTTGTGAACAGTTTCGAAAAAGGATCATTAAATAGGCAATCCAGGAAAAAAAGCCAAATAGCTCTTACCATAAAGGTAAGAACCATAAGCAAACAAATCAAACAAGCAGGGAACCAAAATCATGACATATTCTAACCAGCATAATTCAGACCAGGGTCACAGGAGGTGCTTGAGTCTGTCTCGGTTAGCATAGGATACAAGGTGGGAACAAATGCTGGGCAGAGCCACCAGCCTATTGTAGCATGAACAGACGCCCACACTGACCAATTTAGTGTTACCAGTTCTCCTAACCTGCATGTCTTCGGACTGGGAGAAGGATCCGGAACACCTGGAAAAAGCCCACACGGACACAGGGATAACATTCAGACTCCAGGCAAGGAGGACCTGAGATGTGAACCCTGACCTCTTTACTGCAGGGTGGCCGTGCTTACCACTGTGCCGTCCTGAACCAATATCAGTTCCTTAAAATGGAAGCTGTAGTCTAAATAAAGAAACCTTAACAAAAATTGTAAATTCAAAATCAGAAGTCAAAAATAGAGCCAGAGCTACAGATGCATCTGCCATTTCTCCTTTTATGTAAAAACAGTAAAATCAAATACGTATAACAAAAAAAAAAACGAACAACTGCTGCACCCTCAGCACACTAAGGTGAGATTACAATATGAAATGAATCTTTTGTGTAATATCCATGAAGGAACATCCAGAAGATCATAGAGGTAAAAGCTTCACAAAGATTGATGTTTTGTATTGACATAATCAGTTGATGCATTTAAAACCCTGTGGAGAAAGGAAGTCCATGCCAATTGATCTTTCTATTCCTTCCACGTTATATGTTACCATATTATACAAAAATGCACACATTTTTGCTTTGTGGTAAAACCCCTAGATTTATCTATTTATAAAATTAAAAAGTGTTTTGAGTGTTCACACCTGTTTTGTTAAAACTGAGGTAAGCTTGTAAATAGAACTTCTCAATCTCTTATTAGCTAACTTGTCTCGTTTTTGTGGTTTTTAGCACCAGTCTTTCTGCTGAAAACCCATCCTGTACAGAAGTTCTCACATCTTGAGTTTTCCATTTGCCTTTCAGTTGCTGGCATATAATGGGATTGACTGTGCGTATATCTACAGTGCACTGGACCAAACCGCCAGGAAGATCAATATTGGGAAGTTTACACATAGGAAGGCAATGGTGATGATTGTGACCGATGTTGCTGCCCGTGGTATAGACATCCCAATGCTGGATAATGTCATCAATTACAACTTCCCTTGCAAAGCTAAGCTGTTCCTGCACAGAGTTGGTGAGTTGGTCTTTTCTTGGTGCTTAGCACTTGCTTATTGTGGTGTGACATTGCGGGTTCTGCTCCCGCTTCTGTTTTGGTAGCCCTTGAACCCAACACTGTCGGTAATGTAACCAGAGGAGCTGGACAATGAGGACACCAAACGAAGCAAGGGGAAGGTGCAGACAGTGCTTTTTTTTTTTTTTTTTTTTTTTTTTTTTTTTTTTTAAATAAAAGGGCAAAACCAAAACAGTGTTCAAATAGAGTGCAGTGCTTCAAAACATTTCAATAAATAAGTCGTCCATAAAACCAGGGTGAAATGTGGAGGTTAACATAATACAATAAATAAATCCGTTAAAATGACAATGGCTGGAAACATCCATCCATCTATTATCCAGCCTGCTATATCTTAACTACAGAGTCACGGGAGCCTGCTGGAGCCAATCCCAGCCAATACAGGGCACAAGGCAGGAAACAAACCCCAAGCAGGGTGCCAGCCCACCGCAGGGTGCACACACACCAACACACCAAGCACACACTAGGGACAATTCAGGATAGCCAATGCACCTAACCTGCAGGTCTATGGACTGTGGGAGGAAACCCAAACAGACACATGGAGGACATGCAAACTCCACACAGGGAGGACCCAAGAAGCGAACCCGGGTCTCCTAACTGCGAGACAGCAGCGCTACCCACTGCGCCACCATGCTGCCCTGGCTGGAAACAGTCCTTTAAAATCCCGGTGCTGCCTTTAGCTGGCAGCTCCCCTGCTTCTTCCATTCGTGCCCTGCAACAATCGTCCTACCTTAAGCTGATCTTCTCCTACTGGTCTGGTAGCTTTCCGACCCCTGGCTCCATATGGCTCCGCCAGACCAAGACTCTGGTTCCCTCTGTAAAACTTGGCAAGAGTGACCCCAATCTAGTGATCGGCCAAGCACTCTTGCTGAAGGCTCACTTCCCAGCTGCCTACAACCACCAGTGAGCCTGCCGTTCCTACTAGCTCGCTTTTCTTCTTCCTTAACCTCCGTTCTTTTCTTTCCATCTCCTCCTTCCGCACTCGTGCTTCTCCTATTTATAATGGGGGTGTGGCACAGGTGTGGCAATTAACAGCTCGCGGCATCAGTTACAGATATGGGCGATCCCATACCGGCGCACTTTAATGCGGAAACGCCCAAGCCCGTATCTCGCCTGGGAACCGCTCTGGCCACACTAGCATGCCCTCTCTTTAAGCCGTGTGGGCGATGATTATTTATTTAAAAACTGGCCTCTTCTTCTGAGCTGCAGACCCCCTATATCACATGTGGACACGAAAAATGTTTGCAGTTGTCAGTGAATATCTCATAAATGGGCCACCAGACCAAAAGTGACGTTTTTCCATCAGTTTATGTCCTCAGAAAGAATTGAGTAGCTGAAATATTAGAACTGGTGGGGGAATAAACATCCTGAACTTGGCAAAATGTAACCGGGCATATGATTATGAGTATTAGTCATTTTTAGCTGCAAAAGTATTCCCCAGCCCATTTCTGGGAGTATTGTGCTTTTCCTAATGACTATTTATAAACTGTCAAGGATTGTGGATTTGTCACACGATTACTCTCAAACCACTGGGGCTGCAGCCTTGATCTTGGCTGTAATCTAAAGCTGATGACGTGAAATATGCGATGTTGAAGCACAACATGTGGCAGCTGGCAATCACAAAGTTATTAGGGTTCATGTCTTTCTTAACAACAAACTACATAGGAAAACTGATCAACAAGGAGACAGAACAAAAGACACAGAAGAGCAGCGACATCTGCTTCATCTGATGATTTTTTTTTTTTCTTCTTTCTTTCTGACGTTGGCAGGTCGTGTTGCAAGAGCTGGTAGGTGTGGAACGGCGTACAGCCTCATATCTGCTGATGAGCTGGCGTTTGTGTTTGATCTGAATCTCTTCCTGGGCAGACCCATGCGTTTTGCAGGAGCCCATGGTACTGATAAAGGTAAATTATTCTCCTTGAACATTGTTTTTGAGTCTTGCATTTATTATGTTTGTTGTTGAAGGAAATGTTAAGAGATCATTGAAGGCAGCCTTTTCACTTTAAGTACTTTAAAATTGTAGTATTGCCCCTCTCAGTAAGCAGTTCATGGTTTAGTAATGTTGCTTTATGTTCCCATTTGTGCTACATACCTGGTAGTCGGCAACATCTCGAGTCCCTCACTTAGTTTATGGTGGACCTTTAATTCCATATTCACAGAGAGACTTTTTTTTGGCAGTGAAGAGAAGAGTCGGTGTTGTGTATTTGCACATCTGTTGAAAATTCCTTCTTCACGTAGTATTTGTTCAGCACTCTGAAAGGCAAACTGCAATACAGACCTTGGTCTTTTTTTTTTTTTTTTTTTATTACAAGTTTGTGTTCTCTTTGCAGATGAGGATGGTGTTTTGGGCCGAGTGCCTCAATGTATTTTGGACGATGAAGAAGCCACAGTTGAACGCGCCCACGAGAATTCTCTAGACTTGCACAATTTAAAACGTGTTTCTGAGAATGCCTACAAGCAGTATCTGAAGTCCCGGCCAAACCCTTCTCCAGAGTCTATTAAGCGTGCCAAAGAAATGGACTACTCTGCACTTGATATTCATCCATTGCTTGGTCAGTTGCGTCCTTCACTATTTTTAACTTCTTTTTTTTTTTAAACAACGTAACTTGATAGAATAGAGACTGCATAGTGCTCCACAAACCTGGTTGTAAAGTGTGCTTGATATTTGTAACTAATTTAGTAGACATCTACCTTTTATTGGTACAGTCTTATATTTTTCAATATTACTAATTATTGCTATTTATTAAAAAAAATACAATGTTAGTCCCACTCTGAAACAAATTAACTCTTTGAGGGGTAATTTTTTTTTTTTTTTTCCTAAAAACTCAGTTTTTTGAAAAGTGCTCAGAGCAATGGTTTCACACATAAATCAACATAAAACATCTGTTGCTGTTCACTGTCTCTAGCAGTCGCGGCTGCATGGGGTGCCGCTTGACAACTAGCCGGAATGTGTGGTGGGCTGGCTGCCTGGCTGTTTTTGTGTGGCAAGTGGGTGGTGGTGGCAGTCGCACTGTGATGCAATCTGCTTTGCACCTCTTGTCATCGTAAGTGTCTTTCCTCCCAGGTGAACATAGCTGTAGGCACATCAGCTACACAAACATGTTCAGCACCACGATCAACTGGGGACCAATCGGCTAATGCTGGTGCCTCTCTTTCATTTTTGATCTTCATCTCCAGATTACTTGCATCAAAATTGGAGTCCGTCAGGTCAGAGACCAATTCAGTGATGATACGCAAAATGTCGTCCACAGAAAATTTTGCTTTGCGCATTTCTATTGATTTCTCGTCAGATGTCGGTCCCATTTTAGAGGTTGTTTGCTCTTCGCACCGGAAATAAAGGTCAAATTAAAAAAGTGAAATTTCCTTCTAGTAAAGAGAGTCAAACTAAAATATAATGGCGAGGTTTGTCGCAGTTTACAGCTGATTACCTTTACTCCTGATATATGACAAAAGTCGACATCTGCCCTTAAAGAATTGAAGAATGTAAGAGAGACAGATTATTACAGATTGGCCAGGACAGAATTTAGATTTAGGCAAATCTAGGTCGTAGTGCACTATAAACGTTAAACATCTAAGAACTGAACCTGATGCTATGCGAGAGGCACCCTCACAGTTCTAGCTAGAGGTTTAAGGGGTCCTCCTTGATCATTTGAGTAGGGGAAATTCGCTTTAGCTCAGCTGGGTGAGTATGAAGACTTGAAACAGAAGTGAAGACCTGAGGGATATCTCACTGGTCAATCAAGACTTACAAAAGTCATGTGCTGTTGTAAAAGGTTAGTTATCTTCTTATTTATGTCACAAGTCTCCACCAGCACTTTCTTTGGGAGGCAAATAACCTTCCACTTTTCAAAGACTTGCACTTTAGATTAATAATTGATTAAAAACTTCCTTTGAACCGTCCTAGTGTGTAAGAAATGACAGCTGCAGTAACCACTGGTGTTTTTCATCCTGCAGATGCACATGCAGGTCCTTAACTGTAATAAGATTTGGAACAGCCTGAGTCAAAACTCATTGACATTTATGAATTGTTAAATTCTTTTTAGGACAGTTTGCAGACGCCATCTCAAGGAGCATTTCAAGTTTGATTCAGTTATTGATGAAATATTAATTGATGCCCATAGCCTTTATTTTTATATATATATATATATATATATATATATATATATATATATATATATATATATATAATACATAATACAGTGGTGCTTGAAAGTTTGTGAACTCTTCTATAT
This sequence comes from Polypterus bichir lapradei, assembly GCA_026402145.1. Taxonomy (NCBI): domain Eukaryota; kingdom Metazoa; phylum Chordata; class Cladistia; order Polypteriformes; family Polypteridae; genus Polypterus; species Polypterus bichir. Next base: position 3,599,685 of record JANRMT010062838.1, on the reverse strand, counting down.
GAATTTTCTATATTTCTGCATAAATATGACCTAAAACATCATCAGATTTTCACTCAAGTCCGAAAAGTCGATAAAGAAAAACCAGTTAAACAAATGAGACAAAAATATTATACTTGGTCATTTATTTATTAAGGAAAATGATTGAATATTACATATTTGTGAGTGGCAAAAGTATCTGAACCTTTGCTTTCAGTGTCTGGTGTGACCCCCCAATAACTGCAGCTAAACGTTTCCGGTAACTTTTGCTCATTCCTGCACACCGGCTTGGAGGAATTTTAGTCCATTCCTCCGTACAGAACAGCTTCAACTCTGGGATGTTGGTGGGTTTCCTCACATGAACTGCTCGCTTCAGGTCCTTCCACAACATTTCGATCGGATTAAGGTCAGGACTTTGACTTGGCCATTCCAAAACATTAATTAACTTTATTTTTCTTTAATCTTTGGTAGAACGACTTGTGTGCTTAGGGTCGTTGTCTTGCAGCATGACCCACCTTCTCTTGAGATTCAGTTCATGGACAGATGTCCTGACATTTTCCTTTAGAATTCTCTGATATAATTCAGAATTCATTGTTCCATCAATAAAGGCAAGCTGTCCTCGCCCAGATGCAGCAAAACAGGCCCAAACCATGATACTACCAGCACTATGTTTCACAGATGGGATAAGGTTCTTATGCTGGAATGCAGTGTTTTCCTTTCTCCAAACATAACGCTTCTCATTTAAACCAAAAGGTTCTATTTTGGTGTCATCCGTCCACAAAACATTCTTCCAATAGCCTTCTGGTTTGTCCACGTGATCTTTACTAAACTGCAGACTAGCAGCAATGTTTTTTTTTGGAGAGCAGTGGCTTTCTCCTTGCAACCCTGCCATGCACACCATTGTTGTTCAGTGTTCTCCTGATGGTGGACTCATGAACATGAACATTAGCCAATGTGTGAGAGGCCTTCAGTTGCTTAGAAGTTACCCTGGGGTCCTTTGTGACCTCGCCGACTATTACACGCCTTGCTCTTGGAGTGATCTTTGTTGGTCGACCACTCCTGGGGAGGGTAACAATGGTCTTGAATTTCCTCCATTTGTACACAATCTGTCTGACTGTGGATTGGTGGAGCCCAAACTCTTTAGAGATGGTTTTGTCACCTTTTCCAGCCTGATAAGCATCAACAACTCTTTTTGTGAGGTCCTCAGAAATCTCCTTTGTTCGTGCCATGATACACTTCCACAAACATGTGTTGTGAAGAGCAGACTTTGATAGATCCTGGTCTTTAAATAACACAGGGTGCCCACTCACACCTGATTGTCATCTCATTGATTGAAAACACCGGACTCGAATGTCACCTTCAAACTAACTGCTAATCCTTGAGGTTCACATACTTTTGCGACTCACAAATATGTAATATTCGATCATTTACCTCAATAAATAAATGACCAAGTATAATATTTTTGTCTCATTTGTTTAACTGGTTTCTCTTTATCTACTTTTAGGACTTGAGTGAAAATCTGATGATGTTTTAGGTCATATTTATGCAGAAATATAGAAAATTCTAAAGGGTTCACAAACTTTCAAGCACCACTGTATGTGTGTGTGAGATAGAGATATATATCTCCATCTGTCCATTCATCCATCCATCTGCACAAAAAACTGAACCAACTCCAACGTCGACATACATTTCTTAGCCCGTACATGAAACAAAAGATATGTAATACAAAAATTCAGTTGCAGTTGTTTGAAGGAGCCATGTGCAGTAAAATACACATTTTTTCCTTGTCGTCCTTCAGTTCTTGGACACAAGTCATTCCGTACGGCTTCATTTGTAGTGATTGCAACACACGTTGACAAGACCTGTGTGAAACATTCGCTTGTTGTAGCAATTTACATGTCGATTTCATAGGGCTTCTGGCCATCCGTTCCTGAATATCTGCTACGACCGCAGGTATACGAACGGAGTATGTAGTATATGTGTATGTGTATATGTATCTATGTATAGCATCATGTTATTATGTAAAGTAAGTGTGTGTGTGTGTATATTTATTTATTTATTTACTTATTTATTTGTAGGTTCCCAACTTGAAAACATAGAGCTTGTACGATTAAAAATGGTGGACAGCGTAAAGTGCTACAAATCCAAAGCTGTAAGTAACATGTTTGTATGTTATTTAAATTAAATATTTTCTGTAAGTGAAGTTTAATAGTAAATTGGAGTAGAGTAACGCATGAAAATGACAGTATAATTGAAACCAATCTGAAAAATTTCAATTAGATTAGATAATACAGTTCAAGGTGAAGTTGATTAAAATGGAAGGCAAAGTGTGTGTTTAATTGAGATTTGAACGATTTCGCTGGTAAAGTTTTCTGAATGGGTCTAACGAAAGAGAGAGAGAGAGATGTTTGGTCAGATACCTGGAGTTTATTTTTATGTTGTAAAAAACATGTGTACAATGACTGCAAAAGAAAAATATATTTGTCTCCTACTTGAAAGTAAATAGCGGTTTTGTTTCATGAGTGCTCCTCTTTTCAGACCATTTTTGAAATAAACTCGACCAGTAAGACGAATGCCAATGAGGTCATGCGGGCCAAACGCCTTCGAGATAAAAAGTTGGTTGACAGTTTTCAAAGACGGCATGAAGAAAAGGTAGAGGAGAAGCTTCGAGTGCAGACCTTGCCTACCAGTATGACGTGGGAAGATGACCAGGAAGAAATTGAAGTAAGCAAAAAAAAAAAAAAAATGTCAGTGCAACACACTGCAAAGTTCGCCTGATATGAAAGTGACTTGTTTGTTTTTAGTGTTGTCATTGAATCGCAACAATCAACAGTTCACATTATGCTCATTTTCAATTGAACTCAGAATTAAATCTGAGGCTACCAGGTATTTGAGAACTTCAGCAACTGGCAAGCATGCTCCTTTATACATGAAACTATTCTAAACAAACATTAATACTGTTTAGTATTGAATTCGTTTTACGTCTTATCAGTCTTCAAGGAGCCTGCTGTGCCATCTCCATCATGGGAAGTTTGACCTTTTTGGTCAGGTTTCCTTAAGTATCTCAGTGTGATTAAAGTGGTCATATGATGTGGACAGCTAACTTAGGGTTATAACACAGAGTTCTCAAATCTGCCTAATCTCCAGTAATTCGTGTCTTAGCTAGCTGGAGACTATCCTAGGAGCATCAGCAGTAAGGCAGGAAATAACCCTAAACAGGGGGCAAGCCTGATGACACCCACTTTACATTCTTTAATTGGCCCAATTGAGAATCCCCAGTTTATGGACCTAAGGGTGTTTAGGCGTATTGGTTTTTTTTTGTGTGTGGTGTGACCATGTTACCTGGAGAAATAAGAGAAGACAGGCAGGTTCTACACAGACAGCAGCTGGGTGCAGGAATAAAACATAAGATTCTGGATCCATGTGGCAACAGTGCCAGCCACCGTGGTAAGGTGCAAATGTTTTTAGGTGTTTATCTTCAAGAATGTTGTTGAGCTTTGAATGATACCTTAGTCCCTTTTTTTTTTTTTTTAATGCTGCAGAATGTGTTTTCTGAAGTTGTGGGAGGAAAGCGGAAGAAGCCACAGAATGAAAAAAATGCTCCAATGAAGAAGACCAAAATATCAAACAGTGACAAAGAGTTTTATATTCCGTATCGACCCAAAGATTTTGACTCCGAGAGGGGGTAGGTTGCCTTCAGGCCTAATTTTTGAAGTTTTGACAGCTGAGCCCCTGTTACTCTTTAAAGACCACCCAGATGTTTTACTTCATTTCTGCTGGCCTGTAAATGTTTCCTCTGTCGCAGTTTGACTTTTTTTTTTTTTTTCCCCTGACCATGTGTTATTCTAATGTTACTTTCAGACTTAGTATGAAGGGAGACGGCTCCAGTTTTGAACGCCAGGCATCCAGTGCTGTGCTGGATCTTATGGGAGATGAGGAGAAGAACATGAATCGACACAAGAGTATGATGAAATGGTATGTTGACCGTTTTCTTTTGCCTCTTTCTTCACTGGCATCTTTCACTCCATGTATTGAGGATGATGCCTCCCACTTTTACGATTACTAGAATCGCTGCAAGGGCATGCAGCCATTTGAAGCAGAAACCTTGACAACCTTTAAGAAGGGCTGGATGGACATTAAACTGCTTGGATCCACAAAAACACATTGATGTTGCTAAAACTTGTATAATACAGCCTCATTTTTGCAATGTTCTCAAGCAAGAATTATCTTGGCAATAACATGACACGTGTAAACCCTTTGCTCTGCTTTCAAATGTCTACACTTTTCATTCAACGTCCATCAGATTTGTGCAGTTAACAGAAAATGATCAGCTAATTATAACCCTTTCTAGTTGCTTTTTTGTTTTTTGGCACTGTGAGCAGGTTTGTAATTTTAAAAATCAGTTCTGATGTCTCTCCACAAAAGAATGGAAAATGAAAAATCACGGGCCGAGACTGTAGCTGATCTCGGCGTACCTGTTAATGCTTCATACGGCGCTGGCTCAGTCAGGCAGCTCACTATTGGCTGTCGCAACCAAGGCACACAGTCGAGATAATTAGACACAGCCAGCAACTTTCAGTCTTGTAAAACTTTCACGGTCCAGCAGTGAGATTAGCAACTGCGGTCGGCAATTTGATTAGAAGCCACTTAATGTCGGCCTCAAATGCCTTAAGAGCCAGTGGATTTTGGCAGTTGAAAAGAAGTTGATTGTAAAGACAGGAAACAGTAGGAGTATTTGAGTTATACTTATAATTCACACATTATAGAATATTAGTAATGGTGCACTGCTATAACGGTAACGTGCAGTGAATCCACTTGACTTGAGCATTCTACTTTTCCTCCTCTTTCTCTGTACGTTTATCATTCGTTTGCTCAGAGGTTGATGCGCTTGTTTCTTCTTGAGCAGCTCTTCTTTTCTCCACCCTAGCTACACGCTGCTTCTTTTCTTCCATCAGCATCTTAATCACGTTAAAACTGATTAAGTCAGTGTTTGTGTTGCAATTACTTAGTACGTATTCTTTAATTTTTCACTTAAGTCTTCAATCTGCCTCAAGAATGATTTAAGATATGAAGAGATAGGGGACGTGATGGCGAAGGTGGTAGGGAATAAGCACGACGCCCGTACGCACGCACCACCCTGCTGCCGAGAGTTGATTCTAAAATTAAAATGAAAATAAAAAGAGGAATAACCTTGGAGGTCAATCATCACCCTGACAGCGGATAGTAGACGTCACGTAGTACATGTGTACCAAATTTCAGGTCAACGGGTCAAATGATTTGATTTAAAATCCTGGACAGACAAACTAACAGCCATGGTAGCGTATTATATATAAGGATTTCCATTTTTTGTGTATACATACCAATTTTATCCTGAATGTAGTCTTTTTTAAAAGAGAGGAGCATCTGAATTTTGAAGGTGTTTTAAAATTTGGAGCTATTAGGTATTCAAATCCACTCAAGTATTTTAGTATTTATATACAGTATAGCAAGAGTCGTGAAAAGCTGCAGTGGCTGCAGGTTTCTTAATGAGAAGTCAATTATTACTGCTGAAGTGACATTCTGATGCTTCATTTTAGTGGTCTCATTTGTTAAGGTTCCTCACCCTCGATTGCTTATTTCAATCTTGAACAGCTGCATTGAGTGTTTTTAATGGCTCCTTATTAGCCATAAGATGTAAATGACAAAGCAGCCAACAGTTCTCAATCTTACTCGTTTTCATTTACACCTGTGTGTGTTCATCATGCACTGTTTGATTTAATAAAACACTTGATACAAGAATGTGACAGAGTGAAAATGATCAGTTTTAGGCTTCAAATCATTTGGATGATATCTTTGGGAAGGAAAAAAATCTTTGATATAAGAATATTACATTGCAGACTAAGAGGTTGGGAGCATGCGCCGATTACAGCACTCGCCACACAACAAACCACCCAGATTGAGCTCCGAGTTCCATCTGAGCACCACACTAAACAGTGTGAGGGTTTTTTAAACAGTGGCTGGAGTGCCAATCCTGCCGCCAACCCCCAGGTTTTCCCTGTAAGTTGGAGGGCTGGATGCAGATTAACATCATACCCAGGACGGAGCAATTGCAAGTTAAGGGGCCCAACGGAGTAGAGTCCCTTTTGGCGTTTTATGGGATTCGAACTCCACGTGCCGATTACAGACTAACAAGCCTTAAAATTCAATAAGGTCTGAGATTGGCAAGGACTGCTTTCTAATTAAGCAATTGGGTTTGAATGAAAACCTGCAGCCACTGCGGCCCTCCAGGACCAACACTGCCCACCCCTGCAGTATAGTAACCCGATTTCCATTTGACAATATTTGCCTTCTGGTTGGAATACTTGAGTTACCTGCAACTCTACTAGAAGATTGGGTCCGAGTGCTTTATTAAGTAAGATGGCGCTTCATTCCAAAGTCTCACATTTTTTTTTATTCTCTTTAACATTTGCAAAGGGATCGCAAGAGGAAACGATTTGTCAGAGAAACCGGAAAGGAGGATAAGAAGAAACTGAAAACTGAAAGTGGACAGCTCATCAAACGCTCCTACAAGAAAAACATGTATCTTTTTAATGTGGTGTGATCGTACGGGGTTTTTTATTTTGGCACATAGTCCATAGTGCTTGACATGTTGGTTAATAAAGACTGGGGTGTTTTCCTTGATGCCACGCTTAAGGCATCCTATTTCCACCAGGGGCCAATAGCTCCCTAGTTGGAATAGGTTCTTTTGTAATTGCAGCGTTTTAATCAATCCAAAATTATATAGATACTAGCGACTGGGAGGCCGATCGAATCGGCTACAAATTCTACGTTTGTGAAATCCATACTTTCTCTGCAAAGAATTATTTTTTTAAGTCCTTGAAATGATTTTGTTATCATGGCACTGATTTGTGCTTAAAATAGACCTTTTCGACCGATGTAATGAAGAGCTTCCTGTTTAAGTGGGGCTGCGAGACGTCAACTCAGCTCTTCGGCGCACCTCATTTAATTTTTTCCACCAAACAAATTTTCAAAACATACCGTATTTTCTGACTCTAATCAGAGTCGGAGTAATAATTATGTTGGCGTGGTCATTTTAAATCTGAGGCTAAAATTTAAACAATGACCGTTGTTAATACCCAGCCGTCTTTACTCAGTTTGTCAATAGATGTCAGAAGGACAAAGATAGATTTCGACGTACCAAGCAAATGGCGATACATTCTAAACTACTTACGGGTCCGGAGCTGTCGAAGGGTTTAAGTCGGTCGACGATGTTAGTCCTGGAAAGTACGCCCCACCAAACCAATGTATCAAAAACCAACCAAACTTACTGTTATCTTCTCAAACTAACACCGACTTACTATACTCGGCCGTCCAGCCGCGTCACTGAAGCAGTCAAACATTCTTAGCCAATCATGCAATACTGCGTCTGCGTTTGCCACGTTCTAACTACAGAGGCAGAGTCCCATTGCATGGTTCTAACTTGTGTTGAGTTGAGGTATTGACGATGCGAACACCATACATATGGATAGTATCAAATTATATATAAGGATAATGTAAAAAGGCAATATCCCCCCTACCCCCCCCAAGTGATACAGCGGTACGAAATCGCATAAGATAAAAAACATGGCTTCCTTAAATGACGATTTACACGGCATAACAGACAAGGAAGCCATGGCAAACCCTTGTGAGAGTCATGCCATTTTTGTCTCTATGCTGAAAGGATTTTCAAGATCGGATGACGTAATCTTCCATCTGTCCATCTGGTAAATCATGCCATTTTAAACAAGGCAAGGAGAGGATTCAGTTTCATCTCTAATATACAGAAATAGTACAAGGCCCATTTTCGTAGTTGTCCCTTTCTAATGCTTGTCTAGTAATTCTAAATGATGAGCCTCTGTGTGCTACATGTGGCCTGTACATGTGAGTGGATTTATAAAATAATTTTTGGACAGAGCACAGTGACATTAAACTCCTATTCTGATTACACATACTCACTATGGTATGGATGCTATCGTGTGTTTAAGACAGACTGGAGAAGCCCAGGGGAATAATTCAGATTCACACTCTGTCCATTCTAATGAGTACCACCTGTTAGACAGACGTATGTTGTGCTCTGTTACATTTGCTTGCCATTATTTTTCCTTAACCAAATATCCTTCAGCTATGAGGACTGGAAGAAGAAATACAAATTTGATGATGCTGGATCCGGTAACGATTCTGATGGAGGTTCACGTGGCAACAGAGCTTCAGCAGGAGGAGGTAGCGTGCAGCGTTTTATTTTTTAGTGTCTAGACAGTCTTAGACGTGAAGTGTTTTTGTCTAATTCAGCTTTGGTCAACTTTCATACATTATTCATGGTAAATGCTCTCATTGCGCTTCTTTGAGTTTCTTGCCTTTCACTGTCGTTATATAGTGGTAACATTAGGCCGTGTGTTTTATCATGGGATCCACAGCTACAAATTCTTTTTTTGAAACCGATGCGAGTGTTGAGGTGTTAATTGTTTTTGTAAATTATGCTTTTAAGGTTTACACAGACACACAAATAACATTTTTTGTGCTTTGTATTTAAAAAGGGAGGAGGCGTCGAGGAGGTCCTGCTCCTCAAAGACCTGGATCAGCTCCAAAAGGCCGGTCAGAGCTTAAAACAAAAGATCAGATTCTCAAGCAGCGTAAGAAGAAAGCAAAACAGCAGTTCCTACAGAGTGGGGCTTTAAAGAAACTCCGGAGGAGAAACCGCCACCGGCTGCAAGAAGTCAAGTCCTCTGGCTTTGGTAGGGGAGCTGGCAAGAAGGGCAAACTAAGAAAACGATTATAAAATGACAGGTGTTTAACTGCACCAGTCACCCCACCACCTCTGAACTGGATGTGATTATCGGCACAAAGACGACGCTTTACTCCTTGGCAAGAAGAGCCCGTGCCAACTCTCAGGGGGAGGGGGGGCTGTCAAACAGCTGATGTATGCTGGCACTAATAATTGTATGCCAAGACTTGCAATTCAAACGTTGGTGCGCACTGGAGAGAAACGGAGAGTAATGGGTTTGGCTACAAATGTCCTAGGCGCCCACCTCGAAATGCGTAAATGTAAGGTATCTCTGTAAAGTTGTACTGTTTGTAAATTAAAGAAAAATGTCCATATTACACCAGAAATGTGTGCTTTCTTAATGATAAAGTGGTACAAATGGAGGGCAAAGCATGTGTTACTTTGTTTGATGCCACTGTTTTAAGTAGTAGTATTAGAAAAAAGTCAATCTGCTCAAACAGATTAAATAGAATGATGTCTGCAGCTGGAATAGGCCCAAAAAAGAAAAACGGGCCACCATGTGAATATTGTTTATCTTGAGAGATGGGTTTAAAAAAAACATGTCAAACACTGCTGTCATAAATATATAAGTATATATGATGGATCTGAGGATGTCAACCACCACAGCAGGTTTTATTACTGGAATACTAAAGGACGGGCACCATCAGGTGCCACAGCAATACCAGAGTAAATGGAAGATTATATATTATTAAAAGTGACCTAGCCAGGAATCCTTTAGAAATAAGTTTTTTACTTGTACTATAAAAATACTCTTCTGTTCTAACAATATCTACACGTTCTTCTTTTTTAAGGGAGCCGAGTGACTGAGGGTGTTGCAGCTCTCCCAAACTCTCGACACAATAGCACAGCAGCAGGACACAGTTTGCAATGTGCTTTAAAGGTTTAATCTTTTTCAAAGTTTGTACCCAACACACAAACACACACACACACAACCTAAACACTCAGCAATCCTTCTGTCTCTCCACCGCTCCTCCAGGCAAGCTTAGTCTTCCTCCTCGTACTGAGGCAGGCTTCTACAAAACCCGGGAGTACTTCCAGGGTCCTGAGAGTGTGGCTCTGGAGAGCATTTGGGGTTCACTTCACTATCCTCTCAGTGCCCTCTGCTAGCACCCAGTGAACCCAAACAACTGTACTTCCCAGTATGCTCTGTGGGTACCAGCAGCATGACCTGGGGGGCTGCCAACTAGTGTGTTCTGACCTAAATAACTTGTCTTCCCCTGTCCTTCCATTTATACTGAGATCCCGGCTGGGTAAGGATCCTGGTACAGCTCTGGCTGAGATGACACTCACTGCGTGACATTTCCTGTAACTTCCTCAACCAAAAGTAAATTATTTTGTGTTTGTGTGTAATATATATATTATATATGTATAAGCAAAATATAAAAATACAGTATTTATTTTTGGCTGAGGAAGTTTCAAGAAATTTTTGTTGTAATGGCTGCGAATGTTTGTTCAATGTAAATGAGCCAAGGCTGCACTGTGGGAATTCGATTGAAGCCAATGCTGACATTCTACTAATTTGTTGGCATTCATTCTGCTTTAGGAGGATAAAAATTAAAAAGGATCTCAGTAAAGTTGTAAGAAAATAAGCATTCGTTAAGTTAAAAACAATGAAGTGACAAAAGTGAATAATGTTTGCTTTTGGTTTTGTCCACAGGATCAGCAGTCTCTTCAGCAGCACTGCAGACATCTGCACTTAGACAGCAGGTCCGTAATGACAACTCGGCCATCTTAACTGTGATCTTCCTAGTTTGGATGAGGCAGAGAGTGGGATGAGGTGGCGACATCCATCCTCTTCAGGTCAGCCAGGACTTCGGTCAAGTTTAGAATAAACATCTGTATCTGTATTAGAAAAAGGTCAAATTTAAGGGGATTTTTAAAGCAAGATGAGTACCGCAGTCAAATGAAGATGCCTAGGATTATGTCCATCTGTTTTCTGTTCCCACTTAATCTGATGATTTTGACAGGCAGCACCACATGCAAGTTATAAACCCCCCCCTATCCCCCCCCAGCATTGAATGGTGGTCCACTGCAGGACACACTCAAGCACACACCAACACTTACTCAGACTTGGCTGGCCTAGAATTATTCATTATATGGAAACTGTGAGGCAGCAGCTTTTTCAAGATGAACTTTGCTAGTTACTTATTTCTTCATAATATACGCATTTTCCATATGAAATTGTGTTCTAAAGTTAAGCGTTTTCTAAAAATGTAAAAATATTTTAGGCCCGCCCTGGCGCTCTGCATTGTTCAGATTGGTTGGAGGTCAAGTTTATTCTTTTCTGACTTTATTTAAAATTTAAAGAGAAATTCCCCACCACAGTAAGTCCCAATAAGAGGCGAGTGGAGGTCGTCCTTGCTCAATTCTTGCCATGCCATTTTGTCCACTGTGACATGGACAGCTGACCATTGAGACCATGGAGAAATCTGGCATCCAGAGAGTAGATGTCCCTCCTTACTTCACCCCATTTAGTGTCTTGTGATTTCTGGTTGTTCCCCAAAAAAAAAAATGAAAGCACCTTTGTGTGTGGATTGATCAATGTGTTGAATGAGCAACTTGAGAGCTTAGATGAATGGATGAAGAGCATGGAAAAAGTGAATTAATGCTGTGTTGATATCGCCAATAAATGAGCTTTCATTTTTGGGGTGGCTTTAATTGTTACTTTGTTCATGAAAGGCTAAGGACTTCTGCGATGCCCGTCGTGTGATAGTAATAATCAATTGGAACACTCAGCCATCCACACTCTTCTGATTCAGACGCTTTTATGTCAAAGCAACATATTCACTGACCTTCTTGAGCTGTCCAGCGGTGTCCTCAATGGGGATGTCCTCCTGCTGGACAGATTGCTTGTTCACCAGCTGGAACAGGTTCAGAGTCACCATTTTGATTTGGCCGAGCAGGAGGGTCTTTTTAGCCGCCGTGTTCTGGATGTGATTCCACTTGGACTCCTGGCAGACAAATAGAGGGAAGACTAGGAAGTTGTGAGGGGGATAATGACAGAGGGGTCAATAGAAGGCTTAAAAACTATAGGGACTGTAAAATGTGGCCATCAGCTGTCAGGAGGAGGGAGCAGAACTGAAGGAAAGCCTCTTTAATGAAAGGCGGTACACTGAAGTGCAGGGTGGTGGGATCAAAGCCCCCTCCTCTCATTCATCCCTGTATGAGGCTGGGTGAGGTGGCTGTTCTGTTACCACTGCCCCCCTTTACCTTATAGTGCTGTCAGATTTTGGGTTCAAGCGAGGGTGTAAATATTTGAGTATCTGTGAATTTCTCAGTCACATCTATACGTTTACTAGTATTTAGCCCGTGCTGAATTTTTGCTTTTTTTACATTTTTTTGTATACATAGTATAGAGAAATTATTGGACTTGTGTCAAAATTCACCCTCGATTTTGATGATTATTTACATTTTAGACCTTCCTGAGTCTGAAAATACTATTTTTGAAATTTATGTCTGTGTGTCAACACGATAACTCAAACGCTTTGAACTGGGTCAATGAAATTCTGTACACCTGCTTTATATCAAAAATAAGAAGTCCTATCAACTTTTGGGCCACTTCTGGCAATCAGAATTTGTACTTTATCTGAATACTTCTGCAAATTTTCAAGTAAACTGTGGTTATAATTACAGATAGATGATTCAAATTGTGTATAGATATTTATAATAATAAAAAAGCAAACAGATACGCAATTTGAGAAAAATTACTCAACTGGAAGTCGCATTTTATTTAAACAACATCTGAATTGTTTGTATCATGGAAATAAAAATGAGTACATGATATTAACGCATATTCTTTCAATAACTGTTATTAATTTTATTTTAATTTATACATCAGTTAAACAATAACATGTAATCATTGAACATGCCATGTAAATATAAAAATGTAATGGAAACAATAAGCTGCTACGTCTCCATCATGTTCCTGGTAATACATTTAATTTTTTATATATATATATATTTTTTTTATTTCTGCCATCATTCTCATAATCTGTTATGGAGTGGGTGGAGAAGAGTGTCAGGAGAGATTTGTGAGAGACGGGTACCAGCAAGAGTGAAAGGGAAGGTCCAAAGGACGGCAGTGAGACCAGCTATGTGATATGGGCTGGAGATGGTGGCACAGAGCTGGAGGTGGCAGAGTTAAAGATGCTAAGACTTGCATTGGGTGTGACGAGGATGGACAGGATTAGAAATGAGGACATTAGAGGGTCAGCTCAAGTTGGACGGTTGGGAGACAAAGTCAGAGAGGCGAGATGGCATTGGTTTGGACATGTGCAGAGGAGAGATGAGGGGTATAATGAGAGAAGGGTGCTAAGGATAGAGCTGCCAGGCAAGAGGAGGAGAGGAAGGTCTAAGAGAAGGTTTGTGGATGTGGTGAAAGAGGACATGCAGGTGATGGAGGTGACAGAGCAAGATGATGAGGACAGGAAGAAGATGATCCGCTGTGGTGACCCCTAACGGGAGCAGCCGAAAGAAGAAGAATCATTCTCATAATGTAGCTAAGTGCATTTTCACCTATAACAATGCATGACAACAACAATTATATAATGCTAACACTTTTTTTTCTATGTTTTTAAGTGACTAACTCTTTTTACTTTGCACATAATCGAGGTAATTCATGTGTTATCATGAAAAAATTCCACTGCCGTTTTCGACTTCCCTAAGTGTGAAAATATCTTTTTAATATAAAGTTTGATTGTAAATAATAAATAAATGATTGTATATCGATATTATCGATTAGTTATGATGAGAAACAAAGAGATATGATATTTGAGAAATATCGAGCAACTGGAAGTGGTTCTGATGGCCTTTTCCTCCATCACCGTATTTGAGAAAGTCGAGGGGCGTGCAGTCCCGATTTTTCTATTTTATAATGTTCCCAAACCAACAACCTGTCCTCCAGGGAAAGATGAAGTAAAATCGGGTTTGTTTTTTGGTGGAAAAATAATTTGATAATTTAGAATATATGTGGGTCAGACCCCCTTTATGGTTTATGGTTAGGGACTGGTGGGCTGCCATTAATCAGTCCAGCAGGTGTGTGGCTGATCTGTGCAGGCAAAGATGTTATGCACAGAAATGGGACAACAACAACATTTTTTTTTTTCTCTCCAACTGGCCACCATTTTGAAAGTGGGAGGGTTAGACCCCTTTATGGTTCTGAATGAAAATATTAAGAATTTGTTAGTCAAAGTTCAGAGGTCACAAATGTAAAAATGAAAGAGCCTATTCCAGATAAAGATCCTTCTCTGGCCTTTTTATTATATATGATTTTTCCATGTGTTCTTGTAGTGTTGGCTGTGAAAAGGCACTAAATAAAATGTTAAGGTTTCCTGTTTAGTCCTCTTAAGGCTGTCTCTTCAGTTGCAGGGTAGAAATAGGGAAACAACCGTCTTGTAAGCTGATCTCAACGTCATGGGATGGTCGTGTGAATCGAAATAAACAAATCAATCGATCTGCTTAGCGGTATTGCAGATATAAAAAACCAGATCTGTTTCTTTTTCCTTTTCTGCCCCCTGGTTTACGCCTGAACTTCGGCTTCTGAAAGCTAAAGGCAGGCAACTTGAAAGGTTGTTTAAAAAAAAAACAGACTCTTTGTCCACAAAGAGATGTATAAAAATCATCTACTCTATTACAAGGATTGTATAGCTCAAACCAAATCTAATTATTACACTCAGTTAATTACTTGTAATAAAGGTAACACCAAGTCTTTGGTTTCTTTACTTAATAATGTTACACAACCTCCTGACTCTTTACCATCTCACCTTTACTCAACTGCCTTCTGTAATTCTCTTATGTCTTTTTTCAATGAGAAAATCCAAAAGATACATCAGCACCTTGGTCCAGATCCTTCCTGTATTTCTTCTGAACTACACTCACCTATTCACTCTTTCTCTTCTTTCCAGCTTCCCACTTCCTCTGAAATTTCAGATCTCATCTGCAAATCCAAGTCATCTACTTGTCAGCTGGACCCCCTGCCTACAGTTTTGGTTAAAGCCTGCCTCCCCTCTCTAGTCCCTCTTATTTCTGCCATCATTCACTCTTCTCTTACTACTGGTATCATTCCCTCATCTTTCAAAACTGCTGCTATAACCCCAATACTAAAAAAACCTGGTTGTGATCCTACTAATTTCAATAATTTTCGCCCCATTTCTAACTTGCCCTTTATCCCTTTAACCCTAATCAAAGACTTTGTTAAATGGTGCGACTCAAACCACTTACATCTTAACACCAGCAAAACCAAGGAACTGGTGGTGGATTTTAGGAGGCCCAGGCCCCTCATGGACCCTGTGATCATCAGAGGTGACTGTGTGCAGAGGGTGCAGACCTATAAATATCTGGGAGTGCAGCTGGATGACAAATTGGACTGGACTGCCAATACTGATGCTCTATGTAAGAAAGGTCAGAGCAGACTATACTTTCTGAGAAGGTTGGCATCGTTCAACATCTGCAGTAAGATGCTGCAGATGTTCTACCAGACGGTTGTGGTGAGTGCCCTCTTCTACGCGGTGGTGTGCTGGGGTGGCAGCATAAAGATGAAAGACGCCTCACGCCTGGACAAACTTGTTAAGAAGGCAGGCTCTATTGTAGGAGTAAAGTTGGACAGTTTAACATCTGTGGCAGAGCAACGGGCACTAAGCAAACTCCTGTCAATCATGAATAATCCACTGCATCCACTGAACAGTGTCATCTCCAAGCAGAGGAGTAGCTTCAGTGACAGACTTTTGTCACTGTCCTGCTCCACTGACAGACTGAGGAGACCCCACACTATGCGACTCTTCAGTTCCACCCGGGGGAGTAAATGCTAACTTTTTTTTCATTTTTATTACTATTTAATTTAATATTGTTTCTTTGTATCAGTATACTGCTGCTGGATTATGTGAATTTCCCCTTGGGATTAATAAAGTATCTATCTATCTATCTCCAAAATTCTTGAAAAAATAGTAGCTATCCAACTTCACACCCACTTGTCTCACAATAATCTATATGAGAAGTTCCAGTCTGGTTTTCGCCCTCTTCATAGTACAGAAACGGCACTTGTTAAAATTACTAATGACCTCCTTATGGCTGCTGATTCTGGTCTAATCACTATTCTCATCCTTCTCGATCTGAGTGCGGCCTTTGATACTATTTGTCATACCACTCTCCTTAATAGATTATCTTTGATTGGCATTACTCACACTCCACTTGATTGGTTTAGATCTTACCTCTCAGGCCGCACTCAGTTCATACAGCTTAAAACCTTCACATCCCAACCCACTGCTGTTACTTCTGGTGTGCCCCAAGGCTCTGTCCTGGGGCCTCTTCTTTTTATTATTTACCTTCTTCCCCTTCGCAATATTTTTTGTAATTATAACATTAATTTTCACTGTTATGCTGATGACACCCAGCTCTACCTGGCTGGTAAACCCACCTCCTCTTTTCCGCCACCCTCACTTATTGACTGCATTTCTGAAATTAAATGCTGGTTCTCTTCAAATTTTCTTAAATTAAACAGTGACAAAACTGAGGTTCTCCTCATTGGTTCAAAATCATCATTATCCAAAACCAATAATCTTTCTTTTATTATTGATAACTCTGTTGTTTTCCCATCATCTCAGGTCAAGAGTCTGGGTGTCATCCTTGACAATACTCTATCCTTCCAATGTCAGATTAATAACATCACCCGGTCTGCTTACTTCCACTTACGTAATATTAATCGCATTCGCCCCTCCCTCACTCCTCATACCACTGCCATTCTTGTTCATAGTCTTGTCACTTCTCGGCTGGACTACTGCAATTCACTCCTTTTTGGTCTCCCTAATAAATCTCTTCATAAGCTTCAGTTAGTCCAGAATTCTGCAGCACGTATCATCACTGGAATCCCATCTTTTCACCATATTACTCCGGTCTTGCAGCAGCTTCATTGGCTCCCGATCAAGTTTCGTATTGATTTTAAGATTCTGCTACTAACATTTAAGGCCATCCATAACCTCACACCTCCATATCTGTCTGACCTTCTACATGTTGCCATTCCATCCCGTAGCCTTAGATCCTCTTCCTCCACCCATCTGACCGTTCCTCCCGCCCGTCTAACCACCATGGGGAGCAGAGCTTTCAGCCGTTCTGCTCCCATGCACTGGAACTCATTACCTGCGGCTCTCCAAAATATTAAATCATACTCATCCTTCAAATGTAAACTTAAAACACATTTGTTTAAAATGCCTTTTTCTTCTTCCTCCTGATTATAGTGGTTTTGTTTGGTTTTAATTTTTAGATTTTCTGATGTTTTAAGTTGTTTATAATTGTGTCTTTTATTTATTTATTTATTGTTTGTTCGGTGTCCTTGAGTTCTCTGAAAGGCGCCTTGTATAAATAAAATGTAGTATTATTATTATTATTATTATTATTATTATATCAAACAGTTTTAAAGTGTAAACGTAGCGTTTTTCGAGGTGCCACACTGTCTACACTGCGCTTTATCCTCTTGAACAAAACATTCAAAAGGCTTACCCATCTGATAGCCTCAGACCTGGCGTTGTCCAGCCGGCTTTGCAGGGTGGCCAGCTCGTTGTTATACTGCAGGATCTTGTTGTTTTTCTCCTCGATGAACTGGTGCAGCCACAGCCGCTCGTTCTCAATCCTCTCCTGGTTCTCGCTTTCTCGCACTAGCAGCTGCTCCTGGGTGGAGATGAGGGTGTCGAAGCGGCCCAGAATCTCTCGGATCTCCTCAAACTAGAGCAAGGGGGAAAAATAAGGACGACCAAAGTGCGAAGTTAGAACTGCACACCAGAAAGTCTAACATATGTATTCTTAGAACATGTAGGGTAATGGACTCCAAATCCTCGAATGGCAGTCTAGTCACGATCGTTGTGGAACACGCCCATCCACAGTCTTGTCTTGTGGCTCTGGTTGCCTTGATCTTTAAACAGAGGAAAAGCATTTCTTGTTTTGATACACTTTATTAAGTCTTTTCACATGACACTTGCAGGTCAGAGCACAGGGTCGGCCATTTTATGGAGCCCCAGATCAATTTTCAAGTTAAGAGCCCAACAGAGTAGGAACCCTTCTGGTAGTAATGGGACTTGAACCGCGCAGATCCTAATGAGTGGGCTTGGGCCATCTAGACACACTAGGAAAGTTTCAAACCGTGCCGAATAGTACAGTGGTCTTCTGACTATAGCCTCGAGACTGAGGTGCTTTCATCTACATGTCAATGATATGGCATAGTATGGCGGTCATCCTCGTAAAATAAACTGGTAAATTAAGATCAACAGCAGAACTGGGCGTCCCAAGCACTAAAGAGATTCAAACACTTCTGTTAATGCCCACTACAGGGGGATACCACAGTCAAACCCTGGCTCCAAGTAAGAACAAGCACTGAATCTTCATAAAATTAAACATTTGTTCTTCTCAAGGACGCTCCATGATGCACTGAAGCAAAACGGAATTGCCTGTCAGAAGAAGGCAGTGCGAGGAGAGCAGAGTCCCAGTACGAGCGTCCAAAATCAATGGCGGCCGATGTCGCTGCCCTTGATTTTCTTTCTGTTGTGTCATCTTCTCAATCAGTTTGCCGCAAGGTGTGAACCCCCATGACTTTTGGTCCGGTTGCCGCCAGCCACATTGTTTGTTTCACTAGTGCCTATCCCGTCATGAGCTTTTACTGATCGAGGTTCTAGCCCCAATGGTTTGCATGTGATAAATATTAGCTGTTTTCTTTGATTGAAATGCAGGATTTACATATAAAATGAAACAGTTACCAATACTTAAAGAAATTGTATATACAGGATATCAATATAAATATAAAAAAAACCCAATTTGCCCAACATTTAGGAAGCACCATCTGTTGGAATGCATTTTGTATTTTATTACTACATGCTTTACAATCTCTTTTTTTCTAATAGCTGGCACATCCCAAACATTAGCACTGCTGTTGAGAATCCAACACGAAATGCTGCATAATTTCAACACCAGACTAGCTGACACGATAACTTTATTGAGTGAAAATCAAATGTCAAAAATAATTGCTGTCTCTCTATATAAACACTAGCTGACCGAAGTTACACCCAGATAGCTGCGTTTGGTGTTATTGTTTTCAATGTGCCATTTATTGGAAAGTATTTTATAATGTGTTGAACAGCAAATGCATCATGCTTGTGAATATACGTGCTAAAGTCAAATTTGTGAAATCTAATGTTTCAGGTGTAGGTAAATATAAGGAAAAGGATAGTGGAAAGCAAACATTGTTAATAAAACAGTAATTGTTCAGAACAGGGGATCCATACATCACTGCAAAGGTAAAGGTTAAGAGAAGTAATGGATGTGGTGCACAGTCACAACAATTTTTAGAAAGGCTACTATGAATGGCAAAGTAATTTAATAATAATAATTATTTACATTTATATAGCACTGTTTCCACTACTTCATGCTCTCTGGTGAGTTGGGAGCCACTTCAATCAACACCAATGTGTAGCATCCACCTGAATGATGTGATGGCGGCCATTTTTGCACCAGTACATTTGCCACACTTTGAGCTGTCAGGTGGTGAAGTGGTGAGAGAGAGTTAGCCAATTAGAGACAGGGGATGATTGGGTGTCTAGAATGACCAGGCCATCGGGGGGCAATTTAGCCAGGACATTGGGATACACTGTGCTCTTCTTGATAGATACCCAGGGATATTTAATGACCACAGAGAGTCGGGGCCCATTTTTACAGCACAGTGTCCCTACACTGGGGCATTGGGATCCACACCCAGACCACAGAGTAAGCGCCCCCTGCTGGCCTCACCAACATCTCTTTCATCAACACCCTGTTCATCATGCTACCAGTGGCCATTAGGTTTATGGGGATTTTCTGAGGCCACGCAGTCCACTGGTTCTGTTCATTTTCTTTTTCTTTATTATACTTTTGAGCTTGTTATAAACCAATACACGCTCTTAAGCAGCGCCGTCTTGTTTTTTCTTTATGGATAACACTAGTAGTTTTCCCACCGTGTTGAAAGTGGTTGCTGTAACATGATGCTGCGTTGGTGGGTGATGCCTTCCGGAGGCCGTGCGTCATGACGTGAGCAGCGTAACAATCGTCATGTGACTCGTGCGATGTTTTATCACACGTACCAAAGTCATCCGAGATTACATTTCTGAAAGATGTAAGCTTTGTGTCATTTCGTGATTGTGATGGTTATGACATTATTTTCTGTCCTCCCTACTACGGTTTATGGCTCTGGTCACGTGTACCCTTTTTTGGATTATAAATTTCCACTTTGTTTTCTGACTCTGATTCTGGCCACACGTACTGAGTTTTGTTATGTAATTGCTGTCTGCCGATTCCATTTTATTTCTAAACTGCTGTCATCTTGCTCAAGCAGTACAGCATCGAGTCGTCTTAAAATAGTATTACGAGTTTCTCGCCAAGCCACATTCAATGTAATCCCCGAAAACTCTCGCATCCTATCGCCAACCCCGTTAGTTTCGTTGTGACATTTCACACTAACGCTGCGCTCTCTTCACTTCACCAGTTTGCTGGTGACATCCCCTCCTCTCCTCTCCTCTCCTCTCCTCTCCCTCAGTTCTAATTCTTGTTTTTGCCATCACTCGTCTCACATCTGGTGAGAGTGGTGGTAGCGTCGTGGGGAATATTTTTGACATTTTCCTCTCCAAAAGCTCTCTGTGACGTGCCATCGCTCTAATACCACAATTGACAAAAACCTTTGAAAAAAAATAAGAACTGCTGCCCTCTCACCTTCTCGGATTTCTCTGTGACTTTCTGCAGGTACTGCCAGAAGATGGCGTTCTTCTCCACTTTCTTGTGCAGGTTTTCCTTTTTAACAGCCAGCACCGCGATCTCCTTGTTCAGTTCTTCGATGTCGCGGTCTTTGAGTCGGGCCATCTCCTTCTCCTCCTGGGCCTTCTTAAGGGCCCGACTGCGCTTTGAATCGTTCTCCTGCGCCCCATGAGGAAAAAATGAACAAAAAGAAAAAGAAGTACAGTAATCCCTCCTCGATCGTGGGGGTTGCGTTCCAGAACCCCCCGCGATAGATGAAAATCCACGAAGTAGAAACCATATGTTTGTATGGTTATTTTTATATATTTTAAGCCCTTAAAAAACTCTCCCACACTGTTAACATTATTAGAGCCCTCTAGACATGAAATAACACCCTTTAGTCAAAAGTTTAAACTGTGCTCCATGACAAGACAGAGATGACAGTTCTTTCTCACAATTAAAAGAATGCAAACATATCTTCCTCTTCAAATAATGCGTGTCAGGAGCAGAGAATGTCAGAGAGAGAGAGAGAGAGAGAGAGAAAAGCAAACAATCAAAAAATCAATACGTGCATTTGGGCTTTTAAGTATGCCGAAGCACCGCGATAAAGCGGCATTTTTTAGAGGAGCATCCGTATCCTCAAGGCAAACAGCCCCTCTGCTCACACCCCCTCCGTCAGGCGCAGAGAGAGTGAGAGAGACAGACAGAGAAAAGCAAACAATCAAGCACTGCACGGGAAGCATATCGTATATCATTGAGGAGTTTTATTTAATACGTAATACATGCTCTGATTGGGTAGCTTCTAAGCCATCCGCCAATAGCGTCCCTTGTATGAAATCAACTGGGCAAACAAACTGAGGAAGCATGTACCATAAATTAAAAGACACATTGTCTGCAGAAATCCGCGAACCAGCGAAAAATCCATGATATATATTTAGATATGCTTACATATAAAATCTGCGATGGAGTGAAGCCGCAAAAGTCGAAGCGGGATATAGCAAGGGATCAATGTAAACAGGAATTTGCTAAATAAATAAATAATAAACGTTCCTTATGGCACTTACTTTGAGAAATCTGTCAAACTTGAGGAGGGACTCCTTCAGTTGCTCTTCTTTCCTTTCCAGTTCTTCTCGGCGCTGCTGCAAACTCTCCATCTTCATCTGGAATTCCTGGATGAAATGATAGATAGATAGATACTTTATTAAACCCAAGGGGAAATTCACATAATCCAGCAGCAGTATACTGATACAAAAAACAATATTAAATTAAAGAGTAATAAAAATGAAAAAAATAAAATATTTAATTAATAATTAAATTAAAATATAAAAATAAAAAAATGAGGTAAAGGGGTCAGCTGGCTGCTAGTGAGGGGCACTTCCATACATTGTACTGATTTAACTTCTTTCATTAAGTGAAATGATTCTTATGATTCGATTTGGTTTATCAATAGGGTCTGTGGTCAACTCGTATGGGAATTCTGGGAGTTGGGGGTTGTGCAAGGTTTCCCCTCTGATTATGTTGTAAGAATGTATTCAAGTAATTCCATCCATCCATTATCCAACCCGCTCTATCCTAACTACAGGGTCACGGGGGTCTGCTGGAGCCAAACCCAGCCAACACAGGGCGCAGGGCAGGAAACAAACCCCGGGCAGGGCACCAGCCCACGGTTGGGCATGCAACAACAACATTTATCGCTATAGCACATTTTCATACCAATAATGGAGCTCAAAGTGCTTTACATGATGAAGAAAGAGAAAAAAGACAAAGTAAGAATTAAAATAAGAGAACACTAATTAACATAGAATAAAAGTAAGGTCCGATGGCCAGGGAGGACAGAAAAAGCAAACAAACAAAAAAAAAACTCCAGACGGCTGGAGAAAAAAATAAAATCTGCAGGGGTTCTGGGACATGAGACCACCCAGCCCCCTTTAGGCATTCTACCTCACATAAATGATCAGTCCTCATTGTATTCAGGGTTCTCATGGAAGGACTTGATGATGAAGGTCACGTGGACTTCTGGTCTTTAATCCATCAATGTAGGGACATCACGGTACTTTGATTAGGTGGTGGTGGTGCAGGGTACACACACACAGACACACACCAAGCACAATTTAGGATCGCCAATGCACCTAACCTGCGTGTCTTTGGACTGTGGGAGGAAACCCACGCAGACACGGGGCGAACCCGAGCCTCCTAACTGTGAGGCAGCAGCGCTACCCACTGCGCCACTGTGCCGTCCTTCAAGTAATTCATTTATTATTATATTATAACTAGCTGTGTAAGTCTGTGCTGTAAAAAGCCTGGGCTCCTAGAAACCTCAGATTCTGGCACTTAAATTAATCACTCGCATCAGTTGTGTATTAATGGCTAAGCGAGTTTCTCTCTCCTCGTAGGTTTTGTTTTACCGACATACTCGTCTCACTTGTGCATTAGAGGCTAAGTGAGGTTCTCTCTCCTCGGGGGTTTTGTTTTGCTAATGTGCTCGCCTCTGTTTTCTATCAGCGGCTAAGCGAATTTCTCTCTTTTCTCGGCGGTTTCACTTTGGCGACAGAGTCTCTTTCTTTGAGCTTCACACTGTAGCCTCGCACTTCTGCGCCGGTCAGACAGGCCCATTTCTACAGGGTGTCCCAAAAGTCACGATACACATCCTTTTTTTTTCTATTTCGTGCCAGGTATCATTCAGGATATGCCAACTTAGGCTTTGCAGTTTCTGTAAGCGTATCATTCCCTTAACCATTCAACAAGATGGCGCCCCTCCCCACCTTGCCAGGTTAGTCAGAGATTTCCTGAACATCAACTTTCCTGACCGATGGATCGCTCGAAAGGGGTCCCCTCGAATGTGACTTTTTTTTGTGGAGCTATAATAAAAGCAAGGTGTATGCCACTAAGCCCCGTAACCTGTCACAGCTTGAGGAAAGAAACCACACGGCCTGCAGTGAGGTCGGGGAAGAGATGTTGCAAAACGTGGGAGAGGCTCGTGTCCGAAGGTGGCTGAAAATGGAGGCGCTCATGTGGAGGTATACGACTAGACTTCAAGGCGTTGGAATGGGATGGCAAGTAAAACTGCAATGGCTCCTTTGTTGATGCTAGAAATATTAATAAACTCAGTTTCTTCAGTCATTTTTAGGAATGTATTAAAAGTGTACAGTGACTTTTGGGACACCCTGTATCGAAGAGACGAGGGATGTTCAAAAAGTTTCCACACTTATTTGTTTTTCCAAAAACAAATAACATCACTTATCTGTCTTGTCACCTTCCTTTGCGTCGTACCAACTTTTTAATGCCCGATTACTCCTCCTCCACCCATCTTCACCGTTTCCAACGAAAAGACGTAAGTGTGTAAACTTTTTAAAGGTCCCTCGTATTAATAAATTACACATTTAACCTGCTTAGCAGTGCTTGTAAATCTGTTACCCGTCACCCCACTTGTTATGTTGTGGAATGTTAACGGGTTGAATTGTCACCTGCTTCGAAGCCTTAATGTACAGAAAGTTCCCAAACATCTCTGAGAAACAAGATGGCCAGATGCTCACCTCCTTCTGTGCTGCGAGCGCCTGCTCCACCTCAGCCATCTCCCGTCTCTTCTCCAGCAGCCTTGTCACGGGTGTGAGGTGCTCATCCTCCCGCTCCGGCATGTGCCTGGACAGATGACATTCAATATTTTATCAGATAGATACTGTCCTCTAATCACACCACATATTCTTCTTCATGTCATTTTATTAGCTCTTTGCAATCTTTGCCGAGACTTCCTACAGGACAGATGGGGATTGCTCTGAACATCGGGACAACGAACCAGAAACATGGACGACTTTTCTCTTGCAGTAAACCATTAGGTTGAGCTTCTTGGAAGTCAGTCGGTGTTTTTCTAACCCACTTAGTCCTGAACAGGGTCACGGGGTCTGCTGGAGCTGCAAAGCAGCGAACCAACCCTGAACATGGCGGTATCTCATGGCAGAGCACGCACACGCACACGCACTATGACCAATTTCAAATTGTCAATTCACCTCACCTACATGGTTTTGGACTGTGGGAAGAAAGAGGAGTACCTCAAGTAAACCTACGCAGACACAGGGAGGACCGGGCGGGGAAACCTTGCTCTCCTGAGTGTGAGGCAGCAGTGCTACCACTGTGATGGCCTAAAGCCAGAAGTACTGGATATGATAACAGTGGTCATCTTGGGGGACGGGGTGATAAATGTGTTGTGCACATCTAACGCAGAAGATCTAAGAACAAGGGAAGATACCAGGGGAGTGGAGGTGAACAGTGTGATTGTACCCCTCGAGAAGGAGAAGGGAGATCTTCAGGACTGTGGAAACTAGAGAGGGATAAACACACATACATACAACAGGGCCGGATTAAGGTGGGTGCTATTGATGCTGCAGCATTAGGCCCATTCCTGAAATAGGCCCAGATGAAAACAGACGAGAATTTTCCGGAAGCTGAACAGTTTTCCTTTGCTATATTAACCTCAAAATAATTCTCAGAATGAAATTTGGAGTCCGACTTTCGGACGCCTAGACACAGCGTTACTTATTATACAGTTACTATTGTTCTTTGCGCTGTGACGTAACTATAACATCGTTGTGTTTATTGTTAACCGAAGATTTCAAGTTAATGCTATCAATTTTACGTTAAACAGTTTACTTAGTAATTTAGCTGCGTTTTTTTTTCAATATCTTGGGGATTCTTGCCACTTTATTATTGTTCGGTAAGTGCCACGTAGTAAATTTTTCACCTTGAAAGTCAGTTGTACAGTAAAAATCGATGGCTATTTAAATGGTTATCTGTAAAGGTAAAACTAAAAGCCGACCTGCAGGCCCGGCATGGATGTTTAGAATTTTTAAAATCCTCGACAGGATTCTGGTCTATTATGAAATTTAAATCGTGGACAAATTTTTACCCTCAAAAGCCTGAACTGAGTCACTTTGACCCAATGTCTCTGCAAATTCATTTTTTCTTACTCTGTTTTGTAAGAGAATTGTGAAATTTGGTGTATTTCACTGTTAGGTTTTCTGCATTAAGTGCACTTTTCAGACAATTGCTATTGAATGTTGATGTTTCATAGTTTGATGTTCATCTCGAGGTGTTACGATACTACGTCGTTATTATTATTCACGTTCAGTAAAGGCTGGCTGGTTGGGTCGCAAGTAATTAAGGCTCCTTGGTCGGTCTGAGTGCGCATGTGTGGTGAGTGTCGAATGCACCAATGCCGAGAAAAAATAAGGCCATTTTAGCGCTGCAGCATCAGGCCCAATTTCGTCTTAATCCGGCCCTGCACACACACAGACACACACACACACACAATGAAAATTTGGGAAAAGGGTAATAGAGAGAAGGTTTAGGAAAGAGACCACCATAGGAGAGGAGCAGTTTGGAGGTATGCAGTGTTTGCAGTGCGACACCTCATAGAGAAGAGCTGAGAAAACCAGAACGGTTGGAGTATTCACTTGGAGAAGGCTTCTAACAGAGTGCCACTTTATTGGGGTCAGCTGGTGCACGAGGGAGAAAGGAGAACTGGGAAGTGTGTGAGGATTGTATGAGAGAGCAAGGACCTGCGGTTGGGGTAACGGACAAGATCCCAGTGTGAGAAGGTCCACTCCAGTGATCTTCTACATGTTCTTACCTCTTGTTATCTGGTTATGGATGCGTTGATTAAAGATCAGTCCCACTGGTGCAGGCTTTGTGCTGATGACATTGTGGTGTGTAGCACCACAAAGGAAGAAGTGGAGAGGAAGTTGGAAGAATGGAGAATTGAGATCCAAGAGCAGCCGTGCAACAGGTGACACCTCAGCACCACCCTGAACCAGTCCTGCCACCAACCTCTGAGGTTCACCTGCAAGTTGGAGGACTTGCTTCCAGGACTGGATGCAGATGAACGTCATTCCCAGGACTGAGCAATTGCAGGTTTAGGGCCTCGTTCAGGGGACCAATGGAGTGGGGTCGAGGATAGAAGATAAGCAGGAAGAAGTCAGAATACTTGAGAAATGAGACAATCAGAGGGACAATAAAAGTAGGAGAGATAGCTAAGAAAGTACAGAAACGTAAGTCAAGGGAGGTACGGACACTTGATGAGGAGAGAGAAGGAATATGTGGGCAAAAGAGGGATGGGAATTGAATTTCATGGCAAGAGAAAGTGTGAATGTATCAAGTAAAAGAGGTTTGGAAGGTAAAGGATCTGACTGGGTTCCAACACTGCACGTTACTTGGCTTCCTACCTACAATACAATAGGAACCTTGGGCCAAAATGATGCTGTATCACAAATACTGTACAATTACACTGGGGTTTAGGAATGGCGACCCTGCTTAAAACATGCATTAAAGAAAATGTTTCTGAGTTTCTTGTCCAAGGTTTTCAGGTTGGGAATTAAATCATTTAGACCCCAAAGTTTCCACGTTTTAACAAACAGAAACGCAGTGCCACAGTAGGATCGTTAGATGGCGTCTTTATTGGTGATCTTGACACCTCAAGCCCTTTCTTTCCCGAATGTATAAGTGGATTATGGACGAATATCACCCACTTGTAATGGATATAGTGAAATTTGATAAAAAAAACGGTTGAGCATTTTACTCACTGCACTGCCCCATAGCCTCCGTGCAGGGGTTCAAGATTGCAGCCTTACACCTAATATTGGTCCAGACGCAAAAGAAAGCTGTCAGTCCTCTAGTTTATCAGAGCGTGTTATTGTAGAGAAACCAGTCCGGTGAATACGAGACTCGGTGGAATGATTAAGGCTCAATGTGGTTGGCGCCCGGTCACCCCGGATTGCCAGCTAACCGGGTTTCATAAAGTTAACTTGACGTTACAAATTGAAAGGTAGAAAAAGTGTAAAAACAAAGACGGACTTACACCAACATTTTCTCCTTGTAAACCGTACGGAAATAGTCCTCCAGGTTGAGAGCCATTGCTGCGCCCGGGATGGTGACGGCGAGCGGAGTACTGAGAAGGCAAGTGACCTGAGGGACGCGTGCGCGAGGAACCGCGCGTGCTTGGCTACCATGGCAACAGACAACAAGCGCTTCCGACGCACAGTTCAGCGGGCAGAAATGGAGGAGCCGATGGGATTTCATTGGATGGATCAACTTGTCTGCAAATCGCAGACAGAATATAATGTTATTGTTTTATTATTATTACAAAGAAAGGCAATTATCTTCTCATTGTAAAACAACGGATTTGTGACTTTTAATTCCGTGTCTCTCTGGGGTTTCCTCCTTTTTTTTTTCTCCCACGTCTACATAGGCATGTAGGTTGACTACCCTGCCAATTTCCAATTAGCACTTGTGTGTGTGTGTGTCTGTGTAGAGCACGTGGCGCCTGATGCTGCCAGGACAGACTAAAGCTCCTCCCAGCCCCCTCACCCCCCGCTCCTGAAGTAAAGTACTAAAAGTATATTAAAAAAATTGTAAAGCCCTTCACAGTGGTAGTGCTGGAAAATCATGTAAGTGACAAGGACAGGGTCACCAGTGGTGGAAGTGAGCCTGTCAATGCGCCCTTTTATGTAGTGCCTTTCATAGTAAACTCCATGTGGGTGCAGGACACCTGCTGTTAGATCTGTGCATCGTGAGATTTGGTTATTGCATTTTATATAGCGCCTGTCAGAGTGGGTGTCATCTTTCCAGTAGTTTCCATTCTTCCAAAGGCAGAGGAAGTCAGTTGTTTGGGTCCAGTTATCTCAAGTGGCACTCTTAAGAACTGATATAATAATAATAATAATAATAATAATAATTTATATAGCTCCTTTCCCATCCTCAATGCGCTTATAGCTTCTTAAGCATAATAAATGACAAACCAGGTGGAGTGTTTCCATTCCACTTCCCCAGAGTCGACCCTGCTGAATGGACGGCTTACCTTGTGATTTTAATCAGCGCTTCCTCCATAGCGGATACCCGTTATGAGGCACACAGCGTCCAACCAGTTTAAATACCATTGGGGTGTGCAAGTCCTGTGTGGTGCCACGACATGAAGTCACCACTGAACCTCAACCTGCACATCTTTGGGGGCTCAATCAGCCTTTATTTTATATAGCTCCTTTGGAGTTCTTGGCTGAGCTTACATGAATACGTTACACAGACACACGACAAGGAAGGAAGAATAAATAAGAAAGACAGACAGACTGATTAAGGTCACTTTATAACTGATGGAAGGATCAACAGATAGACTGATGAAAGGCACTATAACATGAATACATAGTTCTGAAAGGTATTATATTAGACAGAGAGAGAGAGGGAGATATGAAATGTAATATATAAAAAATAGGTAGTTAAAAGGCACTGTAAGAGATGCACTGTATTAGATAGTGAGATATAAAATAGGCTATATAAAATAGATAAAATAATATAAAAAACAAAGATGGGTGAAAGGCACTATATAACGGATAGATGCATTGCTCCAAAAGGCACTATACAAATTAAATAGGAAAGGTAACCTATAAAAGAGACAGATGAAAGGTTTGATATAATAAACTATTAATGAAAAGCACTATGTGACAGGGGCATATCTCTAAAAGGTTATCTATCTATCTATCATTATATAGTGCCTTTCACATCTATCTATCTATTATATAGTTCCTTTCATATTTATATTATATAGTGCCTCTCACTTCTATCTATCTATCTATCTATGATATAGTGCCTTTCACATCTATCTGTTCTTGTGTGTTTATCTATCTATCTATCTATCATATAGTGCCTTTCCTCTATCTATCATATAGTTCCTTTCATATTATCTATTATATGCCTTTCACATCTGTCTATCTATCATATAGCACCTTTCAGATCTATCTATCTATGATATAGTGCCTTTCACATCTATCTGTTCTTGTGTTCTTGTCTATCTATACATCTATAATAATGGACACATAGACTGAGGAAATTTGATAAAAGGCACTTTATAATTGATTCTTAGCTGTAAGAGGAACTATATTAGCCAAAATTGGGTTTGAAAGGAATAGATACACAGCTCTTAAAGGAACTATATTATGAATAAATATATAGACGAAAGTCACTATACAATAAGGAAATATAAATAGACTAAGAAAAGGCACTATAAAAATTAAATGAGAAAGGTAATATATAAAAGATAGATGAAAGCCACTATATAATAGATGCATTAATAGATTAATGAAAGTCACTATATAACAGATATGTAGCTCTAAAAGGCACTACATTATAGATAGATCAGTGACAGTCACTATATAATAGATGAACAGATAAATAGATTAAGTGATGAAGGCACTATCAAATGGATAAATGGCACTGACTATATTGGGTTAAAAAAAAGTATTCAAGTATATTAAAAGGTAATACATAAAAGCTAGATAGATGAAAGTCATTATATGGTAGATGAATACATAAAAAGAAGAAAGGCACTTACTACAGTCAATAAACAGATTGGCTAATGGCCCTGTATAACGGCTCGAGACACTACCAGGCACTATAAGGCCCTGTATCCTACATGCACAGCGGGTATTTTATTTATCCCAATGTAACTTTCTTCAGAAGTTCTATAAATCTTCTCTTATGACCCCCCCCTCCCCAGAAATCACGCAGAAGTAGACGTCCTCTGCCTTGGCTGAAGGTACCCCAGCAGTCAATTAATTAATCACCACTCCACACTTTGGCCTCCGCCCTGTATGGGTCACGTGATTTGCATTTCCCGCTCATTGAAATGAAGGGGCATCCTGAGTCTCGTTAAGAGGCTTCCCCTCGGTCACTGAGTGTCTTCATTTGGACCAGATGGCACATCGCAGCTCATCAGACCAATTGGCAGCGTAGACCGACGAGTAACAAGGCCGTGGGCTTAATTGACTGGTGTGGGGTCAGTGGAGCCAATCATCTCCGCCCACTCGTTGAGGTAATGGGGGCCAGAGGGCCTATAAGAGGAGGTGAGGGGGAGAGCTGCTGTGTATTTCTCTCTTGCTCTTCAATTGCTGCCATGGGTGGCGTTTGCAAAGTCTTCTTTTTGATTTGTTGCTGTTATTTCTTGGCATCTTCTCAAGGTGGTCTTTTAGTTTTTTTTTCTTCCTTCTCCAAGTTGGTGTTTTGTTCTTGTCTTTCTCTTTTATTCCTGTGTTTTCCAGTGGTTTTGTTCTAGTTTTTCCTGTTTTATTTAATCTGTGGCCTTGTAGGCTTTCTCTTCCATGTGGTTGTCCAGTTTGGCTTTATGGAGGTCTTAAGTGTCCATTTATTTTGCTTCTTCTCTGCAGCTGTAGTTTCAGTCCAGTGCTTCAGTGACCATGTGGTTGTGGATGTTCCTCTGAACAGTTTTGCATCTCCAATTAATAAAGATGGTCTCCTACTTGGCTCCTGTCCGATGACCTCCTTTGACCCTCAGAACAACACCGTTACCTTTGTCCGTGGGTTGCTGGACTGTCGGTTTAGCCGACTGGTAAGTTGTCTGTGGGCTAGCTGGGCTTGTATAGCACCTTTCCTGGACCTTGGATCCTCAAGTGGCCAAGACCCTGGTCTTTTTGCCAAGTCCCTCAACCTAAGGGAATTTCACCTTTTCTTAGGTGACTCCAAGTCAACTCCTCTACAGTGTGGAGCTGACCTACAACTGGACTGGAAGCCCATCCTCTGCCTTCCCAGTGTCCATCGACTGCTTGTTCAATAAGTGAGTGGTCTTTGTGTGGATGGTGAAGTTGATTTGGACATGACTGGACTTGGACTCTTTGTCTCTCTAGGTCGGCTAGCTGGACCCCACTGATGCCCTTGCCTGCAGGGGGTTATGCTTCTGGAGTGGGCCACCTAGACTTTACCATGCTGATCGTGAACAGTAAGTGGAGACCACTTCAGGCTCTGAAGGTTGCTTACAAGGGTCTGTCCTATGGAGGCTGTGGGGTTAATTGACTTTCATGTTGGTCTTGTACAACTAACCCAATGCCAGGTGGCATCTAAAAGTGGGTGGGTGGGCTTAGGGGGTTCCACTCAAGTTTGCCTGAATGTGAGCCTTGCTGTAATTTTTCAGTATGAAAGATGACCTGACTTAACAGATCACCTTCTGTTTGCAGGTGACTTTACTGAATCAAGCCTTTCTACCACATTCTTTCTGGGTGACCCAATAAACCTGGCAGCATCTGTTGACCAGTATGGCCACATGCCACTCATTATCTTTCTGGACAGCTGTGTTGCAGCGACCACACCTGTGCTGGCTAACTCCAATCTGGTTTACCCTCTCATCAACAACCATGGGTGAGTCCATCTGTGTGCCACCTCTAGAAGATCACACAACATAGCTGACCAGCTCCCTTGCTTTTTGTAGTTGTCTCATTGATGGGTTGAATGCCGACTCCTACTTCCACCCAAGGGTAGCAACCTCTGAACTGTATGTTACCATCCAGGCCTTCAGGTTCACAAATGTTACTTCTGAGGTATGTATGGAGTGTCAAGTATGTCCCTCAAGATGAGGCTAAGGTTCATTTGTGGGCAACCATCGGGTGAACACTAAGTGCTCACTTAGGTCTCACTTATACTTGGTTGTCAGAAGGGTCCCCAGCAGCTTTTCTAACTTGATGACTAAGTTCTAGCATTGGTCCCATCTCTGAGCTTGGACAAATTAAGAACTCTTGAAATCTATCTGTTCTGTAACCCTGACTGTCCCCAGGTCTACATCCATTGTTCTTTGATTGCCTGGGATCCTGCACAACTAGATGTGACTAAGAAGGCCTGCTCTTACAACCGTCTTACTCAAGGGTGAGAGAACTGGTCATCCTGTGACCCAAAGGTCTTGCTTATTGTGACTTATGCTAACAGTCCCACTTGCCTTGATCAAGGTGGGAGGCTCTGGACACCCCTGGAACAAACTCTGTGTGCAGCTGTTGTAGCTCTGTGTGCACCACCAGGAAGAGGCGAGATGCAGGTCGGTGTTGCTGTGTTGGCTTGACCTTTTTGGTTATCTAGTGTTAATCGTCACCTTCCCTTCTAGGTAAAGGCCTGAAAAAGGAGGTTGTTGTTGGACCCCTGATTATCATACCGCGGGTACCTGTGACTGACAGCATTCCAGTGGACAACACATCGCAGCCAATGTCCCTGATAAGTGAGTAGTTAAGGTGGGGCTCTCGCTCATCGCCAAGTAAGTTGAGTATAAAGCTAAACGACTCCTTGCTTTTAAGGTAAGGAACAGGCCATCTCCTGGTTCCCACTGGTTGCCCCTTTTCTCGGCGTTGGCCTCCTCGGTCTCCTCTTCCTTGGTGTCTGTCTCCTGTACTGGAGGCGTAGAACTGCAGAGCTGAAGGCCAGCAAGGAGCCTCTCATGCCCAGCAGGAGTGGAATGGTGGACACCCTTAAATGTCACTTGTCTAGGGAGTATTAATAAAAACTTTCAATGTCTGACTACTTCAAGAGTGTCTGAATTTGTTAAATGAATTGGAGTGGGAACTGAATATTGGTGAAGGCTCTTTTTTTTTTTTTTTTTTTTTTTTTTTTTTTTTTTTTTAAATTTGAGCCCACACACCCCAGGCTCTGGCTCTCCCTCAAGGGATACCTTGGCTTGGGCTCTCCAGGAAGTAGGTGCTAAAAGTGCCTCCCTTTCAGATGTGTGCTGCCCTAAACCTAATGCCCCATCTCCAGCTCTTCTAGGTGTTATGGAGCCAGCTGGGCTGTTGTCCTTCAATACTCTACAACTTGTGGAGCCACAACTTAACCAGCTAGGTGGAGGCCAGTCGCACACTAACAATTGTCACTTTTAGTGTTTAAGTCCTAAAAGTCATCTTCACCGATGTGATTTACATGGAACTGTAAAAGGTGCATGCAGCAGTTGTGTGGTTTACAGCCAAATCCTATTAATATCAATAGTAACAGACTGGACTTGTGTTTTAAGTCCATTTATTCCTGGTGTTTGAGGTGGTAGTTCAGCTAACAGGTCAAATGCCACCATGTGGAAGACTCATCTGAGTAAAGATGACAGACTTGCAGGCTCCACCTTATGTTGGCAGACAATGCCAACTCAATGCTAATTACAGGGTATCAAATTGACAGTCATCACTGTCTTAAGGTACAGTTGTGCCCACCCACATTTTCTTACAGCTATTCCTGACTGTCTGCTGGAGCATCAATTTACCCAACTTGAGTACTCCAAGTCCAGTTCCTGTTAAAGATTAGACAGCTCTGCTTATTGAGGTTTCAATGTCAATCTTGTTCATTTATACTGCATCTAAATGTCTGGAAATGTCCAGAGGCACAGTGCCCACCAGTCTAAACAATTTAAATCTGTGTGAAAGGTGGGTCACATGAGTAGGGTTGTCCACGTGGGCTGCCATATCGCATGACCCAACATCATATGAGTGCACCACGCTCACCTCCTAATCTCTAATCCACCTTCAGAAGGGTTGGGGTCTACTTCCTTGGTGGAATTGGCTTTTCCAGTTTCCCCTTAACTGTTCTAGCGTGGCTTACTTTAATCAATCTTCTACCTCCCATCTGCAAGACACTACTGGCTTTGTGTCCATAAGAATTACTTCTCCATCCTTTGGAAATCTCTTTTCCTGTCAATTGCTGACTTCACAGTACTGGGAAAATCCCCATATCTGTCATGCCGTTTGACTTGATGTCTCGTTGCGTAAGATGTCAAGCTGTTTGGGACCTCCACCTACTTTTAGACCTCAGCAATATCTACTGTGGTAGTCATTTTAGGGTCATATTTTGCTCAGGAAATGACCTCCTTATGCTAAAGACTACATTAAAATATGTTAAATGAGGGGAAGGACTGGGGGTTGTGCTGCCACATCCACTGATCCCCTAATGTCATTTGAGTGGTTAAAGTTACTCCTTTTAATGTGAACTTGTCCCCCAAAAAAAGGGATTTGTAAATTAGGCACTTAGCTATTTTGAGGATGCTGATCATGAATATGATATTTTTAATCAGTTCTTTACTGGGGGTCCTAGACCTCCAAACACCTACTTTGAGAAGGTTAAAAATAGCATTTTCAAGCATAAGCACATGAGGTATTGTTTTTAGACCAGGTCTTCTCAAACTTGATCCTGGGCACCCTCTGTGGCTGCTGGTTTTTGTTCCAACCAACTTCCATTTTTTT
>JANRMT010062838.1:3523691-3552643 GCA_026402145.1 Polypterus bichir lapradei | reverse complement strand
GTGTTATTTCTGGCCTTTCCTTTTGTGCTACAACCCTGAACTGATTCAAGGAGACTGACATTATTGAACCCTCTCAGTCTCAGGCAGGATTGGAGTGGGATGGAGCCTTTCTTGGTAACATTAGATAAAGGGCAGGAACCAAACCTGAATGCCAGTCCATCTCAGGGCCCACTGGTGCACAGACCCCCAGTCCATTAGTTGAAATTTAGAAGAAGCAAAATCAGAATGGCAGCGTCCATTTGGGGTTGCATAACATGCAAACTGTACACAGACTGAATTTTGGATTTAGATGCAAGATGCTGGATCTTTAATGAATCATTGCTGGCCACTGTGCTATCTTCATTTTGATAAGATTAATTTATAGGTTTTATTGGGCTTTTATTGATTATGTTATGAGTTCAAAGAAATTGTAACTTGCATGTGTTTTTTTGCTAATTTTTGTGCCATTTATTTATGTTATTGTCACTTTTGTTGATTGTGTGCTTTTTTTTATTTTTGATTTATGTTCCATGAGAATTGTGGGTGGTCTCTAAGTGGCAGGGCCAGCTGCCAATCACCCCCAGGAGCTGCCTGCCACCCTATAAATCTGGAGGGTCTTCCACAGTTAGAACATTAGAACATTCCAGACGAGAACAGGCCATTCAGCCCAACAAAGCTCGCCAGTCCTATCCACTTGTTTCCTCCAAGAAAACATCAAGTCGAGTTTTGAAAGTCCCTAATGTCTTACTGTCTACCACACTACTTGTTCTCTTATTCCAAGTGTCTATCATTCTTTGTGTAAAGAAAAACTTCCTAATGTTTGTGCGAAATTTACCCTTAACAAGTTTCCAACTGTGTCCCCGTGTTCTTGATGATCTCATTTTAAAATAACAGTCTCGATCCACTGTACTAATTCCCTTCATCATTTTAAACACTTCAGTCATGTCACCTCTTAATCTTCTTTTGCTTAAACTGTAAAGGCTCAGCTCTTTTAATCTTTCCTCATAATTCAACCCCTGTAGCCCTGGAATCAGCCTAGTCGCTCTTCTCTGGACCTTTTCTTGTGCTGTTATGTCCTTTTTGTAGCCTTGAGACCAAAACTGCACCCAGTACTCCAGATGAGGCCTCACCAGTGTGTTATAAAGGTTGAGCAGAACCTCCTGTGACTTGTACTCCACACATCAAGGCGCTATATAACCTGACATTCTGTGAGCCTTCTTAATGGCTTCTCAACACTGTCGGGAAGTTGATAGCTTAGACTCCACTATGACTCCTAATCTTTCTCATAAGGTGGACTCTCGTTTTTCCGACCGCCCATTGTGTATTCAAACCCAATATTTTTACTTCCTATGTGTAATACTTTACATTTACTGACATTAAATTTCATCTGCCACAAATCTGCCCAAGCCTGTATGCTATCCAAATTCTTCTGTGATGATATGACGGATTCCAAATTATCTGCTAATCCACCTATCTTGGTATCATCTGCAAACTTAACCAGCTTGTTACTTGTATTCCTATCTAAATTATTTATATCTATTTAAAATAGCAGCGGCCCTAGCACTGACCCCTGTGGAACACCACTCTTAACATCAGCCAGTTCTGATGAGGTTCCTCGCACCATCACCCTCTGCTTCCTGTGTCTGAGCCAATTCTGCACCCATCTAAAAACATCACCCTGAACTCCCACTTCTTTTAACTTGATGCCCAACCTCTCATGTGGCACCTTATCAAATGCTTTCTGACCTTATCAAATGCTTTCTGAAAAGTTCCTGGAATTTCATTTTTAAATGTGCTTGGCAGTTGTGTTTCTTCTGATGTTTTGAATTTCTGAACCTTGTTGCTCTGTTTTTTATGACCTCGTTCTGGATTTCTGTACCTGGATTGCTTTTTGTTTTAGGCAACTCCATTTTGCCTTTCGTCCTCTATGGAGCTTTGTTCTTGTTACAAACATTTTATGGAAGTGCACCTTTTTATTTTTGTTAAGATTCTGCCTTAACCTTTAATCTAGCCAGAGTTTCATAGTATACCTCCCTCTAGTGGCCATTTTTGAAAGTGTTTTCAGAACTTATAGGGCAAGGTTCTCAAACTCCGGTCCTGGAGGCCACTGTGGCTGCAGGTTTTCATTCTAACCCTTTTCTTAATTAGTGACCTGCTAATTAACTTCTTTTCCTTTCATTTTAATTGATTTGCTTTTTTTAAGATTTGTTCCCCTGAATTTCTCCATCGTTCCTCTGAATTGCTTCATTTCTTTCCTTAAATGGCACCCAAAAAGAAATGAAATGTGAAGTGAATGAGCCAACAGAAGACCACCTAAGTCAGGGCCTCAAACTCCAACCAGTTAATTAATGAGGCACCGATTCTTGTTGTTAATTAATCCAGCTCTTTAATTCCATGGCTTGTTGCTGCTCTCGTGGTGCATTAGCAGACATTTCTGAAATTCTTGATTTTCTCTTTTCTAAGAGCTCTGTTTGTGGCCCTGAGCAGATCAGCATTCCTGAGACCTTCATCTTTCTTTATTTTCAGATATCGTATGATGGACATCAGTTGTTTTGGCTCATTTTGTATCTCATTGTTGTTTGGCTGCTAATTAAGGAAAAAGAAACATTGAAGGGGTCTGAGTCTTCAAGAGCAAATCAATTAAAATGAATTCAAAACAAGTTCACTAGCAGCAAAAACAGGTCGCTAGTTAGGAAAAGGGTTAAAATGAAAACCACTGCAGTAACTGGGGCCCCCAGGACCGGAGTTTGAGAACCCTGACTTAAAGGGTTTGGCTTTTACAAGTTCATTAAACTGTGTTCTCCTGGCTGGAGCCCCCAAACCGCCTTCTGTGTGCAGGACAATCAATAAACAAACAGGTATCGCTAGCTAAGTGGAGGCAAGTTACGCTCCAAAACGTGGTCACAGGTAGAGCGCTTCGAACGGAGGCTGACACGTGAGTGAGGAGGGCCCTGCCCGGCTCCCCACTCCTGAGGTCACGCTTTGTCCTCCCCTCAGCTCGCAGCCTCTCTCTCAGATTAGCGCGAATAAATCACTCGCACAAGCAAACTACAGTACTTAACGCGATGAGAGCAGTCGCAAAATCAACTGGAATATTTCAGCAAATTACCGAAGAAAATCCAATCTAAATCTGTTAAGATACTGTATATGCTCACACAAGTCAGGTCTTGAAACCGAAAAATCGATCATAAAATTAGACCCCGACTTATACGCCTGTTCATAAATGCGACACTTAATTGTTATTTATTTATTTTTTCCATCTTCTTGCCTCCTCTAATCTCAC
This sequence comes from Polypterus bichir lapradei, assembly GCA_026402145.1. Classification (NCBI taxonomy): domain Eukaryota; kingdom Metazoa; phylum Chordata; class Cladistia; order Polypteriformes; family Polypteridae; genus Polypterus; species Polypterus bichir. The sequence goes on along the minus strand of JANRMT010062838.1, from coordinate 3,549,381 downwards.
ATCAGTTTCTCAGACGCATCGAATTTTGTTGCAGCAGCGCAGTTACCAATTTCTTTCGCTACTTCAACGACTTTTAATTTAAAACCAGCTTCATATTTTCTTCTGATCGAACACTCCATCGTAGATGATAGTTTCAGAATAGTGCGGGTGTTACCGTGTGGTCACGTAGGCACAATATAGAGAGGAGGGAGGCTGCCATCTGGCGTCCAGGGGGAGATGTTGTGTTTCCCATGTTTGCCCCCCTGGTACATATGCTGCAGGGGCGTCCCAGCCGGGCATGGACCCCGGCCATCCATCACAGCGTAAGTTTTACGACATTATAAAATACCGACATTATAAAATACCAGAAATTATACGGTCAAATCGAGCCCCAACTTATCCGCGAGTAGATATGGTAGTTCTCTCATGAAAAGCAGACAGACAGACATTGCATTTAAAATATCGAGAGATTATCTTAATTTCTTAAGCTGTCTGCACATTTAGAAAAAATATATATTTTTTTTGGGTTGGGTAAATAAGCACCTTGGAATTTTTTTTTTTTCATGCATGTGTTGAACAGAAGTTTGTGTGTATTTTGGAGGCCATTTCATCCAGCAGGTGAATCAGCAATGAAAACGTGAGGAGAGGCGATCGGGCTGAACGTTACATCAAAGTTGCCGGAAGGAGTTGAGGAGCTGGGTGGGTTCAGCAGCTCATTTCAGGCCCCACTTTGTGGCTGGCATCCTGGATCATAAAGGAAATCGTGCAGATCAGGGAAGCAGATGTGCGTCACTGCCCCAGTGGTGTGAAGTGGTGAGTCGTCCGCTTGTCATCAAGATGCCTCTCTCTTTTCCTTGTTCCCATGACACCTCTCTTGGCCTTCACAATGAAGGAGAAAAAGAAGTGTTGAAATGCTGGTCTTGTTTTTCATCTGAGCAAATGGCAAACATACTTGCTGCGGTTGTGCCCACAATGTTTATGTCAGCAGCCATGAAGGCGCAGTGTTTCCTTTATGTTTTTTAGCGTTTTGATGGCATCATGTGACTAAAGAAGGCCTCCGCCTTCGACTGCCCCTGCACTGCATCCAACACTTCACACCACTAGGGCAGTGACGCACATCTGCTTCCCTGATCTGCACAATCTCCTTTATGATACAGGATGCCAGCCACAAAGTGGGGCCTGAGATGAGCTGCTGAACCCACCCAGCTCCTCGACTCCTTCTGACGACTTTGACATAACGTTCAGCCGATCGCCTCTCGTCATGTTTTCATTGCTGATTCACCTGCTGGACCTCGTTTTAATGAGAGCTCCTTCTCTTTTAAGGCACAACAAAATCTGTTGCCAGCAGGAGACGCTAAGAAGGGAAAGAAATAAAAGGCCTGACAGAAACCCGGTCTGTAGGCCAAAAGAGGAGGAACAATGATGGCCTTTAGGTTTGAGGCCCCCCTAGTTACCCCCAAAAGGCTGCCTAATCCAATGACAGCTGGATGATTGACAGATTTGCCAGATGGAAGGTGAATGTAGTGGATTCAGTTTTAGGATGGGGCGTGTCTTACAGTGGGTGTGACCAGGGGAGTGACCAGTGCGCATAAATGCTCTATTTAACTTGACAGAGATGACAGCAGCCTAGATTTAATTTTTTTTTTTTTTTTAACTAGGGAGCTCCGCCCCCTGCTTGCTTTGCTCGCCCATCCCCGGGTTTGGTTTACCGGATATACAATTTAAAGAGATTGTTATTTTCATGGGAATTGTTACATATGCATTATTTTCACTTTTACTTTAAAACTTTAGTAAAAACAATATTTGGAGTTAACTTTTTGTCAGGATCTCATTGAATTTTGATTCCGTGTTTGGACTTACATCGTGACAATGCAACCGCCTGTAAGTGAGTATCGTTTCTTTCTCTCTAATAAATAAAATGACTTTTTTCGAATGTTTGTCCCTGCTCTTTCTTCATTGCTTTGTCATTGACATGTCATCTAGAACATATAAAATTAATGTCTTGGTAAAATGTATAAGAGCTGAGAGCGCAGGAAGTGTGTCTGACAAAAGCATTCACACGACTGAGAGGTTAGATGACGGTGGTCTTGTTTGAAAATAGTTGTAAGTATGGCGTGACTTGAAAGAATCTCATATTAAAAGTCTCCGTCTCATGGGACTTCATACTGTGCCAACGTTTTTGGAATCTTTTCATTCTTGCTGGCAACCTGAATTAGACAATGTACAAGTCTCCAACTTAAAGTTTAAAGCCAAACAATATCTATACACTTCTGTCCTATCACCTATGTCTATATATTCAATCTCTTTTCGCTTTTACCTTTTCATCTATCGCATTGAATTTTGTTTCCGTGTTTGGACTTTCATCGTGACAACGCAACGTATAGCTGCCCGTAAGTGAATTTCGTTTCTTTCTCTCTAATAAATAAAATGACTTTTTTCGAATGTTTGTCCATGCTCTTTCTTCATTGCTTTGTCATTGATGTGTCATCAAGAACGTATAAAATGAATGTCCTGGTAAAATTTATAAGAGCTGAGAGCACAGGAAATGTGTCTGACAAAAGCATTCACACGACTGAGAGGTTAGATGACGGTGGTCTTGTTTGAAAATAGTTGTAAGTATGGCGTGACTTAAAAGAATCTCACGTTCAAAGTCTCCATCTCACGGGACTTAATACTTCGTTTCATTCTCGCTACACAAACTGTGTCTGACAATAGCATTCACACAAATGAGAAATGATTGACCCGTGTGCGTGGTTGTAAATGTTTTAGGTGTGGGCGAGGCTTTTCCAAATCTCACCGGGCTTGACGTTTTCTCTCGCAGGATTTCACCAAACAACAACTCTTTTAATTCTCACGGATACTCCTGTTCATTGGGAAGAAATTCTACTTTTCCCTGATGGCAATACGAATTAGATGATCTACAAGACTCTGACTTAAAGTTTAAATCTGAACAGTATCTACATACTTCTGTCATATCACCTACTGTATGTCCATATATTCAATCTCTTTCCGCTGTTCTGTTATTTCAATGAGTAATAATTTCCGTTTGTTTGCGCTAATGCGATCTTTACTATCCTTTTTTTGAGACTTTCGAATTTTCGTACTTCCATTTATCTCTAACCTGCTCTGCATGTGTATCGCGCCAACGTTTTTGAATTCTTTACGACGTTCTACTTTGTCATCTACTCTTTGTCTTTTATTTCCGGCCCCGGGTGTAGTTAAATCTCTTGGCACAAAATTTTTTAATTTCAGTTAATTTACCTGAAGGAGCTGGAGAAGTGAACTGGGGTACAAGTGGCTTGCACATGTGTGCCTCTCCCAATATTTAGCTGACTTACGTTGGCGATCCATTTTATAGTCAAGAGAGCCTGTTGGGCTTATACAAGTCAAAGTGACCTCTGTGCAGATACTGCTACAGGCCTAAACTTTTTAAACCTCATCCCTGGTAAGTTTTAGGCCTGAACCAGAACATCCCTTTCGGCCACCAGTATTGTCCCCTACATACTTGCATTTTAGTACAAAAGGCTACTGGAGTTCATCAGAAACCAGTGGGAAGAAAATTGCAACATTCTGCATCGCTAGCAGACACTTGAGGAAAACCTCATGCCGTTTAGGATGTGGTAAAGCATCACGTGAGACAACTTTAGGTTTAAAGAACAAGGAAAGAGTTTAATGGGAAGCAGTCGTAGTCTTAGAATTGGGTAACACTTGAGTTTATGTCCTGCAAAAATGCACTTAATACTCATCTACTGTTGTGTAACAAGACTTGAAACACCGGCTGCTTCTCCTCTCCGTAACAGTTACAAAACATCAATAAAGTAAATACAACCCACTAAAATAACTTTGCATGGCAGTGATAGCCGAAGTGAGACGTGGTTCACTTGATGTTCCATTTTTAAGTGTATGATCTGTAAATCCTTTATTTTCAAGAAGATGGTGAAAGGCTCCTACTGTACCTCACTGCACAGAGATGAATTAGCACCTTACTGACATTATTAAGGCCAAGAGACGAACTTATTAAGGTCTTGTTACGTAACAGTTTATGGGTAATAAATGCAGTACCTAAACTAAAGTATTACCTGGAATGGTTACACGTTAGGACCTCCAGGGGGTGCCACTGGGCCCCCAAACCCCAGACATGATTACACCAAAGTCAGACCCTGATGCAAATTCATTTTTTTTTAATCCTAACCCTAATCTCTTATTCAGTTTTCAAAGCCCAGTGAAATGTCTCCATCCGCTCCTCTTCGTGAGGTTTGCCTTCTGTCTCCCAACCAGGGCTGTGGAGTCGGTAGATAAATCCTTCGACTCCCGGACTCCAGCTCCTCTGTATTTAATATGCTGATTCATTTTCCATGTTGATTGAAGGAAGGCAACATACACGTTATTTAACCACAGAACTACTGGCTAGGAAGCTGAGTCTCTACCATATTGGCCAGTTAAACAAAAGACAAAAAAAAAAATGATAACAATAAGGTTTTATTTATTGCTTTCAAGTGTCTATAAAGTAGTAGTATGCATAAAAATCAGGAACAGGAACTTTACCAGTTCAAAAATATAAACCACATTCTTTGGTAGTTTTAAAACAAAAACAAAAGCTGGAAAACCTAAAACAGTCCGTCGGTCAGTCATTATCCAACCCGCTATATCCTAACTACACGGTCATGGGGGTCTGCTGGAGCCAATCCCAGCCAACACAGGGCGCAAGGCAGGAAACAAAGCCCAATGCCCACCGCAGAGCACACATGCACCCACTAGGGACAATTTAGGATCGCCAATGCACCTAACCTGCATGTCTTTAGACTGTGGGAGGAAACCCACGCAAACACGGGATGAACATGCAGAACATGCAAACTCCACGCAGGGAAGCCCCGGGAAGCGAACCCGCAGGTCTCCGAACTGCGAGGCAGCAGCGCTACCCACTGCGCCACTGTGCTGCCCAACCTAAAACAGTTTATGTATTAAACTTGGAGTACAGCTGTAGAGTAGAATAGCTGTTAAATAAAATCCCAAATTAACTCAATACAGTGTTCTAAGAAGCAGAATTGCTTCTGCCAGATCATCTTTCATAGAAGCTCTTAAATCTGACTTGATTATTTTTGGAGTTGAAAATTGTCTTTCAACACTGACTTGGGTGGGTGGCATTGCTGTTACACTTCTAGCCACATCACTAATAATCTCTGAGTTTCCATGAGTGATCATATATTTCATCTTCTTTTAATGCTTTAAAAAACTCCTGCTGGAATCTCTTTATTTGGACATTTACTGGTCGTTTATCTTTCACGCATAGGTGACGTCACTTTGCTTTTGAAACCTCCATTTTGTCCAAGAAGGCATCAAAGTCTAATTCTTCATTTGAAGAGGATGATCCTGAGTTGCCAGTGCTTATAGCTTCATCCAGTGGTGGTGTTTCAGGTGGTAGTGATCCCTTCATGCCAACTGCTACATCATAGAAGGCCTTTTTTCCATTAGCAGTCTGGTCACTGCTCAACAAAATTCGGCTCATTGGATCAGCATAAATAGCAGCTAACAAGATGTGATTATCCAGTAAGGGACTCTCTCTCTCTTTCCTTCATTGAAGACACGATGCCATCAGCTATAAACCCTCCACTTTTGTTCAGGCGATATATCAAGCTCTTCTATTCCAAGAAAAATAACAAGGTTGCATAATAGCTCAGCTGAACTTCACACTAGTACAATACAATATAACACAATTTATTCTTGTGTAGCCCAAAGTCACACAAGAAGTGCCGCAATGGGCTTTAACAGGCCTTGCCTCTTGACAGCCCCCCAGCCTGGACTCTCTAAAAAGACAAGGAAAAAAGTCTCAGAAAAACCTAGTAGGGAAAAAAAATGGAAGAAACCTCCAGAAAGGCAGTTCAGAGGGAGACCCCTTTCCGGGTAGGTTGGGTGTGCAGTGGGTGTTAAAAATAAGGGGGTCCATACAATACAATACACAGAACAGAACAAATCCTCAATTCAGAATAAAAATAAAAAATGTACAACTACGGAGCAGAATTTAACAGTAGATGATATCACATAATAGTATTTGGATTTGTTCAGAGAGTCCTGGAGACCTCGGCCATCAAGCTGCCTTCCCCTATTGGCCATTCCGCAGCTGAGTCAGTGCTGGGCCAGCCAATCCGATGACAGGACCCCTCTACCTGACAATTCCTGTGATCCACCATCAAGGATGACTTTACCTTAGGCAGGCAAAACAACTTGGCAGGTGGGCTGTGGCACCAAGTGCCTCATTTGAGTACCGAGAAGAGAAACAGAATAGGTGAGGGTTAGTAACAAATTAGAACTCTCATGTTACTGATGTTTTAGTGCTAAAGACCAACAACAGAGATGCAGTCTGTACAGTTAATCAGCAGCTCTAAGGAACAGCAAGGCCCCTCCATGAATGTGATAGCAGAGACACAGCAAGGCCCCTGTAGGAATGAAAGAGCGGAGACACAGCAAGGGACCCAGAGACACCGCAAAGCCCCACCATGAATGTGATAGCAGAGACCCAGCAAGGCCTCTCTTGACATAGACCTAGCAAGGCCCCTGTTGGCAGAGACCCAGCAAGGCCCCTCCATGAATGTGATAGCAGAGACACAGCAAGGCCCCTGTAGGAATGAAAGAGCGGAGACACAGCAAGGGACCCAGAGACACCGCAAGGCCCCTCTTGACAGAAACATCACAAGGCCCCTCCATAAATGTGATAGCCGAGACCCAGCAAGGCCCCACCATGAATGTGATAGCAGAGACCCAGCAAGGCCACCTATATGAATGAAGGAGCAATGACACAGCAAGGCCCATCCATGAATGTGATAGCAGAGACACAGCAAGGCCCCTCTATGAATGAAGGAGCAGAGACACAGCAAGGGCCCCAGAGACCCAGCAAGGCCTCTCTTGGCAGAGACCCAGCAAGGCCCCTCCATGAATGTGATAGAAGAGACACAACAAGGCCCCTCTATGAATGAAAGAGCAGAGACACAGCAAGGCTCCTTTTGGCAGAGACCCAGCAAGGCCCCTCCATGGATGTGATAGCAGAGACCCAGCAAGGCCCCTCCATGGATGTGATAGAAGAGACACAACAAGGCCCCTCTATGAATGAGAGAGCAGAGACACAGCATGGGCCCCAGAGACCCAGGAATGCCCCTCTTGGCAGAGGCACAGCAAGGCCCCTGTTGGCAGAGACCCAGCAAGGCCCCTCTATGAATGTAATAGCAGAGACACAGCAAGGGCCCCAGAGACAGAGCAAGGCCCCTCTTGGCAGAGACACAGCAAGGCCCCTGTATGAATGTAATAGCAGAGACCCAGCAAGGCCCCTCTTGACAGAGACCCAGCAAGGCCCCTGTTGGCAGAGACCCAACAAGACCCCTCTATGAATGAAAGAGCAGAGACCCAGCAAGGGCCCCAGAGACACAGCAAGGCCCCTGTATGAATGTAATAGCAGAGACTCAGCAAGGCCCCTCTATGAATGAAAGAGCAGAGACACAGCAAGGGCCCTAGAGACACAGCAAGGTCCCTGTATGAATGTAATAGCAGAGACCCAGCAAGGCCCCTCTTGACAGAGACACAGTAAGGCCCCTGTATGAATGTGATAGCAGAGACACAACAAGGCCCCTCTATGAATGAAAGAGCAGAGACACAGCATGGGCCCCAGAGACCCAGGAAGGCCCCTCTTGGCAGAGACCCAGCAAGGCCCCTGTCTGAATGTAATAGCAGAGACCCAGGAAGGCCCCTGGCAGCAAAGACCCAGCAAGGCCCCTCTATGAATGAAAGAGCAGAGACACAGCAAGGGCCCCAGAGACACTACCAGGCCCCTCTATTGAATGTGATAGCAGGGACACCGCCAGGCCCCTCTTGATAGAGACACAGCAAGGCCCCTCCATGAATGTGATAGCAGAGACACAATATGTGTTTCAAAATGTAATTATTGTGTCAATGAATACAATACAATACAAATTATTATTGAATAGCCCAAAATCACACAAGGAGTGCCACAATGGGCTTCAACAGGCCCTTCCTTTTCACAGCCACCCCTCTGGACAAGAAAAAATGTCCAAAAAAAAACCCTAGTAGGGAATAAAAACTGGAAGAAATCTCGGGAAAGGCAATTCAAAGAGAGACCCCTTTTCATGTAGTTTGGCCGTGCAGTGGGTGTCAAAAAGAATGGGGTCCATACAATACAATACAATACACAGAACAGAAGACAAGTAATCCTCAATATAGTATATTAGTGCAACAGAAATATTACAAGTACGGAGCAGAATTTAACAGAAGAGGATATCCCATAATATGATTCTGATTTGTTCAGAGAGTCCTGGAGACCTCGGCCATCAAGCTGCCTTCCCCTATTGGCCATTCCACAGCTGAGTCAGCGCTGGGCCAGCCTGTCCGATAACAGGACCCCTCTACCTGACGATTCCTGTGATCCTCCATCAAGGATGACTTTACCTTAGGCAGTCAGGTGGGCAGTGGCACCAAGTGCTTCATTTGAGTACTGAGAAGAGAAACAGAATAGGTGAGGGTGAGTAACAAATTAGAACTCTCATGTTACTGATGTTTTATTGCTAAAGGCTAACAACAGAGATGCAGTCTGCACAGTTAATCAGCAGCTCTAGTCAGGGTGTGCTAAACTGAAGTTGTGAGCCTTCAGCCTGAGAGTGAAGGGGCATCGCTTATAGTAGGACTCTTGTTTGTGAAATGGGACATTTGAACTTGCTGTATTTTTTTTTCATTATAATTTAAATTTATTAGGAGTCGGAGTCTGTACATTTTTGCCGACTCTGACCCCGACTCTAGGTACCCAAAATTGTCTCTGACTCCGACTCCACAGCCCTGCTCCCAACTCTGACTCAATCTTTGAAGCTTCGATTTGTCGTAGATCCGGGAGTACCTCTGGATTTTCGGCCTCGCATAATGGAAGCAGTTCTGCATCACACGCAAATCTCCCAAACCAGGGAGGTTTATTCCTAACAGCACACCCTGGTGGCACCTAAGAACCCTGTAAGGGTTGCCCTTTGAAACTACAAGTCCCAGGCAACCCTGTGGGTGTCAAGACTGGAGCCAGAGCAGAGGAGCACTGCTCCACCTTTACAGGGATGTGGTGAACTATTTAGAATCCTTACTCCCCCTCCCATTCTATCCATTATTCTTTTATTTTATTCAGAAATAATCAGCATCCCAGCTGGGTGGCAACTCCTCCCACATGTCCATCCATTACAGAGGATTCACCCTCCATCCTAGCCCATCTTCCATGGCACTTACAGTGTACAACATGCAGCATGTCTCCATGCTCTGGTGCCGTGATACACAAGAATGTGTTACAATACAGAGCCCCATTTTATCTAATAGGTCTGGGAAGTCCCATAGCAAGGAGTTCTGCCGTACTTATCCCATACTATAGCGCAGGGGTCGGCAACCTTTTGCTAACTGTGTGCCAACTTAAGGTTTCAAATTATTCAGAGTGCCAACATCACATATCATTTTATACAAGTCGAGGTCAATATTCTTATTTTACCATATATTTTATTTTTATATTTTAATTAATTAATATATAGTGATATTCAATAATATGTAAAGTTGTAAACAACATTAAAAGAAATAGAGTTTCTTGAAAGATTTTTAAAAAAACTTTTTTATTATTAATGGGAGCCTTGCCCTTGCATGGTCTTGGCCAGTTGCTCAATATCGACAACATACTTTGTCACTTTGAGTTTGACACAATTTTCTGAATGTTCAGGCGTTAGGCGACTACGCTGTGGATTTAGCACTGCTTTCATGTGAGAGAAAATTTGCTCACAGGAATAGGTTGATCCAAAAGCTGAAAGAAGAGCAAAAGCAATTTTCTTCAAACAGATGTAATAATTCGGAAGGGATGTCCAACAGCTGAGAATAGCTGCAGACTTTTCTAGATTTTCATTTTCCAGAGACTTCCGTAGTTCAACAAATTTTGATGTCCATAATTCTGAAGATCTGAAGTCAATCTGTTGCATTTCAAAGTCATCAATATCCATCCAACTAAATAGTTCCAACTGGGTAGTTTCCAAATCAATTATATCAGGCTTAATGAGATACGAAAATAAGGATCCATGAATGTGGAAGTCTTTACTTCGTTTATCAAATTCTGCTTTGAGTGCTTCAATGTACTCTTGAAGCTCATCTACATTTACTTCAAATTGATTTGAGAGATTCTTCACATTCGGGAAGTACTTGAATGCTTTGATGTTGATATCACGGGTAAAAATGTCTAGTTTCATTGTAAATGCTTTCCAATAGCTGAAAAGATCAAGTACTGTTTGTCCCTGTCCTTGTAATTTCAGATTAAGTTCATTTAAATGTGTGCTTATGTCAGTCAGAAACATCAACTTTAACACCCAGTTTTCATCATTCAGTTCAGGAAAATGTTTCTTTTTTTCATTAAGAAACACATTAATAGGTCCAAGACAACTGACAAATCTATTTAAAACTTTGCCTCGACTAAGCCAGCGAACATTGCTGTGTAGCAGAAGATCTCCATATTCACACTCAATTTCTTGTAAAAGAAACTTGAACTGCCTGTGAACCAGTGAAGAATGAGAAATTATAAAGTTGACTATTTCAATAACAGTTGTCATCACAGAGACCAAATTCAGAGATGAGGTCTTTGCACATAGGCTCTCCTGGTGTATAATACAATGAAAATTCAAAAGTTTGCGGCCAACATGATTTTCAAGAAGTTTTACAAATCCTTTCTTCTTGCCAACCATTGCAGCAGCACCATCGGTTGTCACACAGAATAACTTGTTTAAGTCTATGTCATGTTTAGCAAAATAACTAATAAATGCAGTCAAAATGTCTTCTGCTTTGGTTGTGTCATGAAGTGGTAATAAGCAACACAACTCTTCATAAATGTGATTATTTTCAGGATATCTTGCAACCAAGGCTAAGCGAGACAAATCGTTTAAATCAGTGCTTTCGTCAAGCGCAACACTAAATACTTGAGATTGTTTTAATCCAGATATTTGTTTAGTTGTTACATTTTCAGCTAAATCAGTTATGCGCCTCTCAACTGATCTTGCAGAAATTGGTATTTCTCTAATACGAGTGAATATAATCTCCTTATTTGGTAAATCACCGAATAAAATTTCAGCACTGCTTAAAAAAGTTTCTTTGATGTATTCTCCGTCTGTAAACGGTTTCCCTTTCAAAGCAATACATTCAGCTATTTTATAACTACATTCAGTAGCTTTAATCTTCATTCCAACTGCTTTGCTCAAAATACTAGTTTGTTTTTCGAAACCAGAAATAGCTTTTTTGATAGCTTCACTTTTCTCTTCTGAGGTTTTAAACTTAGACTGGTGTTTTGTTTGAAAGTGTCTTTGTACACTAGATGTGCGACACACAACACTTTCACAACAGAAAGCACACACAGCACGATCTTTTTGTCCAACAAATCCATATTCTTTTGTCCAATTTTCTTGAAATGGTCGATGATCAAGTTTCCTTTTCTTTGCAGCCATATTTAACAAAAATGATCTTCTGGAAATATAAATAAATCAGCAAATATCAATGCCAATATTTACATATAAACCACTACTTATAAGCAAAAAAAACTTTACTAAGATATAAAATTTTTTTATGAATTGTTTAAGAGCACACTCAGCAAACACATCCGGTTCACATGCATATTTATTTGAATTACCGAGTCATTCAGATTTTCAGATATTAAATACATAAATACACACATAAATTTGTCCGTGTAAACGCAGAATTATAGATCTACATACGTGCATATGAGAGGAAAACCGTCAGTAAACTGTCAGGTATAACTAGTCATAATGACACTACAATGCCGATCGCTGTACACAGCTTGTTTAGAAGCGTGGACCTTAATTATATTGACGTTTTTTCTAAGTAGATCTAGGAACTAATAAAAATATGACCATCTCAGTTTTTTTATACAATGGATATATTTAGATTAATCAATATGAACCATATATATTATTCAACTACCGGCATCCGGCCTTTGTAGATCTAGATCTGCATATTTGCAGCACATGACCGGAAAGTCGTAACCAATGTTCATATTAGAAAACATTTATAAAATGCAAAAACCAACGTTGTTCTATAGTGGGTATCGTTAAAATATCACCTGAAAAATGATATCTGTGCTTGTATACAACGAAATCCAGATATACACACAACAGGTTTTAAAGCAAATGCGCCACAATTTTTTATGTAATAGAATTTTGATCTCGCTAGTTGACGTTACTGTCGTTAGTTTCTGAGATTTCGCATATAGACTGTTCCCCTGACCTACTTAGGCTGCTGTTACAACAAGTCTGGATAAGTCAGTGGCTGGTACCCCGCTACGCCCAAGTGCCGAAATGAGCGAGGAAACCCCGCTAATCGATTTATAATCAACTTTATACAGGAAACGTGAAGAGTCTGTGTGCCATTTGAAATTGCTTGGCGTGCCAAGTGTGGCACGCGTGCCATAGGTTGCCGACCCCTGCTATAGCGTATCCTGTAGTCCGAAGCAGAACTGTATTAATTACAGGCTACTGAATGATCATCAGATGACTCTGAGGAAGCTCGCACGTGGCTAACAGCACAGGCATCACAACAGGAAATGGAAAAGCAAAAAGAGGAACGAGCTTTAGTCGGGCCTGTGGTCATCCGTGTGCAGCCGCAGCTTGACAGTGCTGGCTTATCATCACTAGCCAGTATGGGTGCAAATTAAAAAATAAGTAAAGATTTTGCACAGAAACTTGGCATTTCATCTGTCCTTCCATCTTCTGAATTATCCTAACTTTTGAATGAATGCCATGTTGTTGCATGGAGTCTCCAATTAATATGCCACGTCTGTGGGGTGTAAGCCATGTTGATACAGAACACTCCAGGCCAAGAACTTGAACCCTGTCCCTTGGGCTTGTGAGGCCCTGGTGTTAGAAAACGTATAAAGAAACCTTCTCAAATCCACTTAACTGGTTCAGGGTCACAGGGTGGGCAAAAGGCTGCTCCGGCAGCATGAAGAACACAAGCAGGAACCAAGTTTGGACCGGGTATTAGTTCATTGCATGGTCCAGTCACAGGCACACAGACACACACACACACTTGCATGGGCGCTCTTTGGATTAATTCATCCAACCCACCTGAGCACAATATGGGAGGGGGGGGGGGGGTTGTCTGAGTATGAATGAGAGATTTCAGTTTTTGATTTTTCTGAAAACACAAATTCGCCTTGTCATGATGGGTTGTCGAGCGTAGACTGATGGGGGGAAAAAAAGGCAAATTTAGGCACTTAAAATACAATAAAGTGTGCAGAACGTGAAGGGGTCTGAATTGACTCACTTTATGTATACAGCCTGTGACACTATAGGGCACTGTCGCTCTAGACATCAGGTAAAAGCACTCCAGAGGTTTATTCTTTATTCTTTCCTTCGTGCCTCTAAGCACCCCAACCACCATACACAGACAAGTAATATAATATATACAATAATTAGTCTCTCCTCCACACCTCCCAGCAAGCTCTGTCAACTCCCTGCCAACTCTGGCTTGCTTGCTGGGTCTCCACCAGTCCTTTATATGGTTCTTGACCCGGAGGTGCCACATGACTTGCCAGCACTTCTGGGTCAGATGGAGAATCTCAAGTCTTTAATCAGCCCAGAAGTACCGTGGGGCTTCCGTCCTCATGACTTCCAAGCACTGGAAGGGAAGCGTGACTCCCCTCGGGTCCTTTCACAGCTCCCTTTGGCGGCACCCACGGTACCCAACAGGGCTGAGAAATCATACTCCAAGTCCCAGGATGCCCTGCGGGAATTTGGGGCGCTGCTACACTCAATACAATACACAATACAATTTATTTGTTGTAGAGCCCAAAATCCCACAAGAAGTGCCACAATGGGCTTTAACAGACCCTGCCTCTTGACAGCCCCCAGCCTTGACTCTCTAAGAAGACAAAGAAAAACTCCCAAAAAAGACCTCTTATAGGGAAAAAATGGAAGAAACCTCGGGAAAGGCAGTTCAATGAGAGACCCCTTTCCAGGTAGGTTGGCCGTGCAGTGGGTGTCAAAAAGAAGGGGGTCAATACAATACAATACACAGAACAGAACAAATCCTCAATACAGTATAAATTCTACTCCGTACTTCTAAAATTATTTTTAACAGTAGATGATATCACATAATATGATTTGGATTTGTTTAGAGTCCTGGAGACCCCTGGCACTCCAGGGGAGCTGCCATCTAGCGTTTTGGGGGAGGCAGTGTCCTGAAAAAGCTGCCTTCCCCCTTCCTTCCACGTCAGGGGCATCCTGGCCGGGATAAGCTGCCGGCCGTCCGCCACTGCCCCTTCACAAAGTATGCAGACCCCTTAATTGAAGTACCTTTGATTTTGATTAGAAAGCCTTTATTGTCTTTGTACCAGGACAGTGAAATTGTAAAAGCTACACCTATAAAAAGTGCAAGAACAGCAGACAAATAATATAAAAAGCACACGTCCTACAACAAATACATTAAAAGAAAAAATGACAACAGTTCTATGAGTTTTTAAAATTTAAAATTCTGCACATCTTTTGATTCTACTCTTAATGCTCTTGTGCTGCCTGCCGAGCAACAGTGAATAGCTGGGATGGGAAGGGCCTTTAATGATTGGTCTTGCTCTACAGAGGCATTGGGTGTGTATCCAGCAGAGGGCACTCGCTCCCTGGAACGTCGCTATTGATGGCGTCTCCTCCGGTCCCGGCGACATCACTTCCATTTCCGGTCCAGAGGATGTCACTTCCTGTCACGGCCTTTAAAGTCGCTATTTTATCCAACCTGAGTCAGTTCTGTTTTGGCCTTCAACCTGAGGTAAGGAGGAAAGAGGTGAGGAGCACGGGCTGATAGAGTGTATTGCCGCACCCACCACATGACAAACCAATTCAGGATCCCAAACTAGGACCCTACTGCAGCCATGCGACGGGTGACACCTCAGCACCACACTAGTTCAGATGGAATGGAACCGATGTGAGGCTTTTTATGGTGCCTGGAGTGCCAGTTCTGCCACCAACAATTCACCTTTTGCAGCCAGGGCATAATATATGGGTGGCTGCTCCAAACCTTTTTGATGTACCTGTGTCGCTCTTATCACAGGTGCTATATACAGTAAAAGTCAACCTTTGGTGAAAAACAACGTTTGTCTTTCTTTTGTAATGCCAGGTGGTGGCTGGAAAAGGAGTGAAGACCAGGCACACAGCAAGCGCTTTGTTTCTAAAGGTGAACAAAACCAACCAGGACAAGCCGTTCAGAAAATTCCTGATGTTTTTATTATACCAGGTAAATCAAGAATCACAAATATCATTGATTAAGCTCTAGGACAATGTAGTATCAAATACATTTTACAGTAGGAAAATAATGCACTGGAATGGTAACCTACAGTAATCCCACAATGCACAATTAGAGACACTTCATTAAAGAGCAAGATGTCCTGCTTAGACGGCTACACAAAGTCATCATATGTGACATATATTGTCACCAGACATCATGTTGCAAAGCCTACAGTTCACACTAGCTGGCATGTACAAGAACAGGCTACAGTAATCATTGCAGGAATCTTTTGTTTACTTTATAAGAACGCCGTAATGTGGACGTACACCGTGATGGTTCAATGGACAAGCTGGTAAGAGACACCCGTCAGTTTCTTAGCATATCTGTTCCATGACGCAGCTTTAAGTGGCTGGACCCAATTCTGGGTAAGGTGCCAGTCTACTCAAAAGAGGGAGAAAACCATTACATGTGCAATCTGTATTTATATGTGTATCAGTTCTGTATTAATAATTAGTATAATCTACACTTTGTATTTTCACTGAGAAGTGTTCACGGCGGTCTGCACCTGCACTCAGTGAAGAGTGCTATACAAAAGAATAACTTGTATTGTTGTTGTTCCATTGTTGTATATAAACTCCACACGGACTAGGAGATGAACCCAGCTCTGTGAGGCCATTCATTTTCCTGGGTGCCTTTCCAAAGCCAGACATAAATTCCCCAGTCAGTCCGTGCAGGGCTTAATCACCTATTTGCTCACTCGCTCGCTCAATGTAAACCAATTTATTGCGGCCACTTAATCCAATTTGGAGATCTTTTAAGACTTGGAAAGAAACCAGAAGTGCCTCGTACACGCAGGAGGAGAACGTGCAACGTAAGAAGCATCCACACGAGTCCCTTACGTGGATCACCCCAGAGTGATATAACCGAACTTGAGTCTTTGTTGAATGTTGAAGAGAGAGACTGCTGCCATTTCTTTTAGGCTAGCAGGTTATTAGGGGCACAATATTCTTACTTCACCTGTTGAGGCCTGCTACTGGAAGTTTCCCAAGCCTGTAAACGATCCATCCATACATCTTCTGTACAGACTTACACAGCTGGAGCCTATCCCAGCAAGCATTGGGGCACAAGGTAGGAGCGATCCCTAGACATGGCACCATCCCATCACAAGGTAATCACACACACATATCAGGGGGCTAATTTACCATTGGCAGTCTCTCTCTCTCTCTAAAATTAACCTTTAAGCAAAAGAAGATCAAGAGGTGACATGATTGAAGTGTTTACAATGATGAAGGGAATTAGTCCAGTGGATCAAGATGGTGACTTTAAAATGAGTTCATCAAGAACACGAGGACACAGTGGGAAACTTGTTAAGGGCAAATTTCACACAAACTATAGGAAGTTTTTCTCTTTTTACACAGAGAATGATAAACACTTGGAATAAGCGAACAAGTAGTAGTAGTGTGGTAGACAGTAAGACTTTAGGGACTTTCAAAACTCGACTTGAAGAAATAAGTGGACAGGACTGGTGAGCTTTGTTGGGCTGAATGGCCTGTTCTCATCCAGAGTGTTCTAATGTTCTAACCTGCACGTCTTTGGACTGTAGAAGAATAGCAGAGCACCCAGAGGACAACCCACATGGACATGGGGAGAGCATGGCAATACCACACGGGAAGCGTCTTCTTCCAGCACCATGCCACTCCCCTGTAAATGATGCTTAGTGGATATTGTTTGAATTATCCCTTCCTTCATAAATTTAAATTACGGTTACGAGAGACTGAAGCAGCACTGGGTATAAAGCAGGAATCGGTTGTGGATAAGGTGGACATCTTCAGGTGGGGGATGAAAGCTCATACAAATATGGAGATAAGGTGCAAACTCCACACAGACAGAGCCCAGGACAGGACCTGAATGCAGAACGTATTGTTTCTTTGAACCCTATAGTTGTGACAAGACGATGGGTTTCATTCTCTTCTAACGGGGGTTTGCACAAGTAGATTCAGGTTTCTAGTCTGTGATTTATTTTCTTGGCTGCCATAACACTTTACTATTACGAGACTAAGAGTTTCCATCAGTATTATCACCCTAATGTCTGCGTCTTCTATTTGGATTGACAAGAAAAACTGGGGGTGTAATTGCGGATTACCAAAAATACTCTTCATTTTCTAAACTGGAAAATGAAATCCCTGAGGCTCTTTTCTATTCTCATCCCTCTATTACCCATATCTCATTTTTTTCCCAGCTCAAAGCTCATTCATTCTGGCCTAGATTTTATGACAGTATCGTTTATAGCAAGCAAGACCTGATCAAACACATTATGATCATCTTTTCAGAACAGGTTCTGTGGCTTCAAAAAGGGGAATGTAATCCCAACTCTCCTCATTTACCAATCAT
Source organism: Polypterus bichir lapradei (assembly GCA_026402145.1). Taxonomy (NCBI): domain Eukaryota; kingdom Metazoa; phylum Chordata; class Cladistia; order Polypteriformes; family Polypteridae; genus Polypterus; species Polypterus bichir. Next base: position 3,531,726 of record JANRMT010062838.1, on the reverse strand, counting down.
CCGTACACCCACACTAGTAACCACAGAAAATCCACAGTCCTGTAGCAGCACAATGGTTCAGAGTAATCCGTGTGGTCCTTACTGGCAGTTGGCCGCTGCCCCCGTCTCCTGCGTCTGCGTCTCAGCCCCTCGGTCAGGCAGCAGCACCTCCACATTGAAGCTGACCTTCTTAGCGTGGAACAGACTGTAGGTGTTGTCAAACCGGAGCACATCTGAACAAGAGAAGCAAAGCCGGGATGAGACTCTAGAGCAGGGGTCTCCAACTCCAGTCCAGGACAGCTACTGTGGCTGCAGGTTTTCATTCTAACCCTTTTCTTAATTAGTGACCTGATTTTGCTGCTAATTAACTCTTTGCCTTCATTTTGATTGATGCACAACTAAAGACTCAGGGCCCTTAATTATTCCTCATCAGTCAGTCAGTCATTCTCCCACCCACTATACCCTAACACAAGGTCACGGGTGGTCTGCTGGAGCCAATCCCAGCCAACACAGGGCACAAGGCAGGGAACAAATCCCTTGGCAGGGCACCAGCCCACCGCAGGGCACACACACCAAGCACACTCTAGGGACAATTTAGGATCACCAGTCCACCTAACCTGCATGTCTTTGGACTGTGGGAGGAAACCCACGCAGACATGGGGTTAGGAAATGTTACTCTATAATGCAAGGGTAAAAGGGGAAACCTTCTCTCCAGTTGACTTTGGTGCTCTGTCTTATATCTTGGGGTCATATACAGTCATATGAAAAAGTTTGGGAACCCCTCTTAATTCTTCAAATTATTGTTTCTCAATGGCTGAGCTTTCAAAGTAGCAACTTCCTTTTAATATCTGACATGCCTTATGGAAACAGTAGGATTTCAGCAGTGACATTAAGTTTATTGGATTAACAGAAAATATGCAATATGCATCATAACAAAATTAGACAGGTGCATAAATCTGGGCACCACAACAGAGATATGACATCAATACTTAGTTGAGCCTCCTTTTGCAAATCTGACAGCCTCTAGACACCTCCTATAGCCTTTGATGAGTGTCTGGATTCTGGAAGGAGGTATTTGTGACTATTCTTTCATACAAAATCTCTCCAGTTCAGTTCAATTTGATGGACAGCCTGCTTCAAATCATCCCATAGATTTTCGGTGATATTCAAGTCAGGGGACTGTGACGGCCATTCCAGAACATTGTACTTCTCCCTCTTCATGAATGCCTTTGTAGATTTCCGACTGTGTTTTGGATCATTGTCTTGTTGGAATATTCAACCCCTGCGTAACTTCAACTCTGTGACTGATGATTGAACATTATCCTGAAGAATTTGTTGATATTGGGTTGAATTCATCTGACCCTCGACTTTAACAAGGGCCCCAGTCCCTGAACTAGCCACACAGCCCCACAACATGATGGAACCTCCACCAAATTTGACAGGAGGAAGTAGGTGTTTTTCTTGTTCTTCTTCCGCCATGCAAAGCGCTTTTTGTTCTGACAACATAACTCCGTTTTTGTCTTGTCAGTCCAAAGCACTTTGTTCCCAAATGAATCTGGCTTGTCTAAATGACCATTTGCATACAACAAGTGACTCTGTTTGTGGTGTGAGTGCAGAAAGGGCTTCTCCTCATTACCCTGTCATACAGATGTTCTTTGTGCAAATTGCGCTGAATTGTAGAGCGATGTACAGATACACCATCTGCAGCGTGATGTTCTTGCAGGTCTTTGGAGGTGATCTGTGGATTGTCTGTATCCATTATCACAATCCTGCCTCTTCATATGCCGCTCCTGTATTTCTCTTGGCCTGCTGGGTTGGTTTAACAGCAACTGTGCCTGTGGCCTTCCATTTCCTGATTCCATTCCTTACAGTTGAAACTGACAGTTTAAACCTCTGAGATGGCTTTTTGTAGCCTTCTCCTAAACCAGGAGACTGAACAATCTTTGTTTTCACGTCTTTTGAGAGTTGCTTTGAGGATCCCATGCTGTCTGTCACTCTTCAGAGGAGAGTCAAAGGGAAGCACAACTTGTAATTAACCACCTTAAATACCTTTTACCACTCATGATTGGACACACCAGTCTATGAAGTTCAAGGCTTAACAAGCTAATCCAACCAATTTGGTGTTGCAAGTAATCAGTATTGTGCAGTTACAGACATTCAAATATGTCAAGGGGACTCACATTTTTGCACAGCCAGTTTTTCACATTTGATTTTTATTTCATACGACTAAATACTGCGTCACTAATAATCTTTGTTCGGAAAAAACCCCAGTACTCAGATGTTCCTAGGAAATGAAAGACATACCACTGTTATCTTTATTGTTGAAAGGAGAGTCAATTATTATGCAGGCTGAGAGGGGTTCCCAAACTTTTTCATATGACTGTATATAAGCGAAAGTGGGAAGAATTTAACTGTAGTAGCAGCCAACCATAAGTGATCATAAATTTAGTTGCAGGTTGCATCTGCATCATTGTGACGGGTTAGTGACTGTATATGCATATGAGGGGTATACTGAGGATTTGGGACACTCTGTTTAGGTCGACAGCCTGAAAGCGAGAATGGGGTCATCCTAGGTTTTTAAAATGGTTGAAGTGATGTCATCTGTGGCACCACTGATCATCACATGATGGGAATCAGCATGGCAATCCACAGCCATGGGAAAAAAAAAACAAACAAAGTGGCATGGGGGCAAAAATATTAATAAAAAATAATACAAATGGTAATTCCAAATTTGGAAAACCTGATATAAATAACATTCATCAACGTTCATCATAGGCATGTTATCCAAGTGCCAGTTCCCTTGTCCTTTATTTTTGCTTAGGGTAGCATACTCACAGACGCCAGGTTCCTGACAGGTGAAGGAATCGTCTTCGGGTACAAGGTGGGCGTTATAGCGCTGATTTGGGACCACCTCAACCATGTCGCCTACCCTCTGCCGCTCATCACTTTTTGTCTTCATAAAAATGCCAAAGCCAATGTCTGCCCCTTCACTGCAAAACTGCCACCTGAAAACAAAGCAGAGCGGTCAAGGAAGAGCTCGTGATGTGAGAGAGCTGGCACACATTCAGAAGGAACGCAGAGGAGCACAAGGAGCCAGATGTATTCGGGAAGTTTAAAGGACATGGTCAATTTTTAAAAGTAGCCTGCTTTAAAAAAATCTTCAGGGTTTGGCTCGCTTCAATAAAATTACTACTTTGCAGTTTATGTTTGAGTGTATAAGTCAAAACAAATTAAGAAAAGACACAGTGGCGTGAGATATGGAACCTAAGGAAAGGAGTGAGAGACAAAAGAGTACTGTGACTGTAGCTGATAAAAGGTCTAAAGCAAGGTTATTATAGTTAACGAAAACTAAAATCAAAACTGAAACTATTATTAAAAAAACATTTTCATAAACTGAAATAAAATAATTAACAAAATTGAAATGAAAACTAAACGAAACTATTAAAGTAGCAGGAAAGACTAACTGAAATAAAATAATAACATATTAAAAATATTTTTAGTTTTTGAATGAATATTCTTGCTGTTAGTCTTTAACACTAAAACTCTAAAACAGAAACTCATTCACCACGAGCTGCCCGCATCTATTCATCCATTGAATGGCGGCTGGTGATGGAGGGCGGGTGTTCACACAGCATTTGCGGTGACACAGCGAACGGACTATGGGCGTGTAAAGCCCTGGTTGTGTTGGGGGCCATGGGTAGAGGGCATGGAAGCCCAACCCTGTAGGGGCCCGTGGCCGGTGCCTGAAGGGCCCTGGACCTCAGCACTTCCGCCACACCCAGAAGTGCTGGGGGGAAGAGGACTGGGAACACCCGAAGGGCTTCTGGGTACGCAGCCGGCACTTCCGCCACACGGGGAATTGCCGGGGAAGCAGCTGGAGCCCATCCGGGTTGGTATTTAAGGGGCCGCCTTCCTTCCGTCATCAGCAAGAGTCGGGTGGTGGTGGATGGAGCTCGGAGAGAGGAGTGGAGGCGGCCAGGAAAGGCACTAAAGACTGTGAGGCCTGGACTTTGGGGGATCGGTGCTGGAGGCACTGGGACGTGCACTAAAGAATTGTAAATATTGTCCTTGTAAATAAACGTGTGTTGGGTGAACAACGATGTCCGTCTGTCTGTGTCCGGGGACAGTTCCACAAAGCACATTGTCTTGGAGTGAGATATGTTGTGTGCTGTAGACATTTAGAGTAAAAAAAACTCAAACTTTAACATTCACCTGAATATATATTACAAATTGCCCCATTCTAGGCAAACAAAAGATTAAAAAGTGCCCACAATCAGCGCACATTTGTTCAGCACAAATGACAAAGAAAATATTTTTTAAAATTATTATGTAAAATTGTTCTTATACAGTATATAGTAAACAATGTGATGTAGTTAGCCTTTAAACTCATATCCTAACCTTTTAGGCGTACAATTCTGACTGTGACACAAAACTAAACTCCATGGTAGCTCTTTAACCAGACCATAATTGCTAAAACTAAAACTAAATATATAAAAATAAAATAGAAATGTCTTTGTGAAATAAAAATTAAATTAAAACTAAAAATATATGATGAAGGAAAACTAAACAGAATTTCCAAGTAACGTCAGAAAAAATATAGAAATAAAAACTAATAGAAGTCAAAACTATAATAACCTTGGTCTTAACAGGACAGACCAAAAAATCTGACAGAGTCAACAATCTTGGTCAAAACACAAAAGCAAAAGTACCAGCAGCCTACAGATCGTATGTCTAACCAAACTGCTAGCCAATAGAAAGTCACTTGTTAAGAAAATATCCATAAACTTGGATGTCAAGCTTATAGTACTGCCTGCTTACATACTGGTCACGCAATTATGTTACTTGTCATGACACTGGATGTCATGTGGTGGCAATAGATGCCATTGCTTCTGTCTTTCACTATTGTTACGATTAGGTTAGATTAGTTGATAGTTGTTGCAGTTGTGTCTTTGTTCTTAGTGGTTTTCATCTTATAGGTTTAAAGGGTCGCTAGTGGTGCTACCCATCTAAGAGACCTCAGTGTTAACGTTTGCACTGCATCACCTATTCACCTATTGAAATGTACTTTGCAAAACATGTATTGATAAAATGCATTGCATTTGTCATTCCAACAGATGGTGCATCCTAAACATTTCTCTCTATTGTGTTAAAAAAGTTTTCTGTCGTGTCTGCGTTATTCACCCTTGACCACTCCCCTCTTCACCGCTTGCCCAATCATTACTCTCTCTGTACCACCCCATGACTCTGTCGGTGCTGCTAACTTGCCCTTCAACAGTTGGTTACAATGGCCAAGGCAGAAAAGCAAATAGTCTATTTAAGAATGTCAAATTTTGGATTGCAATGGAAAAGGAGCAGCAAGAGCTGATAATGAACGTTGAAAAAAAGAAAATAAACAAAAAAAGTGCAGCATATAATGAAAAAGAGAAAAATGTCCCAAACCATATGTAAACAGAAATGCAAGAATGCACCATTTATAGAATGTAAGTTAAAGGATAAAGTCATTCATAATATTGTTTTTGATGAGGCATTAATGTAATTTCACTTTTTATTATATTTTACTTCTACTTTTTACTATGTTTTATTATTCATCCATCCATCCATTTTCCAACCCGCTGAATCCAAACACAGGTCACAGGGTTCTGCTGGAGCCAATCCCAGCCAACACAGGGCACAAGGCAGGAACCAATCCTGGGCAGGGTGCCAACCCACCGCAGGACACACACAAACACACCCACACACCAAGCACACACTAGGGCCAATTTAGAATCACCAATCCACCTAACCTGCATGTCTTTGGACTGTGGGAGGAAACTGGAGCGCCCGGAGGAAACCCACGCAGACACGGGGAGAACATGCAAACTCCACGCAGGGAGGACCCGGGAAGCGAACCCAGGTCTCCTAACTGCGAGGCAGCAGCGCTACCACTGCGCCACCGTGCCGCCCGTTTTATTATTCATTTGCATTTAAAATAGACAGTTGTAATGAGTAACTGATTTTCTGTCTATAATTACTAAGGACCAAACCGTCTTTTTCCCATGCCCCTCAGACTCTTCTCAATAGCATGGCTTTAAATACAACAGAGGAGATCCCTGACACCCTTTGAGTGGCCCGATTGCTTTGTCTCTGACATTACAGAAGATGGTGCATAACAAACATTTTTAGAAATAAAATGCATTGCATTTGTCATTCCAACAGATGGCGGAGCAAAAACATTAACACTGCTTTTATAAATCCTATACCAAATAGCATGTAACAGGGACCTCTGCATTGCATTTCACATTCCAACAGATGCCGCCTCATAAACATTTGTGGTAATGCATTTTATAACTACAAATGTATAGGATGTGCCATCTGTTGGAATAACAAGTGCAATGCATTTTATTACTACATGCTTTGCAAAGTACATGGTGCTGTGCAAACGTTCAAGCTGAGGTCTACTTGGTTTTCAACCCGCCTTAGACAGCTAGCACAGCTATAAGCGTGTAAAATGAAAACTACTGAAATCAGAGACATGCTATATAAATAAAAATTATTATTATTATTTACAGCAACTATCAGCTAGTTTCTCCAAAGGAAGGCTTACAGACCAGAAGCAAAGCTCAGCAGTCCATTTCACTTCCCATTAGTTAAAAAGGTCAGTCTCCATAGGGTTCTTAAGGCCTATTCCAAGTGGATTTTTTTTGAAGGAGTATCACTACTCATATAAAATTCCTGACCTCAACACACAACCCGGGAAAAGGATCTCGTATTCGAGCTTCTGCGACGAGCCTCGGTTGATCGTCAGAGTTTGTTCATACTGTGGCTTGATGGAATCTCGTACGTAGTAGGACCGTGGGACGTCTCCGCCATACTTGATCTACAAAAAAAAAAAAAAAAGAAGAAAAAATATTCAGTCAAATTGTTTCAAATTGGCACTTTGGAAACCAGACATATCAAACACATGAAGTTAACGCAGAAGGAAACGCAAAACCTGAACGATTCAAATGAAAGGCCTTACGAGAAGCTTTACAGCAGATAGTCTGTTTGGCAGTTTTAGCCCTTGCAGTTTTCATGTTGTTGGTCCAGTCAGGACACCCCACCACCGTTTGAGCCAGTTGAGACACTCTTGCAGGTAGTCATTCTGACAGAGATGTCAGAGGCCTGTCTCTCTTTTTTCTTGTCTTGTGACGTCTCTGGCAGTGCCTCTGAATCGTTTCCTTGGTGGGTGATTGTGAAAGAGGCAGAAATCGGACAACTAATGATTTTCAATAGTCTTGTTATTTGTCAGTGAAGCTACTGTTAGCTAAGTACGATAACAAGGTGACTACAAGGCTTCATGCCCTTAATTCATATCTACTTACGAGCACACGCACTCTGGTTAGTTGTTCTAAACTTAAATATCATCCAATCTATTTGACTGGTTTGATCTAAATATTACACTATCATAGTGCGTTTTTATGTGTGTATGTGAGAGGACCCCCCCCCTCACAGCTATAAAGCCAAATTAAGAGGTTCTCCTTTAGTACACCAGCTAAATTTTAAGACTGAAGCAGAAGGGCCTGACTATGAACATCTGTCAGGCTGAGCGGTCCTGGCGGTGCCATCCAGAATGCTAGGGGCGCAATCCTATGCCTGCAGGATACTACCAACTAATAAGGCTTTATTAATTTTTACCATTAATGTAACTACTTCAGAAGCTTTGATGTACACTCGCCCATCCTTAGTGTTGTTCTTTTTCAGGCAGGGGTGCCCTACCTGGGGTTCAGCTTTATCTATATCTTATATATAATCGTCTACGCATGGAAGTGTGTGTGTCTGTCTGTCCGGCCCGGAAGTGCGAGGCTACAGCATGAGGCTGAAAGAAAGTGACTCTGTCTTCAAAGTGAAACCGCCGAGGAGAGACAGACGAGAGGAAAACTCACTTAGCCGCGGATAGACAAGGAGGGCGAGCAGGTCCGCAAAAGGAATCCGCTGACTCTGCATTTTAGTTTTTTTTCTGATGTTTTCAATACAGAACGGGATTATACAGCTAGTGTGTGTATATAATATATATATATATATATATATATATATATAT
>JANRMT010062838.1:3385577-3498691 GCA_026402145.1 Polypterus bichir lapradei | reverse complement strand
TCTCTTAACTGCGATGCAGCAGTGCTACCCACTGCGCCACCGTGTCGCCTGTAACTAGAAAATAGCTCTTAGAATTGTCTTTACTGGTTATAGGTCTTTGTGTTTCGGTTAGCGTTTCGATTTTTGATGTCGCCCTTATCATTCTATACATACTGTCTCACCCCAAGCCAGTAAAGCCCCTTGATTTCACGTTACGATGTCCAACTTTAAAGATTTATTCTATACATTTCTGTGCAGTGTTTCTTAAGCTATGAGTCGTGACCCATTTTGGGTCATCTGATGTCTGACCTTGGGTCGCGTTGAGTGGTGAATTACAATTGTATGGAGTGAGAAAGGATCACAAACAGTTTTATGCAGAAAGCCTTGTGATGGGTCACTGTCTGCAAGGGGGTAAAACAAGACCCTGTCCAAGGGAGAAGTACGATGATCGACTGAAGGTCTGCCACAATTTCAGATCGGGCAGACTCCCAAATGGGTGAATTCGGGTGCAAGGAAAAAAAATAGTTTAAGCACCAACAATTGTATGGTTTTGAAACTCAAGAAATTCAAAATGAGGTTTGATTTTGTCTGGAACCTGTTTTGAGATCTGTTGAAACGCCATTTTTGCTTTCCATTTAGGTGGCACCGTGTCAAGTTTCTGCTTCTGCCGACTCCACGGAGATCTGGCCCAGAATTCTCCAGGGTGCGCTTATTTTTGTGACACTAATCTCGCAACGATACGAAGGTCATCCTCTGGCGTTTCTAGGGTACTCTAACTTGACGGATAAGCCGTGTTTCGCTTCATTAAAAGGTCTTTATTTAGTCTTTCTGTTGTTTTTTTTGAAGCCCTGCTATTGTTTTTAACTCGCATTTTGGCCTCCTTGGACATTGGACTTGCCTTTTAGCCTGTTGTTTGACTTCTCCTGGCCATTTTTATTTCCGTTCTACTGTCGCTTGCGAGTTAGTATACCCGGTTTATTTCTTGATTGCATAGTTTTGACCTTTGACTTTCCCTGACCATATCTTTTTACTTCTAAATAAAACTCCTCAGATTCATTCTGTGTCACTGTCAATGGTGATTACAAAGAAAAGCCTCCTGTAAACTAACAAAGAGCAGAGTTCTTAATAGTAAGAGCAATCAGCACTGGCACATTAGTAGTAGCAGGAGAAGCTTTCAATTCCTGCCCACCTTTTCGGTCTGTAGCCGGCACTCCTTCTGTAGCCTCTCACAGTCGCGCACCTTGGTTTTGAGGAAATCCTGCTTGGATGCAGATAGCAGGAGCCCTTTGGGATCTAGGGGGCCTATAACTTCAAACCAAATAGGACATCCATCCCGGTCATGACCGCATAATCCACCTGAAAGATAACGCTCGATAACCTGCAGGATGAAGGAACAAAATGCTGTAAAGCAAAGTGTGGGCAGCAATTCTATTGTTATTGTCATTGTACATACCCAGCAAGACCTAACGTAAATGAGGTGCTATACAAAAACAACAGCAAATAGTAAACATAGTAAATATAAAATAAGCAACAAAGCAGTCTTTAAATAAAATATAAGGGCAAATATAAAGCAGTGATCACACTAAAAGTACTGTATGAAAAAAAATGATTTCAGCAGTGATTCATTTGTGATTGCTTTTAATCAGTTCAGTCCCCATATGTTGGATTATTATACATAGCAGACAGCCATGCTAAGAGGACGCTAAGTAGTAGAAAAGAATAGTTCTGTCAAAAAGGGGGCTAAGAGTGATTTAAGACCCGCCCCCAAACTCAGATTTATTATCCGTAATCCCCACCCTTTTTGTGGTAGATATCTGTTGTAATTTATAACCCCTCCCATTTTGGGGAAGAGCTATCAGAAGTCACGTCTCTGCCACTCCCCTCACCAAACCCTGCCCAGGAGGTGTGTCTTTGTTTCCTCTAATAGCCTATAGGGTCAGAGGGGTGTGTTGTTGCAACCTTCCAAGACAGGAAGAGCAAGAATGTTATTTTTTTCTATATATATATTTTTCTTTATAAAGATTGTTATATTTTATATATATATATATTGACGCATGCAGCTGGGGGTGGAGCCCAGCCGGGACGCCTGAGAGGACCGGAGGAGGGCTGGTGCCTCCTCCCGACTACGAGGGGGTGACTGCCCTGGTTTTGTTGGTGGCCTCGGGTAGGGGGCTTGGAAGCCCAACCCTGTAGCGGCCCGTGGCCATCACCAGGAGGCGCCCTGGTGCCTGAAGAACCCTGGAGCCCAGCACTTCCGCCACAACAGGAAGTGCTGGGGGGAAAAAGACAGGGGACACCCGGAGGGCTTCCGGGTGCGCAGCCGTCACTTACGCCACACGGGGGTGTGTCCAAGTAGGAGTGCCGGGAAACAGCTGGAGCCCATCCGGGGTGGTATAAAAGGGGCCGCCTCCCTGTATTTGAGAGCGGAAGTCAGGTGGAAGAGGATGGAGCTGGAGAGAGGACTGGAGGCGGCCGGAAGGAAGGCTTAAAGGACTGTGTGAGAGGCCCAGACTTTTGGGGAATCAGTGCTGGAGGCACTGGGTTGTGCACTGGACTTGGAAATATTGGATATAGTTGTGGTGAATAAATGAGTGTGTTGGGTGAACAAACATTGTCCGCCCGTCTGTGTCTGGGTCCTGTTCCACAATATATATACATACATATATATGGAAGAGAAGGTCTGTGATATGGTTTGAATATTTGCAGCTGGAGATCCACAAAGGGAGAAACTGAATCACGTATCATAAAGTAGCTTTTATTCCTGAGCTTTCAGCCCCTGCCAGGAGCCGTCATCAGAGGATAATGCTTAGACTTACAAGAATCAAAGGCAATATACAGCAAAAATTACGTGGTGGTTAGTAAGCCAGTGTGATCGGGGGTGGGGGGGTATTGGTTGTAAAGTTTTATTTATTATGAACATGTTCTTCTTAAGTTTGCATATGCTGGATTTATGTCCAAATGTCTGTTAATGACGTTTTTGTTTGATAGCCAAGATCCAGCCAGCTCTTTGGCACTTTTAGTGCTGGCCTTAAATCTTACTTGTACATTGTCTGGCCGAATCTTGGCTATCAAATGAGAACGCCATGAACAGACATTTGGACATAAATCCAGCATATGCAAACTTAAGAAGAACATGTTCATAATAAATAAAACTTTACAACCCCAACCCCCCCCCCCCCCACATAATTTTTACTGTATATTGCCTTTGATTCTTGTAAGTCTAAGCATCATCCTCTGATGAAGGCCCCTGGCAGGGGCTGAAAGATCAGGAATAAAATCTACTTTATGATACGTGATTCAGTTTCTCCCTATGTGGATCTCCAGCTGCAAATATATATATACACATTTTTTTTACACTTTGAGCTTAATGTATAAAAATCTTGCATTTACTAAATCAATGTTCCTGCTGCTCAGACATTCTAGAAACCAAGCTTATTTGCATTTCATTGTTTGAGCTTTACAGTCTTGTGTTTTAATCTACTTATTTTGTATTGTTGCACTGGTTTTGGTAAGGTATGTTAAATGTATGTTGATTTTTCCATGCACGTGTCACTGTAAGGACTGCAATTTTGTTCCACCATATACTATGTATGTGGATGAATGACAAAAAAAAGTTGAGTTGATTTTCTTTTACATAGGAGCATTCACAAGGCCTTCCATCCTGTGCGGTTTGAAAGTCCTAGTGATATTGCTAAAAGGATAGATTTTTATACAGTCCAACCGAAATAAAAAAAAAATTCTCTTCCTGCCTTGTGGGTGGAGCGATACACCCCTCTGACATTATAGGCCATTAGAGAAGACAAAGACACACCTCCTGAGCAGAGGTTCAGTGTGGTAGTGGGGGTGTGGCTTCCAGTGCCTCTCCCTGAGAAGGGGAAGGGCTTAAAGGCTTAAATAAATCATGACAGATATCTACCCCATTGGGGATGAAGCTGAAGTATCATAAATTGTGGTTTGGGGTCATATATCACTCACTACTGGCCATTAAGCAACACTCAATACCCCAGAATGACAAAGCAAAAACAGCAGTTTGGGAATTTTTGCAAATTTATTAAAAATAAAAAACTGAACTGTCCCATTGATACAAGAATTCTGACCCTATGCTAGTTAGGAAGCCGTGCTTCACAGAGTTCAGTTCAGCAATGGCTCTGAGATAAAAACTGTTTGTAAGTGTGGAGGTGTGTGTCTTTACAGCCCTGTAGCATCTCCCAGAAGGCAATAAGGTAAAAAGATGGTGGCCAGGATGGGTAGAGTCTTTTGGGACACTTGTGGCCTTCTGGGGGCAACGTGTTCTAAAAAAAATGTCCTCTAATGAAGGTAAAAGGTGGCCAGTTATCTCCTGACCCTTTGCAGCTGTACAAGTCACAAACCATACTGTAATACAGTATGTCAGTGGAGCAGTGGTCAAAGGGGACACAGTAAGTCTCCTCAATGAAAAAGTAAGGCCATTGTTCTGCCCTTTTAACCAGAGCACTGGTGTTACTTTTCCATGTCAAGTCTTCTGTGATTTGTGTTCCCAGAAATTTGAAGCTCTCTCCACGATGTCTGCATTGATCTTGAGAGGAGAAAAGTCCCAATGATGCATTCTGAAATCGATATTAAGTGTTATTTTCCATGTACCACACAGATAATTTGCAGACTTCATAACCTGTCTTCTGTCTCATCCCAATGTGAAGTTAACTCTAAGACTGTTGTGTCACCTACAGATTAAATGATGGCATTTGTGGGGTGGACAGAGGTGCATTCTTGAGTGTACACAGAGTAATGGAGAGGACTAAGCACCCAGCCTTGAGGGGCCCCAGTGCTGGGTTTCAGGATGGAAGACCAATGACAGCCCAGTCTAATGAATGGATGAGAGGTGGAGGCCTTTCTCTGTCAACTTGGGGACAAGCTGTTTGATTGAGTTTTAAAAGGCCTTCTGGTTAGGAAACGGGTTAGAAAGAAGACGAGTAGCTGTGAGAGGTTCCCAGGGTTAGGGAACTGGGTTCTGATTTTCACGCTTTCTACTGATGCTAGAAGAAGAACACTTCAGACCTCAGGGGGCTGCCACTCTGTCAGGATTGTGTCTGCCTTGATGTACTTCCGGAATTCAACATGCTGAAAAAGAAAGAGGTAAAGAGGAATAAGAACCCATTTGTGGGATTCCATTGGCCGTTTCACTCGTCCCCCCCATTGAAACCATGTGCAGTACACATGTCTGCAGACAGACAGAAGACGTTTATCCAAAATATTACATCAAGAAAATGCGGTTGAATAAATAAAAAGCAGGTTAGCCTGCTTCTCATAGGAGTGCTTTATCGATTGTAGGCTGTGAAGTTTTTGCAGAGCATTCAGAGAGTTGTTGGACCTTTTCACTTTTTACACATTTTGTTATGTTGGAAGTCATTTAAATTCTCTTTTTTGCCCTCTCATTAAGCAACACTCAATACCCCAGAATGACAAAGCAAAAACAAGATTTTAGGAATTTTTGCAAATTTTACACTGAAATATCCCACTGGTACGAGTATTCAGACCCTTTACTCCACACTTCATCCAAGCCCCTTTGGCAGCCATTCCAGACAGTAGTCTTCTCGGGTTTGACGTGACAAACCTCACACACCCAGATCTGTGGATTTTTTGACATTCTTCTCTGCACAGACTCTCATGCTTTGTTAGGCAGAATGGAGACCGTCCATTGGCTGCTATTGTCAGGCGTCTCTGGAGACGTTTGATTGGGTTCAAATCCAGGATCTGGCTGGGAAACTCAAGGACATCCAAAGAGTTGTCCCTAAGCCATTACTGTGTTGTCTTTGCTTTGTCCTGTTGGAAGTTGAACCTTCGGCCCTGTCTGAGGTCCAGAGTGCTCTGTGCAGGTTTTCATTAAGGATATCTCTGTGCTTTGCTCCGTTTGGCCTTCCCTGTCTAGCCTCCCAGTCCCTGCCTTTGATACACAACGCCACAGCATGATGCCGTCACGGCCATGCTTCACCACTGGAATGGTTTTGACTTGACAGGCTTCACACACCTGGATTTGGAGATTTTCTGCCATTCTTCTCTGCAAATCCTCTCAGACTCTGTTAGGCTGGATGGAGACAGTTGGTGGACTGCTATTGTCATTTGATTGAATGTCCTTGAGATGCTCAACCAGATCCTGGATTTGAACCCAAAGAGCTGACCCTAAGTGACTCCTGTGTTTGTCTTTGCTTTGTGACCCTTCATCCAAGTTTGAGGTCCCTTAACTTAACCCGTTGTCACACACGTGTGCATGGGAGGCAGCCAGAAGGACCAAAAGAAGGTAATTGCACGCCAGGCCAGGGGATGGCGTGGCGCGGTAAACCTCTCTCTTTTATCTCTACAGACCAGAAATGCTGCCTGATTCCGACGTCGTCACTTCTGGTTTTGGCCCAATGATATCACTTCCTGTTTCTGACTACAAGGTCGTCACTTCCAGTCCTGGCCGCAAGGACGTCACTCCGGATCCGGCCCCAAGAACTTGCCTCTGGTTCCGGTCTTCCCCGTTGATGTCACTTCTGCTGACCTGCTTTCAAAGCAACACAACCTCCGCTCGTATTCAGTTCTGTTTTGGACTCAACCTGTACACTTCTGCGTTGCCAAATCTCAGTTCTTGCAGCCTTATTCAAGTATTTTGGTGTCAAGGTCCATTCATCTTATGCTGTTTATACTACACGTAAACCGCACTAACCCCTGACTGAAACTTCCGCTGTGAAACTGCAGGTGACGTTTGGTGCTGCGGCTCTGCGGTTGGATATCATTGGATAAAATGAACTGAAATGATTTTAACACAAGGCTGCAACATAACAAAATATGAAAAAAAGAAAAGGGGCCTGAGTACTTTCTGAAGGCACTGCGTGCACTGAAGTGGTCTTAAAGTTGCCTCTTGCTTTATAGTAGCTGCATTTACCCAAAATGACCAAAGTTCTGCGGCTTTAGTTTACTTCAAGCTGTGGCTTGACATGCTGAAATGATTCCACAGACAAAGTATCTTCGTTTTTTAAAAGCTTTAGCAAAAAATAAAAGTAAAACCGTTCACACTAAAAATAGAGAAAAAGTTGGTATTGCAAAGTAAAGAGAAGTTCTGGTTTAAGAAAAAATATGTTCAAGGCTTGTTTCTTTACGTTTTCCAGTATAGTCGAACCATTTCTGAACGGTCAGAAAACTCTATGCTTATGCGACTTAAATACTGTAAAGGGCTCTTGCAGTTCATGCTAGCAATGGGACTAATTCCAAAACACTGACTTACTTAAAACACTGTATAACAAATATCTCTCTCTATATATAAAATCCAACATCTGTCTGTCTGTATGTCTGCCTTTCACGAGAGAACTTCTTAACAGATTTAGATCGGGATTTTTTCTATAATTTGCTTGAACATTCCGGTTGATTTTGTGACTTCTCTTATTGCGCTAAGTATTGTAGTTTGGTTTGCGGCACAGATTTATTCACGCAAATCCAAGAAAGACTCATCATGCTGCGGGGCCCTCCTCACTCACGCATCTGCCTCTGGGCGTAACCTTAACTCCGCTTCGTTAGCAAACGACGGAACTACTTAACAGATTTAGATCTTTTTTTACTATAATTTGCTTGAACATTACAGTTGATTTTGTGACTTCTCTCATCACGCTAAGTATCATAGTTTGGTTGTGGTGCCGATTTATTCACACAAATCCGAGAGACAGGCTGAGTGCCGAGGGGGGCGGGGCCCTCCTCACTCACACGCCACCATCCATTTGAGTCACTCGACCTCTCGGCATGTGTTGCCTCCGCTTAGCTAACGATACCTGTTTTTTCAGCAGACATTCTCATCTACAGATTGTTAAGGAGTAATGTTTGATGTTTTTGAGAGAGAGATGTTTTAGGGGGTAGTTGCTCATTGGCCACGCGCTCTTCTCCCCATGCAGGGGACGCACTCCCGTCAGAGCTGAACGCGATCAGATACAGTGGCGACATTTGACTTTAGGGTACACCTGCGTTCCGATTGGCCAGAGATACTTTGCCAACATTTTACATTTTTGGCAAAGAGATCACAGCTACATTCTCACTCCCTGATAGCAAAACCAAAAATATTGTATATCAAGAGGCCCTCGGAATACGAAAGCCATCAATATAAATTCTTCTCAATATATATTTTTTTTAAAAAATGTATTGATTTTTAAAGTTTGTCCTGTTTCACTACTATGCAGGTGGAGCCGTGGTGGACAGCTAGTAGCTAATAAGGTTTTATCGAACTTATGGGGGTCTATGGCTAGGAAAGAAAATTGGATTCTGCTCAAATTAAGCAAACACCTAATATGAGTTTAACTGAAAACGTGAACTTTCTAAGATTGGCTCTTACACTTATAGTCAATAAATGATTAGTTTTGGGGGTGTCACTGCTCTCTGCTGTCCATAAACATCTGTACCCACTGCCACGAAGACAATAACGGCACTGCTTCCGTGAATGATCTGCAAAGTGTAAATCTGCCGCTGCCGCTGCAGTGGATACGTCAAAAAGCAAGGGTGAGGATTTAAAAAAAATGTAAAAAAGGGGTGTTTTAAGTTGTAAGCAAAGCAAATCTTACCTTGCGAAGCATTGCTTCTGATTTTTGAAGGTTAAAAGTCCTGGCTGTAAAATAAATAAGGACATAGATATGTTAATTAGGTGTGCATATTTAACTCTGTTCACTTTATTTTTGCCTCACGCTCTTCACTGAGTGCAGGGTGAAGGAGCTTTACAAATCAGTAATTGCGTTTATACTCTGTACACGTGACAATAAATTTCATGTTTCAGGGTGTCCCTCCCTGGCTGGGGTTCAAAGTCCTGTTTCCTTGTCTCCTTTGTCCACTTTTTTTTTTTCCTTTTATCTATGTTAACGTTACTTTTTAACTGCTTTGTTGTCAGTGCCTGCGTTATGATCCAAGAGACGGGACCACCGGCCAATCGCCACCATGGACTGTCCCTTCTGCTCTATAAATATGGGAGGGTATCCCATAGTTCCTGGCGGTTCATTTCAAATGCGCTTGTGAGTTGCGGCGAGTACTTGAGTGTTGTTTCTGTGCTTTTCATGTTTACTGGAATTTTGAACCTGTGCTCTGTTTTTGGCTTCATTTTTGGATTCTCGACTGGGAATCTGTTTGCCTTGGGTTGCCCTACCTTCTCAGGCAACTTCTTTTTGTTCTTCTTGTGCTACAGAGTATTTGTGTTCAAAATTCATTTTTTTATAAAGACTAGGGGGCTTCGATCGCCAACCCCCGTGTTTGGTTTTCCGGATACACACTTTTAAGATTTTTTTTTCTTTGAATTATTGTTATTTCATCAGTTTCACTTTTATTTCAGAACTTCTGTAAAAACAATATTTGGAATCTTTGATGTCCCAACGTGCTGAATCTTTTAAATGAGGTCAGTGAGACATGTGTTTAATGATAATTCAGGATAGGTTTCTCTATTTGGAATTTCAGCACAGACAAAACGATCTTCATCATCAGCAGTTAATCATTTTTTTTGCAAAGTAACCAATAAATGCATGTGAGGTAAACTCCGTTATTGAAATTCTCTGACTTAAACTTCAAAGCCTTACAATATTTATATACTTCTGACATTTCACCTATGTCCATACATTCGATCTCTATTCGCCCTTTCGTTATTTCTCCGAGTAATAATTTCACTTTGTTTGTGCTAATGCAATCTTAACTTTCTTTGTTTTGACACTGTCGTTTTTGTCTGCTTTCATACTCTGTATCTTGCTCTTCATGTGTTTCGTGCCTACGTTTTTTTGTGAGTCTTTTGAATCCCAGTTTTCATTTTCTCTAACCTGCTCTGTATGTGTTTGGCCCCCTTGTTTTTTAACCTCTTTATGATGTTTTACTTTGTTTTCTACTCTGTCTTTTATTTCTGACCTCGCTTTGTCCTGGTTTTTTTTTCAATAACACCTGGGGCCTCATGCATAACGCCGTGCGTAGAACTCACACTATAACATGGCGTAAGCACAAAAGCCGAAATGTGCTTACGCACAGAAAAACCCAGATGCAGGAATCTGTGCGTACTCCAACTTCCATGTTCTTCCGCTCCATAAATCCCGGTCAGCGTGAAAAGTAATGCTCGTGCACGTGCTTTATGTAACGCCCCAACTCCTCCCAGAATTACGCCTTTTTGAATATGCAAATCAATATAAATAGCCCTTAAGATCAGCGTTCTGTGAAAAGACAATGGGAAAAGCACGGGGGAAAATGTAAGAATTTCAGCGAATACCAAGTGGAGGCAAAGGAAAAACATACTATTTGTTGATTTAAACAGTGGAATAAACAACAAAAGGAAGTTGATCGAGTGACATAGCGTGTCGGAGAGACTTGAAAGCTCAAGTTCACAAAGTCACACAGTGCCAAAATAAAAAAGAAGACACATATCAAAGTCGCCGTGAAAAGGCGAGTTGTAACCCACCGTCTGAGCTTATTAGGGTACAGACAAAAAAAATAGGCACAGAGTGGGGAAAAAAGCACGAAATGTCAACTTTAATCTTGAAATTTCCACTTTAATCACGTAGTTTATTTTGTCATCAAAGTAGAACATCATAAACTTCATCTTAAATTCATTTACAGTAATTTACTAGTTTGTCACATCCCATCGTAACTAAAGTAGCACATTAAATGCTTTGTTTTGTATTTGATCTTCAATGTGCTCTCTGTGTGAATCACTACGTGCTTCCGTTCTTTCTCTTTCTCCGACAGGACACAGAATCCATTACATTCGTGATATTACAGCTCTCTGAATAATTAAAATACTGAGATGTATACGTGATATCATTTTCATGATGAATGGAATGAAAGCATGCTATTAAACATGAGAACACGATGGTGCAGTGATTGTTCATGTCTCATACAAGATGCTGTTGCGCCATGCACGACCTTCGATTAAATAATTTATTGTAGCAGTACTGTCTCTCTCAAACGTACTAACCTCCAATTCCTGTCGTTACTTTTCTTTCCCCAAATACCTAATCGCCACACAATCAGCTCTGTAATAGACGTTAAGCCATCTGTAAGCTTACAACGACGATTCTTCAAAACTTTTAAGGAACATTGAAATATCTTCATAGTACGTGTTTAATTATTCTATCCATCTATCCTTCCAGTGTTGCGCCAGCCTCAGCAAATATACAGTGCGCAAGGCAGGAGCAGTACGTGAACTTGCTAGCGCTGCGGCACCGTATCCTCACATGTTTAATTATTAAAAATACAGATTATTTAAATGAAGTTAAAGTTTTATCTGTATAATATAATCAACATATTTTGCTACATTTCATCTTAAAATGATATCGTCATCATAAGTAAATACGTGCTTTATAAAGTGGCGCAGGTTGTGTAATATCATAATTGTAGTGCAAGTTTACAGTGGGGTAATTGTACTTATAAGTGCAAACAGTTCTACAAGGAGCAATTGATTGAGTGTGTTTATAGTTCTTGGGATGAAACTGTTTCTGAACCGCGAGGTCCGTACAGGAAAGGCTTTGAAATGTTTTGCCGTGGCTTTGGCAGCATGTGCTTGATGCTGTATACCAATAATTCTCTTTCCGTTCAGCTGCTGCTGTGATTCACACTCAGATATAGTGATATAAATACTCTGAGTGGTACAGTGAGAGTAATATGGTAAAAGATGATCCGTTGTGGCAACCCTTAAAGGGAGCAGCTGAAAGAAGAAAAAGAAGAAGAAGAAGATGGTGCAGTGAGAGTAAAAACGCTAAAGCTGTTATGGTATTTGGAATACTATGGCTATTCCCTGGGTCATTATATTGTTACAGGTAATCTACAATAAGATGCATTTCACTAATAAACAATATGCAGTTAGTTTCAGTGTATTTATAAAGCCGCGTCAGTAATGTGGTTCTAAGAAATAAAGGGTAACCACACAGGAACAGTAGCACTGCTTTGACGCTGGGTACTGCCAGTCTGCAAAACCAAGCGGAGAACTTGTGTATGAGATACCGTGGAAAAGTGCGTGGCTTTACGCCAAGTGTAGGTTTTATGCATCGCAATTTGAACGTGGAAACGTTCTTACGCAACATTTCTGTTCGTACGCACCGTTTATGCATGAGGACCCAGGTCGCTGGTGATTATTTTCCCTTTTTCGAGTAATAATTTCCGTTTGTTTGCGCTACCGCAATCTTTACGTTCTTTTTTTATACTTTCTAATTTTCCTACTTTCATATTCTTTAACTTTCTCCACATGTGTATCATACCAGCATTTGTGAACGTCTTTATGAAGTTCTACTTTGTCTTTTACTCTGTCTTTTAATTCTGAGCCAGATTGGATGTGCTTTTTTTCCAGTTCCACTTGTTCCGGGCTGATTATTACTTTCCTTATTTTCTGAATTTGCACCTAGATTATTCTTTTTTCTTTTTGGCTCTTTTTTCTCTCCAGCGTGCTGCTCTTTCATCTTCGCTTATTTGTCGACGTTTCATTTATAACGTATTGTCCTTATACGCTTTATATGCACTCAGAGCCTGGATCTGTGTGGGCTCAAAGCCTTTACACGACTGAGTGTTTTGCTGCCCGTGCTCTTATTTGGTTGTAAGCAGGGTGTGTCTTGCAAGAATCTCATGTTCTACGTCCCCGTGAGATGGTCCTGGGTCAATCTCTTGGCACAAAGTCTCATGTTTAAGGTCCCCGTGAGACGCTCTGTGGCCATTCTCTTTCGTCTTGCAGGTCTTTTAAGTGTCTTCCGTGATCTTAACATGAAGATCACATCTCGTCTCCTTCTCTCCCAGGATTTGTTTTTATAATAGAGAGATTATTCAAGGCGTTTTTTTGTGTCTAGCCAGTGTTTTTGATGGTAAATCCCCCTTTAGTAGGTAATTTTGGAAGTACTTATGGGATTTATGTGCTTTAATGACCCATCTTATATATAAACGTTGTCACACACGTGCGCATGGGAGGCAGCTAAAGGGCTTGAGTGTCGGCGGTTCTGAGGCATGCCGGGTTATGGCAGAGTGCACTGACTCTTTTTCTCCCTTTCCTGTAGGCCATTCCTGGGAGATTCCACCTGGCTCTCTTGACGTCACTTCCGGGACCAAGCCAATGGAAGTAGACCTTACTGGCTCCGGCCCCTGTGATGTCACATTTGGGCTCAAACCAATGGTTGAAGAACATGGGCCCGATCCTTATGACCTCACTTCCTGTCTTCCCCTTTAAAAGCCTACCCTTTTCCCCTTTTCCCTCAGTCTTGTTTTGGACTCAATTGTATGCACATCAGTGCTGTTTATTGTAAGAAATAACGACTTTTGCAGCCAGGATACCAGAATATACAGGTGGCTGCCCCAAACCTTCATCCGAGTATGTCTCATCTTTGTGACAACGTCTACACGTGGAAGTGTGTGTGTCTGTCTGTCTGTCCGGCCGTGCAGTGCGAGGCTACATCATGAAGCTCAAAGAAAGCAACTCTGTCGCCAAAGTGAAACAGCTGAGAAAAGAGAAACTTGCTTAGCCACTGATAGACAACGGAGGTGAACATGTTGACAAAACGAAACCGCCAAGGAAAAAGAACCTCACTTAGCCGCTAATACACAACCAATGCGATTGATTGACTGAAGTGCCAAAATCCATGGTTTCTAGGCGTCCAGGGCTTTTATAGTACAGGCTTACACAGCTAGTTAAACATAATGCATAAAGATAAAGATTTCCTTAAACACGCAGTAAAACAAAGCAGCTGCCCCCTTCACCGTCTGCATGCTTGATTTGATAAGGTGCCACACAAGAGGTTTGCCATCAAACTAAAAGAAGTGGCAGTGCAGGGTGTAGTTGGCAGCAGAATTGGCTCAGAATTGATGGTGTGAGGAACAGTATCCGAATTGGCTGGTGTTAACAGTGGTGTCCAGCAGGGGGCAGTGGTGGGGCTGGTGCAATTTTTAATACTTATAAATGATTAGGATAGGAATTTAAGTAACAAGCTGGTTAAGTTTGCAGATGATGCCAAGATAGGTGGACTGGCAGATAATCAAGAATCTGTTGAATCATCACAGAACTTGGACAGCAGCAGACAGGCTTGGGCAGATTTGTGGCTGATGAAATGTAATGTCAGGGAATATAAAGAATTAAACATAGAATGTAAAAATGTGAGGTTTGATTACACAATGGGCGGTTCTGCTCAAGCTTTATAACCCACTGGTGAGGCCTCATCTGGAGTCCTGAGTGCAGTTTATGTCTACATAAAGACATAGCAGCACTAGAGAACGTCCAGAGAAGAGCAACTGGGCTGATTCAATGGCTACAGGGGATGAGCTATGAGGAAAGATTAAAGGAGCTGAGCCTTAAGGAAATGAAGAGGACGAGACCTGACGGAAGTGTTTAAAATTATGAAGGGAATTAGTACAGTGGATCGAGACGGTGACTTTAAAATGAAAACACGGGGACACAGCTGGAAACTTGTGAAGGGGAAGTATTGCACAAACATGAGGAAGTGTTTCTTTGCACAGGTTACAATACGCAAGCTTTCAAGGCAGCTCGGACCTCTTCTTCGGGCAAGTGGAAGTTTTTCTTCACACAAAGAACCACAGACACATATGGTAGACAGGAGGACTTTAGGGGCTTTCAGAACTAGATTTGTAGAATTAAGTGAACAGATCTGGCAAGCTTTGTTGGGCTGAATGGCCCGTTCCTGTCTAGATTGTTCTGTTGTTGTAGATTTAATTGGAAATGGAGAAATTCCAGTCTTCACTCAATAACCCATAATGACAAAGTGAAAACGGGTGACCAGAAGGGTTTTGCAAATTTATTGAAACTGAGTCCCTCAGCGTGTTTAAGAAGACCCTCTTTTTCACTGTATTTCTGTCTGTTGGGTTTTTGTAATGTAGGAATTGTACCTCACTTGTTGTTCATTCGGAGCTTCTCACTTTTGGTGATGCGTCTTGTCCGGTCACACTTGTTACCAAACAGTACCCCAGACTGGTGTTTACTTGATTGTGTGCACCATTTTTTGTACGATGTTTTGGATTAAAGTGTCTGCTAAGCAAATAAACATAAATGCAGATTCCTCTTTTATGCCATCTTTACCTCAAGTAGAATGTTACTTGGAAATAGCAGGGCACCAAGAGACCCTCGTAGCGTGGAATTCTAATCGTAACCAAACATTCAAAATTCCCAGCAGCCCACAAACACTGAATGTTAACCAAATATCGCTTAGACCTGCTCATCAAATTCATCAATTAATCAATAATCAAGTGTACTGTGTGGCACGTCCACCACACACACACACACACACACACACATAGTGTGGCAATGAAAAGGTGACAGCTAAGGGCTTTTCAGAATAAAGTTTGCAGAGCATAACCTTTATAAAGATTTTATGCTCGTCTCTTATCATTTGGTGACAGTATTTGCAGCGATCCTCCTTGGTACCGTTTGGAATTTGCCCACTCTATTTACTTTTGCTAATCTTATCGATCTGCTTGGGACAGTGACCTTTGTTTTTAAATCATGTCTAATCTGATAATCTCCTGTCCCTTTAAATTGACTTTCCTTGTCACTGGAACAAAAGGCAACGTAAAAAAACTGAGAATTTGGGGCACACAAGCCTATTAGCTTTTAAACTCCATTTCCTGCACCAGCCATTTTTATCTTTACGGGGTCAGCTGGCACAGTCTTGCACTGCTATCCTAGAATGGGTGCCAGTCTATGCACACACTATGTCATTTTAGAAATGAGCCTGGACTTGCACCCCTTTGGGACGGACGTGAACACCGAGCACAGACATGTGAGCAAGACGTCTATCCTGCCGAGAAACGGACAGCTGAATTATTTACTGAGCTAGACCAGGAGAAACAAGTGAAAATTGGGAAACAGAACACATAAAAATAAACCAAGCTATCAAGTTGCAAAAAACAGGCAAAGTGGTCAAACCAAACGCACACTAACAAAAGCTTTCTTCTTTTTTTTGTTTTTATTATAGGCACAGATCGGATAACAAAAGGGAGCTCCCAGCCAACTTTTTGTCCCGTTGCACCGATTATTCAAGGAAGGAACACCCCTAGCAACACGGTAAGGCGCCAGCGACAGCTCTCAAAATGGCAGCGATAGAAGGAACTCAAGAATAGCGGTCAGAACGTTAGAAAATGCCAAATGAATTCAACAGCGAACCCCAATCATATCACTGTCATTCATGCCATGGGGCCATGAACCAAAGCAACACTTATAAGCTGCCCACCAAAAATCTGTCACTCTTCATTATAGGTAACACCAATTAACGTGTACGCCGTCACGAGATATGCAGTCCGTTTAGAAAGCATTCAGACACCTTCACTTTTTTCACATTTCGTCATGTGGCAGGGTCCTGCTAAAATTATTGAAATTATTTTTATCCCACAACACCTCATAATGACACGGCAAATAACAGGGTTTTAAAAATTGTATTTGTTTCAGTGACAGCTGTCATTTTCACCTATTAAACCTGAGAGAGGGCGGACTCTAGCAAATGCTGTGCCCTGATTGGTGAATCTTTGGCCATCAAAGTGCCACATTTATAGGCAGACACCACACGTCAGTTTCAGAAGAGGAATTTGGAGCTTCTTCAATTGACCTAGCCGCTTCATGTAATACAGTACATGTACTTATTTGGCTGACACCTTAATCTTAGATTAGATCTTCTTCTTCTTTCGGCTGCTCCCATTAGGGGTCGCCACAGCGGATCATCTCCTTCCATATCTTTCTGTCCTCTTCATCTTGTTCTGTTACACCTGTCACCTGCATGTCCTCTCTCAGCACATCCATAAACCTTCTCTTTGGCCTTCCTCTTTTCCTCTTGCCTGGCAGCTCTGTCCTTAGCACCCTTGACTCTTTATACCCAGCATCTCTCCTCTGCAGTATACAAACTGTCTCCCCCTCTCCTTCCATACCATGGCTGTCCTGGCCAGAAAAGGATCTCAGTATAGTTCAGGTCAGAAATGCCAGTCTCCAGGTGGCATCCCTCAAACCCTGTAGAACATGTGTGGGGAGACCAGAAGATGGCAGTTCACAGACACTTCGCCTACAATCTAAAAGAGGTGGACAGGATCTGCCAGGAAGAATGGGAAACATACAAGGTCTATTGTGGACATCTGGGACCATCCTGAAAGATAAAAATCATCATCTTGCATCTGCAGACCTTGTATTAAACAACTTTAATCTGTTTCTATTAGAACAGCTTCTTCTTCTTATTCTTTAAGCTGCTCCCATTAGGGGTCGCCACAGCAGATCATCTTCTTCCATATCTTCCTGTCCTCATCATCTTGCTCTGTCACACCCATCACCTGCATGTCCTCTCTCACCACATCCATAAACCTTCTATTAGGCCTTCCTCTGTTCCTCTTACCTGGCAGCTCTATCCTTAGTACCCTTCACTCATTATACCCAGCATCACTCCTCTGCACATGTCCAAACCAACCCACTCTCGCCTCTCTGACTTTGTCTCCAATCCGTCCCACCTGAGCTGACCCTCTAATGTCCTCATTTCTTATTCCTATCCATCCTTGTCACATATCGTAGCATCTTTAACTCTGCCACCTCCAGCTCCGTCTCCTGTGCCACCGTCTCCAGCCCATATCACATAGCTGGTCTCACTGCCGTCCTGTAGACCTTCCCTTTCACTCTTGCTGATACTCGTCTGTCACTAATCACTCCTGACACTCTTCTCCACTCTGCCTGCACTCTCTTCTTCACTTCTCTTCCACAATCCTTATTACTCTGTACTGTTGATCCCAAGTATTTAAACTCATCCTCCTTCGCCAACTCTACTCCCTGCATCCTCACCGCTCCACTGACCTCCCTCTCATTCACACACACTGGAGGGTCTCCCACGGATCCCAGTGGTTCAATTTCGAATGGGCCTGGGCGTGGGGAGCTTACTTGTATTTCTTAGGAATTCTGTTCATTATTACTGGATCGCTGACATTTCAACTTTTGACCTTGCCTTTGGAATCTGTTTCGGGGCTCATTTGATTTGGATTGCCTTTGCATTTTACCTTTGTGCTCCATGGAGCTTCATTTTGATTTTAATAGTTTTTCTAAAGAATACATCTTTGGGGTGGCACAGTGACACAGTGGTAGTGCTGCTGCCTCGCAGTAAGGAGACCTGCATGTTCTCCCCGTGTCTGCGTGAGTTTGCTCCCACAGCCCAAAGACATGCAGGTTAGGTGGATTGGCAATCCTAAAATGTCCCTGGTGTGTGTGTGCACCCTGCCCATGGTTTGTTTCCTGCCTTGTGCCCTGTGTTGGCTGGGATTGGCTCAAGCAGACCCCTGTGACCCTGTAGTTAGGATATAATGGGTTGGATAATGGATGAATGGATGGATCCATCAAAAAGCCTTAACATTGGAATAAAGGGATTGCTTTTGCCAGGGTTTGGCTGTTAAGGTAGATGTCACAGAGGATTTAAAAACAAAGTCGCACATTGTGAAGGTGTTAGAAGGGAGAGGGTTCTAATTTGAGGAAATATTAAAAAAAAAGAGAAAATAAATACCATGTCCATTACAGGATTGGAAAGGGAAGCAGTGGTGTAGAAAGGAAAGACGTTATCCTCTTCAAGAAAGTCAGACAAGACGCTCTGTGGTTGGTGACTCAGAGATGTTTTATGTGGATTTATCAGCATAAAGTCCTTCTAAGAAAGATAACCAGGTCAGCCTGCGGACCACCTGGCAGCTGGTCATGTACCACCAGTGGTCTGTAGACCACACTTTGAGAACCATTGATTTAGAGTTATGTGTTAAAGTGCAGAAGTGAACAACTTAATTGGAAAACCTGAATTTTGTTTTGTTAAAAAGAACATACCAGCTGGGTAGTCATCATTTCCAGGCACATGAAATTATCTTTATTTTCTCCCAAAAGTTATCATGTATCATTTTAAGAATGTTCCACATAAAAATAATTTCTCTAAATATATTTCACTTAGAGGGTGGCACAGTGGTAGCACTGCTGCCTTGCAGTTAGGAGACCCGGGTTCGCTTCCCTAGGTCCTCCCTGCGTGGAGTATGCATGTTCTCCACGTGTCTGCGTGGGTTTCCTCCCACCGTCCAAACACATGCAGGTTAGGTGGACTGGCGATCCTAAATTGTCCCTAGCGTGTGCTTGGCGTGTGTGTGTGCCCTGCAGTGGGCTGGCGCCCTGCCCAGGGTTTGTTTCCTGCCTTGCGCCCTGTGTTGGCTGGGATTGGCTCCAGCAGAGCTCTGTGACCCTGTGTTAAGATATAGCGGGTTGGATAATGGATGGATGGAAGAATACATCTTTTCTTTAATAAAGATTTGTTGCTTGCCTTTAGTACTTGCTGGGGTTTGACAGTGCTATCACCCTATGCTTTGAAATTTACTACAAATGTAAAGTGCCCTATAAATAAAATGCATCATTATTATTATTATTATGCTTTTGAACTCTTTGGTGTTTAGGACTCCTAGTTCACAAGGCATGGAAACACATGTCAAGTATTTTTTGTCAGAATGCGGATAAATTAGAGTCACAAGTGCTGGATCTTAAAGGTCGCACTCATGACAATGCGTGTCACACAGTCCCACGGAACTCTGGGAATGTTGCCGAGGCAGCAGTTGACATTCCTGACACAAAACAGCAGCACCCGTGAACAACCCAAAATGGCATTGTGGGAAGTCGTCAATAACAATATTCAATTTTCAAAGGAAGACAGACAGCGAAAAACTAATTTGAAAATTAGATTCCCTGTATTAAAAAAAAAAAAAAAAAACTAGTTTAGCGGCATGGATTTTAAAAAAGGAGAAAGAGAAAGGTGCAAAAAATGTAGTCATTGTAACAGCAGGTGGTGTCAAGAAATAATGACATTGTTGGGAGATGGAGTCTCAAACATGGCAAGAAGGACACGAGGCCTCTCAAAATAAGCCACCAAAGCATAGCCATAAGTCGGCCAGTCCCCCAAATTCTACCTCCAGGCTTCAGGCTAAGGAGGCCTAAAATGGAGAACCTGTTTTAAAAGTTGAAACATTCAATGAAACTGCTGTGCTCCTTGTAGTTTGTGGTTAGATCCCCCAAGAGGCGGTGGGGTCACCCTTACCTTCATAATCAGGGATACTGCCCCCCGTCCTTTATACTCTGACCAGAACAGCAAGTCGGTGCTGTTCATTCTGTTGTGAGTCTGGCACCACAAAATAGCAAAAATGGGCGAGGCCTTCAAAAAGACCCACAACAAACGGGCCAGGAAACTCATTTGGGTGGGGCCCGGGGTGAACACCCCCTCCACTTGTTGACTCCATCACTCCTTATAATGTCAAGTACTTTTATAGGTAAGAAAATGCCCTTATTTAGAAATGCAGCAAATTGATAGCACATAGCATTTCAGTTCCAATCCAATTCTGCTGCCTTGGCAGGGTGCCAGTGCGTCACAGGGCCCACTCATGCACACATACACCCTCACTCTCGGGCCTTTTGGGGATCACCAATTCATCAAATTTACAAGGGAAAGAAAACCCACACAGACACGAGGAGAACATGAAAACTCCACATGGACAACATCCAGAAGCAGGATTTGACCCTCTGATGCTTGATGCAGGCATCGCTTATTAAACAACTCAATAAAAAGAGTTTATCATCTTCCATATAAAATTAATATAACTTCATATTTTTAATTAATATAAATGTTCTTTACATTGTCTTGTGCCTTCAATAAAGCACCTTTAATGGCATTCCAGTCTACAACAGACCTGACTGCCTCAAACCTCTGGGCTCCATTTAAAGAAGGTTCTAATGACTTCATTTACTTACCTCTGAGCCAGCGCAATAAGAAGTGGTCATGTTGGGCAGGCAGGCTGGGCAGGATGTCTAGAATGTTCTCCCGAAACTAAAATAGAGAAAGAAAAAAAAGAAGAAGAAGAAAATGAGAGCAGAACAGCTGGAAAAGCCAGCTGAGCTGTCAAACATGTCTGCCCAGCCTGGCTAGTTAACCCCAGAGGCAGAACAAGACACTCAGCCTGATTGATGTGTGACTCTTATGTCCCCTACTCCTCCACCACCACCTGGAGACAGAATTGCTCAGGTTGCATTTATAAATTTAACTAAACCCTTTGTGAGGGTGAGACCTTGTCCTCGTGTGGTGTCCATGGCTGGCAGGCTATGTATACCCTGAATTAGACTTGAGAATGTTGTACAATGGAATGTGGTTAGTACTGGATTGTCTGCTGTTGGTGTTGGTGTTGCACTGCTGGTCTGTGGGGACAGGCAGATGAAAATTCCATTGGACTCTTTAGAGGCAACAAAAAATCTGAACTTAAAAGCCTTATAGCGTACATTTTACCTGAAAACATGTCACAGCACTCTGGGGCTGCACTGCATGAAGAGCTCTATATAAAAATGAACTGAATTCAGATGAACCCACAGAGAGAGTGAGAGCAGCGCTCAGGTGAACCCACCACCTCTTGTTCTTCCAGAATAAAAAAGTCAACTGCAAAACACAGCAGCATTCAATATGCTGGAAGAAGCCCACCATAGCACAGGGAGAACATGAAGACACAGCAGAGCCTTGGGCAATTGCTGTATGGACCCCGTGTGGATGGCTCATGTTCAGGTTAAGCTGTCAGAACATGCCTAAGTACAAAGAAACCTTACACAGCAAACATATTCTGGTCTACGAGAACGGAGAGTTAATTAATTAGTTGAAAGGCACTCAGATAGATAGATAGATAGATAGATAGATGGATGTTAGGGCCTTTTTTGTAACCTATAAATGGCACATTTGTAACTCTAGTAGGGACCTTTTTTAACTTTAGGTCCTTTTTCTAACACTAGATAGATAGACAGTAATGGAATTATGCAAGATGTGAAATACACTATATAAGATATGACAGGCACTATGTAACAGATATTTAGGCATGGAAGGCTCTATATAATACACAGATATATACAGCCTGATATGCTAGATAGATATTAACACCAAAGGGGACATACAGTGTTTTGCAGTTTTTACAGAAATGATATAACAAACGTTTACTTTTTATCGTCGCTTGTTTAAAAGCCATAGTTTGTCCCCTCGCACATTATATTTCGTACAATACAAAAAGTCCTGTGGGCTACTTTGTAGCGCTTTGCAGCACGAAAGCCGTATCTTGGGTTCGGGTGCTACGCCTGTCCTTTTGGGGTTTGCACGCTATTCCTTTGTTTGTCCGACTGGGTGTTCTTCCCACGTCCCAAAGACTTACAGGGTTGATTCATTTGTGACTATTATTTCTTCTAACCATAGGCTCGCGCGACACTGATTTGGTTTAGATGAGAATGCTAAGTAACGATGTAACGCCCCTTTAGTTGTTTTCTCGTCTTTTTTTTCCATTGTGAATGTCCCATTCTAATGTGTATGCCAAACCTGACCGTGCGGAGTGTGATATTTCGGAACTCTTAGATCAGATTGTTTCTCACTTTTACGTCGTGTTGCCCGATCAGTTAAATGATAGGAATGACAGGAGGTACCGGTTAGACAGCAGCAGGCTCCTCCACCGGATACCGGCGCGGTGCGCTTAGGAACCGCGGAGATGGTTGTGCGCGTCGCGGAAAGGAAATGCGTGTACAGATTGTTTTGGCGATAATTGTACACTTTTTTTCTTTTTCCTTTTTTAAATATGTAACCATTAGTTTAGTAACTATTGTTCTTAAAAGTAGTTTGTCCATTATCTCAAAGGTGCGCGTGGTTTTACGGCAGCGACTTCTGTTCTCCCCCACTTTGTACTTGACAATACTGACATTATAAACCGAGAAGCGTGTCGTCTGGGTTTCAACTTTATCATCACGTGTTCCTTCTTTGATTGGCTGCTGACCTGAGCCCAGGGGTGCGGGGATAAGCCCGTCGACATCGCGGAGTTCAGATAATAGGCGTGTGTAGGTAGATATACACGCATAGTGTGCAGTCCAAACTTGAAAGTCCAGTTCCTGTAGAGATGACGCCTCGCCATTGCATCACAAAGTTGCCTTTGGACTGCACTGCCTGGACTTTCATTTGGTGAAGCACACACAATTAACACAAAGAATCTAAGGACAGCGGAACAATAAATTACATCTTCAGATCCATTCTGAGTTGGCTGGACGTTTGGGAAAACGCGCAGGAAAAAGAGACCCAAAGTGGTATTGCATGGAGTTTTTATGTTCTCCCCTTGTTCGCGTGCGGTTGGCCTCTCACAGTCCAAAGACTTGCTGGTTAGGTGGATTGGTATTATAATATTGACCCCGATATATGTGTACCTGTGTGTTCGCCCTGTCAGGGTTTTGAACCTGCTTTGCCCCGCAACCATTCCCTGATTAGGTGGATTTTGAAGATGGATAGATGGATGGATGGATGGTGGTCGTTAGTCAACATAAGCTATTAACAGCCAATTCGAGCAGTCCTAAATTCGAATCCCGCGCCTGGTAGTTGTCTTTGTGTAGTCTACCAAGCCTGCCACCAAGGGTTCATTTAATAGGCTAAGGGGGGGGGGGGGGGCCCCAATTATTATGCTGAGCCCACCAAATTCAATGTCGAGAACAGTACATTGTTAGTTGTTATAGTGTTTTGCGACTATATCTCACTATGCCCCCCTCCAACCAACCCCATAGAGAATTGCAGTTGCCCCCGCACCATTTTTAGGGGTCAAGGTTGGTTAGCACCTTCTCCGCGTATCTACGTGGGCTTAATATCATATCATATCTATCTATCTATCTATCTATCTATCTATCTATCTCTCTCTCTCGCTTTCTCTCTCTCTCTCTCTCTCTATATATATATATATACAGTATATACAGTATATATAGTGTATATATAGTATCGAGAGTATAGTGTATATCCACAAATATTCACTTTTATTACAGTGCTAATCTTTTCAGATTCTGTTAAAGTCAGCTGCATGGAGCCCGCCGTGTATCTTTAATACTTCTAATCTTTGGTCACACGCTGCGATGCCAGGCAGTCTAGTGTGGTAAGATGATTATAAAATTATCCATACATGCATTTTTATAGCCGTTTAGCCTAATTTGAAGTGGCAGGCAGCCGCTGCTTGTCAGGTTAGGCTGCCACACCGGCACTGGTTGAGTTTGCCAGTGTCATACTGAGGCTGCCAAGACAGGCAGGAAGAGAAAGTAAATCGAAGTCGGATCTCACTTGTCATGTTATTAGGTGTCTTGTCTCGTAATGGGGGTCCTGTCTTCTACGGTCCCTGCTTTCCCCACAGCGGTTCAACGCACAAATGTGCAGATTCATTGCGATTCAGGAGATACGTCAGTTTAGGTGTTGGGACAGATGAAAACAGCGCGGTCCTGCCAGGCAGATGAACCCTCCACACCAGATTCACACGAAGTTGAAAAGCTCGAGCAGCCCATTCGTGCGATAAACTTCAGCCACCCTACATCCGAGTTCTCGCTTTCCCAGCAGTTGTTTCCCCATATCGCGTGTCGGCCATGGACAGCCACAAGAGCAGAAAGGACTGCGGCAGTTTGGAGTGCGAGCCAGCCGGCTTCCAATCGCAGAAACTTTGGGGGCTTAGTACGCGAATCGACACTTGCAGAGGAGGATCAGCTAATTTTTCGCGAAGTTCAAACCCCGCAATACTCAGTCCCCTTATTTTTAATTTTTTTATTTTTTTTTTGTTATCTCGTGCTGGCGAAGCCCCCCGCGTGTCAAGTCCAACAAGCATCTTGGGCTCCAGCGAGCCTCACCCTACCTGTGCCAACGCTTCCTCCTGCCGGGGGCTCAGATCGCCGACTCGTCCACTCATGTCGGCTCACTCGCTCCTCGACAAACCCTGCAGCCCGACTGGCCGACCAATCGGTCAGTCACCTCCCGCAGGCTGGACTGAGCTGATTTCGGGCTCAAATCTTTCCGTGCCACTGGCACTCCGGGGGCGCTGTGCTTCGCTTCGAGAGCCATGGCTGAGGGCGGCTGAACCTCTTAAAGAGACACGACTCTAAAAAAAAGAAAATACCACCGGCACGTGACTGGCAGGCTCCGTACCCAAGGGGGGCTACTGGTTCAGGCAAAAGCGCAAGCAATGATTGGATTTCTTTATATAACGACTATAAAAGAGATCAAAGATTAAATTCAATTCGTTTTACATGTGTGTATGTCTGAGGCTGACGCGTATGTGCCACTGGCGTTCAGAGCAAACTGGCACAAAATGCCACATTCACACACACACATTCAAACAGTCAGTGACTGGGACAGGTGAGAGTGAGCAGGTGCTTGTGGAGGAGCCTTTGTATCCTGAACTAGCGCTGAGAAAAGTGGGTCCCATAAGCAGGGTGCAAAGAGCTCAGCAAGGTGAAGGAGGGAGTCAGACAGCAACATAAAATATTTATTATGATACAAATTATGGAGCTCAAAGTGCTTCACAAGATGAAGAAGGAAAAAAAGAAAAAGATATAAAAATAAGCTTAGGCAATACTAAATAACAAAGAATGAAGTAAGGTCCGATGGCTGGGAAGACAGAAAAACACTCCAGAGGGCTGGAGAAAAAAAAAATCTGTAGGGGTTCCGAGGCCACGAGACCACCCAGCCCTCCTAACATAAATGATCTCAATCAGGGTTCACGTGGAAGAATTAGATGATGATGGCCCTGTGGACCTCTGGGCATCAATCCATCAATGTGGAGACCAGCATGGCACCCTGATCAGGTGGTGGGGGCGCAGATCACTAACACTAAGATGAAGCTCTGAGAAAGCCGTATTAAAGTAATGAGTTTTTATCAGTGTTATAAAGTGCTCCACCGTATCAGCCTGGCGAATTTCTATCAGTGAACTCATATTCCAGATTTTAGGGGCCTAACCGCAGTGGGCCACCCGCCTCACCACTTCTTTTAAGTTTACGATAAGCAGACCCTCATTTGAAGATCTAAGGTTACGATTTGGAGTGTAAGGTGACAGGCATTCCGAGATTCTTTAAGGCTTTGTAAACCATAAGCAGTATTTTAAAGTCAATTCTCTTCCATTTCTGGGGAGGATGTTGCTGTGCTGTTATTGCTTCCATCTTGGTGCTTGTTACAATATATCAGATGGTGGTGCAGTGGGTAGCGCTGCTGCCTTGCAGTATGGAGACCTGCAGGTTCGCTTCCCGGGTCCGCCTGGAGTGGAGTTTGCATGTTCTCCCCTTGTCTGCGTGGGTTTCCTCCCACAGTCCAAAGACATGCAGGTTAGGTGCATTGGCGATCCTAAATTGTCCTTGGTGTGTGGGTGTGCCCTGTTGTGGGCTGGCACCCTGCCCAGGTTTGTTCCTGCCTTGCGCCCTGTGCTGGCTGGGATTGGCTCCAGCAGACCCCCGTGACCCTGTGTTAGGATATAGCGGGTAGGAAGATGACTGAATTTATATTGAACCTATAGCAGTACTGTTCCATTGATTACATATGTGGTGGTTCACTTATTACTGCATAAGGTAAACAAGTTATATTTCAGTTGACTGCGCTTTTCATGTAAACCTTACTCCTATTGTATTGTTGCATTGACAAAAAAAAATAAAAATATGCTTTTGTAAAGTAAGGTGTATGCTATTGTAATGGAAGGCAGGCTGGCACTGCCAGAATGGACTCCCTCCCTATATTGACCTAGAAGTACTTGCATCAGGCTACACCCTGGCACTGGAGCTACTCCTGGTTCCAAGATAAAAGGAACTACCGTGCCACATCCAGGTGCGTTGGAGTCGGGAGGAAGGAGGATAAAGCTCGCCTGGAGTTGTGGTGGAGAGGAAAGAGAGAAATAAAAGAGGAATTGTGTGCATTGTGAAGGCTTTGTTGGCAGTAAATCATTGATTTGAACCCGAGACTTGTGTCTTTGTGATGGTGTCTGAGTTTTAGGCTGCTGCAACACCCTTTACTGGTCACAATGTGTATCAAAAATAAGTATCATAAATCAGCTTCCACAACCCCAGTATGTTATGAACTGTGAGAGTTCCCTCCCTTTTGATAATCCTCACTGGAGGGGGAAACACCGTCCAAAAACCCTGGCTAGTAATACAGAGGACCATGTAGTGCCTTTAGAGATAAAAAGGCAAAATTGCTCTGTGGCACAAAAATGAGCTCTGAGGAGCACCAAGGCCAAAAGGAGATGCGTAAACAATAAAAGGCAATCCAATACAGTAATTTAACAGCGAAGTGAAAAGAAGGGTCAAAAATTGAGTTATGCACAAAGCACAGGAACTCAGCACTCTCAAGCGTGTTGGAATGAACCACAAAGGACTGTGGGTTGACCCCACCTCTAAGGGGCCTTACAGAGATGGACAGATGGCTCCGCCCCTTGGGGAAGCACCCACAAAACACAAGGCACATAACTCAGGCATCAGGAAGCAAGCAAATAATCACCTAAAGTAGCATTGGCATAAACTGAAAATGAACAACAAAGACGTAAAACAGACGTTGAACCCCAGCCAGGGGAGGAGCACTGGCTGAAATATAAAATACAAAACCCGTGGCAGTTGGCAAATCAGTTTACTGAAAATCTTTGAATTACTTTCCAAGTATGCAAAGGAGTGGAGATTCCTCAGAATGTGTTTTACACTGAAATACAGTATTGTACTTTATGCAAATATGAAATAGTCTGTTACATTTCACCTGCGGTTGTTTTATATCCTTTGTGTTTGTTTTTACTTTGGCTCAGTATTCACATTGTTCTTTGTTTTTTCGATTTTGCTATGTTAACCTTGCCTTGTGTTTTGTGGGTGGTCCAAAAATGAGCGGATACCACTGGTAGGAACTGCCCTCCACCCCATAAATACAGATAATCCAGATGTCTTTCCACAGTTCCTGGAGGTTCATTTCGAACCCACTTAGGAGTGGAGAGTTCAGCTGCTTTTTGTAAATTCGATGTGCCTTTTCTGGAATTTTCTAGTGCAGTGGTTCTTAAGCCTTTTTTCGTGAACCAATTTTGACTCTTTTATGTCTTCAAAACTCAGATTTGCTGCCAACAATCATATAGGTTTGGGAATTGCCGCTGTCAGTAACCCCAGGATAGGTTTGGGGGTCCCCCCCTTGAATAATCACAGACGTAGGTCGTGGAGGAATTGTGGTGTTCCACTTAAACTGCCCGCTGTGACCTGCCACAAGACATTCGGCAAACTGTATGCGACCACCCTTTCCCGTTACTAACAATTGTGAATCACGACTCAGAATAAGACAACACGGGGGCTGCGCCCCACAGTTTAAGATCCTGTGTGCTTTTGAAATCTGAACTGGGACCAGATTGATTTGGTTTGCCTTCTTGTTTTAGGCCTTTGTCCTCCACGGAACTTCATTGTGATTGGAATATTATCCGTGTGATGAATAATTCCTTTATATAAATATTCTGTGTTTGCTCTCATTACTAGCCTGGGTTTCACAGTGATATCCCCCTCTAGTGGTCATTTTTGGAAGTGTTTGGGACTTTGTGCATTGGAACTCTTCAGTTGTTATGACATACGAGTCCATGACTTCAAACCAAGGTTATTATAGTTAACGAAAACTAAAATCAAAACTGAAACTATTATTAAAGAAAAAAATTCATAAACTGAAATAAAATAATTAACAAAATTGAAATGAAAAATTAAAATTAAACAAAACTATTCAAGTAGCTGGAAAGACTAACTGAAATAAAATAATTCATCCATCCATTATCCAACCTGCTATATCCTAACCCCTGGGCCACGGAGTTCTTCTGGAGCCAAACCCATCCAACAAGGCAGGAAACAAACCCTGGGCAGGGCGCATGCCCACCGCAGGGCACACACACACACACACGCAGCACACACTAGGGACAATTTAGAATCGCCAACACACCTAACCTGCATGTCTTTGGACTGTGGGAGGAAACCCACGTGGACACAGGGAGAACATGCAAACTCCATGCAGGGAGGACCCGGGAAGCGAACCAGGGTCTCCTAACTGCGAGGCAGCAGCGCTAGTTTTTGAATGATTATTCTTGCTGTTAGTCTTTAACCCTAAAACTCTAAAACAGAAACTTGAGCTGCCCGCATCTATTCATCCATTGAATGGCGGCTGGTGATGGAGGACGGGTGTTCACACAGCATTTGTGGTGACACAGCGAATGGACTATGGGCGTGTAAAGCGTGTGGAATAGAAAGCGATTTACTGTGCTGCCTTTCTTTGCGATTCTTGTATATCGAGATGTAATTCAAACTCCTGAAGTCGGAATGTGCTGGTCAACAAAACCTTTACTGTAAGGAAAGAAGAATCACGAGTGAGTAACGTTTCAGTTTATTTCTCAGGTGCCTGCATTTTATTGACAATAATTCACCTGCCACTTCGCACAGGAGAATAACGAAGCCCAGTATGGGAGATTTTTGAATGCAATATTGAAGGCATTCATTATAAGCACATTGTCTTGGAGTGA
Source organism: Polypterus bichir lapradei (assembly GCA_026402145.1). NCBI lineage: Eukaryota > Metazoa > Chordata > Cladistia > Polypteriformes > Polypteridae > Polypterus > Polypterus bichir. The sequence goes on along the minus strand of JANRMT010062838.1, from coordinate 3,469,434 downwards.
GATATGTTGTGTGCTGTAAAAAAAAACTCAAACCTTAGCATTCACCTAAATATCATTACAAATTGTCCCATTCTGAGCAAAAAATGATTAAAAAGTGCCAACAATCAGCGCACATTTGTTCAGCACAAATGACAAAGAAAATATTTTTTAAAATTATTATGTAAAATTGTTCAAATACAATATATAGTAAACAATGTGATGTAGTTAGCCTTTAAACTCATATCCTAACCTTTTAAGTGTACAATTCTGACTGTGACACAAAACTAAACTCTATAGTAGCTCTTTAACCAGACCATAATTACTAAAACTAAAACTGAAACTAATAGATAGAAAAGTGAAATAGAAATGTCTTTGTGAAATGAAAACTAAATTAAAACTAAAAATATACGAGGAAGGAAAACTAAAACTAAACTGAATTTCCAAGTAACGTCGGAAAAAATATAGAAATAAAAACTAATAGAAGAGGTCAAAACTATAATAATCTTGCTTCAGACTTGATTATTTTAAGTTAAATTAGCACAATTTAACTATTATATAGGGAAAATGGGAATACTTTGTTTTGAGGATTATTAAAGTGTTAATTTGGAGTAAGATGGACATAAAAAAGTGAGCAATGACAACAGTCCCTGAGGCGGATTATGCCTCTGTTACAAGAAAATAATCTGACTGCTTTGTTTCCACATAAATGAATTTTGTTAGTGTGACGCATAACAAATTTAAGTCAGTATAACTAGAAAAGGGCAAGTAAGGCCAGCAAATAATGCTTTTGGGTTTAACTGATTACATAAAGTGAACATTCTCAGTAGTTAATTTATTTTTTGTTTTGAGTGTGCAGGGGTTTCAGGGCCAAAAGACCGGAAAACACCCACTGGGCATTCCACCTCCTATAAATGTTCTTTAATCATTCCTCATTGCCTCTTGGCTTTGTCCTGAGGTATTCGACGTTGATGGTCTCATTCAAGCATCACAGGGTGGTCCAGTGCTTCTGTCAGGAGTTGGCATTTGTAAAACACCACCAAGGAATAACTGGAAAAGCAAGTAGTGAAAATTAGGTATTAATAAAGATTGCAAATCCATGAAGAATATAATAAGCATGAATAGTCTATGAAGAGTTCAACTAAAATGAAGCTGTGAAAACAATAAATTAAAAAGGTAGGTTTTAGGAGTTTGTTTTATGATCTGCAGTGTTATCTATTGGTAACAATTCTTACAGTTCTGCATTTAAGGTTTCAGTCACTACAAGACATGTTCTGTACAAGAAAGCTGTTTCCTGCTTAAGTAAAGATAAAGCCGCCACCTCACACAAGTCACTGCGGTTTTAAAACTGAGTCACACATCCCGTCGTCCAGTAGAGGGCGCGCTCCACTCTCTGAGAACGCAGAGTTCAGTGTATTTTTTTTCTTTACCCTCATTCGCCACGTTGACGCGGAAAGCCTCGAGTTGTTTACAAACATCGCCGCCCGGCGAGCAGATCAGAGCTCATTTAGAGGCAGGATGGCGAGAGTACCACAGGTCGCAGAGGGCTGCTGCTTCTGGCTGCCTTTTATCTCCATGGTGCTGGGTGGCTTCGGGGTGTCAGCCGAGCGTCTGGCCGTGCTCGAAGTCTTCCTGCAGTCGGAGCCCCGGCTCGGCTATAAGCTGCAAGGCGCGATGATGGAAGCGTCACCGGGGAGCCAGAGCGAAGAGATCGCCGGCAACCTTCTGCTGGTAGGCGCTCTGTCCGAGTCTTCCGTTGGGTCCTTGTCTGTTCAGTATTGTGGCGGTGTACTCGACAAATGTAGTAAGTGGTGCATTCTGAATAGATAAGTCTTCTCCCGTAGCTCGAGAGTTGCCCTCTGCAGAAAACAGATGTTTGTCTAAACTCGTAGTCTTTCTCCGCCTGTGGGTCGCTGGACACAAGTTTAAAAAATTAATCGCTTATCTCTTTAATGTTCAGGGGACTGCTGATTTCAGATCTCAGTTCTTCACCCAGTTTAAGGCACTTTTAACTCCTAAATACCGGGGAATTGGAACGACTGACACAAGTCCCGTTACGAGCAGATGACAACCTGTTATGCGCCGCACCGCACCTTTCATTAAAAAAGCCAAGAAATTCAAATGCCCCACTGTATCGCTTACTCCGATCTCTTCTGATTCCTTATCAGCTTTGCCAGATTCATCCCAGTAACCCGAACTAAACGGGAATGGTAAAAGAGCATACACCCCAAGATTTTCAAATGTAGATTCGCTTCTACTGTAAAGCATGGCTGGCAACGGCCGTTTTCTGCGCCAAACGGTACAGCCGTCAGCCGTAAAGACGTTTAGAAACAAAGCATTTACCTACAGAGGTAAATCAATGGACTTCTGAAAACAAAAACTGGAAATTTTACTGATTGAAGTTATGGGAAAGAGTAGTGGAAGCTCAGTTAAGAAGTGAGGTGATGATTAGTGAGCAGCAGGATGGTTATGCCAAGAAAGAGCACCAGAGATGTGATGTTTACTCTGAGGATGTTGATGGAGAAGTTTAGAGAAGGCCAGAAGGATTTGCATTGCGTCTTTGTGGACCTGGAGAAAGCAAATGACAGGGTGCCTCGAGAGGAGCTGTGGTATTGTATGAGGAAGTCGGGAGTGGCAGAGAAGTACGTAAGAGTTGTACAAGATATGTACGAGGGAAGTGTGACTGTGATGAGGTCTGTGGTAGGAGTGACGGAGGTGGGATTACATCAGGGATCGGCTCTGAGCCCCTTGTTATTTGCAATGGTGATGGACAGGTTGACAGACGAGATCAGACAGGAGTCCCGATGGACTATGATGTTTGCTGATGACATTGTGATCTGTAGTGATAGTAGGGAGCAGGTTGAGGAGACCCTGGAGGGTGGAGATATGAGAGTAGAGGAATGAAGGTCAGTAGGACCACCAAGACAGAATACATGTGTGTAAATGAGAGGGAGGTCAGTGGAATGGTGAGGATGCAGGGAGTAGAGTTGGCGAAGGTGGATGAGTTTAAATACTTGGGATCAACAGTACAGAGTAATGGGGATTGTGGAAGAGAGGTGAAGAAGAGAGTGTGGAGTGGGTAGAGAAGAGTGTCACGAGTGATTTGTGAGAGACGGGTATCAGCAAGAGTGACAGGGAAGGTCTACAGGATGGTAGTGAGACCAGCTATGTGATATGGGCTGGAGACGGTGGCAATGACCAGAAAGCAGGAGACAGAGCTGGAGGTGGCAGAGTTAAAGATGCTAAGATTTGCACTGGGTGTGATGAGGATGGACAGGATTAGAAATCAGGGCATTAGAGGGTCAGCTCAGGTGGGACGGTTGGGAGACAAAGTCAGAGAGGCGAGATTGTGTTGGTTTGGACATGTGCAGAGGAGAGATGCTGAGTATATTGAGAGAAGAATCTTAAGGACAGAGCTGCCAGGGAAGAGGAGAAGAGGAAGGCCTAAAAGAAGGTTTATGGATCTGCTGTAGCAACCCGTAATGGGAGCAACCAAAAGAAGAAGAAGAAGAAGACTCTTGATTGATGCTTTCTTAAAAGTACTTGAATTCTAGTCACCTATGTGCCATTTCAGGGCAGCTCGGCTTGCCAGTTAAGCCTGTAGACGTACCAGCCAGTGCACTGCTGAGCTTAGTTCTGATCTCCCCCCACTACTTGTATTTTGCAGGTTAAAGAGGACCCCTCTGTAAGTGCTGAAGAAGGAGAGCCTTGGATTGGAGTAGTGCCCGTCGAGATGGAACAGGCTGAGACTCAGACGAGTAATCAGGAATCTTTTGCGGCCTCGGTTGTCAGCAAGGTGGGCTTAATGAAATTCTGCTCATTCTTTAAGTGGTATTCACCCTATTTAATGGTCTGATGTCCCGAGTAGGATGGAGGAATCGTCCCTTTCCCAGTTGGGTGGCCTTCTTGCAAGGACAGAGCAGGTGGATGTGTGTATCGCTACTGGGGTTTGGTCATACTCCCTTTCCCAGCAAGGGAGCGCATATAACGGATGGACTCTGGAAGCTACCTGCCTGGGTGAGTCGTTCCCCCAGTATGATAGGTGGAAGTGCTTCTCTGGTCTGGCTCCAGTGTGGACACCTGCAGTACCTTGGGATTTTTAGTTGAGGTAGGCAGTCCTGTTGATTTGCTCAGGGTGGGAGCACCCCAGGGCAGTTAAGGAAGAAGACCTCCATTCTGTACGGCACTTCTGCCTGACTTGCAAGTGCTTCCCGGGTGTGTTGTTTTGTCACTGGAAGTACTCCTGGGTCCCACATAAAGGGTAGCCGCCCCAGCGCTTTTGGGGAGGTGGAGTTGGGTGTGGAGGAAGGACAAAAGCTCACCTGGCGGGAGTGGAGGAGAGAAAGAAAGAGACAAAGGAATTGTGTGTGTGAAGAGCCTGTGAAAGGTATTGAAATGAAATGGCTTAATTTGAACCCGGGACTTGTCTATGTGTTTGTGTTGAAGGATTTGGACTCTGATGTACTCCATATAGGCCACACACTATGTATGGATATATATGTGCATATATGTATACATATTTATACATACATACATACAGTATGGGTTTCCCCCCGCTCGCCAGCTACTTCACGTCTCTGCCGCTTGTGTTGTAAAGAGGGGGGCTGAACGCACCCCAAGGAGACGCAGTTGCTTCTCTGAAACCCCCTCTTAAACGGTGATACAATAGGAAACAAATAGGTTTTTCTTTTTTTTTTTTTTTCTTTTTTTTTTTTAACCTCCTCTTTGCTCGATCAGCTGCTGGCTTGCTGCTGCTGCCGTGCCGCGTGATCTGCATCTCGCACGCCGCTTCGAACATTTAAAAGCCTATACAGCAGCTGTCCTACTGCTTGTGTTTTATTTCCGGCCCCGGTTGTGGTTAAATCTTTTGGCACAAAGTCTCATCTTGCGGGACGCGAGTTCTGGATATGTTTTAATTTACAATTTAAAAACGGAATGAGATTCTGAAAATCTAAGAACATCACATTAAAGTTTGATAAATTCTGAAAAGAATGATACCCAACATATATACAGTATGTAGGTTTTAAAATAAGCCTGATGTAAAATGTGACAAGTGACATAAAAACGTCACATAAAATCATTTCACAAAATCCTTGCACTTTTAGGCTTAGAATTTTATATATATATATATATATATATATATAGAGAGAGAGAGAGAGAGATACAGTATGTATGTATATATAGATATATACATATACATATATGAGGGACGTTCAAAAACGTTTCCGCACTTTTTATATTTTCGTTGGAAAGGTGGGAGGAGTGGTAATTGGGCATTCAAAAGTTGACTATGTAGAAAAGTGATGTCATTTGTTTTCTTAATAAATAGAGTTAAAAAATAGTGTGGAAACTTTTTGAACATCCCTCGTATAAAAGGTCTTTGTCTTAATTGAAAGCTTATGACCTCAGATATTCCGGAAAATCAAAGAAAATAGGTAGCAGCAATCTAGTGACCACTTTACAGGTGCGAGAAAAGTTTATTGTAATACCAGCACAGTCCCTGCAAGGCCGTCTATTGATAATCCTTCAGGGCACGGTGCCTACATTTTCAGAATTTAGCAGCAAGTGCAAGTTCTTTGTATTTTATTTTAGGAACATAGAGCCACGTGTTTCACTAGAAATACATAAAGTGAAAAAAGTTCATCAGGACCGCAAAAACTACTTTTTAAGCTGCTATAAAAATGTATATGAAGTCCGCTCTCTCATAGCCATTATTCCCATCTGTGGTGTAAAGGAGTTTTGAGAAGAACGACCATAAAAAATTTGTGTTAAGTGGACGGCTTTGCAGATGTGTGCCGTGTGCCGCCATTTCCTGTATGCGCTCCTGCTTTGTTCTGTGTGCTCGCAGTTCTTCATGTATTATTTGCATCTTGGCATCAATAAAACAGAAGCCTCTTTTAGACTCTGTCACATGATCACCTGTTGTAGGTTAATTTATTCAAAATAGCAGCCTTGAGGGTTCACAGATACAGCAGCCTGGTAAGTAAAGCATTAGTACGTGTCACTCATGGGATTCCACATCTGCATCAGGAAACCGCGATGTGCACCGAGTATGAATAAAAACAAAGCCTGTAGTAGGCAACGTTAAGTGCGTTTACATGTGCTTCAATAACCTGGTTATTCTCAGAAGCCTGGTTTCTAAAATGCCATGTAAACCCTTATTCTCATTACAGAAACCAGATTAACACAGGTAGATTTCTCTGAAAGTTTCCCGGTTATGTGGCCATGTAATCCCTTAACTGGGTTACATGTAAGGATTTCGTAGTCTACACATGTCTGTTGCACTCTGTTAGCCTGCGCTTGTCTTTGCTTCCGTCAGCCAACGGAAGAAGATAGTGGAGACGTCCATAAAGATAAATTTCTTAAAGCAAGTGCTTTGACAATCACGATATTCCTTCTCCTGGTTCAGAATAATCTGTCTCAATATTTCAGAAATTACCAAATTTATGTTGATAATCCGAACATACAGTGCTAGACTGGGCAGTAGAACCTCTGGAGCAGTAGGGTAATGCATTAAAAGTAACATGCCTCACGTAGTCTGATTACTTTTTATAGTAACCAGTAACTTAACAAAATAATTATTTTAATGAAGGAAAAAAATATGCATTATTATTATTATTTCAGCAAAGAAGCACACGTACGCTGGTCCTTTGCAAGGCTCAGTCGCACAGCCAAGCAGAAAAGAGTGCGCTGTGTGCAATCCGGTAACAGGAACAGAAGAATAATGCGACAGCAGTTTAGTTTCAGTGCAGCTATTTGCTATAGATTACGTGTGAGCGGGTCATGCAGCGGATAGTGTGTTCACACAGTGAATCTTTGAGGGCTTAGGTCGAGTATGTTAAATGGGGATGGACTTGATTTACTTCAAAGCACATGAAGGAAGAAATGTATTTGTAAGACACAAGAAAATGATCACGTTTGGCCATGTTTCTGGTTACTTTCATGAAGGTTCATGTATGGGCTTAGGATTTAATAACAAGTGCTAGTCGGTCAAATGTGCAGTTTTTCATATAAAAGAAGAAAACCTTAAACAAAACATTTTATAGTAACTGAAAATGTAATATATTTAGTTCATTTTCTTTGTAAGCAACTAAGTTACTTTTAAAAGTAATGTTCCCCATACTGCTCGGGAGATTCAGGCTCCATTGTTGTTTTTGGATTCATGGTGGCTGTTGATGATGTTTACTTTTTTTATGATATCAGAGTGTTTTCCCAAATGAAAACTCTGTAAGGGCACTCGCATATGTTAACAGGCTTGTAAAATAAAACAACAGGACAAGGTTAGACGTTTGGGGCACCTTGCAGCCAAACCCAAATAATTCTCAGTAGTAAATGCAAAGAAATCACGTGTTATCAGTGGTAGCACTGCTGCCTCGTAGTAAGGAGACCTGTGGGTTTGCTTCCCGGGTCCTCCCTGCATGGAGTTTGTATGTTCTCCCCGTGTCTGCGTGGGTTTCCTCCCACAGTCCAAAAACATGCAGGTTAAGTGTATTGGTGATCCTAAATTGTCCCTAGTGTGTGCTTGGTGTGTGTGTGCACCCTGTGGTCGGCTGGGGCCCTGCCCAGGATTTGTTCATGTCTTGCACCCTGTGTTGGCTGGGATTGGCTCCAGCAGACCCCCGTGACCCTGTTTTAGGATATAGCGGCTTAGATAATGGATGGATGGATGGAACACATGTTATAGCGCAAAATGGAGTCATTCTGACTTTTGTGTAAGGTAGACTGATTAGGAGAGCGGCTTTTCCATATTTAAGGTATTCTGGGAGGAAGTGGTGAGTTCAGGTGGTCGAACCCTGGAGGTGATGTCAGGTGTCAATCATCCTTTCTGCAGAAGGGGAAGAAGAGAGGTAGTTAGTACACAGTGCCTCCTCCTGTCTCGGTGGAGAATTACCATCACCCAAGTCTTCAAGCTGTTTCCAGTGCACACGCACGTGACCGGTGGATTTTAAGAAACCAACTTTCCGCCTTAACCAGGTTACTCGCCTTATCTCAGTTTTTAACAAGGTTATTCGCCATATCCTGGTTTTGTGTGTGCATGTAAACACACTCATTGAGAGGTGCAACAGCTGATAAGGTCACCATGGTCTAGATTATAAGGAAGTTCTGCTTGGATTGCAAAAAAGAAGAAGATGACAGTAGCGATCAAGGCAACAGTTAAAGCCTGCTGGGATTTGTAGTCCATTTAATTAGTGCCGCTACCGCGTAGTCTGTGGTTTTCGGCTGTAGGTCACAAAACTTGCAAAATAATTTCCATCTCATTATTGATGACAAACCCTTGAGTCGTAAACTTGCAATTCAGAAGAGCCAACTTGTGATTACAGAATATATAGAAAAGTCATGTTCCGCAATTAATTAATGGACAGATTTTGGGATATTTTAGCTGTTAGGTAAACAAATAAGCACGATGGAGTAAGTGGTTTCCTCTCATTTGTCAAATATCTTATGTTTTTATGTAGATATTGTTGGGCTCCTTTTCTGTAAAGTTTTAAATTACTTTGTTTTCCTGTCTAAACAAATCTGTTTCATGATGTGTATTCTAGTAATCTGTAAAGGTTGTAATGGCATTTTTACCTGTGAATTTGTCACAGTACTCAGAGTTCACACTCCGTGAAGGACGCTGTACAAAAATATTTAGAAGTCACTTGAACAATTACATTTATAGGTGGCTGCAATGGACTCTTCTCCTATCCAGGTTGGCCACTGACTCCCAGGGGACCTCTACCCAGAAAAGCAGCTTTAGAAAATGAATATCCGGTTAAAATGTCCCTGAGTGGTATTGAGTGCCTGGAGCTAACTTCTGTGCCATGTCTCATCATCAAGTTCTTCCATGTGAAGCCTGAAAACCATGAGGACTGCTTGAGTTCATGTATGTTAGGTAGAATGCCTAGAGGGGGCTGGGTGGTTTCGGAACCCCTGCAGATTTTGTTTTTCTCCAGCATCCTTACTTTTATTCTATGTTAATTAGTGTTCCCTAATTTTAATTCTTATTTATTTTGTCTTTTTTTTTCTCTTTCTTCATCCTGTAAAGTACTCTGAGCTGAATCATTTATATGAAAATGTGCTCTAGAAATAAATATTGTTGTTGTTGTTTCATTATGAACCCGGGCAACCTCATTTCGGGCAGTAGCACAGCATGTAGTAACAGTTAAGGTGATGGCTAATTGATAAGGACCTTAACCTGAAAGTGAAGTGCTACACAGATGATAAACCACAATACATTTAAAGCGTTAATCCACTCTGAAGTGAGGCCCCTAAAGTCAATGTCGTATTACGTGACTTTATGTCGTAGGGTATGTCAGATTTGCCGATCGCACTAGGTGCACCTTTTCGAATTACATGACTGAAAAGCTCAGCCTGGGTGCCGATCTTCCAGCACAGTCGTGCTCACCCCGTTTTCTGACAGCCAATAGCGTGCTGCCTGACGGAGCCTGCCCTGTACAAAGGGTTAACAGCTGCAGCGAGTTCAGCAGCAATCTCAGCCCTTTATTGATTTTTTTTCCCCATTCTATTATGGTACGTAAAATACGTGACGTCAGGCAGGTGAGCTTCTCTTCTGTTTGTGACCTCCAGTGCTGCTTGTCTGAGCTGGTGCTGGAGTGCCCCGTGTAAAGTGTTAACAGCTGTGGTGCATTCAGTCAGTGTCTCAAACACTTTTTTTTTTCTTTGTATCCATTCTGTTTTAGTGCATAAAGCACAAGTCATCCAACAGACAAGCCGCTCTTCTATTTGTCGGTTCCAAAACGCGCGTGTTCCTTATGCCTCGTCTGGCTGAACGTTCATTGGTTCTCAACTCTTGTATGCAATTAGCCTGCTCCTCCAACCAAAGAGAGCATCAGACCTGTCTGATTTTATCGTAGCCCGCCACAGTCGTCGTCGATGTCTCACAAGACGATTGGCTTCATGCACTGCTGACTGCCTCTTACTGGCTAAGATTATGTGTGTGAAATCTACGATGAAAATAGCTGGAAAAGTCGTCTAATGTGACATGTGCTCTAGTTTATTCAGTCAGCGCACCTGGAGATCAGGACCTTTTTCCAGTTTGCATGTCCCTTATGACAACTTTATAAACCAGAATGACTTGCCATTTTGCCATAAACTTTGTGATTCATATTTTCCTTCGCATTTGGCCATCCATTTTACACCTTTGTTATTAACCTTTTGATTGAGTGTGTGGTCTCTTGGTGGCTATAAGCTGACGCCATGTTTTCTTCTCCTTCTAGATGAAGCGAGCTCTGGTTTTGGGAGCCTCTGCCCTCCTGATTCTGGCTTTGAACCAGAACACCATCAGAGAGGTAAAGCTCACAGCTTGTTGTCTCCATTTGTAGGCTGAATTGAGCATCCATACAACACCCTATCAGCTTGAAGTCTGCTTTTTGAATGAAAAAATGGCATGTAGGCATTTCTAATTCAAGTCTGAGAAGACTATAATTTTTTTATATATAGATATAATAATAATAATCACTCCTTACATCTACATACTGCTTTTCTCACTACTCGAAGTGCTTCAGTGAGTGGGGCCCACCACTAATGTGCAGCACCCGCCTGGATGATGAGACGGGCGCCATTTTTGTGCCAGTATGCTCACCACACATTAGCTGTTAGATGGTGATGGGGTGAGGGAGACAGTTAGGAGATGATTAGGGCACCAGAATGACTAGGCCATAGTGGGCAGTTTAGCCAGGACATTGAGATACACCCTGCTCTTTATGAGGGATGCCCAGGGATCTTTAATGACCACAGAGAATCAGGACCTCAGTTTTATGTCTCATCTGAAGGACGTCGCCATTTTTACAGCACAGTGTCCTCATCACTACACTGGGGCATTGGGATCCACACACAGCCCACAGGGTTAGCGCCCTCTGCTGGCCTCGCCAACATCTCTTATTGATACAAGAATAAAAGGAATACAGTATGGGGAAACAGCATAAATAATCTCACTGTAATGAATTAGTTTCCTTGCAACATTCCTAGTTTCTATAAAATAACTGAACAACTTCAGTGTTTCTGCTTAGGTTATGAACTAATTCAAAAAGCTTCTGGTTCTATGGCGTAATACTTGTTTTCTTTTCTCTCTACCATTAAGTTGTAAACCAGCTAAAACAGATGCATAAATTACTCGCACAACATACGATGAATGAATGAGAGAGAAATACTTTTAATGTGAATTGCTTCTTTTAAGAGTCCTGTAAATTCAGTTCATCCTGGTTTGTCCGAGCAAAAATTAAAACTTAATATGATTAGTGTACCGCAGGTGTCTCCAACACGTCGCTCACGAGCTACCGGTAACTTGCCACCCCATTCCAAGTAGCTCGCCAAAGGGTTAATGAATCCTACATAAATTTGAAAACTTGATTAGTCAAATTAGGGGTGAGCGATCTTTCCAAAAAATCATATCACAATCTTTTTAACACAAAATCACGATTGACAATCTGAAGTGCAATCTATCTTTTCAATGTGGCAGACACTTAAGAGAATATCCGGACTCAAACTCATCAAGACCTAAGTAACACTTTATTTTGAATATCAAACAAAGTTGAATTCAATTGTTCTGTCGTTCGATAGCTAAGCGAAGTTAAGGACTACGCCCTGAAGCTGGCGAGTGAGTGAGGATGGCCCATCTGCCCGCTGTTTGTTTCTCGGATACTCGCAAATAAATAGAACTCTGATACACAGCGAAATGAGAGAACTTGAAAAATCAACCGGAATATTCAAGCAAATTCGAGAAAAAAAACGGATCTAAATCCTTTAAGTAGCTCTCTCGTGAAAAGCAGACAGACATAAAGAGAGACATTGGATTTTATATTTAAATATAAGTAAACCTTCAAACTAATGTGCAGTTAAAGTCTCAACAGCATTTCTGGAGCTTAGTAGAGCGAGATGACTGTAAGAATCTTCACCAAGCAGCTCTGAAAATGTCTGCTATGTTTGGGTCTCCATCCCTCTGTGAGTCGGACATGAATGTCATGAAGTCAAAGTTCACAACAAGACGGACAGACGAACATCTCCATGACTCCATCAGAGTGAACCTCAGTGGCTCCACTCCACCATCCACCTCAGTGCCAGTCATCTGACTAACTAAACAACACATCACACAGGCGACTGGACCTGTGAATAAAGTGACACAGTGACATGTGACAAAATGCCAACATGTGACAAGTCATATCTGTGGATTTGGAATTGCATTGTTTGGTTTTAATTCAATAGTGTGAGATACACCAGATATACAAAATACACTTGCAGGTGAACTTAATATTTTTTGTGATGTTTTAATGCAAAATGTGAGTTGTGGACACCAACATTTTGTAAATGTTCAGGCAAAACAAGCGTATTCAGTTTGTTTGGGTTGAAATAAGCTATGAGAATAAACGTTAGAAAACGTGAGGAGCTCTCGGCCATTTACATTTTGTAAAAGTAGCCCTTTTGGAAAGGTTGGAGACCTCTGGTCTACAGTTTCAAAAGCTGGAGATTTTCCTCTCCAGGGCAGGTAGTTATTTAAGGTAAGGAAGACAGAAGTTTTTGATTAGGACAAGCAAGTAAGAGTTTCACTGTACTCTGTGCAGTAAACATAATGATAGTGACCCTTTAAAGATGCCATCCCTGTCCCACAATGCATTGTGGCGTTTACCTGTCACTCACTCACTGTAAAACAGGAGGTGCTGTTTCAAAGTGCCTTGCATAACCAGCACAGGAGAACAACAGAAACATCCATTATCCAACCCACTATATCCTAACTACAGGGTCACAGGGGTCTGCTGGAGCCAATACCAGCCAACACAGGGCGCAAGGCAGGAAACAAACCCCAGGCAGGGCGCCAGCCTACCGCAGGGCACACACACACACCAAGCACACTCTAGGGACAATTTAGGATCGCCAGTCCACCTAACCTGCATGTCTTTGGACCGTGAGAGGAAACCCACGCAGACACAGGGAGAACATGCAAAGGCAGGAAACAAATCCCCGGGCAGGGTGCCAGCCCACCGCAGACAACAGAAACAGTGTGTGATAAATTTAGCTTAACGATTTGGCACTTTTACTCATTGAGCTGAATACTGAATATGCTCATTATTGCAATTGTTGCCTCAAAAGTTAGTTTCCTCCCTATCTAATACTTGATCTCTAAAACGAAGCCCACCACTCACATACTGGCATCCATCTCTACTCCACTTCTCATATATTTCTTGGCTGTCCCGACAGCAGCAAATAATGCATATCCCTCAATGCAGCTGTGTTCCTCATCAATGGAAAATATCCACTGTAACAGCAGCATTACAAATGTCTAGCCTGTCCCTAGAATTTTAAGGTCTTTTTCGACCAAGTTCTCTAAAACAGTTAGGCCACTTCCAATAATCTGATGCAGTCTTTTCTGTCTTGTTAATGGGAACAATACTTGTGAAACAGCTCTGTTCGAGTAACCTGTGACAGCACACTCTGCTCTGATGAGCCTCTTATATCTGTTCGGGCTTAAGTCCATTATGAAAAGGGTTTTCTGTAGCTTCCTCTTTCTGTCTAGCCTTTCACGTTCTTTACACTTTGATTAATTTTAGTATTGGAGTTGGGATTTCACCAGACATACGCTGGCTCACACCTCATCATGGAAAAATGAGCAGAACTTCATAAACGTTAACTCCTACAAAATTTCAGATTTCATATTTGTTGAGGGACATTCACGCAACTGATTTTTCTCTTTGGTACTGCAACTATTTTCTCAGATTTGTTCTCACTGCCGTTTTGCATTTTATTTCAGATGGACCTGTCCCAAGTGCTTTCCAAGCCCATCATTGTTATCCAGACATCAGAAAATGTCACGAAGCTTATTGGCGCCCTTTTACGGTAAAGAGACGCATTGCATTCCTCTATTGCTTGTTCTGTGTATTCCTTTAGCTGGTCATCCTGTTGTCCTGCAGTCCAGTAAACCTACGCTGACCAGAGGTATCCATATGCTTAGGGTTCTATCACCAGATGTCAGCTAATAATGGACATTTTGGTTCTTGTTGTTTCCTTCTTTGTACCTGCAGCCATATTCCATGCACTTCAGAAGAAGTCATCAACCTGAAGCACAGTATGTTCAGACCTGGCCAGTACTTGGATGGGAGACCACCTAGCAAAAGCTTGTTTTGGTGTTGGTTAGGCCAGTAAGGTGTGATTACCTTGCGGTCTAAAAGTGGATCCCAATGCCACCAGTGCAGTGACAGGGACACTGTGTTGTAAAAATGGTGCCATCCTTCAGATGAGATGTTAAGCCGAAGTCCTGACTCTCTGTGGTCATTAAAGATCCCTGTGCATCCTTCCTAAACAGTAGGGTGTATCCTGATGTCCTGGCTAAATCGCCCACCACAGCCTAGTCATTCTGGCCCTCTAATTGTCTGTCTCTCTCTTGCCCCTTAACCACCTAACAGTTAAAAAATGTAAAAAATGATGTAAAAATGGCTGCCGTTGCATCTTTCAGGTGGGTGCCACACATTAGTGGTAGTTTAAGTGGCTCCCCACTCACTATGAAAGTGCTTTGAGTTGCGAGAAAAAGTGCTATATATACTGTATGTGAAGAATTATTATTATTATTGGTGGTACTGTCCTCCTGCGACCCTGACTTGGATTAAGAGGGTTTCAGATTTTTATGGTTGTTCCTGTAAATAGTAAAAGTTAACATGACATTTTCAAAGTTGCTTAATCCAGTTCAGAGTTGTCAGGACACAGATCTTTAGCAAGCAGCATCTGGCAGAAGGCAGCAACCAGCCCATTGTGGATCCACTCCGGAGCAGACCCAGTTTTGAGCTGCTAGTTAAACCTAACAGGCCCGTCCTTGGGATCTGGGAGAAAAACCCCATGCAGACATGGCGAGGATGTGCAAACACAACCCAGACAATGACCAGGTGTGGGATTTCAATCCAGGAATAAATCCATGAGTCCAGGGGGCAGAGGTTCTAATCACTGTGCCTCCCAACTGCCACAATTCTGTCTTCAGTTCAAGATTTATTTGTCACATGCAGTTATTGTGAAGTCCAAGGGACTAGGGAGCTGACCTGCTCGACAGAAGCCCACCAGACTTCTAAGGCACCTGCAGGGTTCAGCTGGAGTGGACCCCAGTAATGGTGAGCTGGTAAAACAGCTATAAAAATCTCAATCTGTTATCAATGCCCCATGAGGAGATGAATGACTGTTAACCCTCAACTAAGGTGCTTCTTTAGTTTAGGGTGCAGAAAACATTCCTCTCTTCCTCATTTACTGTTATGTAACAAGTCCTAACACTCCTTTGGGTCTTCTTAACACTTGAAAAGCATCAGCAGAGTTTATTCATCTCTACAATGTGACCGACTAGCAAAACTCTAATTTGGAGTGGAGGGCTTCACTGAGACTTATTTCTCCTTATATTCTCTTCAATATGCCACACTGCACAGAAATGAATTACCGATCTACTGATGATTGATAAGTGTAATGGAGAGCCAAAGAAGCCTTTGTACATATAAGTAAATGTGTAATTGAAACATTTTTTTGCAGTACCTAAAGTAACATGTTACCTCTGTATAAATAGCTCAAAATAAGAACCTAAGGTTTTTTTAACAAAAAAATTTAAAAAATGCAAGAACAAAAGGGGCACACTGGAGTTGCCTAAAAGGCAATCCTAAAGCAAAGTCCCCACACACGGCCCAGAAATCTGAATCCTTTAAACCAGGATGTTGGTCCTGGAGGATTTGCAGTGGCTGCAGGTTTTTGTTTCCACCCAATTGCTTAATTAGAAGTCAGTCTTTGCTAGTAATGGATCTTATTTAATTTCATGGCTTGTTGGTGTCTTTACACAGCTGTGCCAGCTCATTCTTACAGCGTACATTTTCTCCTTTCTAAGGATATCATCCAAATGGTTTGAAGCCGGAAACAAATGAGCAGTTTTCAGGCCTTCACTTTTTCTTCAGGTTCCTTCTGTGTTTTATTAAACTACAGACTTCACGAGGAGTAAACTAACACAGGTGGAAACGGAAAGGAGCGAGGTGGAGAACTGCTGGCTCCTAAGTGGTTTGCTGTAATTAATAATAAGGAGCCATTAATAACAGTGAATGGAGCAGTTTAAGAGTAAAATAAGCAATTAAAGGTTCAAATTTTTAACAAGCGAGACTACTACTACTCAAGCAGGAAAATGTTATTTGAGCAATAAATGACTTTTCATGAAGCAGTTTGGTTGGAACACAAAACCTGCAGCCACTGTGACCCTCCTGGACCAGCTTTGTTCACCCCAAATTAAAGGGTAAATATCCATCCATCCATTATCCAACCCGCTATATCCTAACTACAGGGTCACGGGGGGTCTGCTGGAGCCAATCCCAGCCTACACAGGGCGCAAGGCAGGAAACAAACCCCGGGCAGGGCACCAGCCCACCGCAGTAAAGGGTAAATAGCAAATCAATTAAATAAAGTTCATTAGCAGCAAAAAGTGGTCACTAATTATGAAAATGGTTAGAATGAAAATCCTCCAGGACCACTGACGTTGCTTTACACGAAAGCCAGAAATCAACATTAACCAGAAAATCCAACACTGAACAAGTGATTCCCAGTCCCAGGCTTTTGCACTCAGCTTGAAGAGGCAGAGGGAGGGCTCAGGAGTGGCTCCGCCTCTTGAGGCTCCACCCACATGTTATACTCAGTTTATTATAATATTCAGTTTATTGTCACTGTCTCTCTGCACACTGTTGGAGTCATTCATACAGGCAGACCAAGTATGGTACTCAGGGACTAGGCTGCATTTAGAAACCATTAGCCTAGCAGTTTGGAGAATGGGACAAACTGCAGTGTGAGCATTGTGCTATTCTTGTTGGAGGTGGGGTTTGTGTTTACTGTCCTTGTTTAGAGACCAGAGAGGGGCATTGTACTATTCCTGAGATGAAACTGAATCCTTACTTTCCTTGTTTGGAGATCAGAGAGGGCCCTGCCCGTGGAGAAGGCAGTATAAATATATGGAACAAGCAGTCACACCCTTTAAAGCTTTCGGGCGGAAGATTATGAACTCCGTCTAGAAAACCCTTTCAGCGTGGTAACGAAAGATGGCAGACTGCATAGACCAAGACTCCCACCTTGATAAAGTCTGTCATAAGCTTCCCGTCTGTAACCGCATAAAAACCGTCAGTAAAGTAAGCTTAAGTATATCTTTGTCTCTCATGTGATGTTTGTACCACATTTGTAATCACTATGGGAGCGATATCGCCTTTTCTGTCATATTTCTATATTTTTCGGTTACTTAACATGCCGCAATTTCAAAAGAACACATTTCCGGAGAGCTAATGCCTCCTAAGGAAACGCCACAAAGGGCATGGAACCGAAGTACATTTAAAAGTGACACTACACACATACCACATCACATATAAAATCAACAGAATAAATATAAAGGTGTAGAAAGCAATAAGTCAAAATGAACAAAACCTACAATAACACAAAATGCTGAACTACTTTTAAAGTGACGCTACATAATTACAACGTAATACATTAAAACAAACAGAAAAAACGTTGACATGAAAAATAATAAGTAAAAATGAAGAAACACTACAAAAAAACCTACGATGCAATTCCAACCCAAAATATAACAGCTATACACATACAACGTGCAGTGATGTGTCCGTCTGGCATGCTACTCAGATGGTGCAAAAGAAAGTACTGTAGAAGGTAAAAAATAAAGAGAAATTGAAAAGAAACTGTAAGCCTAAATTAAGCAACGTAGATTTTAGATTTGGCTAAACAGAAAGAAGTTGCATTTTAACTTTAAAATGACAATATAAAACACATAACACACAGTATCAAAATGTTATAATATATCTATTATATTATTGGCCTGTCAAATTAACCAAAAAATAAGGTTTTAATATTCAAATGAAAAATAAGCAAATATTCAAATACATTCAAAGTTAGATTAACGATTCTGGGCTTTACATGTACGTTGTAAGTGATTTTTTTTTTTAATACTTTCATCACTATGGTAATTGTCCTAATGATGTCAGAGATGGTACAGCTGTACATTTGGTTGGCAGAGGGAGGAAGAGAAGGGGCATTAGAACACAGCGCCAACCCTTGGAGTGGCGGGTAATTGCAGTCACCAGAACCCTTAAGCTGTCCCCTATGCGAACGCAAGTGACAACTGCTATATGGTTTTGTCTTGTAATGTGTCCTCAAGGTTCTAGAAAGGTGCAATTAAATAAAATGTATTATTATTATGTGATGTTACAACGTTTGGGGGGTGAGGGCTCAGCTTAAAGTTTAAAGTTAAGTTAACAGTTTTATTATAAGCTGTTATGAAGAGACATACAGCTTAGAATTTCATTACATGAAGTACGCCTGGCTTGACTTGGTCATCCATGGGTCAGACATAACCCCAGTGGAGAATATTTGTAAATTTGAAGACTTTTTTTGTTTTCTTTTTCTTTTTTCATTTGAATCTACTGATATGCAGGTGAATTTTAAGAGTTTAGCATTTTCTGTTTTTTTTTTCTACTCAACTCTGTAACTTTTTTTTTTTTTTTTTTAATAAAGTGAGCGTCTCCTGTGCCCGTCATGAATAACTGCATTGCCGTCTCTTTTCCTTTTTTCAGAGGTCTCCGAGCAACTGCAAAGATCACATACAAAACCATCCTGCAGGACAATCTGGTAAGAAATTTTCGATGACAAATTTGAGTGTTCAGCAGAGGTTCACCGCTTTCCAGCTTGACTTGACGTCACAAATCGGATCGCTGGCACTGTACTGGGCAGTGTCCCACCTGTAAGCAGTATAAGGGGATGGTTGGCCTGCCATTTGTTTGCCAGACGTCAAAATCCTTTGAAAGCTGACTTCAGCGCTCACCGTCTCAATTAATGTTAAACTCCACTAAGCCATTTAGTTTGTCCCATTGACCTTTCGTGCAATTCCTTCACAGGGGGCAACGCTGACTCTGTGGTCAAGCTGCGGCAGATCCAGAGGAGGGCAATATGGAGAGTGGCAGGGGGTAATCTGCACAGGAGAGACGAACTCGCAAGTGCAGGTAATGTCATCGGTGAACTCTAAGGTGGGGCTCAGGGCGACATGGGGGGGGGGTGTGGGGGGTTACGCAGGTGCCTAGAATGAACTTGCATTTTCCACCAGCCCTGTTTGTGAGGGGGAACTTTATGTCCTCTTTGGTGTCATTCTAGGCCACAAGTGTCCATTGTCGTCACTAGTAGGATCACATGGTATCTTTTGACTGTCTTCCACCAAATGCACATGTACACTTTGTCTCATATATCATTTATTTGGCCTATCAGTCCCACCATTTTAGGGATGCTGGTACCTGTTCTGTTAACACACGGGCCACAGGGTGGTGAACCAAGTCCGCACACTATGACCAGACCATTTCCAGTTCACCCAACCTGCATGTCTTTAGTGTTTCAGAACAAGCCAGAATACCTAGAATGAAACTTACTCTATATTTAGCCTTCAGGACAGCCTGAATTTTTCAAGACATTGTAACCATGAGGGGGTGTCATAGAGCCTCAAACCCTAGAACCAGTAATACCCAACACAGTTACAGGTTCAAATAATGGATTTTTAATCCATCAAGCACTTCTACAATGATGCTCTGCTAATAACCATACCAACAATGCAATTCTTTCCTCTCCTTCCACCTCCAGTTGACTGTCACCCGCTGCCTCCCAACTCTGACTCCACAAGCTAAGGAAGTGGGCATCTTTTATGTTGGACCGAGAACGGCTTCCAGAGACTTGGCATGACTTATGGGGAAGCACTTCCAGGTTGTTTGAGAGCCAGGACAGTCCTCCCCTGACAGCATCCTCTTGCAGCACCCAGTTACCCAGAAAAGGTCATACTTCCAGACTCCAATTCCCATGAACTGTATGGTTGTCCAAGCTGGGACATCTCCAGCAGACTACTGCCACCTAACATATGGGGGCTGGAACTGCTTCTGGCCTCTGGCTTCTGGCTTCAACCAGGATGCCATTTTGTCCGCTGTGGCACTCACATCTTGCACTAAAGAAGATAACAGAAGCATTGGGATTTTAGTCCAAGTTGACTAGATAGCCTCACAGAGTTTCATTCTTCACATGTCTTGGCCCAAAGCTCCTGTTCCACCTCATACTAAAGGCGATCTATTGGATTGACAACTGGAGACGATGTGAAGGCCATTAGAGTAAACTGAAGTCATAGTTCTGTTCCGCCTGAGATAAGGTGAGCTTTGTGACGTGGCACATTATCCATATCAGAAAGGGTAGACTCTGGCGAGAAAATAATGGTCAGCAGCATTGCTTAACCCTTAATCTGCCACATGCTAGAGGGTTTTGCACCCAAGACGCCAAATACTTTTTTGCTGCACTTTTTAAGGAAACGTCACAATTCACCAAGAAAAGGTGGAATTTTAATGTCATGCAAAGAGCATCATAATTACTGCAAAACTGATCATTTTACACACTGCCAATGAACTGTAAAATCTATAAAATAAAAAACTACTGCAACAATCTATTATTATATGTACAAGTGGCAACTGACGGCATTGATGAAATCCAGCAAATCACCAAGCTAACTGTGCTTGAACTGGCTGACGCTTGCAGGCTTCGTCTAGTGCAACGGCTGAATCCCAGGGTCAGTGATGCTGATTCGCTAGGGGGCGCCAGTGGTCATGAGCTGGCTGCTTAATGAATGTACGGCACGGACTGATCAGCTCCGGCGTGCTGGCAAATTGTACTGGGAACCGAATATAGCCGGTTGCGGCGTTCAATGAATGTACGTCGCCGAATATACTCTGCTCCGGCATGTTGGCAAAGTGCATTGGGAACCGACTGTAGCCGGTTCCAGCGGTTTAAAGGTTAAGTAGTCTGTGGCATTCCTGTGACATTCACTTGGTATTAGGGGGCCTAACATGTGTCCCCCACACCTTTACACCACCATCATCAACAATATATGGATTTAGGTTTTTCATGCCGCACTCTGTTCTTGCTGTGTGTATCCAGCAGGGGACGCTCTTTCTCCCCTTTGGATATGTTTCTTGATGCAGAATTCTCTTGAACCAGTACCTTCCCTTTTGTACCCATGGCAGAAAATAATTACAATGATATAAAATGGTACAAAAAGAGATATATGTATTTAACTTGCTTGTAAAAGATAACATTCATGTAATGCATAATCCTGTATACGTGCATATTCAGGCCAGAGAGAAGCAAAGGGACATCTCAGCCAAGTGGGAGAGTGCTTACACACAGATGTCGCATCCAGCGAGGCATGTTGGGGGCATAGTGAAATGCTTCTGATGTCGTGCTGGATCCTCGTCATTATAAACACAATTACCTATTCATAGAATTCATGTCAGATATGGGCGACTACCAGAAGAACTGTCTGGTTATTAATACCTTCACAGACTCATGGGAGATTGACAATATTGGTCAAGAAGACATCAACACCTTTTAAAATAACCTGCTTGTGTCCTTCACATGTTTTCTGCCCAACTCCTAACCTGACGTACTGCTGTCATTTGTCAGGCTCCCTGGCAGTCAGTCTCTCTCTCTCTCTCTCTCTCATAGGAATTGCAGGGCTTTGTGAAATAAGCTTCACAAATTACATTTGGCACAAATAACCTTCTTGCTGCACTGTGTCCATGTTGTAGCACCACTGGTCACATCAGACAAGGTGACACTGATTTTTCCCACCACCACCTTCTTTCAAAGACCAGTGCTGCCACACCATCTCTGCTACAGCAATAATTGCTAACACTTCAACTGGTATTTCTAGTGCTCAGTCCACCTCTAATGATCAGTATGGGCTGTCCATAACTGATGATTTTGTGAGGAGGCTCCCTCCAGGAAAAGCCACAGAGCCAGATGGAGTTAGTCCTGGGTCACATCAGTCCTGTGCTGACCACCATTGCCGTATCCTCTGTTACCTGTTCATTCTCACCTCACTGAGGCTTCAGAAAGTACTGCTTGCTGTGGAAAATCCTGCATTGTAAGCAATGACCCTTATGTCACACATCATGAAGAGCTTTGAGAGGTGTGTCTTCTTGTGGAAGAACATTTGGACACTTTGTACTTTATGTGGGAGTGAAAGATGTAATTGTCTATCTGCTCCACAAGATTGGCTGCACTGGGAGGATGATGATTTCTGATTTCTCATGTGCCTTCAATGCCATTCAGCCATCCCTGTTAAAGTAACCTCAGGGATGAGCCGGTGGTGTCCTGGATGATGGACTATCTTAATGGGCAGACCACAGTTTGTGAGACTTGTGGGCCGTGTGAGCAACACTGGAGCACCACAAGGAACAGGCCTGTCTGCTTTTCTCTGTACTCCAACTATAAATAGCAGGTCAGGTCACCAGTAGAAATTCTGAGATGATTCTGTATGTCTGGAGTGTATTAATAAGGGGGGTGAGACAGAGCAGAGGAGTCGGGGGAGAACCTTGAGAACTGTATGCAACTTAACATCAGCAAAACCAAGGAACTGCCACCTCAAAGAGCCTTTGCTGTGGGTCAGTGTTCATGGAGTGGAGGTGGTGCACTCTTACAAGTACTTGGGGGGGCAAATCAATGACTGGTTATACATGGTCTCAGAACACAGAGGCATTAGAGAAGAAAGGACAGAGTAGGCTCTTTGTTCTTAGGAGACTGCATTCCATTCATGTGGGCAGTGACATCCTTCACCTCTTGGCTCTGTGATGGCCAGTATGGTGTGCTGTGCCGGTAACATCACTTAAGGAGAGAAACCCACCAAATCAAGAAACTGTCCAAGAAGGCAGCCTCAGTTGTGGAATACCCCCTAGACCTGCTGGAGGTAGTGGTGGAGCAGAGAATGGAGACCAGACTGATGGCCATTATGAACAGTGCTCCTCATCCTCTGTATGACACATCAGCACTGAGGACATTTAGCCATCCAATTATTCTCCAGAAGTGTGTCATAGTAATGGCCTTTGTAGTTCTTCACTGTCATTGCCCCCTTATCTTCAGCCAAGTCAGAAGGTGACGGTGGTATTTGTCATAATATTTCTTGAGCTTCTGTAAAAAGCCAAAATTCCCTCATTGGGACAAGTGAAGTGCTATGTATTCATTTGTCCATTCTTAAATTTTCCAGTTTTGGTGGTCATGCCCCACAATAGCCTCACCGGCTGAAGTCAAGCGTGGCGTGTGGTTCTGCTGCAGATTCTCCACAGCTTCAAGGTGTGACATGATGAGTGTTTGGAGATGCTCTGCTGCACACCACAGTTAAGAGCTGCTGTTTCAGCATTTGTGGCCTTAGTGTGTTAGTGTGACCAGGGGTCTGCCCCTTCTCCTCAGACCACTGTCATTCACTTACAGAACTGCTGCCCACTTAATGGATTTTTTTGGTCTGTTGTCCCCTCCTCTGTAAACCCCAGAGACTAAAGTGTATAAAAATCCCTAGAAGGCAGCTGAACCACCACATTTAGCACCAACAGGCCTCCCAAACAACATCTGAGTTGCAGGCGGATGACTGGATGGGCCTCCTGAAATGTCTCATTTGTTTGTGTGTCCATCTTACAGAAATGTCTCCAGCAACTATGGAACACCGTCCTGTGGGCCCTGCTTATCCTGTGCACTGGCGTCGTCGTCCAGGCCCACTGGCAGTATCGGCTTGAGCAGCTCGGCGAGCACTCTGAGGTAAGTCGTATCAAAAGTAGTCCTACAGCTGCACGTTTATTCAATAGCAACACATGTAGTGAACTGATGATTACACCGACAAAGTCCTCAACAGCCTTTGGCCGTCCCCATTTTTGTGGCTTTCTCCCTACTTGGGAAACATTCACACATTTGACAGTGTTTTCCATTTTTACCGTTACAGGCTTGAAAAACGATTTGTATTTCAAGTCTTTATTTTTACCGTACCCAGAGCTCCTTATCTAGTTTACGTGAATGAGAATATTCAGGACAGATGACATGTGACTAAAAAAAAATGGTTCCAAAAGCAGAATTTAAAAAAAAGAAAAAGAAAGAAAGAAACCAACTCTGCTCTGGACATGCAGTCAAACCTGAGTGACTTCAGTGTCACCGGTGAACCAAACGCATGGGAGGAAAGCCACACGAACCCGGTGCTGAATCATCTGCAGTGTAACATGCGTTTAGTCTGATGATCACAAAGCTCGGTTTTGGTCTCCTCACATCACATAACCTTCTTCCAGCCAATTTCAGAGTCTTCCGTGTTTCTTTTGCCAAAATATCCCGTGTGTTTGTCTCTTTGCCACTCGCATAGATAAACCTTCAGAGGTCTCCTGGTGGCCTCTCTCACTTGTCTTCTTCAGTTTCTGTGGATGGCCTGCTCTCGTTGTGCCACAGTCTTTCTGTTTCTTCATGACTGGTTTAACTGGATAGTCAGTCCCTTGGAGATTTTCTTGTCTCCATCCCCTGACTTGTTCTTTTCATAGAGTTACTTGTTGTGTTCTTTTGTTTTCATGGTGTAGGTCAGGCCACCATACTGACTCACCACAAGATGGACCTGCAGGAACAATCAACTGGAACCCCAGACTGGTGACCTCCGCTGAACTAATGATAAGGTGACCAGATGCCCTGTATTGTTCTGGGGTGGTCCCGTTTTTATGCATTGCAACCCAGAATGTAACAAAATGACCTCTTTTTAATCAGCTGGTCATTTTAATAAATGAGCACCAAACTGAAAAAGGGGGAATGCACCCCACCACCCACTCTTCAAAGTAATCTGTGTGTACTGACCTCGCCTGATTAATATGTCGTGTCCTGATTTGGGACTATGAAGATCTGGTCAGTCTAACTAATGATGGGACCACTACAACCACAGAGCTGCACCAGTGATGGTTTTGGGGTGCCATATTAAAGGGAGTGAACACGGAGACCATCAGTTATTATGTACTTTATATTTGTAATTCATTTATGACCACTTTACAGAGATGGCATTTAAGAGACTCCTCACGGGGGAAAATAAAATCTGTGATTTAGTGTTGCGTAACAAACAATTTAGAAAACGTCCAAGGGACTGAATACTTCTATAGGCTATCTGTCTGTTATATAGTGCCTTTCACATCTATCTACCTGTCATATACTAGCTATCTATCATGTGAATTTCCCCTTGGGATTAATAAAATATCTATCTATCTATCTAGTGCCTTTCACATCTATCTATCAATCATATAGTGCCTTTCACATCTATAGGGTGGTCCAGATCTAATTATGCAATTTTTATTACGCTATAACTTATTAAGTTTATTACATGGAAAATCACCCGAAAAATCCTGGACCATCGAGAAGTATGTGAACTGACGACATGAAGAATCGTCTGCGCTGAACTGGGATCGTCCTCACATAAATCAAAGACATCCAGATGATCTGGATCTGCATAATTAGATCTGGACCACCCTGTATCTATCTATTATATAGTGCCTTTCACATCTATCTATTATATACTGTAGTGCCTTTCACATCTATCTATCTATTATATAGTGCCTGTCACATCTATTATATAGTGCCTGTCACATCTATCTATTATATAGTGCTTTTGCATCTATTATATAGTACCTTTCACATCTATCTATCGTGCCTTTCACATCTATCTGCAGTGCATCCGGAAATTATTCACAGCGCATCACTTTTTCCACATTTTGTTATGTTACAGCCTTATTCCAAAATGGATTAAATTCATTTTTTTCATCAGAATTCTACACACAACACCCCATAATGACAACGTGGAGAAAGTTTACTTGAGGTTTTTGCAAATTTATTAAAAATAAAAAAATTGAGAAAGCACATGTACATAAGTATTCACAGCCTTTGCCATGAAGCTCCAAATTGAGCTCAGGTGCATCCTGTTTCCCGTGATCATCCTTGAGATGTTTCTGCAGCTTCATTGGAGTCCACCTGTGGTAAATTCATTTGATTGGACATGATTTGGAAAGGCACACACCTGTCTATAGAAGGTCCCACAGTTGACAGTCTTGAGGCACAAATCTGGGGAAGGTTACAGAAAAATATCTGCTGCTTTGAAGGTCCCAATGAACACAGTGGCCTCCGTCATCTGTAAGTGCAAGAAGTTCGAAATCACCAGGACTCTTTCTAGAGCTGGCCGTCCATCTAAACTGAGCGATCAGGGGAGAAGGGGCCTTAGTCAGGTGGTGACCAAGAACCCGATGGTCACTCTGTCAGAGCTCCAGAGGTCCTCTGTGGAGAGAGGAGAACCTTCCAGAAGGACAACCATCTCTGCAGCAATCCACCAATCAGGCCTGTATGGTATAGTGGCCAGATGGAAGCCACTCCTTAGTAAAAGGCAAATGGCAGCCTGCCTGGAGTTTGACAAAAGGCACCTGAAGGACTCTCAGACCATGAGAAACAAAATTCTCTGGTCTGATGAGACAAAGATTGAACTCTTTGGTGTGAATGCCAGGCGTCACGTTTGGAGGAAACCAGGCACCGTTCATCACCAGGCCAATACCATCCCTACAGTGAAGCATGGTGGTGGCAGCATCATGCTGTGGGGATGGAACTGGGAGACTAGTCAGGATAAAGGGAAAGATGACTGCAGCAATGTACAGAGACATCCTGGATGAAAACCTGCTCCAGAGCGCTCTTGACCTCAGACTGGGGTGACGGTTCATCTTTCAGCAGGACAACGACCCTAAGCACACAGCCAAGATATCAAAGGAGTGGCTTCAGGACAACTCTGTGAATGTCCTTGAGTGGCCCAGCCAGAGCCCAGGCTTGAATCCGATTGAACATCTCTGGAGAGATCTTAAAATGGCTGTGCACCGACGCTTCCCATCCAACCTGATAGAGCTTGAGAGGCGCTGCAAAGAGGAATGGGCGAAACTGGCCAAGGATAGGTGTGCCAAGCTTCTGACATTATATTCAAAAAGACTTGAGGCTGTAATTGCTGCCAAAGGTGCATCGACAAAGTATTGAGCAAAGGCTGTGAATACTTATGTACATGGGATTTCTCTGTTTTTTTATTTTTAATAAATTTGCAAAAACCTCAAGTAAACTTTTTTCACGTTGTCATTATGGGGTGTTGTGTGTAGAATTCTGAGGAAAAAAATGAATTTAATCCATTTTGGAATAAGGCTGTAACATAACAAAATGTGGAAAAAGTGATGCACTGTGAATACTTTCTGGATGCACTGTATCTATTATATAGTGCCTTTCACATCTATCTATTATAATGCTTTTCACATCTATCTACCTGTCATACAGTATCTATCTATCTATCATATAGTGCCTTTCACATCTATCTACCTGTCATATAGTATCAACCTATTATATAGTGCCTTTCACATCTATCTACCTGTCATATAGTATCTATCTATTTATCATATAGTGCCTTTAACATCTATCTATCATATAGTGCCTTTCATGTCTATCTACCTGTCATATAGTGCACTTTTGGGGCCACATGTGGCATAACTCTCACAAACCAGATTGAAGCTGCAGTACTTCTCACCCCCACAATCTGTGCTGCCACCTGTACACCCTCTTTTATTTATTTATTTATTTTTTAAACTCGGGCCTTCCTCCTTCTCCATTTCCTCTCCCTCATTCACTTGTTTTCCAGCTGTACCCCAAACAAGATGTCATCAACTGCCTGGCAGCACTGAAGATCAAAAAATATCACCGACCAAAAAAGAAGTGTGAAAAGGCGCTGAGGGGAGAGGCCGAGAACTGCGCTGTGTGTCTGGAGCAGTTCAACAACAACCAGGTATGTCCTCCAGGAACACGCGCGCCATCTGGGTGACTGCCAGCTCTTCGGTTTGAATCGTTTGGCTGGCGTCATTTCTGTGAATTACTCATTTAAACAGTTCTAACACAGTGCTCTTTGTGCTGAAGCGCTGAAGCGTGCTGAAGTGTTGTTGGGATTATCAGGCTTCAAATGTGTGTGTGTGTGTGTGTGTGCGCGCTCTCAGTGCTGCCAGGACAGGGTGGATGGAGCTCCTGATGCCCAGTGTACAGTCCTGTAGGCTTCAGGCACACCTGAAGGAGTTGAGGGTAGTGAGAAGGACTGAATTGTTTCACTTAAACACGTCGGATCAAAGTGCCGATGCTTATTACGTAGGAAACGGCACATGAAAAAGTTAGTAGACCCCGTGACATTTTTTTTTATTTTTTCTTTTTTAACATGTGTGGTATTGTCAGGTATTGATCTTCATTAACACAGTGTCTTTATAGCTAAATGTGATACAACAGAACAAACATCAGGCCTCGATGACGTTTGTACTCCTTTGTAGAATTGAAATGTAAAAGCCGATTTTACATGTGGAACAAGTGAAGTGCGCCCCTCCATTTGCGATCGCCCTAATACTTGAAATTCAGATTGGGTGCAAATGATTAGAACATCATGAGAGAAGACGTTGTCCCGTCCACCTATTGAAACGAAGTCAGCCATTTTTGAATTGTGTGTTATCACTAAGCCAAGATTGAAATGGCACTGAGAGGACTTCAGAAAGAAGGGATTTAAAATGAGCGCCAAACCCACCATGCCACAGTCTGGGAGTTCACATTCAAGGGTTGAAGAATCCATGTTGTCTCAGCAACTACAACCTGACAGCTGCAGACAAGATGCTCAAAGAAGTCTCTACGCTCTCCAGAATTTGATCACAGGACCTCCAGGTAGCTCTGCCATTAGAAAGGGGCTCCATGCGAGGTGTGCCAGGAGGAAACGTACCACAGTGTACAGCCAGGACCTCTGGGACAGACAAGGCTTGTCAAAAACCAGAGACTGCATTCGGCTGGAAGAACTTGTGATACCAAGTGTAGAGCACGGAGGTGGAAATGCTCTGGTTTAGTGGGGGCTGTGCCATCATCCAGTCAACAAGGGGAGTCTTCACGTGACAATAATGTGGGAAGATTGCTGCAACATGACAGCATACAATCCACCCCGGAGTGACAGAGAAAAAAGGAATGGAGGATCCTGGAGAGAAGCCAAGTTAAAGCCCGGATTTGGAGATGGCTGGGCATTGAAAATGCACTTGGCAAACACAAGACGCCCCTCAAACATCACCCAGCTGACAGAGTTTTGCAGGGGGGGGGGGGGCCTTTGTGCCTGCTTGAGAGTGACTGGAAACATTGACTTGTGGAGGGCAACACCACCAAAGGGTGGCTGGCAGAAGTGGCATATCCGTTCATGTTTCATTAAGTAAATATCAAAAGGTCAGATTTTCTCATTTTTTTCACTGACATCCCTTTATGTATAGATGCTGTTTAAATGAAGATCATATCTTTGATATTTCCACATCTCTCTGTTATATAAAAAAAAAATCCTGGGACGAGACGTGACTTTTTCAGAGAGACAGTTTCACGTCCAGCGAGAGGAGACTTTGTGCCAAGAGATTTAACCACGGAAATAAGTCAAAGAGTAGACGACAAAGTAGAACATCATAAAGAACTCAAAAACGCTGGCGCGATAAACATGCAGAGCAGGTTACAGATAATTAAAGTACGAAAATTCAAAAGTCTCAAAAAAACTATAGTAAAGATCACATTAATGAAAACAAATGGAAATTATTCAAGTGAAATAATTGAATGGCAAGAAGAGATCAAATATATTGTTCTGATTTAAACTTGAATTGGAGACTTGTAGATCGTCTTATTCGAGTTGCCATCAGGGACAAGTAGGGTTTCTCCCCAATGAACAGGCGTATCCGCGAGAATGAAAAGATTTGTTGTTTGGTGAAAGTGAAATCCACACACGCGAGTGTCAGAGACGTGAAGTGGCTGGCGCGTAGCACAGGCCTTGAGTGGGGTTGGAGAGCGAAGCCCCTAATTAAGCTAAAAAAGAAAAGCCGAACAATTCCACATGACTGTATGTGGGCGCGTTTATGAGGTGGGTGTCGATTCTGTATTTAAATTTAAGGCGCTGGTCACACGGCCCAACTCAGGGTGTTTTAACACGCCGCCCTCTCTTTCTCTTCTCCAGCGTCTCCGGGTCCTGCCCTGTTTGCATGAGTTTCACCAAGACTGCGTGGATCCCTGGCTTCTCCTGCGCCAGACCTGCCCGCTGTGCAAACGCAGCATCCTGGGTGAGCATCCAGAGTTTGTGTTCCTCACGTTTAGATTTAGTTTCTAAACCACCTCAGCTTGTTTTTTATTGGCTACGAGAGATGCCAACCTGTAGATTGCTGTTGCTTTTCTATACAGAAGCAGAAGAGTGTGCCAAGGTAGTAAGGGATGAGCCTGGGGCGTGTGATGTGTTTTCTGACTTTGTTTGATTTGCGTATTTATTGTTGGCAGCACCTTGAGATCAGTGACGTGCAGTGAGGGTCATGGCTGGTGACAGATTTACAAAGATATGAACCCCAAAGAGTGGCTTATTGATTATTCACTTGGCAGCCAGCACGCACATTGACTACTGGTCATGTTTCATATCTCGTTCTTTACACACACACAGGTAAGGCGCATATTTGGCGAAGAAAGAACGTGACGTTTATAGCGGCGAGAGAGAACTCCACACTCTCTATATGTTTTAAATTTGCCGTTACAATTCCACAATTCCTACTCATTCAATACAAATGAAAGTATAGGATGGGGTACAAAAATAAAACGGATTTCAATTTTAACCTTAATTGAAATATTTTGTTGTTTTTAAAAGGTTTTAATTCTGATGCGTTAATCAATTTTATTACTGTTCAACAACAGGATAACAAGAAAAACAAAAGAATATTTTATTAATGTCAAAATGTACTTTTTAAATATTGGATTCAGGGCTGTAGCTCGAGTTCGTGCCGCTCGGGGCGGGGCGGTGCTTCAATTTGCCACCCTCCGCCTTATTTGAATATGTTAACCTATTTAAACAGAAAATTAAAATGACATATAGAGAAAAATTAAGGTAAATGTTGCATAGATTTATTCATATATAGAGAAACAGCAATACTTTTTCACATATAATTATTTATAAGCATCAACTAGACAAGAATATAGTAGACCCTGCACTGACAAGCCGTGTTCTAATGATTAGTTTAATATAATTACGCTACGAAAACCAGAACCAGTGTGATGTACAAGTGAGAGGTGGGGATGAGCAAGGATTGATAACGAAACGAAATTATAAATTAGTTGTTTATCTCCCTAGAAATTATTATCGGTGTAATGTTTCTGTTTATGTTTGTATTGCCTCATAAATTTCAACGGCTGTGTCCGATGCCATCACAGAAGGACAGTCTGAAAATTATTTTTGAAGCATTTGTGGATAAATATCAGAGAATTTTACTTTTTAAATTAATTTTTCCGAGCCCTGCTGCTTACACACGAATTGTACTGAGCCATTTGACCAATAATGCCACCCCTAAAAATGTGCCGCCCGCCCTTAGCCATGCCAATGATTGGATTGTTTTTTTCTTAGTCTGTTCACTTTTATTTATTTTTTTTATAAAATTGAAAAAGTTTATCGTCTTTACCTTTTTTTGTTTATTATCCTTCTCCACGAAAATCTCCGTCACTTTCTTGTAAAAGTTCTCCTTATTTTCCTTGAGATTTAAAAGACAATCTTCCATTTTGGCAGTCTAGTAGAACAAAAAAATAAAAATAACCGGCCCGCTGCAGTGCACTTGACTTTCTGATCTCGCTAACTTATTGGCGCCTCAGCGTATAAGAACAGCAGCGACGAGCACCTGTTGGGCTCACATGCGCCCCCATCAGGGCGGCACGGGACTGTCGGCCTCACCTTGTGCCTTTTCACTGCGGCTTTGTGTCCGATCAGCAAGACTAAATATGTCACACACATTGTGGCGGACAGCCTGGACCCTTGCCCAGTCGGGATGCCCCTTTGACACTAGATCTGGGGAAGCAGCCATGGGATCCACGCTAAGTCCTCCCGAGCACTTGGTGGCAGCCCCCCTGGGTTGCATTAGTGCCACAGGCATGGGACGTCGGAGTTCATCCCTGTTGGGTTTCATGGCCACTGCCAGGGGGAGCTGCGGACAAAAAGACCTGTGGACAAATTTATTTTACATTATCAAAGTTAGTTTTACTTTTCATGTTGCTTCCCCTGCTTGAGATAGCCAATGAATTCAAAAACTGCTTTGCTTCTGTACATCCATCCCTTATTTTTTTGGTTGCTTATGTGACCTTCTATCACATATCGTCTCCTCTTCAATTTCTCACCTACAGGCAACTTCACCACTTCAACTGCTCTCCCAGCCAGCTGAGGTACAGAAATGGGAGTCTCTCCAGGGCCTGAATGAGCTTATTTTAAAAACTGATAGCTAGAATTTTGACAATTAAGAACACACTTTATTTATGGAAAAAAAAAAAAAAAAAAACGAGGTTTGGAATATTCATTGTGTCTGTGGACAAAGGAACAAAAAAAAAAAAAAAAAACAAAACAGCGGAAGATCTGAATATGGCGGCCGCGTTGTCTGGCCTGGAGCTGGCAAATTGGCAGTGCGTTCAAAGCTGGGGTGCAAGAAGCAGCAGGGAAGCAAGTGTGTGGCCTCAACAGGAAACCATTCAAAATAAACCTCCTGCATTAAATAACTTATTTCACAGGAATCCTGGGTTACAGGTAAGAAAAACCAGTCAGAACGTACAATTGTAAAATTGAAATCTATTTTGTACAGAAATTACATTGTTGATGCTGAAAGTAATTTTTAAATTTGAGCTTCTAATTACACAGAAAAGTAAAATGTCCTTCCAATGTAAACTTGGTTCCTTAGTTTCTGTCAACAGATAACCCTACAGGTTGGCCACAGCAGTGCCAGGCTGCTTTTGTGACGGTGGGGTCGTTGGGTTTAAAGGGCTACAGCTAATGGTGAACGTCCTGTGTCTTCTGAAACGGGACAGAAGATGGTTGCTTACTCGCTACATTTGACGCCATGTTGGTACTGGGTCGGTTGAAAATGAAAAGTGGATTTTCTGCTTGAAACTGAGGTATATTTCCATTCATTGCATTCCTGAACTGCTTGACGTGTCCTATGGTTAGTGTGCTCCCCACACTTTTTGTGTTTATCCTTGAATTTTAAATTAAGTAAACATTTTTATGAAAATAGTCTTTTTTTTTAGTGCAGCCATGCGGTGATTGTGCGCTCATCACCACATCTTTTTCCTATGCGCATTCATATAAGTTTGAGATTGTAAAAGTCCACATCACGAGGGGATCATGCCCTTGTTTCTCTTCCTATCTGCCATCGCCCTTCGGTTGTGATTGGCACGGGTTGACTTGTGGCTTTCCTTCTTGCGGCGCTCCTGCATTGTTTCTTTACTTTGACCGCGTCCTCTTGGTGCACCGGTCACAGTCGCAGAACTGTCTGGTTTAAACCTGCATGGATATATAAAAACCACAAAAATACCAATTACCTGGTGACTCGAATCTGTGCAGTAGATTTTCACAGACAGAGCTTCTCTTTAGTCATTCAGAGAACGGAGCAGTCAGCCCGGCCTAGTAGTTTGGAAGGGCGATGCACATCCCTCTGCATTTTACAACTCGGTTATTGCTTTAGATTGTTTGGAATAAGAACTATGGCTTTGCTTTTTATCTTACAAACTCATCAAAAAAGTACAGGAAAACGTCTTACCCTCTTCTGTGGTACTGGGCAGCTCTTCTAGCTTCTGCCTGTTCACGGAGAACAGCAGGGTCCTGAATGAACAGATCTCGCATCGGCCCGTTATTCTGCAGAAGACAAAATTAAATAAGGACTTTCAGTACAGCTGACAATGGAGAAACGTGAAAGCAAAAGTGAGAAGTTAAATTCTTAAATACCTTTTGTGAGTTAAACAAGTCTGGTAGAGGGGTTTAATCATCTTAGTGACAAATAGTGTGAAATATCTGAATTGCTTTGGTGGCACAGAGGTTATGGCAGTGGTCTCATGTCAAAGTGCACGCCTGGTCCTTGTCAGTCTACCTGTGACTAACTTGTATTCCTCTCACATCTTCAAAACACAGCCATTTTTAGGTGTATTAAGGATTACAAATTCAGCTGCACCAGTGTGTTGAGAGCACGTTAACATACGGCATCGCTTCTCCTGCTAATCTGAACCCCTAAATGCGTGTCACACTTCACTTATCAAAACTGTGCTTTCTTCTCGCCCAAGTCGGATGGCTCAAAATCAGTGCATTGGTTTCACGTTGTGCTTGTTTTTTTTTTTTTTTTTTTTAATGTTACTTACCCCAGGGGTTCTCAAGTTTAGTCCTGCAGGTTTTTGTCCCAACCAGCTTGACAATCAGTGACTTATTTCACCTTTACATGATGTCATTTTGTAAAGAGCTGCCTTTTTCTTATTTTGAATTCACAAAAAGTACAGGAGTGTAATGGTTATATTTAAATGTAGTATGTGCAATTTCTTTTATATCTGTTATTGTTTATGACATTGGAGTTTGCTTTCTTAATTGTATTCGACTCCTGACAAATAATAACAACAAGCAACACAGCATGCTAAAGGGCATCTATTTTACTATTAGCCTCTTGTGTGTTAGTAAATAAAAGGTGGAATAACCGTAATATAAAAATACCAGTAACGGTGCATGCACTGCTATAACGGTAATGTGCAGTGAATACACTTGATTTATAGTTTTCATTCTCTTTTTCTGTCTCTGTTTATCATTCGTTTGCTCAAAGGTTGATACGTTTGCCCCTTCCTGAGCAGCTCTTCTTGTCTCCACCCTAGTGGCCCGCTGCTTCTTTTCTTCCGTCGGCATCTTTTCGCATTAAAACTGATTAAATCAGTGCTTGTGTTGCAATTACTGAGTACATTTTCTTTCATTTTTCATTTAAGTCTTCAATCTGCCTCAAGAAAGACTTAAGATATGAAGAGGTAGGGGAAGTGACTTGGAAGGTGGTAGGGAATGAGAACGGCGCCCGTACGCAAACGCGCCACCCTGCTGCTGAGAGTCGATTCTACAATAAAATAAAATAAAAAGAGGAATAACCTTGAAGGTCAATCATCACCCTGAAATTGGATAGTAGACGTCACGTAGTATCTGTGTACCAAATTTCAGGTCAATGGGTCAAACGGCCTGCGACTTACAGGCGATTTAAAATCCTGGACAGACAAACTGACAGCCACGGTAGCGTATTAGATTAGACCAGTTATGGCACACTGCACAATAACGTGCAATGAATCCACTTGACTTAAGCATTCCTAGTTTTCATCCTCTGCCCCTATACGTTTATCATTTGTTTGCTCAGAGGTTGATATGTTTGCTCCTTCCTGAGCAGCTCTTCTTTTTTATCCATTCTAGCGGCCTGCTTCTTCTCTTCTTCCGTCGGCATCTTTTCGCATTAAAACTGATTAAATCAGTGTTTGTGTTGCAATTACCGAGTACGTTTTCTTTCATTTTTCACTTAAGATGACACTTAAATCATTCTTGAGGCACATTGAAGACATAAGATTTGAAGAGGTAGGGGATTAGAACGGCATCCGTACACCTGCGCATCACGGCCGCCCTGCCCGAGAGTTGATTCTACAATAAAATAAAATAAAAAGAGGAATGACCTCGGAGCTCAATCATCACCCCGAAAACGGATAGTAGACGTCACGTAGTGTATGTGTGCCAAATTTCAGGTCAATAGTTCAAATGGTTTGCGAGCTACAGGTGATTTAAAATCCTGGACAGACAAATGGACCATCACAGTAGTGTATTATATAAGAGGATATATATTAAAAAGAAAAAAGAAGTCTTATCAATCTAACTACATGTAAATTCTTGCCTTACTCTAAATATTTAGCATATCCATCTTGTAATTACTGGACTGCTATAAAATATAACTGGACACCACCAGCTAGTGTAATTAAGGTCAGAGCCCAATTACAAGCAGAAGCAGTTTGGGGTGAAAACCTGCAGCCACAGGGGCACCACGGACTGAACTTAATAATAGCTGACTTACCCCAATGTGTATTTTGTAGTGATGACCGAAAACAACAAATAAGTATAATCTCATTTTTTTAAGTTTGATATAGTAGAAGCTAATGGTGACCAATGCTCTATAACTGCAAACAATATCCACGGAATTAAATCTCATTACTTGTGTCTGTTACCCTATCATTTCTTCGCAACATGCACTTTCTGCTGTAATATCCTTAGATACTTCTAAAAAAAATGAGCACACATCATAAAGAGGAAGCACAGTTTACTTGGGATTGAGTTTTGAATTGAAGACAGAACTTTTGACCAATAAATGAGGACGAGAGGCAGATGGATATTCAACACTTGAACCCGTGTGAACGGTGTTTCCTGTTTGTGATGTGTGTCTCTGGAAGTATCTATTGAACAACATATTAGCAAAAAAAAAGCTTGTGCTTTGCATGTTGTGAACAAAAGGCTGCATAACTGGCACGTGGATTATTCAACACAAGTAACATGAGATTTTTATTTTCCTCCATGAGCGTTTTCATATCGTTTGTCACTGTATACAGTTGGTCACAATGGCCTTGGTATTGCATCAAACTTTTTTTTTTTTTTTTTTAAACTCTATTCTGCATGAAAAAAACGAGATTAAGAATTTTTCTCTGCCTTCATTATGAATTACTTGGGCTAAGTAACATAAAAAAAATATTTTTTAGGTGAGTAAACAGTGGTAATACATTTTTTTTTTTTTAACTACATATATGCTTCTGATTTCCTTTTTAAATTATGGAAAAAAAGCCAGCAAACAATACCTTCTCTTCTTCTTTGTAGTCGTCATCTTCATTGTCATCTCGCTCGTTCTCTAGTTCTTTTTTATTCTTGGTAGACAGGATCAAAGGAGTGGTAAAAGGCCTAGAAGGGACAGAGAAAAGTACAATATGTTTGGACAGTTATTTATTATGGATCCCATTTTCTTTGTTAACATGAAACATGCTCACTGGTGTTTTCCCAACAGAATGGCAGTTTACCCTTTACCATCCCGCTGTAACACATAAAGAGAACGTTGAGATCCAAAAACAACTCATTTTTATATCAGGACATTAAGAAATGTAAACGTTGTTCTCCGTGCCTAATGTCTCTTTGGTGGTGGCATTTGTAGCACGATTATCTTCAAACTGGTGCTCCGTTTCATGTTGGGAATGATGGCTGCTAAATCTGTACTGGATTTTTAAAAATCTTGTTTGCACATAAACCTACAAGAACAAAGCCCATGTTGTTTGATTTCACTGACTTTATTAATCGTCAAGGGGAAAAATTTGTCTTTTTTTCCCCCCCCGCATGGTCTTTGGGGGTCAGAGTGCAGGGTCAGCTATTGTGCCACACCGCAGTGCACTTTTTGCTCAAGGGCCCAGTGGAGAAGATCATCAAGCAGGCAAAGTAAGATTGTGTAGGATCAACAGGCAAAATCTGTGTGGAGGACACCTACTAAGGAATCATAAGAATTTTCATCTTTCCTCTTTACCTGTCCATGACAAGCATGTGTTACTAGTAATTTCCCAGCCATGTTTTGAGTAGTTTCATTTTTTTATTCAGCGCTGATGTCACATTACCTGACTTCTAGTTGGAGGGAATGTTAAACTTATGACTGCAGTTGCTGATCTGGTTGTATGAGGTTGTCCGATTACACAACTAGCTATCACAAGGGATGCCAAATTATAGACTGCACGATGAATTTCAAGCATAGTTTGAGTTCGCCCCTTTTTCTGACAATCAAAAAATGTGATGACTGACAGAGCCGGTGTCCACGCAGAGAGTTCACAGGTACTGCAAGTTCAGCCACAATATCTGCTTTTTTCCATTCTATTGAGGTACATAAAACAGGAGACATCAGACAGACAAGCCTCTCTTCTGTTTGTCAAGTTCAAAACAGCTGCATTCTTTATTCCTCATCAACGCAGTGCATTTCTGGGTTAGCGCTCATTGGTTGCCAGCTCTTGCTTACACACAAGCCCACCCCATCGACTTCAGACAGACTGTTTGGTCAGAGTCACTGGGTATGCCACACTATGTGACTGAATACTCCCAAATGGCTAAAAGCACTTTGAGCTACTGTTTGTATGAAAATGTGCTATATAAATAAATGTTGTTGTTGTTGTAAAATTATGTAAATCAAGGCCATGACTGTGAATCACTTAAAAGGTCGTGTAATTTGACATGTCCTGCTCTAAACGTGTGTCACTAGCTAGAATAGGACACCACATGTTCTGTGTTGCAGCTTGCATCAGGTGGACTCTGCTTTAGTTCACAGCAGGGGTGCCTTTTATGCTTTGTACTTATGCTGTTGTGGATTTCCTCGTCCACTATAATGGTTATCCTTTATCATCATACTAACTATAGACAACTGCACAACGTGTTTTTGTGAAGTAAGACCTATGAATTGACCACCTTTTATTCTGTGAGGCAGTTTTAGTCTCTGTATTCTTGAGATTTTTTTTTTTTTTTGTATAAAAATTACTTACTGCTTATCTTTTTAACTTTCAATTAATGGGTGTAACAGAAACCAGTAAGCTATTCCGCAGTAATATGACAGCCACATACCAACACCATACAACTTTTATAGAATTCTACAGCTGGTCAGGCAGCTCACCTGCGACTAAGAAGCTCAGTGTCGTCATCCTGATCGTTGGCACCAACCTGGTTGGCATCATATGTGTCATCATACTCATCATCATAGTTGTCAGTGTAGAAACCATCTTTGCTGCCTTCACCGACAGGAATTTCCTCCACCACCACTTCATAAGATTTGTATCTTTCTTTCTGCTCTTTGACATGCTGCTTGTCATTTACTAAGGCACGGGCATTTCCCCTTTGTCTGGATATAAATTAAAATGCAACATTTCAATGTTACAATGGGTACAAGAATATCAATTTAAATTTAGAAAAGAACTATAAATATCAGATTCAGTCATTAGACATTTAACACTCCCTACATAGTCTTACAAGACAGCACCTCTCTCCCACCTTTTTCCTTTCCAGATGCAAGACGTGTCAACATGATCCCGGTTAAACACGTCAAACTCGTCGTCATCAAAAATATTACACCTGGAGCTGAGTACTGTTGAAACTTCTTTTTTAGGCCTAAGAAAGACAAAATGAAGACTTTAAATGCTGTCTACTACATGAAATGTGCACTACTTACTAATGACGTTACAGATTATACACACTCACTGAGCAAATCATTAGGAGCTCCACATTAATACTTGGTAGGACCCTTTTTTTGCCTTGTAAATGGCATCAATTTATTGTGGCAAGAATTCCACAAGATACTTGGAAACATTCCTTTGAGATTGTGGGCCATGTTGACATGACTACTGGGCACATTCATGCTGCCAGTCTTGCGTTCTGCCATATCCCACAGGTGTAATTCTGGATTCAGATCCACTGGCTTTATGAACCCAGTTTGAAAAGACTGGGTTTATAAAGCCTTTTTTTTTTTTTTTCGACATGATTCATTATCATGCTGGAAGTAGCTTTTAGAAGATGGGTAAATTGTGGCCAGGAAGGGATGCACAAGGTCGGCAACAATACTCAAATGGGCGTTCAAGCTATGGTGCAATGGTAATGTTGGGCCCAAAGTGTGCGAAGAAAACATTTTCCACACCATTACACCATCTCCACCAGCCTGGACAGTTGACACAAGGAAGTATGGGTGCATGGATTCTAATTTTGGCCCTACAATCTATGGGCCTCAGAAAAAAATCGAGATTCATCAGAACAGATTACATTCTTTCTAGTCTTCAGTTCTGATGAGCCTGTGCCCACTGCAGCCTCAGCGTTGTGTTTTTGGCTGACAGGAGTTAATCCGACGTGCTGGTGCAGCCCAGCCATCTCAAGTTTCAAATGTGCTGAACATTCTAAGATGCTTTTCTGCTCCCCACAGTTGGTTCACAGAGTTACCGTAGCCCTCCTGTCGGCTTAAACCAATCTGGCCATCCTACCATGACCTCTCTCATCAACAAAACTGCTGCTTACTGGATGCTTTTTGTTTTTTTGCGCTATTCTGAGTAAACCCTAGAAACTGGTGTGTGTGAAAATCACAGGAGATCGGCAGTTACAGAAATAATCAACCTACCCTTCTGCCAACATCCACCATGCCACAATGGAAACCACAGAGATCACAATTTTTCCCCATTCTGGTGTTTGATGTGAACATTAACTGAAGCTTCTGACCTGTGTCTGCATAATTTTATGCATTGCAATGCTTCCACATAATTGGCTGAAAAGATAACTGCATGGATAAGCAGGTGTACAAGGGGTCTTTATTTGCTCAGAGAGTGTACTTACACTGTTGGTCTTTAGATGGAGTCTTTATAAGATGCATGAAGGTTCCCTACCTCGGCAGACTGCGGTCCAGCTTCTCCAGGTTTGGCGACAGTTTGTTTTCCAGGATGTTGTTGATGACAACCTCTGAATCATAGGCATACTCCTCCAAGCAGGCAATGATGAACCCTTCCCCCAGATCAGGGAGCAGGTCTTGGACCTGGAATATTAGCGATTCCAGTTCCCCAGAACTTACCGAGACTTGTGATGGCTTTGGAGTCTGCAACAGAAATCACAGCACAGTCAGTTCAGCAATGAAGACATGCTGCCTTCTCCCGTGTCATACGAGAGAGGCATCAGGATTGAAACTCTGCAACCTCTTGCGCTTCCAATTCTTAATAGTGCATCTCAGCAAAATTAATATATCACATACCACACAAGAAAACAACACCCGAATGCCTGGTCTTGTTTAATTTTGGGATGTTGTCTGAGAATCTAAACTTGCAAGCAGCCTGTGGCAACACTGGGATTGTAAGCCATATGCAAAACCTAAATACTGAAGGTAATTTCTTCATGGTAATAATTAACAATCCGTAGCAATTTCAGCTAGTTGGATCAAATACATTTTCCTTTGGGAACTTGACCAAGGTATCAATATGAAGATCTATTTAACAGTTTAGGACAAGTGCACTCAGTTCTTAAAATACTGTATAAGATCATGTTATTGCTTCCTTTAATAATTTTCTTCCTGCTTTGCCAAAAACAATTTTATCCAAAGTGCTTTGTGAATTATTGATAATAAACCATTCCTAGAATAGTTTTTCTGGCTACTCCGTTAAGGGTTGACCAGATGGTCACTGACAGTGATTAAACCTCCAGCCTTGAGCTGTGTGCTTTAGTGAATTAACTAAACACTTAGTGGCCATAATGTCAGCCCCTTCTGAGTTGCCTCTCCATGTGTGCTTTGCTTTTGTGTTTTTACTCAGGGCAGGTCTTCTTACCCCGAAGGACTTTTCTTAAGAAATGGAAATGAAAGATAATTCAGAACTGTTGGTGATGTTCAGGCGTGCACATAGACAGTGGGAGAAGACAGCACTCTAGCATTTGTCTCTATACATTTCTCAGGAAACAGCACTCACGTTTTTATTGATTTCCTCCTGAGGTTGTGCCTCTGATCCACCCACAGCACCTTCAGCCTCAAGTTTGTGTGGCTCAGGCTGAGATGTGTGGGTTGTGGGGACACCATGCTTTTTCCTGCCCAACCCTTCCCAGGCAGATTCAACACCTTGGAGGATGTATGAAGTTCTCGTGTCATCACTGAGGGTGCATTTGTTAAGGCTTAATTAAACTGAGAAGCTCTGTACCAAGCAGATTTCACATCAATTCATTTTTTGAAAAATACAAAATGCAGAACTCCAATTGCTTTACAAAAAGCAACCAACTATTTCTGCCTAATTAACTATGTCATCTACTACTAAGTACCCACCAAGGAAAAACAGGAAATGAGTCCCGAATGGAATACAAGTCTATTGTATCGACTTGCCATTGACCAGCTTATTTGGGTTTGGGAGCAATGAGAAGTGAAGCAAGATGACACCTTTTATTGGCTAACTGAACAGACAACGATATGCAAGCTTTTGATGGTGGCTAAGGCCCCTTCTTCAGGCAAGGAGGAAAACACAAGAAGCCCACGCTGATTGGGGCGTAGGGTGCAACACTTCAAACATTCTACTGATTAGGACCCTGAAGCTGTAAGACGGCACTGCTAACTACACACACCTCAATAAAAATTCTAAAAGTAATGGTTTCAACTCATGATGGCTTTGTGATGTATTAGCGGAGTTCCTTTACTTTTTAAATTTTATTGCCTTTAAGGCCTAGTGCAGCAATGATAAGGATACAGGAATGGAGAAACTTGCTGTAATAAGCTGATATCATCTGCTACAGGAAACTGTTCATCATAGTCTGCAAGAAACCTGAAATATTCAAAAAAAAAAAAAAAAAAAAGAATCCCATAATTAGTAAAGTAACCTTTCACACCAGAACAATCACCACAGTGCTTTTTAATTTTTTTTGCACTTTTAAAACAAGGCAATTCTTTAATCTGGGAATTTCAGTGTTACATTTTTACAACACGTCTAACAACGTGCTGACAAAGACAACTGCAAAGACTGTCAAATAAAAAAGCAGAGAATACTAGCAAAGTGAAGAGTGAGTCAGCTCAGCTAACAGCAAAGAAATTACTCAAGAATCGGTCGAAAACGGAACTTGTGCACAATGTGGATCTCTGAAAGAGCTGTGACCAAACCCCCCCCTCCCAATGGATGTCTGCAATACACTGGCATCAATGCCATTGGGTACAAGCATTGAGAAACCGTCCATGAGCCAATTTAAAATGAAATGTAATAGTTAATTAAAAAAAATATAACTATTGATTATTTTTAACAGGAAATTAATTTCCAGAAAATCCCTTCCGTTTTGTTTTACAAAGTTGTAGTTCTAAGGTGCTATTTGGCGAGTACAGCTTTTTGGGGGGTCTGCTAAATTGGCCAATGACTTGCTCTCTTATTATACCACAAAGCTGCAACAGACAACAGTGTAATACAGAGAGCATTTATTACCTTTTTTCCTGAATAAGTGTTGTAAAAATCTGCAGGAAATCTTCCACAAATAGATTGATATTCTCTGAGCTGCTGACAAAAAAAAAAAGAAGTGTTGCATCTTCTTCTGCTAAATTTATTTTTCAATAATCCCATAAAAATGTATCCTATGGTGCAACCATGTTTAAATACTGAGCCTCTTTGCTATGTCTAATCATAAATGAAAACAAGTGGAAACCGCTGCCTTTTGTTCAGGTTCAATTTTTGGTTGGAATGAAAGCACTGGAAGAATTGCACAAAGCGAAGAAAAAAATTCTTTCATTCACCCATCTGTTCTTACAGGTAACTGGTAGCACTGGATCCAAGACAGAAACCACTGCTAATCTGCATAAATGTGAAATATTACCCATTCAGCCAACCTTGATGCTATCTATCACACCACATATTAATGACTAATCTCATAATGGTGATTCTGAACCTGTCACACTAGGGTGGTCCTCAAACCAGAGCAAAGAACCGATGTTTGTAGAATCATTTCTCCAGAAGGCCTGTTTTTATCCATTAGGGATAGTCTGCTCAACCTGTGGAAATTTCGGCCTGATTGTGTATCATTTAGAAGTTGTTCCGTTCTGAACATTTTATTCGTATTGTTACTATGTACATACATTCACTTTAACTGGTTAAGTGATTATTAAACAATAACTAAGGTGGGATTCCCAGAACATTCCAGTAGTAAGTAGGAGTTTCTATTTTAGCCCTTTTTGATGACAAAGGAAGAGATGGTGCAAAGCCTGCAGTGGTCACCGTTACCAGACATTCTTCCGTGACTTATGCTGGCAAATCAATCTGATCAGGTGTAGTTGGAAGTTCTGGTAACAAAAAGAACAAAATCCTTTTTTGATGTCCTTATGGAAAAAAAGCAAACAAAGGTCAGGGTTATCTCCCAAGAAACCACCAGAACAGTGAACAGATGATCCGATTAATTTTGTGAACTGTTGGCACGTATGACAGTAGTGAACAACAAAGCTGAAACAGGAAAAAGTCTCATTGAAAAGTGCAATGACGTACTGGCAAAGGACGAGGAACAGAAACAGTTTATTCTTCAAATGGTCAGAAATCATCACAAGAATTTTCCAACTTCATGTTATGTTGTAGATCACCAAGTGTGGAGCACTTGCCTGCTGTTCGGTTATGACATAAAACTGCCAAATAGAGTGACCTCTTTGTGTTACTTGAATTAAAATTGTGTGTTTATTATAAATATGGTAAACCTAGTCCTAAGGAGAACTTGAATCTGTTTGGACCACCCTAATGTCGCACACACCTTTAGAATCTTCAATTTAA
The DNA here is from genome assembly GCA_026402145.1 of Polypterus bichir lapradei. NCBI lineage: Eukaryota > Metazoa > Chordata > Cladistia > Polypteriformes > Polypteridae > Polypterus > Polypterus bichir. The sequence continues at coordinate 3,425,466 of JANRMT010062838.1, read as the reverse complement.
AAAAAGCACACACTAGTACAATATAGGTACTTAACAAAGCATGCAAAAATATGAGCCATCAGGCAACAACATGCAAAACATGATAACTGAAATGAAAAACATTTGGAAAAAACTAAATATAAAAATTTTATCTACAGTAAAAAAAAATGTTTAATACTGTAGAAACCTAAGAGTCATCAAAGAAAAGGTGTATTTTCAGTTCTTAAAGCCTTTCGAACACGCCAAGACAAAGTTCCAGGTAATTAAAGTCACAGAGCTGACCTGCCAGGAGTAGCATAACAAGGCTGGAACAGTGCCGTCTCTGGAGTCTCGCCTGCTGAGGTGAACAAATTAATGGTAACAGGTGTCCCCGAAGGGGGAAGTTAGAATTCTTCAATCCATATCCGCTTTGAAGGTGATTTTATAATTGCATTGAAATTCTAAGACTGGAAAAGTCCAGCCTGTACAAGCATCAAAGGTAAAGAGCCACTAGATGCAAGTGGCCTGTCCTGAAACTGGAAAAGAGGCTACTAGCTTCCAGTTTAGATTAGCTAACAGCAGCAGAATGCGTCTGCAAAACTCTCCTACTAATCGCTAGTTTAATTATATTGTTTATATCAGTATGCTGCTGCTGGAGTATGTGAATTTCCCCTTGGGGTTTAATAAAGTATCTATCTATTTAATTCACTGTTTGCTAAGGTCTTGGTGACTTTCTCTCGGTTTCTACTCAAGTACTAAAATGATATTTACTTGATACCAACAATTTTCCCACCTGCTTTCCAGAATGGGCTGCAAACAGCAATAGTTGATAAGAAAATGTGCAATTTCAATCATCTTCTTTCGTGAATGGCAAAGTCTTCTCCATAAATCCTCCTGAATACTGAATTGTAAGCAAAGAAACAGAACACAGAAGGAGTGAACATAATGTATGTAAAGGAAATTGTTGTTTCGCTATATTCTGCACTGTACTTAATATGTAAAAAAGTTAGCCTAAAGAATGAAAAAATGTCACGTTATATGTACAGCCATCCATCCATTATCCAGCCCGCTATATCCTAACTACAGGGTCACAGGGGTCTGCTTGAGCCAATCCCAACCAACACAGGGCACAAGGCAGGAAATGAACCCCGGGCAGGGTGCCAGCCCACCGCAGTATATGTACATTGTAACTCTAAATCTACAAACACACTGGTAAACAGTCAGGCATCCAGGACATCCTGGACCTCCAGGCATCAGACAGAAGGTACATCTGTGACTGTGATACTAATTTAAAATATGCTCATACCCATACTGCTAAAACTCAAGGTAATACCAAAGATGGTGTTTTAATATGAAACAGAAGTTGTGTTTAAAGTCAAACTTAATTTCTTAATGAAATTCCCTAAAGTTAGGATGGCAAGCACCTAGTCACTGAGGTTGCTATTTACATACTGCTTTTTACAGTAAACTCATAAAAAAATCAGAAATATTACAAAACAAAGATTATAACACTACAGCTTACCTCTTATCTTCATATGTTCTTCTCCTGATAGCTGTCTCAAGCTCAGGAACAAGTATCTCATAGAAACAAGCCAGCCTAAAACAAAGTAACAGGTATTTAAGTTTCAATTTAAAAATCCATGATTTTTTACATATAACCTTTGAAGTAGGCCTTTCACACCTTGACACCTGTCTGCTGTACAATCCACTAGTATGTAATATAAGCTTTAGGATGCCCCATTTCAAATCTTAGTACTATATAGCATCTGTACTTGAATGAAAACACAAGCAAGCCTGATAGTTTGTTGTCTTGGCTGGTGTGGTTCAAAGATAAGACCTCAGTGACTGAGAGGGGGCTTATTGTTAAGGAATGTTTGTCATGAGCTTCAGTGATCAGGACAGCAAAACAAGGGCAGCTGAATGTTTTTTATTTTTATTTTTTCCTCAAGGATAATATGATATTGACATAGATGTAAGAGGGAAAAACATCGTCGGTTCTAGGCAACCGCTGACAAACACCTCAGGATTATTTGACAACAACTGTCAGTGTAATGCAGGATCTGAAAGTTTCTCCAAGAAAAGTCCAAACACATACACACATACTCTTGATGACAGCTCCAATTACCAAATATTGACCATATAACTGACTATAGGGAATTCTGGAGCAATTCCTCGATTTTTTAATATCTCATAAAATGTTATATGCAATTTAATCTAATATCTCATAACAATTGATATTGCACCCTTTAAATTCAGACAACTGTCAAATCTATGCCAAGGTGTTCAGATCTTCCTTTCTAGACCAATGTCCTTATTTTCTAGTTACATGGACAATTTGTTTTAGAAACAACATCTTATAAATTGCTTTTAATGGTATTATACTGTGGTGGGCTGGTGCCCTGCCTGGGGTTTGTTTCCTGCCTTGTACCTTGTGTTGGCTGGGATTGGCTCCAGCAGACCCCCTGTGACCCTGTAGTTAGGATATAGCAGGTTGGATAATGGATGGATGGATGTTATTATAATTTGAAGTTATTATAATTATTTAAAAATGATTGAAGAAGATATATAAAATGTTAACACTTATAGTATTATTTATTCTAATTACATAAAATGTATCCAACATTTGAAGCACGATTCCTAGAGAGTGATCCAGCTCACAGGATCCTCATTGTTGGGCATCCGAGTGGCTGGACCAGGCCAAGGGGTCGCCCATGTAGCCCCTGGGTGTGGCAGACAGAAGGTCATTTCCAGAGGGTGGGACTGGACTGCACGTCTGCCTGGGGGGGTTGCCAACCAGGATCCCGAGCTATCTCATTATGTGGTGGGTGCGGCAACACTCTGTACCAGTGCACACTCCCCAACTTGACTTGGAGAATATTTTTTGTCATCGTCAGTTTTCAAAAAGGATAATAAAGTTGCTCTTACCTGGTAAGAAATTTGTGATTTTGAAAGGTTTTGCAGGCTGTTGGGAAAATATCAAGGAATGAACAAAGGGTGGTACATGTATCACACAAGAATTGCACCACGTCCACAAAATCCTGAAAATAAAACACAAGGTGAAGTTAGCAGCACTGAGTGTAGACCCTTAAAACGTGGGGTATTTTGACTTGGGGTATCAGTGCTAATTTATGGTTGCTAGCCAAAATAAAGATTCCTGAGATGTGTTCCTTACTGTATGAGAGGATAGCTGAATACGTGTAAAATCAGCACACTGTTTATAAAAGATATACTGTAACTAAGTAACAAATATGTATATTCCTATCAATTTATTCTTCTACTATATTTAAGCTTTTTGACTTTGACAGTCAATGCAGACCCCTGTGCTGGTTTATAAAATAAAGAGAGGCCAACTGAATGAAAACTGCATGTTGTTTAACAGCAGCGTAGTAGTAACAATTTCAACTGCAAAAAGGCAATTTAAAAATGGGTTCAGACTAAACAGGAGGAGGATGCGAGCATGTACTTGATACAGCGTGTGGCCGCAGCCAGCAATGACGAACCACCTCAGAATCCCAAATTAGGACCTGAGCACAGCCGTGCAATGGGTGACACCTCAGCAGCACACTGGAGCAGTGTGAGGTTTTTTTTACAGTAGCTGGATTGCCAATCCTCCCAGCAACCTCCGAGTTCTTCCTGTAAGTTGGAGTCCCCGATTGCATGGCTGGATGCAGGGTAACGGAGACTAAACATGGAAAACATACATTTTAAGTCTGTTATACCTGATTCAAACTGAGGTAGAGAGATTCATTTTTAACATAGGAGAACTGTGAAGAGAAAGGAGCCAGAGGAATCAAAACGAAAAAGCACCATAGAAATAATAGTTTTTCTTTAAAGCTACTTAGCAATTCTTGAAGACTTATGTAGCTAAATCTTCTGTTTTAACAATGCTGACACAGAGTACAGAACAGAGCAGCTATTTTCAAAGACAGTCCAAATTAACAATTTAAAATAAAAACTCTCTAAACCGTAGTGGAGGAAGAAAAAAAAACATCTGTTCTCCTACCATTAAACTGATATCCATAAGAGAGGGAGCGCCCTGTACCCCAAGTTTCTGAGGCTCTCCTGTAAAGGCCCCATCCGTTTGCAAGCCACATTTCTTAAGAATGTTATCTAGCACCTGTACAGGAAAAAGTGAATTTGAGGCTGCTTAATAAAAAACAGAAGTCATACTGGAAAACATTTATACAAGCAGTTAAAATTCAAAAGCTGAACATTTTAAAGCTCCATCCATTCAAACTCAATTTTTCAAAATATAAAAAATAAATGTTTCCCCCAAGATAACAAAACTAATTAACTGAAGATCTTTCTATACTTTTTTTTTCTCTTATCACCTTGATATGCAACTCTGCAATAGTTGGTAGTATCAGACATGGAGATGAGATGGAATACAGGAAGGTAGTGGACAGTTTTGTTGACTGGTGTGAGCTGAATCAACTGCAGATCAACACCAGTAAAACTAAAGAACTGGTAGTTGATTTAAGAAGATCGCGATCTGCAGCCACTCCCCTGTCTATTAGGGGTGTGGAGGTGGAGATCGTTGAGGAGTACAAGTATCAAGGGGTGCATATGAACAATAAGCTAGACTTGTCCAAGAACTTGCTGGCCATATACAAGAAGGGTCAAAGTAGGCTGTATTTCCTACGCAAGCTTAGATCTTTTAGTGTCAGCAACACTATGTTGTGGATGTTCTATAACAGCGTGGCAGCCAGTGCCATTTTCTTCGCTGTGGCATGCTGGGGGAGCAGCTTGAAAGTGGCAGACATCAGGAGACTAAACAAACTAATTCAGAAGGAGAGAAACTGGACAGCTTGGAAACTGTGGCAGATCAGAGAATGTTGTCCAGGCTTCGGTCTATTATTGAAAATGCTGATCACCCACTTCATAGTGTTGTGGTTGGACAGAGGAGCGTTTTCAGCAGTAGACTGGTAAGTGCTCCACTGAACGTCACAGCCATCAGACTCTAGAACTCCTTTTCCGGTCACTCACCCACACTTTAAGTTATTACCCTTTTTCTTTATTGGATATCCAGGTACATTTTTTCAACTACTTGAAATGTGCAATATAATATCTGTTCTTGTACAATAAATTGTCTGCTGTTCACATGAGAATAACCTTATTTGTTCTGAAAATGTGCAATATTAACTTAAGTTGCAACACTCTGTACTTTAGTTTGATACTTACATTTATTATACTTTATTTATATTTACATGATTATTCTATACTTGCTCTTAGTGTAACATGTCCCTTGTCTGTTGTTAAGTTGTAACATAAGTAACTTTCTTCGGGATTAATAAAGTTTTCTGATTCTGATATCTAGCTAAAATTATGCATTACTCAGTTCAGAAGCATACCTGAAGCACAGTGGGGAGTGTTTCATCCAGATCACTATAGTAAGCTTCCTGTTGCGAAAAGATATTTTCTAAAAAGAAGAAAAAAACAAACTGCATTAGACACAATGTCTTTGAACTGGTGACACAGCATTTCACCTTTAAAAACTCCAGTTAATTGCAATGTATACATAACTTATTATGGTTTACCAGATTTAGTCTCCTTTTGACACTGACTTACCAATCATTTTGTGTAAAAGAGGACCATTCCCTTTCCCATATAATACACACAGATCTAAGATTTTGGGGATATCAAAAAGAAAATTGTTGTATATAATTTCTCCAAATACAGCAGGAGTAATGAAATGATCCTAAAAGCAAACAAACATACGAAGACGCAATCATTAAATGGGATTTTTTTTCTTTACCAAACACTACTACTTCTGCATTGTTATACCTTAGACTCTTTATGAGTTGCCATCCGGAGAAATGTGAAGAAGACACTGCGATGAAGGTGCTTCTGCATGTCACTAACCGCTGGCGACGTTGTCATGTCACTGTCAAAACCACGGGGTGCCAGACGAAGGTATGATTCCAGACATTTCTGTAGAGACTCGTCAAACACCACCTGCATTAAAACAATCAGCAATAATCAAGGGTGTACCTGTAAACTATTTCAGTGAAGCAATATGGTTCAGTCATGAAAAACACATTCCCCTTCATTAGACTGGTGCTCTATGCAGGGCCGGCTGGATAAATTAGCACATCATCAAATCTATCATTCTTTATTATACAAACGGATTCCATATTGTGAATGTTAAACCATGCATAGCTGTTTGCAATGCTCAGATTGATTATGCACTCCAATATCTAATTAGTATTATTATTGGTAAAACAGAAACGTCTACTCTGATCTATTCATCTTATGGCTGTCAACATCTTGGTCTACTTTATTACTCTTTGGAAGTATGCTTTAGTGCAGGTTTACAGCTGATGCCGTACTCCACACTAGTTAAGACAAGGCATCATTTACATGAACAGTCAATACAAAATAAACATGTTTATTTGAACAAGCAGCTCTGTCCAATGCACTGGCAAGACATATGAATCTCTAAAAAACACATTCTGACATAGTTAATGGTTAGCAATGATTTTATCTAAACATACCTTATGGAAGAAAAGAAGTAAAATGTGTATCTTATTACCTGGCACCAAAATTTATCATGTGGCAGGGACAAAACCCAATCCAAATCCTCAGCAATAAACTGAGCCTGTTCCAGGTATTCTTCTACATCAGCTGGTGAGCCATCTTGTGAAGGTGGCTTATACAGCACAAAACAACGATCTTCACACCTGTTTGGGTGCTAAAAGATTGATTACCATTTAGATTGTATTTTATATATTATGTTTTGGACAATACTATCATAAATAACTTATTGAAGCAGTAGCTGTTCATTTTTTTTTAAATGCAAATGATTCCCTGTATTGTTCCACTTTTCTCAGAGGACAGATTCTGACTGTAGGCACAGATTTAGAAATATAAAATATCAATGGCAATAAACATGTAAATACTGAAATTGACCTTTACAGATGCCATGAATAATTAAACACTTTTAAAATTATATGGACATGTAATAACATTAAGAAATGTGATAAATGACAGGAAATCTTTCAGGCCATCAAGCTTGTCTGTTTAGCTAATAGTCATGCTGCCCCAATGTCTCATCCAGATATTACTTAAAGGTTGTCAAGGTCTCTGATTCGACTCCATGTCTCTTATCATTTGTTCCAGATTCCCATAACTCTTTGAATAAAGAAGGATTATCAGAGTCTGTCAGAGTATGACATGTTCCGCAAGTGCTAAAATGTACTTGGCTGCCCCTTGCACAGCTTCAACTGCTGCTCAGTCTTTCGTGTAGTGTGGTGACCAGAATTAAATGCGATATTCCAGACGCCATCTCACTTGTGCGTTATATAGTCCAAGTATAACATCCCTTGATTTATGTTCAACACTTTTTATGACACACTGATATAATGTTCATTATGATGAAATGAAACAAAAGATAATATGTGACCGGTTACCAACCCGAGAAGAAAAAGGCTTGTAATTATAGTTTCACATAAACATTTGGGGGCCTCGGTCCTTTGAAAACACCAGGGTACAGTACTATTATAAAATATCTGGAGTTTCAAATTCCTTGGAATACAAATGATCCGCAAACTGGTTTTAACTCCAAGTTTGAATTCAATGTGTGCCTCCATTTTTACACAACAAATGAAAGATGAAATGTATACGCGTCCTTTTGCGCTCATAAGAATTACTTAAGAACGCTTTGAAATCACTTCAGTTGGTTTTGACTGGTACATATGGTATATTGTTTGACTCATTTTCTTATCTAGTTATGTAAGACATCACGTTTTTTGGAGTTCCCCTCATTTTTAGGCCATTTTTGACTGTATTCTGTGCAAGAAATGGCATCCTCATGATAACAAGTAAATCAATAAGTGTTCACAGCAAAAATGATCAGAAGAACTTGGAAGTAGTGCATGCCACATCAACTGACCCCCTAAGGCAGGAGTTTCTCAAACTCTGTCTTAGGGGCAAAGCCATATTAACAGCATTATAGACCCCTCAGGCAAAGCAGCTCACTGGGGCCCCAACCTACACAACCACTCAGCAAATCACAACATACATAGATTAGCATGGGACCCTTATTGTGGGGACCACTGTGGTTTCAGGTTTTTATTTCAACCAGATTCATAATCATTGACAACAACTGATAACACTGATCTCATTTAATTAGCTGGTATTTTTTTTTATCTTCTCTTATTCTACATTCAGAATTGCACTGCAGCATTATTTTTACATTTATAAGACATTTACAAATATTTCAATTTTGCTATAGATTTAAATGCTTAACTCTTTTTTTGTTAATTTCATTATATTTTGCCTTGGTACACAAAACACGAAATCTGGGAAATAACAGTTCACTTAAATTAAATTAAAATTAAAAACAGAAGCTGGTTGGAACAAAAACTTGCAGCCAGGACCGAGTTTGTGAACCCCTACCCTAATGAGATATAAGGCATCCAAGTTACTTCTCTTCACTAAACTTTGAGAAAATAGGGAATGGTAATGAAGAGTGTCATTTTACTCTATTTTGAAGTTGATGCTCATGAATATGATCATATTTTTGATATATGATTCTTTGCTGGTGGTCCTAACCCTCTAACAGCCACTCCTACGCGGTTCACAATGATAAACGTCAACCTTAAGTATGTGGGGTATTGTTTTAGACTTTTTCAATGTCAGTGATGTTATTTTTGAATTGTGATCCTTTACTAGGGATCTGGCCCTTTATCGACCTCTCTCAGAGGATGAAAAATAAACTTTTGTTACTGTCTAGAATATTTAGACTTTAAATTAAAGCACACATTTTAATATTTCAAAAAACCGACACAACACTTCTAATTCTCAGTACTTCTCATGAAGCCAATCATTATACTTCTTATGAACAATATGAATTAGTGGGGCTTACCCTAATTTACACTTTTTATACATTTTTATTGCTTCATTACAAAATGTCCACACTGACACCCTTGCTGTGAGGTAAGAACACAAAGGACAAAAAAAAACAAACATGTTTACGACTCTTGTTCAGGAAAATAATAGCATTTTCTTCCAAAGCTAAAAGAAACAGGCGGTACAGCCGTGCAGTGGTAGCGCTGCTGCCTTACAATAAGGAGACCTGGGTTTGTGTCCCGAGTCCTCCCTGTGTGGAGTTTGCATGTTCTCCCTGTGTGTATGTGGGATTCTTCCGGGTGCTCTGGTTTCCTCCCACATTCCAAAGATATACAGCTTAGGTGGATTGGCAATCCTAAATTGTTGTTATTTGGGGTTGGGGTGTGTGTGTTCGCCCTGCCCTGTCTAGGGTTTGTTCCTGCCTTGCACCCTAAGCTAACTGGGATCGACTCCAGCAGAACCCCACAACGAACCACCTCATGATCCCAAATTAGGACCTGCGTGCAGTTGTACAATGGAAAAATGACTGACTGACTGAAAAAAGAGACACACCAGTCTCATAAAGCCCATGCCATTTCACAGAAATCCACTCAGGACTTAAACTGCTTTTATTTTAATAGGTCTACCATATGCTGGACCAAAGGGTAGAAAAGCAACGTTTTTAATCTTTAAAAAGTAGGTCTCAAATAGCTATAAACGTTATGAATAAACGCGTCTCTTTTTAAATAGAACTGCTGCCTAATAAAACTATTATTCACACCCCCAATTTAATTTGTGCAAACAAGCGTTACAAATCATCTGTATTCGTCAGAAAAGAGTAAATCTGAACTTGAACGGTGTTTCTATGACCTTATCATATTTGGTAACTTGGTCAGGGATCCCACATAGGCATGACTTGAATAAACGAGTAAAATAAATATACGTTAAAGAATATTTAGACACAATCAAATACTGGTAGACAGTAACGTTAGTTATGCTAATGGGAAACTTAACATGGCAGTCAGACTATAGCGGCTAAAACCAGAAGTATGGCATTAACTATATACATTTTATTTAAATAAAACTTCTTGTTTATTAAGGCAAACTTACCAAAGCCGGCAGTGAAATCTCCTTTCCTGTTCGCGGATCTCTTTCTGTCACTTGAAGCTCGTCCAAAGGAACATTATTCTTCGCCATCTTCAAAAGTTTACTGCCAAACAAAGTTTAAATCAAAATGATACGGTGTGTGAATTTTAGAACACATACAGTAATTCCCGATCGGAGTGATTTTAATGCTTTTAAGAGTCAAATTTCGAAATGTTCATTCCGCGTCAGCCGGCATAACGTTTAAAGTACAACACTAAAGTCCTGGCCTAACGCATGCTATTGAATACCTTATTGATTCAACAGTAAACGAGACTGAATTCAGATCTGTTCTTGTGATACGTCCTGACGCGTTTATACAGCGTTCGACACATTAGAGCAGGGGGATCCCAAAGAAGTGCTAACCCTCTACAACGTCAATATTGAGTCTCACTCAGCTTCAATTCAGAGTGCGTGGTATAGAGCCGCCGGTCGAGGTACAACCCACTCCGTGACGTCTGCGCAAAATGGCTGCTTAACCGCGCGCACCGCCACTTCCGGTCTGTCTACTAACAGCCCGGAGACGCCACGCCCGTCGCGTGCCGACTGTTTGTAAACAGACACGTGACCGCCAGGACGCGCCTCCTTCCAAGTGGGACGTCGTAGCTGCCGCAGGTAATTTTTTTCTACTAATTTCAAACCGCATGTTAAGTCCGTGGGCTTTTAGTTTATGTCTTGTTCTGAAGTGGCAAAGAAAATCCTCTGATAGTGATTTATAAAACCACAAAGACTTAAATTGTTGGAATGACAAACGCTCCTAAACCTAGTGACCAAAAATCTATGCGAGTTTCGCTCTTTCAAGTGCTCACTAGAATCGGTGCCAAAAAATGCGTTTACAAACGCTGTGCCTTTTAACGTTAATTAGGTGATTGTGGTTAATATGTAGGTGCGTTTTATAATTATTTTTCGCAATGGTTTTACATTTTGTAACATGTGTAATTATAGATTTCTGTACAAAAACTTGTAAAATATTGTGAAGATGTAGTTCAATTGCTTTAAAAATACACTGTCCATGGTTTTTAAAAATGTGGTTAAAGTCATTGGAAAGCCATTCTGCTGCTTTTAAAATTTTAATGTAAGCGCTCACTTTACTTAGGACGAATGTTGATTAGACTAATCTTTTTATCGTGTGTGGAAAAGACATAGAATATTTGTAAGAACAGACCAACGTTTAAAACGCTAAATGTTTCACAAATAAAGATCTACCTATCCTATGACTTATGTAGTGCAAATTCATCTCTGTGTCTCTTATATGGGGCATTTCAGTCTATCAGTGCATATCTGTCTATTATATAATGCCTTTCACTTTGTGTCTATTTTATAGTGCCTTTCACTCTATCATAGTGCCTTTCATCACTAATATATAGTGCCTTTCACTTTATCTGTCTATTTTATAGTGCCTTTCTTTATTTATCCATCTATCAATTATATAGTGCCTTTCACATCTATCTATTTATTCATTTAGTGCCTTTCTTATCTATCATATAGTGCCTTTTACTCTGTATCTATCATAGAGTGCCTTTCACTTTATCTATCATAGTGCCTTTAATTTCTATCTATTATATAGTGCCTTTCACTCTGTTATATAGTGCTTTTTACTTTATCTGTTACAATGTGCCTTTCATATATATCTATCTATATCATGTCTACAGTATTATATAGTGCCTTTCAAATCTATGTATCTATCATATAGTGCCTTTCACTTTATCTATTACAAAGTGCCTTTCATATCTATTTATCTATCTATATCATATAGTGCCTTTCACTATCTATTATATATAATGCTTTTCATATCTGTCATATAGCACATATATTCACTGGACAAAAAAATGATTAGATTTATTTAGAACAAAGAACAGTTTTTTGCTTTTCCCTTTTAAGTAAATTCAACTTAGGAGCTCCTGTTTTTCAAGTACACTAGAAAATGTGTTTGCAAAGCATAAATTTTACAGTCAAATCAAGATGTTAACCTTAATATGTTTAATACTAACTCAACTAAAAACTAAACCTTGAATATTCAACTTAAAATTATATATCAAGCGCATCTCTCTCGTTTAAAATTGTCAAAAATGTTTCTATGGCAAGATCCAACCTGTGAATGCTGCAATCGAGCTCCAGCCTCACTGGGCCACATGTTTTGGGCCTGCACCAAATTAACATCATTTTGAACCAAAATCTTTAAATGCCTTTTCAGACAGCCTTGGTGTCCCAATCCCTCCTAATCCACTAACAGCTGTGTTTGGTGGGCTCACAGAGGGGCTTAAAGTGGAGACGGACAATCAGACTGTAATGGCCTTTACTACACTACTGGCACGTCGACTTATCTCGCTCAGCTGGAAGAATCCTAACTCTCCTATTCTAAGTCAGTGGGTCACTGATGTTATACATTATTTGAAACTGGAAAAAATCAGATTCTCACTTAGAGGATATGTACAAACCTTTTTCAAAACTTGGCAGGATCGAATCAATAACATTTTAGAATAAGTATTTTAAATTCAGGAAGCAGGTTCTCTCCCCTGTTTTACTCCATTTATTTTTATTCATTTGTTATTTTATCTATTCATTTCTCTTTACTAGCATAAACTTTTACACTGCTAGCCTAGCTCTCTTTCTCAGGGGTGGGGGTTGATTTGTTTCAAAACATGAGTTATGTGTAGTGAGTGTTATTTGATTTTAATAAATTCAATAAAAAAACTAGACCTTATTAATTACACATTTTCAATTGAATTAATTCAGTACATTTAGTATAATGTTTAGACTCATTTCAGTTAATTAAGTATTGCCAACTTGGAATTGTAAGCTGCATTTAACTTAATAATTTGTGTGAAAATGTTTGGTGAAAGGTTGAATATGGACTTTTAACATTGTGTGTCTCCTGTGGATCACAAAATGACTTACAGACATTTGGAACAATTCATATGCTGTTGTGTAAGGTAAACATGTTTCATTTTCGTTGGCCACACTTTGTGTGCAATCTTAGAATTCTATGTTGTATTGGATAACCTTTTGTGATGTAGGGTATATACTGTAAAAAATCTATATCAGCTTCCACAACCTCACATTTCACAGCATTTAGAAAAAAATGTTTACTGAAAGTGTTTAACGTTTTTCCACTTGTACAAAGGCTGCGGGTATCCTTATGAATATGCTACATGTGGTTAACAAATGGAGCAGTTCTTAATGTAAAGTATAATACTTGATGGAAAAACAGGACAGGCATGTACATAAAAGTTGTTTATTTTGAGTTAAATGAACTTGATTTAGATATATAAAGTAAAAATCCCAATTAGTTATTTTTTTAGTTTGGAAACATGAGCATTTATCACAATAAAGAATATAAAAAATGGCATTGATAGCTTCATTTAGTGTCCATACATTTTTTTTTCACGACACATACCAAAAAGCATAAATACATCAGTTCCAAAATATTGAAGGTGGCTTTGTGTTTAGCTGAAACTTGAAGACTATGCCTACATGGGTACTGTCAATCCTGCAAGATGTCTGCTTGCTGAAGTAGTGCAGATGCATTGGCATGATCATGTGGAGACGCCTCATACGACAGGACTACCCTTAGATCACAACTTAAAAAATTGTAGTGGGTTAACTTACCATTGATATTACACAGAATCATTCTTGCATTCCTTCAGGTTGAGTGTTTTAAGGCTCGGTAAATTTCTAATGGGTGTTGACCGTCATATCTGAAAGCTGCCAGTCCATCTCACTGTGTGACACTGTGCTTCTCTATATACAGTATAGGCGGTTGTTATGCATCCTGATCTGGTAAGTCACATTAGCTAAAGAAACATGATGCATATTATAAAACAACAAGATAATAAAATACAAGATAATTGAAATGAATAATACATCATAGGGAAATTATCATACATTGAAAAGTAAACACATTCTTCCTGGCATAAAAGGAACTGAATCAGCGCTTGATAAACAAGACATCAATAAGTTAAGGGAAAATGCTTATAAAAGTAATAAACTAATGTATAATCTAGATTTTAAAAAAAGGGCTGGTTCGATGTATATTTTATGTTATCCTCACATTTAAAAAACGCTAGAAGAGGCATATATAACAAAATTAAACAACTTAAACATGTTGAATTTCAAGGCAAGAAAGTGCACTTTAAAAATGAATATGCTTTAAATAACAATATGTAAAAATTCTTTTAAATGTTAATATAATTTACAACGGCATATTTATTGGACACAATCCGACTGTATTTAGGTGCTCAATTCTAAACCACAAGGTACCCAAGTTTTTATTTTTTACGTTTACTATAGTTTATACGACAATTAACTTTAGTAAACACAATCCCAAGGTTTGTTCATAGGTAGAGAACCATACTGTAATTATAAACCTTGTGCTTTTTGTTGTTTTAACTGTTACGCCGAAGTCGGACTTGTTATTGGTAGTTCTTTAAGTATACTGTAGTTCAAAATACCTTCTTTAACACCCTTTCCAGTTAAGAACCAAAGAAAATGGAAGACGATAAGAAAAACAAAAATAAAGCACAGAATAGATAAGCAAGCATATTAGCTTAGTTACTTTTCAGCTTCTTAGAGTTTATCATCCAAGGGATAATGTAAATGTTGAAATATCTAAAAAACATATACATGTTAATGTGGAAGGGTATTAATTAGAGCCAACTTCCACAAATCATTTGTGGGGGCGTGCACGCGTACGTACTTGCGTATTACGTCACTGAAAGACACGGCGTGACGTTGTGCTGAGGGGTTGATACCTTGCTATGGCGTCTCTGGTCTTCCCCGGCGCGCAATGAGCGAGAGCTGTAGTGGGTTGTTGACTCTTTTTGTTGTCGTCTGCCAACTGCTAATGTGTCAAGTTAGAACGTAAAGGACCTATCCTGATCTCTTTGCAGTTGCTGACAGGTAAGCCTGTATTGGACAGAAAGGTTTGTCCGCGGCCTCTCTTTGCCACCGGGCCCGCCCTCCATCTCGTAACAACAACAACAACAGTGGTGGCAGCGGCGGGCACGACAGGGGGTTAGGCTTCGGGGTAACGTGTGGCAAAAGAGCAGGAGTTTCCGCACGGCTTCAGCTAAGTCTTCGGTGATGTCACTAGGAAGCGGCTGCGAATGGTGTGTGGGCAAATGTGACGCTCGCAGGCGCGGGGCTATTGAAGGGCATCACGAGCGAATAATCAAATGTTGAGAACGTGTCTACGTGTAGAATGTGTGTGCAATTCAGCTCCCTCCCAAGCACAGTCTGTCCACGTTAATTCGATCCAGTGCCTTATTGCGAAGGAAATGGTGCCAGTAAAAGAGGCAGCAGTATGTGAGTTGCAATCAAAACCCCGTCTGAGCAGTGACCGTTATTAATACAGATTGTCAGCACTTGGACACAGACCAGTTAACAGTTGTGAATAATACCTAAGGTAATTGCTGTTTTGTCAGATTGTTGCGATCCTTGTTTAAATGTGTCATGACTAGAAATTATTGTGCTTGAAATTTTGAGCGCATCTCGAGATAAAAATACTTAAAAGATTAATGTTATAAAAGTGCTCAGGTCGCGTGAAATTTGTACTGAGGCTGAAATTACCAGGTTTAATTTAACGGTGATGATAACCAATTTAACAAAGAACGTAGGTAGAAAGTGTAATCTCAATTTAAGTTTTTCCTTCGTATTCTACCATGCATGTTACACCTGTTGCAGCTCCTTGTTGCAGTGTGCTTTTGAACATTTTGTTACCACAAATTTCGTACTCTACAAAAAATATGAATCAATTGATTTGTCCAATTACGTCATCTAGTGGCAGTCATTCATTATTTCACATGCCAGTATTCGTTGCTTATGAATACATCAAATATTTTAACAGTATTAGGAGGCAAAAGGGGATGTACATTGCAATTGTGCTTTGAAAGAAAATTGCTGCTAGTTTTACCCAAAACGTTCACACCACTAAGGATAATATTGAATAAAGGAAAGGGATGTTTTCTAATTTCTTCTAACTGCAGTAATAAACACTCACCTACCATAACTATATAAATGGGAGACCACAGTGTTCTTTTTCACTAATTTGAAGATAGTGAATTTCTTTCTGCAAATATATTTAGGAATATTTCCCTATACAGTATTTAGGGAAAAAAATATTAAGTTATTTTCACACCATGAAATTGAAAAGAAAGTTAGAAATTTGACCTTTTTGATTGTTGGAAATGTGCCTCCAACCATCTGTTCTTTTTCTTGGGGTGGAAATTGCCTTTATCTGTTTTTTTCTTTGACAGGTGAACAATTAAGCCAGCACTTACTTTTATCATATCAATATTCATGTGTATATCCCGCTTGTAACAAAAGACAAATCAAGACATAAAATTGTTTATTTGGCTGATGCTGAAATTAATAGATAAGCTGGTTGTGAGCCTGAGAGTAAAGTATTGCTTAGAAATACTGTTCACAAACTTGATTATTAAAAAAAGTGAATGTACAGTATATTCTTATTTAAAATGCAGTTGGCCAACATTAGTAAATTCAAAGGGCATCCTGGGAGGTATAGTGGTACTACTGCTTCCTTGGACTAAGGACATTGGGGTTTGTGTCCCAGGTACTCGCAGCATAGAGTCTGCAAGTTTCCTCAATGCCTCATTTTTTTTCCCAGTATAAAACATGCAGGGAAGCTGGACTGGTGATGCTAAATTGGCCCTAGTGTGCAGGTGTATTAAGCCTGTGATGGTTAGGTGCCCAGTTCAGGGATAGTTCCTGCTTTCCACTCAATGCTTGCTGGAATAATTTGCTGTTTCCCTGCAACCCTGCTTTGGATATGTGCATTTGTAAGTTGAATGAGTAGATGGTTAAAATCCAGGTAATAGCCATTTAGCTGTTTTACTTAAGATTTAAAGCATCTATAATAGTTCAGTCTTTGTCATTTGTTTATATCTTAAGAGAATACTTTCACAAGTTACCCTGTCTGCAGAAATGCAGTGACAGAATGCTTCTTTTAACAGGGACAGTTGGTACTGTTAAGTCTTTCTGTTTAAATGAATAATTTATTTATCAATCACAGTAAGGGAGGTCCATGCAGTATTTGCATTACTTCATTTTAGTTATGTTCATCAGTCAGTTCCCAGATAACCGGTGTAGGAGTGAAAACAGAGTTTGGGCCTATCTTTTTGGAATGCCGTTTGCTGTTTGGCATGTTCTCATTTTTTGCCATACTGTTATTTTAAAAATTTGTAAATTCAATCTCGGAGTTCAAGGTGCAGTTAATGATAATAAATATATGTAACTGTTCGGCAGCAGTTGGTGCTTTAAAAAGTTTTTTTTTTGTAGACTTCTAAAATAAGTTAAAGATGTAGCACTGTAAATGCATTACAATAATCATATTTACATTTACCTAAACAACAGCAGCCCAACATTTTTTTTGGGGACGGTATAATTCTATACATATTCACAGCCCTTCGAATTTAAAAATTCAGTACCAGTATTAGTTTACTAAAGTCACAACAAAAGAGTAATTATCAGGTTATAGGCATATATTTATTAACAGTCCCTGAGGAGAATGCTAATAATGAAGAAAATACAATGCAAATAAACTATTAGCTGATTTGTTTAAAACTAAGACATAGAATTTCTTGAATCTTATCTAATTAAGCCCCCAAAAAACTATTCTTCCATTAAATGTTGGTGTCTTACTGAGAAAACCTCAGTCAATTGTAGCCCTGTAATGCCCAGTACAAACGGAGGTACCAAAACAGGAGTATCAGAACATATACCTAGGCATACAGTGCCTTTAATGCAATATGACATATGGTGATCCAACCAAGATCCTTAATTTAAAAAAAAAAAAAAAAAAAGTTTCACCAGAAGTAAACACCAAGGAACTGGCAAAACATCACCTAGTTGCATCAGTCGTAATTCTGATAAATAGACCTGGTGAAAACCTACTAAGTCCATAGTTTCAATGTCTCAGTGGTCAAGAGTGCAGACTGGCGAAAGTGTGGTGTAATCACTATAATGGTGTGAGCTATGCTATTGTTGAGTGCATTCTGTCTCTTGATATAGTTGGTGCAACTTTTGAATGACACATTTTTATCTGAAACCAGGTGGACAATCATGTGCATTTTCTGATGGGGAAAGGTTACACATTTGTTGTTGCTTTTTCAGCAAGATCTAAATCCATACTTCAAGGCTATAAAAGTTCAGAAGTTGTTTCAGGAACATTATTGTAATTTATTGTAACATTACATCAAATTCATTTATTATGTAGCAGTTCCTGTACTTGTTTATGGACAAATTATTGCTGCATTGCCTCACTAATTTCAGGGTGAAGGCAGGACAGATTGGGGTCTAGCTTACTTTTGAATAAATACACCTAGTAAAGTTGCAACTTTCTTTATTTCTAGAATGTATATTTTTTCCAGCAGTTGAGCATGTAATTTTGTTTACTGTTATGGTTACTCTGTCATTGTCAACTCACAAACCAATAATACAAGTTAATTTTGATCTCTTGGGAATAAAAAATATTTCTGTAGTTGGCTATCTGTATGTATTCTTATTTATTCTGACTCTCAGCAAGTAAAAGTACCATGAAATTTTCATGAGTAATAGGAAAATGTTTTGTGTAGAGAAAACTGGTGAGGTGAAAGCAGCCAAGAACTAGTGTTAGGCAAATGTTCATTAACTACTGTGCTCCGTCTTTGTTATTAGAGTAAGTGTCTTTCCCCCATGTGTTTTTAATGTCTGATTAATCATTTTAACTGGAATCTCTCTTTACCAGGCTACAAACAGTAAGCGATAAGTTAAAGTATTTTAAATGGGTTCATTGATAAGGAGCACAGTAAGCCTGGCAGACACAGATTACAAAAGTTGGTAGATACGATATGCCCAGAAGCAGCATCACAAACTTGTGCTCTGTTTTCCTCAGCTCAGCAAGCAGTAGTTAGACTTACTTAAATAAATGTTTACAAATGTGTCTTCAGTTAAGCTAGTAGAGAATTGGGTGCCTTTAAAACACAAGTCTTTCATGTTTTTGTTTTATGAAAGATTTATTTAAAAAGTAGTAGCTTATGACACACCTTAAAGTTTCACTAAAAATAATTGAGGAAGTTTAAAATTTGCTCTGCTAATTAAAACCACTTTGAGAAAGCAAATTTCAAAACACATTCATGTTTACGCCTTTAAGAGTTTGCCAATAAATATGTAGAAGTTTCAAAATTATTCGTACCCTATCGCTGTTGTCCTTCATTTGAGTTCCCAGCCCTGTATCTAGTAGTTAATATGCTGCCCCTGTGCATTTTAATCATGTCAAAAAATGTATACATTACTGGAGCTGTTTTCATTAAAATGATTTGCCATTGTTTAATTTATGAGGCCATCACATGCTTCATCGGCTTTACATTCTGCAGACGACACTTCTCTTTTAGCATTAGCTAACTCATTGACTTGTGAAACACTCTGACTTCAGTACAGATTACTTATGTTGATGATTTTTGCATTATTGCATATTTTTTATGCAAGCTTTCAGTGCATTTTTCTTTTTTGTGATGGACAACGAGGCAAATCATAATTGTAGCATTCTGTAAACTTAACAATTATTAATATACTGCTGAAAATCATGAAAATAGCTCAAAGTTAATGCATCATTTTAGAGGAAGCACATGAAATTAAGAGTGTTTGAAACATTGTCCAGTATTTAGAATATTTTAATACTGCAAGACTCAAAATCATAACTTTACTCATTTTCTTGGTGGTTTACTTTTCTATATAAATTACTTCAGTAATTAAGGAATTTATTTTGTGTATATATTTATTAATTTATTTTGCAGTCAAGTGCTTTTATAGGACCATGAATTAAAATTTAGCATTTTTAAAAATACTTAAAATAATTTCAAAGCAGAAAAGGCATGTCTCAAACATTAAACCAAAACCAAAGTTTAAATTAAAAACAAAGATTCTTCAAATTTAATTTGAAGGTCTAAATAAAGTATTGGTAATACAGGTGGTACAGGGAAATGGGAAATTTTGGATCTAGGTGTTGGCGACCCTGAGATGTCGGCAGTTGGGACCATTGCAATCTCGTTTAGAGCCCCTTGCCATTAGTTATAATGGAGCAGTGGAGTGGCATGCAACGAGTGTTTGCGGTGAAAGCCCTTTATAAGAATGGTGATATAGCATGACTGCTGCGCAAAGGGATTTTCAGCGTCATAACTAGTTAGTACGTCATGACCGTCACTCTTTAAAGAAGTCCCCAGGTGTAGCTGTTTTGCCTGTTGTCCAACAATCAATTGTCGCTAGTTTGGAAGGTGTGTCATTTTACGCAACGGTGACGTTCCATGGCCTCCGAAATTTCCAGATCTGACTGTATGCGATTTTATTTATTTTTTTGCCCCACCTGTGGGGACATCTTAAAAGCCAAGTGTTCCGCACATGTTGTGCAACCCTTGCTGAACTAAAAAGGAGGATTGAAGAGGAAATCGCTTGCATTCCTCTTGACTTGTTATATCTAGCAATGCAGAATTTTCACAACAGGCTGTCAAAATGTATATGGAGCAGTGGACAAAATCTTCATGATGTTTTCTTCAAAACATAAAATGAATATTGAATAAATATTGATTATCATCATTAATTGCATATCCTGCACAATATATTTCATCATTAAATGTATTTTGTAATGTTCATGCATTGAACATCAATTGAAAATTTCCCGTTTCCCTGCGCTACCCTGTATATATTATCTGTACTAGTCAGGAGTTTAATATTCGGCTAAATGTTAAGAAAGTAATTTTGTGTTGTTAATTGCTAACATTCGTGTATTAAAAACACTGTTTTTAATTAAATATACCTTTCTGCATGTTTACTGTACATTACCTTCAGTGGCCTAGTAGGCAGCTGTACATTATTTGTGTTCTTTGCTTAAAGTCAGTATTTTTGATCCATTACATATTTTGCATGCAGTGTAAAATAATTTGTTACAAAATTTTTTATGTTATTGGGGTTTCCACTTCAACTCTATAACTTCTTAATTAATTTCAAATTAACAGCATCCTTAGTCAAAAATATTTTTAACTATCTTGTAATTGTTTCCTTATCATCATCATTGTCCCTGTATATCACTTTCTGTTAGTTAAAACAATAAAAAAATCTAATGAATCATTTTTTATGGGTGGAGAAATTTGAAGCTCTATAATGGGTCTTACAAGCACTTTTTTTTCTCAAGGTTAGAGAAATTTAATATCGTATTCCTTAAGAGTGGGAGGCATCCTCTTTAGACCATAAGTACAGTTCACTACAACCCTGTGCATAGCTTTTAATTCCTTCATTTATAAAAGGGTAACTAAAACTGCACACTTTACTCAAGATCTGGTATCACTGGTGTATTATCAAGACTGAATTCAGCATTCCTTTATTTATACTGAGCTTTTTTTTTTAATTTAATTTTTTACTGCCCATTATTATTGCTTCTGTGCATTTCCAGGTGGATGAGAATGTTCTCCCAGTGTCAACCACTAAATCTTTTTCCTTTTAACTATTGGCTTGTTTTAAACTGCATTTTTGTATATTTTACAGAGAAGTATTTTGTCAAGTCAGTGTCCACTGTTTCACTAATTTTCCTCTCTGCTAATGCCATAACAGTTCTTGATTAATTATATGGATTTAGTTTATCACACCATTCAACCTTTTTTTATCACATAGTTCTTGATGAATCCCAGTTACATTTGGTTAACCTTTGGGCAAGCAAGTACTTTATCTTTATGGAGTACAATTTAATGTCATAGTTGGTATTTGGTATTGGGTATTCTAAAACATTACTTAGAGATGCTATTTTTTTTTAAGGGTTTTGTAACCTAATAACATAAGCTTGAAAAGTTCTTTTATATATACCAGTATTTTCTTTAGTGATATTTTAAAAGTTAGAATTTTACTTAAGCTTATCTTTATCAATATTAAATTTCTTTCAGTCTTACTGTGATTTAGCGAACCTGGCATTGGGTGGAGACTGGCACTTTGTTAAAGCTACAGAGACTGGGTCAGAGGCCGCGTCCGGCTGAGGTCCGGACTGGGACGAAGGCCGTGTCCGTCTAAAGACTGGCCATGGTAAGATAGTATTAATTTTATTCTGACTACATACAAATCTAGAATTTTTTTTTTTTTTTTAAATAGATTTGATATGACTGTAGTTCTGCATTGAATAATTTTATATATTTTTTTTTAGTTTTTCAATTAAGTTTCTCTGTATATTATATGTAGTAGATAATGTTTAATGTACTTTTTGCAGTGTGATCTTTATGACTATACTAAGTTTTACCAGACTTTCATTCTTTGAGCAAGTTATCTTCGTGAGTAATGAATTTTAGTTCATTTACCTGTGAACGTGATATTATTTAACTCCTGAGTCTTCAGTCTTACTTGTAAAAAGGTTCCCACATATTCTTCAAAAAGATGATTTAAACAATGATGCATATTAATTCCTAAAATACATTTCAAATGCACATGCATTACTTTAAAGCACTGCATTATGTTATCGTTTGTGTTAACTAGGTCCAACAGAAAGATTGTTTTAGGTTAAATTTATGTTGGAATATTGGATATTCTGAAGGATGTAGTATAATCTGTCTTTCTCCTTATATGAATGATAAAAAAGGAAAGGTCTATGTCTTCACTGTTCATGCAGATTGTTTTCATTTGACTGGTATGGCATCAGTTTGGGCCCCGAAGAATACTCCTCACTTATTCCTATCCTTTGGCATTATAGATATGTAAGAAATAAGGAGACCTGGTACTATTAAATTAATTGGAGTTAATTAAACTGATTACCTCTCAGTAATTACCCTGCAGTTAGTTTTAGTAGATTTTAGTAGGTTTGTTTTGGAATATACAAATGTAATGTGGACATTTTTGTTAAATATAAATTCTCCTCTTGTAGTAAAATATTTGACGTAATGTTGACTTTCTTACTGAGGATGAAGAGGCACTGCCAAGCCTGGAAGATGTTCAGGCTAACCAGATCTTCCCTCGAAAATATCCTGTTCTAGAAGAAAAGAACTTGCAGGTAAGTAGCTCTCTGTTATTATCTCAAATTTTTATTGAACCCAGGTGGGACAGCCATCCTCCCAGTAATCAATTATAAGAACTTGGCATCGTAGGCTCCTTTGTGAATCTTTTGATATTTTACATTAAAATGTCCCAATAATTTTTTCTTACACCAACGTGTAAGGTGTTATTCTCTTTATGGTAACTTTGGTTTGTGAAACATGATGAAGCAAAGTTCATTGATCAAATATTGCATCAAGTAACCCAGACTATAAGGAAAAAACTCTAATGGTTGAGTGTGTCAGGGTCTCTTAGATAGTGGTCAGGATTAATTAAGCCTTCTATCAAGCTGGCAAAGTTTTTAATAAGATTAGGCCTTTTTTTTTTTTTTTTTTTGCAATGATACGTGTAGATTTTATTTTAATACTGCATGAGCTGGCATTTCATAATTTAAATGAGCAGCTGCAGAGCGACAACAGCGACTGGTCATTTTAAGGATAGTGTGCTACCGAAAAGTTTTCTATAAGGTGCAAGAAACCATGGGCACTCGGAGACTGAGAGCATGGCAGTAGCACGGTACCATAAATAGACCTGCACTCTTCTCCTTCAAATTGTACACATGAGTCGTTGATTAATCTGCCTCTTCTAAGCCGCAGGGCATGCATTCTGTTTGAGAAGTATAGTCCCATTACCAGCAAAAGTTTTTATTTATTATACACCATTTTTTCCTCTCTCAGTGGCACAAAAATTAGGAGGTTGGTTAATGGGGAGGTTTCACAATTATAATCACGATACCTATTTAGTTTCAGTCAAATTGCTGGTTCATCACTGATACTTGGTTAACAGTAGTCAAGGTGTGGGATGCCCTCTCCTTACTAAGCAATCCTGGTTTTGTGCCCTTTTGCATATCTCTAAAAATAAAATATAATGACTCATCAAGATAAAGAAACATCACTTTTTCTGGCTGAGTTTTGCCGAGAAGTAGTGAATCACAGTGATCTCTTAGATTGGGCATTTGTGTAAGAGATAACTGGGCCAAATACCTCTCTCTCTCTCTCTCTCTCTGCTTTTCCATCAACTCTTAGGGGGAAAGGAGGTCAGGAATCCCGATTTAACCGACTATATCCACTGCCCTAATGGATATGTATGTATGTAAAAATCAAGCAAATCACTTCTTGTGCTGTGGACTGCTAGTCACCTCAGGTGGGGGCACTATTGTGTCTGCAGTTATTTATTGTAATTTGGAGTAATAAACATACTCTCACACCATTATACCACCATTGCGACCTGCCCAGCAGTTTTTTTCTGTTATGTTTGAACCTGCAGATGTTTGAGTTTTGAGATGTAATTTTCAACATGGCATCCACCATGGGCAGCTCACTATCTGGACGAATGGATATAACACCACAGCTAACTCAAATTTCATAATGATTTGGGATTACTACTCTTAATTAGTCTAAATACAATGGTTTGCTACCGACTTTAAATTTAGAGAAAAGCAAGTGATGTGAAATGCTACAGTTACCTGTTCATAAAGGAACTGAGTGATGATGATCCTGCTTGCCTTTCAGCCAGTAAACCATGATTTAATGCCCACTTATTATTACCCTAAATAATTTTGTTATGGCTTTGGATTCTCTAGGTGTTACTGTATTGTCACTTAGTTTAATGATTTGGGGAATTTTTTAAGGTTACTTGTACCAGAAGAAAAAATGAACAATGTTGTATACAAAGAAGTTTTCCACCATTAATGGTTATGCCGTAAGTCAGAAAAGAGAATTCCCTCCGGGTTTACTTGTCATTCATACCTTCATAAATTAACTATGTTTTGCCTAGATGTGAATGCATATGGCTGTTTACCTGTGTTGGAAACCACACTACTTTATTCCTTTACCATATATAAATAAAAAAGAGGTATGGTGTCCTTAGTAAGAGAAATATTTAGAAATGTCCCTTTGCCCCACAGTATTCTTTAAGCTTTTATTTCATTCCTGCTGTTGGTGTATGCATTTACATCCTAAACGTTAGTCTTACTTTTATGATTGCCCCTGCACTGTTATACTCCTTGTTTCTGATTTTAGGATTTTTTTTCCAGGTTTGCTATTTTGTGAGAGAGCTCTGTAGAGCCTGCTTTTGTATATTGATTAAAAATGTAAATTTTTAGAAGGTAAAGTATGAATGTTTTATTACATCACTCCTTATTTTTGCAGGTTCCATATCCTGAACTGCATGGCGAGTTCACAGAGTACGTGGGGAGAGCTGAAGATGCGATCATTGCTTTATCTAATTATAGGCTTCATATCAAGTTCCGAGACTCTGTTGTTAATGTAAGTCTTCTAAATTTATTTTCTGCTAGATGCAAGATACTTTATAGTCCATATACTAAGAAGAAATGTCTTGAATTTCTGTTTTTAATGTTTTTCACTATATCATATAATGTTGTAATGCATTTGAAGGCTAATTAAACATATAAACCTCATTTAGACCAACTTGAGAAGGATTCTTGGGTTTTATTTATTTTTATTTTCTTTGACTGCTTTTCATTTGATGATAATAATAAAAGAATAAGTGTCTGTGTATCCATCTGTTTGATAGGTCTCTGTCAGACCTACCCAAATTGGCGGCCCACGCGCCACATGCGCATCAGAAGCAACCTCCGAGTGGCCCAGCCTGTGGTCCTGCCAGGGTTCCAGACTGCAACTAAAATGGTCTCAAATGCAACCAAAAATAGGTTTTGGCGATTATCATTTCTACTTAGTATGCCAGTTGCAATTTTAATCATTGAATTATATTGTAACAGATGCAAAAATACATTTTTTTTATATTGTTAAGCGGATGTGCCATTAACATATGTGTTGGTACAGGCTCTCCCTTGAATATTGCTGAGCCACATAAAGGCTGTTTTATATGGGAGTTGTGGTGAAAATGATGTCAGAGTTGGAGACGTGCACGGGAGAATATTTCTAACTAAACGCCATTGCTGATGGGACGGCTGTGTATTCCAAATGGTGAATTTCAATGAGAGGCTGGTTAAGTTAGTGCTAGAATAATGAACAATGGGCTGAATATGATGCAACCGGTCACCAAAACAAAAGGTAGTCTTGCAAAACATTTGAAGTTCATCTGCCCGTCATACAGGTCCACTGTTATGAACATATCTGTGTCATGAGGAAGTCATTTCTCCCTTCTGATTTGGCATGGCACACTAAGGTATGATTGTCACTAATCTCCTTGTGTTCTCGCATCTTTGCATACTGTTTGTCTTTTGATTTAACGCATACTCCATGCAAAATGCCAGCCTGTTGAGCAGTAAACATGTATGAGCAGTCGCCTGCCAGCTGTTTAGTTACCCACAGCGATGTGATGAAGTCTGCGTTTTAAGGTTGAAGGTGTGTTACAGTTGTTTTACTAGGGTGCTCTGTGATTGATCGCGAACAGTAAACTTTGTTAAACTGGAATTGGCAGTCATCTTCTTCAAGCCATAATGTTTGCTAAGCAGGTAATAGTTATGCATGTGGGCAGCATAGTTGTGTAGCTGTTAGTACTGTTGCCTTATGTCTTCAAACTCCTATCATTCCACCAATGACACTTTGAGCAGATTTATAAAAGTTCACTCCCTGTCAACATTAGTTTTTGTCTGGATACTTCGTTTTTTTTCTCCCGCTGTTTAAAAACATGCCTTCTGTTTAAGGTTTAATTTATCTTAAATGTGCTTAAAAGTTACTTAGAGGATACCTCTAACCTTAAATTAAATACTCAGTGCTACTTGTGCTTTTTAGATGCTGAATTGTCATTGTAATTGTGATCTTCAGTGGCTCGTACTAATTGACACACACCAATTTTATCAGTCAGACATTAAGCTTTCATCCCAGTGTTTTAGCCTTTACTGCACTAATGGATGGGTTTGCATGCTCGATGTTGTTGTTTTTTTTTTTTTTTGGTAGTTTAATCAAAAACTAGATATTTACTGCATAATAATGACAGTGAGATCTGTGTGTGTTGGTGGGGCTGAAGGTGGGCCTGAACCACATGGTTGGCTGCTCGTTGATTCATTTGACCTCCATGAATACTGTTCCTATTTGAGCTTAAAGCTGACATATTTGAGTTTAGAGTCCGGTTTGATGGTTGTTGTCAAGATCTGAACAAATTATACTATGGTAATGGAAAATAGCATTTTATTCCTGACTTATGTCTTTCTCCTTTTGAGACAGAACTCTTATTAAATTAAATAAATGATGTATTTTATGTAATTAAATTAAAATTATGTATTTTTAAAACTAATAGACAGGGCAGACAAAACTAATAGACAGGGCAGACTTCTTTATTAATGTTGCATTTTTAATTTTTTTTGAGCTGCCTTTCAGTGAACCACTGGAATGAGAATGCATGCTTCACCATGTACTAGCAGATGGGAGTGTTGTAGAAATATGTGACTTCTTTTGAGTTTATGCAGAACACTATATTATTAATTATATTTTGCCATCTTGGATCAGCTGAATGCAGTACTTGAAAGTTTCCAGCTGCTATCTCTAATATTACTTAAGAATCTGGGCATTGATGTAAAAGATAGAAATTGTGCAAATGGTTGATTACAGAGAAAAGCTTTCATTTAAAACTAAGTAATAAACCAGCTGATCTCATATACTGCAAGGAAAGAAGTGGCAGGTAAAGGAACAGCACATGCTTAGTTTACCGTAGAAAGCAAATGTTATTTAAATGCCTCTCTTTATTCTTTGGAATGCTGTGCACTCAAGTAATTAATAACTCTTACCTGTTTACTAGCAATCTGGTATTTGTATTATTTGCTTAAAAAGTGAAACCAATGTAAGATACACTTTAAGGTAAAGACGCTATGTTCAGTTACTCATTTTCACTATAATCACACATTCCAGTCTTCTTTAACCTACACTGTATTTCAGTTTAAATGAGTTATTAGGTATCTGGTAGACCTCTGTATTGATAAGGTGTATGCAGTCTTTTAGCAACTGAGCTTTTAATGTAATATTCTGTCAACATATTATTTTGCGTATGTACCAGTTGCAGACTTTACTTCCAAATCAACTTCCCTGTAATTTGATCAATATCTGTGCTTTAATCTGTACTAGCTAGTATTGAAGACATTGAGTATTTCTTTGGATATATCTTCAATAAAACTATCTCAAATGTATTACTGTCAGAATTTTAACTGCAAACAGTACTGTGAAACACCTCCTCAATAGATTATGACCACACTTTGATCATATTGGAGGAATATATCTGATCTGACACAGTGTTGGATTTACGGTTACTTCCCAGTCGTTAATAGTTTTATTTGAAATAGGCAACTCTAATCTCTGTTCTTATTTGAGAGTAATAGCACATTTTTGCTCCAAACAATCTTCACATTAGAAGCCAGTTTCTGCTGCTAATTAAATTTATTTAATTTTGTGTTTTATATCATTCTCATTCAAGATATGGGGCATTTCTCATTGTGTTGATTTTTTTTTTTCTCTAAGAATTTCATTTAAGTTTTATTTTCCCCAAATGTTTCGGTTCAGAACTGAATTCTTGATAAATATACAGAGTGGCATGGAGGGGTATCTGTTGATCTTTTGGTTTCTTTGTTATGTAACAGCAGGTTAAATAGACAGTGACAATTAAAACTGTGAAGGTGTTAGATTTAAGCGATACAGATGCAATGAAAGGTTGTGAATCTCAGTCTTTGGGATAAAACCAAGTTCTCATTAGTTTTGCATTAGCGGAAGTAATTGGCTTCTAATTGGGAAAGTAACTAGAAGGAAAAACAATAGGCACTGTGTCTCTCTAGCATACAAGACCGAGTTCTCCTTCCTTAATGAGACACTCATGAAAACATAATCTTTAATATCAAGGAAGCCTAACAAGGCAGGATGAGAGTGATACTAATTTGGATATGGTTGTAATGAAATCTGCAACCATTGCAGACCTCCAGGAGTAAGATTTTAATCCAAAATTTATAGTTGAACTATAGGGAAAAGGATTATTAAGAGAAAAGTCAATTGTGAAGTCCTATAAAGCACTGATTGTATGTCAGTTATCTTAATTATCTGACATTAGATCAAATTATTGTGCTTTCTAAGATTAAAAAAAAAAAAATTTTGATATAAGGAATGGTCCAAATCCTACTTCAGAATTTGGCAAAAATTCTTTAATGCAATTTTGAAATAAGCATACCAACCATGTGCCTAATTTTTTATTTCTTTTAATGTTCCAGTATACATAAGGAACTTCCTTATAATCACCTCATTGTTTTGTAAGTCTCCAAACTGGGCAAAGGAGAGTGGTTCAATTGGATTTAATTTAATTTCAACCATCAAAGTTTCTAATGTTGTGTTGATTATATTCTTGAGTAAACAGTGTTTTAAAAGTTATAATGTGATATATAAGTGCAATATAACTGGAAAAATATACAAAAATAAAATGGCTTAAGAATTCTGTTTAATTGCTGTTC
The DNA here is from genome assembly GCA_026402145.1 of Polypterus bichir lapradei. Lineage (NCBI taxonomy): Eukaryota > Metazoa > Chordata > Cladistia > Polypteriformes > Polypteridae > Polypterus > Polypterus bichir. Next base: position 3,396,071 of record JANRMT010062838.1, on the reverse strand, counting down.
TTTGTGTGTAGCAGTGTACCCCTTCTTTATCCTCCAATGTGTATTAATTGGGTTAAACATAGCCATTGACTGTTTGTTATCCCTTCTTGTTTTCTGATTTTTTTTTTTTCAAGAATTTCTGAATTTAAGGGGGATTATATAGGTTCTAATATTGTTCCTGAGATTTTATCTGATTGTGGATACATGCACACACCAGTTATTTTCAGAATGAGAATTGTCACTCTGAAATGTGAGGTTGCAGTTCTTTTATAGGAGACAAAAATATGAAACCTGTCTGCAGCTGATAATGTAGCAGCTTCAAGGCTGAAATCAAATTTTGAATGTCACCATGGGATAAATAGTTTTATATAATCTAAAATCTCACTGTGTGCAGGAATATTAGTACTGTAGGCGTTGCACCAGTTATGTTCTACATGGAGCCAAGTACTTGTTGAACAAAGCTGTCTATCTACCAGGACATGCATGTTACATTTTCCCAGCTATTGTTATAACCATTGGGGTAGTGACTGAAATTATGAGGCCAAAATTATATGCGAAGTGCAGTTTTTGGGTAGAGTTTTAATAAGGAGGTGAGGAAACCACTTACTACAATGGTCTGTTATGCTGTGAAATGAGAAGAGCCAGTTGAGGAGGCTTATTTATTTTTGTCTAAAGGGAACTGACCTAGTGCATGTCCCAAGGCACACAATAATTTAAGTGAATAATCATTTGGCTGCACTGAGAGTGTCTATGATTTTTCTAAAGAGGAACAGGATTATAGTAGTCATGTTGGAAATGCTAAACTTTTTAACACTTTGATCCTAAATAGCAGAAGCAGTATAAACAAAACAATAGATCACAATGTACATGAAGCATTTTTTAGACACTAGTGTTGTCTAACTGTGGCCAAGTATGAACAGATGAGGTCCAGAATGTACTGTTTAAAAAATCTGCTGCATTTCCATTTTTCAATCCCTGCTGTCAGTCCAGTGCTTGCATCCTCATAGCTAAAATGCAAAGAGCTGTACTAAACCTTTGTTCTGTGTCAGTGCTTTCATTCGTCTGGCTTTGTCTTTTGCACCATTACCCTCATCAAATTCTTTGTCCATATTATCATAGGGCATGCCTCTGTAATAAAAGGCAGTCAGCATCTGCTCATTTAAAAGTGAGCATAGTGTTTGGTGTCCTGATTGGTTCTGAGTACTGATGAAGCAATATTTTTGTCATGTAAAATAGAACTGCATTTATTTTTGGTTAGGGTTTCCATGTCTTCACCAAAAGAGATTTATTTTCTTTTGGATGAACATTTATGAGAATTGACAGAGAACTATTCCAAAAGACAATCCTTAATATGCATTTTAATATCAAGAACTACTGGTTAACTCATTCATAGATATTAGTTGGGTTATATATAATTGGAAGCGAACCAGGGTCTCCTAACTGCGAGGCAACAGCGCTATCACTGCGCCACCATGCCGCCCCGATCACAAACTTAATTTCATAATTTCTAATTGCTTAATAGAATTATTTTCAATTGGGTCATGGGATGAGCTTGAATCCTACATGTTGTTTATAGGTTTAGTCAGTCATTTTCCAACCCGTTATATCCTAACACAGGGTCACGGGGTGTCTGCTGGAGCCAATCCCAGCCAGCACAGGGCGCAAGGCAGGAACAAAGCCTGAGCAGGATGCAAGCCCACGGCAGGACACGCACACCCACACACACACACACACTAGGGACAATTTACTAAATAGTTTAATTTTCCTTTAATTCTAATGTTAAAGGATATGTCCTGTATTTTCCAAGTCATAAGTTATTTCTTCACAATCAAGGTATATATTAATTCCCAAAACAAAAGTTGTATGCCTAACCCTAATGTTGCATCTTGAGATTGCACATATGTTGCAAAACAGCAAACTATTGTTGAGAGATTTAGCCATTTTAAAAGGAAATCTGCTGTGCACTTCAACAGGCTGATTGTCTTCCTCATTGGCAACCTTTCAGCCACAGGGGTGCAGTTTCACCTCAAACTCTGTTATTGTTGTTATTCAATGTTGATACCCAGATGTGAATTGTTATGTCTGTACTGTAGACAGTAATCACAGCCATGCACATGACACACCACAGAGCGTAATGGTGCATGTTGATTGGCCCTGTTTAACTTAATATCAACGTGCAGGTGTCTTGGCTCTTTCAAAAATCATATAATTTTATAAAAAATATTATGAAATGAAATCGTATAATTCAGATGTATTATCTTTACAGAGTAAAATGAAACGTTTATGTATGCTCTTCACCACTATCCTGCAACTTAGCATCCATCTTCTTCAGGCAATCTAAAGAAATAACACACAATATAATTGGCCAAAATAAGTCGTCATTTAGGAAAAAGATGATCATGGAATTTAAAGTCATGTGTCTGTTACAAGCCATGGGAGAACATAGCCTTTGGGAAAACAGGATTGCAGAGACAAAGCTTTTGAAATTTTTTTTAGCTGATGGGAGATCAGATCTTCGTCTGTGTTGACTGCGGTGAGCAGACAAACAACCTGGAAGTATACCCTTATCTCAAGAAAACAGAACCAGGAATCTGATTAAATGTATTATATCCATTTTACTTTTGTTGCCAAAAGCATGCCTCTGTGATACTATAAACATGGTTTTCTTAAATCAAAGCTTTGCTGTTTCGAAGAAGAACTTTTATGTTTTTGAAGTTTTATGGCTTTTGTTGTCACATTGAGACCCTTGTAACTCTCAACATCCATAATAAAAGGCAAGAACAGGCTAGGCATTTGTTTGCCATTATTAGAGGTGTACTGGTTTATCTTACTAGAGTACTTAATGGAAAAAGTGCAAGTATCACACAGCCAGTGATTTGGCAAGAAATGAAAATATTAGGCAAGAGCATATTGCTCACTTTCTTACGTGGACAGTTGGTGTAACACAACAGTTGCTGAACACATTCTGAAAGATGCTTTTCTTTCCTATCCTTTCATTTGCATCATAGTGGATGATGAACAAAAATGTAATTTTCTTTGGTGATTATACATATTGTATAAATTGTAATAACTTTTTTGGTCTTGTAGCAAAATAAATTCCAGTAGAGCATTTGCTTATTTGAGGGCGGCAACAAATTCTCACCAAAGAAACCATGTTGTCTGACAAAGAATGATTTCTTCTATAAGTTTTTTTTTTTTTTTTTTTTTAATATAAACGTAAAAAGTTTTTAATGTGTAATCCCTCTTCAGACTTTTTTGGTTTAAAAAATGCTCCAGAAACGTCTGTTTTTCCTATCTCTGTGCAAACTTTGAGAATAAAATTTGAAGAACTGTATGTGATCTTTTATGAATGGATGGGTGTTTGGCAAAGGCTTCATTCCTTCTGTTCTACAATTGAGCTCTAAATTCTAAATTGATTTTCTCATATGTCCTTTGGTACATAACCACTTTATAACTAATTGTAACAAGAGCTTTCCAGTGAAATAGGTGTGCAAAGTCAAAAATGTTCAAGTCCCAGGAAGTGTTTTAGATATTTCCTAAAATGATGCAAAACTTTGAGAACAAAGCTACATAAAGCAGTTGGTCAGAGTCGTCATTCTTTCTACATTCCCCAAATACATAATTATCTCTCTACAGGGCAAGTTGAAAGAGAATTCACTTAGATTTCCAAACCTCTTTGTTTTTGGTAGTATCTTATAAGTTGGCACAGTTTGGGTTGCTTGCTGAAATGTATTATTTTTGGGTAGTATCAGGGGAAACATTTTGTACTAGTGAAATTTCCTGTGTATTTTTTTTTTAATTTGTGTATTGAGTAGGAATGTACATTTTGCTTTCAGAAAATGTTTAGTTTCCCCTTGTAAAATCATGAAATACTTGAAAGGTAACTATTATGGGGCTTCTGTTACGACTAATGCATATACATTTGCAAGAAATATGAGATTCTTCCAATGAGAGACAGGTATTTGTTTCAGCCTAGTAATGTAGAGGTTATTTTGTTCTGCTCTTATAGGGTTATTCTCATTCTTGTTCGTGTGAAGTGTCAGTAAGTACATTTTGCTGGTAAAGACAGTAGTATTCATTCTGAAATGCACAAGAGAAATTATTTACTAAGAGTCTTGCTGTGTTTTTGAGCTGCTGCATGGAGTGGGGCTTGACTAAAAGCAACCAAAACCTATCGCATAATTAGCAATCTTATTGTATCGACTGTCATTCTTTTTAAAATGTTCAATATCAATTGTTTTATTCATCTTGAACTGTTTGCAAAGGTTCAGTCAATTCATGCTTTTTGAGTTTGTAACATGAGCTAAAAGTATTCCTTCAGATGATTTATTTCTAAGTCACATTTTAAGTAGTACTGCTACTTAGTTGAGCGTTGCCTGAATGTAGTTGTATCTTACCAAATTTGTTACTTGCATTAAGATTTCCTTTTTCTAGATCGTTTGACAAAGTATAAATTATTCAGTAAAAAAATGACTTTTTTAAATGAATGTACAGTATGTACAAATACAAATTGCATGTCACTCTAATCTATTGTGTAGAAATACACATTTTAAACACTGAGAGAGTGCATTTACAGTTTTCTGACCCTGAAATGACATGCATGCTAATTTATAAGATAAGCTTTTTAGCACTTTGCTTCAATCACCTGGTGTGTATAGTGAACTCTCAAAATGTGTGTTGCCAGAAGCTTTATCTTCATCCATGCCATTCAGTTTTCAGGTTTAAACAACCTGTTTTTCCACCTGATCTATTTTGCGCTCCTTATCAACATATTATGCTAGTTTATGAATGATATATGTGATTTAACCCCACCCAGGTACCATTACAGCTCATTGAGTGTGTTGAATGCCGGGACATGTTCCAGCTCCACATCACTTGCAAGGATTGTAAAGTGATCAGGTAGGCATGTGCTCCATCACCAATGCAATGAAGTTTTTGAAATAGAGAGGCTAATATTTGTTCATTGCAGCAGCCTATGTAGGGAAAGTTGAAAGCAATCTTCACAAAGAGAGAAGATTCATTTCGGTAAAGTCTTATTTGGCAAATGATTTTGAAGGGTAGAAAAATAATGGAGAATAGCGAGTTCAGATTTTAATCAGTTGCAACAGTGTGGATAAGTGTTTAAGGAAAGATTGCCAACAGCAAAATCTATGCCTTCACATGCCTTTGTGAGCATTCTAGTGTGAAGGCAGCTTTGAGGTAGTTTAACTGCATTTAATTAGGTTTCTGTCTCCATTTCTCTGTTTGTTTGTAATAGACATAGTCTTGTAAATTAATACACTTATAAGAAACTGTTTACCAACAGTTCAATGAAGATCATGAAAGTTTGTTGACTAAAGACATTATACCGTTAACTACAGTAGACATCTGAAATTTAATTTCCATTATGTTTTTGGCCATAGCCCTTATTTTCTCTTCAATGTGTGACTATTTGAAACAGATGTCAGTTCTCTACTTTTGAGCAATGCCAGGAGTGGTTGAAGAGACTCTCTGGCAGCATCAGACCACCATCAAGACTTGAGGACCTGTTTTCCTTTGCTTTTCATGCCATGTATTCTGGGGAGAAAGACCATCATGGAGATCTGTGCAGGCCAGGTACTTTTGTGTGTCATTTTAGAGAGCCAAGAAACCACTTTGAAATTTAAAGCAGCAATATAAATATGTCCTGCTTTATTCCTTGCAGTTTATTGTATGATTTTACATTTTTGTCTATTTTTACTTGTTTTCTTGGTTCCCAGGAGAACATGTAACTTCAAGGTTTAAAAATGAAGTGGACAGAATGTCCTTTGATTTGCAAAATGCATGGAGGATTTCTGAAATAAACATGAAATACAGGTAAATGTTTAAATATTGGGTGTCTGTAGCAACAAGATAAATTTTAGATAAGGAAGAATAGGTTCAATCATAGAAGTTTAAGTAGAAAATAAGGAGTAATGTCTGCTTTTGGGTGATAGTTACTGTATAATTTCTTTTTCTTTTTGTTACTTTTGAAGGAATAGCTGCTCTTTAATTTTGTTAAACGTGGTATAATGACAATAATGGCTTTTAATGCTGATTCTGGGTTTTTGTTTTTTGTTTTTTTTTTGTTTATGCAGCTTTTACGCCCAATAAACGTTGGCAGGGAAATACATTTTTATACATAAGAATACAACCAAAGAGGAGCCATTGGGACAGTATAGTTGTCTTGCAGTTCTTCAGTAGGGTCCTTGACAATTGCAATTCCATCTTCGGAAACAGTGCAGAAGCATTCTTCTTACCACAGAGTTGACGTCACATCTGTGCTACAGGTGCTTCTGGCTTTGAGGCTGCCTGACAAACTTTATGTATGCCCACAGATTCTATTCACCATTCCTATGTACTGTATGAATTACTACCATTTTTAGGTCATTCAGTGAGCTATTTGCAGATTCTTTTGACCAAAGCCATGTATGGATTAGGCTCCTTAAGACCATTCTGCCTTCTATCAGATTGGAGCCATGTGTCTGTCAGAGAGTCACTATCCTTCGATTATAGCTTTTTGCTGCCTGATAAGATTTTTTTCAGTTCTAGTTCTTTTGGTTAGAAAAATAACATGCTCAGAAATCACCGTATTGCAGAATTATTATTTTTTAACTCTGGTCACAACATCCCGTAAAACATTACATTTATTTATTTGGCCGATTCTTTATCTGACCGATGCCTTTATTCAAGGCAACTTAGAACATATAAGATATAGTTGATTATATTTCTTTGTGTTTTTTCCAGTTGGAGCACAGGCAGATGAAGTGACCTGTTTGTGGTCGCACAGTGTCAGTAGCGAGATTTGAACCCACAGCCTCAGGATTGTTGAAAGTCTTAACCACTACACCACACTGCCCTGCCATAAATAAGGCACAATATGTAAATGCCACACACAAGACATTACAGTGAAGCCAAAACTGCTGGAAATTAAAAAAAAAAAAAAAAAAATATGTATAGATACCCCAGTTTCATGTAGCACATTTTATTGAGCTGTATCACCCTTTCTTTTTACAGGTTGTGTGCTAGCTATCCTCAACTTGTGTTGGTTCCTGCTTGGATCACAGACAAAGAACTGGAGAGTGTTGCTAGTTTCAGGTCCTGGAAACGAATTCCAGTGGTTGTGTACAGGTTTGTTGATCAAATAAAGGGTTCTATCTGTGTGCTTTCCTGACAACTTTTGACACTTCTTAACATGCAAAACACAGAGTTCAACAAGGCAACTGCTTTTGTTTTTTCATCATAGCCACAGTGCAATTGTACAAGCAGATTGTACAAACACATATCCATACTCAAACTGGGGCAGTTGTTGGCAGCATCAGGTACAAAGCAGGCAACAACCAAGACAGGATTTCATTCTGTTTTAGGGTTAACACATGCACTTTTAAAGAAGAGGTAGGCTTAGCATAATGAATTGGTATGAATTTAATTTCAAGTTACTGAGAGTGACTTACCTCCTTTATACCAATTTAATTGAGCATCTTCACAAACTTCTTTTGTACTTTTCAACCACCAACAGAATTAAAGTTGCCTTGAATTTTATGGTAAAAAAGTAACCAGTAAGAAAGTTTAGTTAAGATCTTAAATTAAAGTGAATATATTCTGTTTACTTGTCCTAAAGATACATACTTAGTTGATTAATAACCTGCATATTGTTATTAGTTTGTAGTAGTAATAGTCAGTCAGCTGCTTTAAAAGTACAATGCATTTAGTTGACAGTCAAAAATTAATATGATCCAAAAACTGCAGACATTTAAGAATTTCATTATGTTTCTCATTACAAAAAAATCACACTAAGATGCTGATTTATATTGTTCCTTTATATTTGCATATAAATGATATAGATGATAACATTAACAGATGCCCAAAACCAAACTAAACTCATGAATTATTCGACAACAGTAGATCACCATTCCCCATTTTGAATTAGTTGGTTTTCATCTTTGGATAAAATGTGTATGCTTTTCAATAAATTTTGCACCTAAAAAATTATTTTAATCAGATCTGTTACGTTTCTTTTAATTTATATATTACTTTCTTAGTTGTGGTATTTGATGTGTACTGTAAGAATACATGTGCGCTTAGTTATTTTGTGTGAACTGTAGTTTTAATGTTTTTAAAAAAGTATTTAGTATAATTTTTTCTGTATGTTATGAATATATAAAGCAATATATTTACAAACAAGATCTCAGTTTACAAAGAGGATGGAATGGAGAAATTGCATGCTATGCAGCAGAATCAAGAAGGTTAACACTCGGCCCCGAAAGGAGTTAGTGAAGAGCATGGAAGGGTCGAGGGGCAAATAGATGAACCTTACCTGCAAGCATTCATGTGGTGCTTAATTTCTACTAAAATAATAGACGAGCTTCCTTAAGGATGCTGGTTTGGATCAGCGCATGGAATTGGGAAATAGTAATCAAGATGGTGTTCTTTATGACCCCAGGTGAGTGGTGCAAGGCAGATCCAGGGGCATCAATGTGCAAGAGGCATTTGAAGTGAATGGATAGAGTTTTACAAGATCAGCCACCTTAAAATGATATTGCTGCCTCTTTGAAGGAGACTAGGTGGCAGTTTTGACACTGCCACACAATAAACAACACTGCCACTCCAAACTCCCTGTGTGCATGTATTCATGTCCAGGAATGCATTTGCTTTGTTAACTGAGGTTATCTAAGATGTACCATTTTTATTTTTTATTAATCAGATTATTCAGAATAGGGAACACATCTTCTATTTTACTGTATCGCTTTACTTGTGCCTTGTTACATTCACAATACTATCCTTAATCTACAATAATATATATTTCAGTGTATTGCTTGTAATTAACACAACATGAAATTCTCAAATCTTTTTAATCTCATGGATTGTTGTGAACACAACCTTAAGTCATAAATCTATTATGGATGGGAGGATCATTCCTACCCACACACTTAAGTGATCAGTTTTGAATTTCCCTTTAACATAAACCTGCGTTTCCTTGTGTGTTTATTATTGATAAGTTTCCTAATTAATATTAATGTCCACAGACAAATCAACAATTTGTCAACCCTATGGTATTTTCTCAGTTCCATAAATAGTTTAAATGTTTTAAATCAAAATCTCAATTGTACCGGACTATTTCAAAGCAAGTATATTGTAAAAATAGTCTTTAATATATCATAATGAATTTGACCTTTTTGATATTTTCAGACACCAGAGCACTGGAGCTGTGATTGCACGGTGCGGGCAACCTGAGGTCAGCTGGTGGGGATGGCGCAATGCAGATGATGAGCATCTGGTACAATCTATTGCTAAGGCATGTGCCATAGACTCCAGTTCTACTAAACATCTTTCCAATGGCATATGCTTTCGGCATTGCAACAATGGATCTGATTTGTCAGACGTAGAATTTGGTAAGCTTTAAAACCTTTTCATTTTTCTAAGTTTTTTTTTTTTTTTTTAATTTATTTGTACAGTCTTTACTAATGTGTTTTGCAGTGTAAAAGTATTTCATTTACTTTCCTGATTTCTCAATGAACATTTTAACATTACTGACCAGAAGGAGTGGTTTTGACTTAAAAGTACTCCGACAGCTAGGAGGTTATCCTAAAACTAGAAGTTTGATGATTCAGGCACCTCACCTGACTTGCTGTGTTACCCTAACCAAATCCCATAATGAGCCTATGCTTCAAAATGGGTTTAGATCAGAGATAGGTTATTTGAATGGCAAGCTACCTATTTTAATCCATACTGATACTTTAAAGTATCCATAGGTAAAAGCATTTTATTTATTGTACCATAAATTATTCATTTTTATTTTTTGAATTTGTACTTAAAATACTTAATAGGTATTAGTTGGTTATATTAGTGGCTATTTACAATCTTACATTTTTTTCATCTCCTATGTACACTGTATTATTATGTGTACTTATACACTCACCTAAAGGATTATTAGGAACACCATACTAATACGGTGTTTGACCCCCAATTCCAATTTCTTTTGCTAGTTCAACGACGTTTAATTTAAAACCAGCTTCATATTTTCTTCTGATCAAATGCTCCATTGTAGATAAGGGATATTCTTACCATGAAGGTGTATGAGGGTGTGAGATACAAAAAACACAATATATTGCTTCGGAATAGTGCAGGTATTACTGTTTGGTCACGTAGGCACGAGAGAGTAACAGAGAGAGAGAGAGAGAGAGAGGGAGGGAGGTTAGAAGCATGGCTAATACGGCGCATTGCCGCACCCACATAGAAAAAAAAGGCAGTGTGCTCTGTTGTTACTCTCTCAGGTGGGCGTTATCATATCATAATCTCTTGGACCAATAGCGTGAGTTTTACACATTCGACTTATACGACCGATATTATAAAACACCGGAAATTATACTGTAAATTCAAGTCCCGACTTATTTGCGGGAAAACATATCTGCGAGTATACACTCACCTAAAGGATTATTAGGAACACCATACTAATACAGTGTTTGACCCACTTTCGCCTTCAGAACTGCCTTAATTCTACGTGGCATTGATTCAACA